>CM055097.1:50440194-51652556 GCA_029204225.1 Diphasiastrum complanatum
AATGCAGAAGATCAATAGATACCAAGAATATATCAAAAATACCAATGGATCTTGATGCCTTCCTCTGCAAAAGGCTCATTCTGAAAAAGAAAAAGATCATATAACATTTATAAAAGCTCTTGGAAAGGCATGATAATGGATTTTAAAAGTATCACATGCCGGTCAATCTATTACGGAAGTTTTAGTTCAGCATGCTTATCTTCACAATGAGCTCAACATTCATGATTTGAATCCAAATGATAGAAAAAAAAATGCAATTGCAAGTTTTCAGATTTAATTTTTTTAAGGTTGGCATTTTCTTTAAATTATATTTTTCTTGTGGATATTTTTTGTTGGTTTTGCAGTTTTGTATCCATCAAATTTTGTTGAATGGCAAACAATTCATCGATTGTAGGAATAATCGATGTCATACATTTGAATATCAATATTTTACAATATAAAGGTCGTTCTCCAAAATCACTTTTAGAGTCAAGTGTTTTCTTTTATGATCACATCTATTTCTTGATAAAAATGGTTTAGTTGGTAGATTAGAGCCATATCCTCTACCAAATTTTTCGAGTGAGCAATGGATTTTTCCTGATGCAGCAATTTCAGAAAGTTTTTGATCTAGGCTATATATTGATATTCAGAGTATATTAAAATGTAGCACTGGATCAAAGAATAATAGATTAAGTTGGTATCTATCTTTTAATATTTTTGTTGATTTTTTTTTCAAATGCAATGTTCGAAGAACGAAAACAATGTTATTTGTTAGACTTGAGTGCTGAAATAATCGCCGAGCTGTTGGATGATGGTTGGGATACAAAACAAAATCAGCAAGTTGAGTGCAAAGTATGTTACTCATCCATGACATTTAGATATCACATTGAAAAACAAATGCTCACTTTGCTACTGTATTATAGAAGATGGCTTAAATACAAAAATGTTTGGAAGCCATTTGATCAAGATTTTGGTATAAACCCTCAAGAGCAACTTCAGATAACAATGAAAAGAAATGACAACATTCTTGCAATCGTTGAGGTCGAGGAAGACTGGTGTCTCAATCACATTCAATCAGAACTAGGCATGTTGCAATTCGATCTACCTCAATACTATCAATTTCGATTGAATGGTGTAAATGTACATTATGCCATATAAAAATATTCCTTTTTTTCTATTTCTAAGTGAATCATTTTCATAAAATATATTAACTAAAACAATTTCTCTTGTGCAGGTAAGAGTAAGGCAGGAAGAGCATATAAAATGCAAAGATATTGGAACATCCATCGAAATTGAAGATCCATTAGAGGAGTTCTCAATATCAAAAAGACCCTTTGTAAAGATACTTTTAATTTTTTTTCTTTAGTTCGACCATCACCAGGCCCAATCAAAATGCACAGATTTAAAATCTACGTAACGTAATTCAAATAAACTAAAAAATTAAAATGCAATATAGAAAACTTTGAAATTTGTGTCCGGGTAGCATGGACGTATCCCATTGGTTTCTTCTTCTTGCCCGACAACGTGCTAGTCTGCCCGATGTCAATACCTCAAGTTAAATTTACTTGACTATGCTGGTTAGTATAATGAAAGTTTCTAACTATACTAGGTACAGTTAGTAGAAATATGTATGTATAGTTACATAGAATATGGTATTACGCACTAACTGTGACTATGTTGTCATTCACATTAGATTAAATGTGATATGAAAAATTGAAATTAAGTATTATATCAGAGAGATTTTTGGCACCCAGGCTTTGAAAATAGCAATGGCAAGGAGACCCAGATCTATAATCAAGTTTGTGATACTTTACAATGAGAAAGATGAAGCTGATAAATGGAAGCCAACAAAATATACGAAGAACTCATGGGTATCGCTGCATCCATCATCAAAGGGCAATTTTCGACAAAAAAAGAAAGCAAAAATGAATTACAAATCTTATTGGAAAGCAAAAATTTTGGAGTTTAAGACTACCCCGGGAGGTCAATCTATATCAGAAGTCTTAGTACAACATGTATATATGCATTCAGAAATCAAAGTACATGATATCAATCCTCATGATCATCAAAAATGTAATTGTAAGTATATCAAAACATATGCACTCTACAACAATCATAGGTGATTTTCTTTATTGATGCTCTTCAGATTATGTTTAAATGCTTCAACATTGTTTTTTTCTTTCAGATTTATATCCACCATGCATAAGTGAATGGAGCCCGCACACTCACTTGAAGGAATATTAGATGTGATTTACTCTGATGTTGGAAAGCTGCAATATAGAGGAAGAAGTCCAAAGGAACTTGCAGATTGTGGTATCTATTTTTATGAATCTTTATATACGCCACAAACAAATGGAAGTTTTGGCAAGCTTGAAGCAATTCCATTGCCTAGTTTTCAAAGTGATGAGTGGCCTACTCCTGACAACATTGTTTCTGAATCCTTGAGAGGCAAGCTACTCATTGATATTAGAAATGCTATGAAGATAGGCACATGCTCGAAAATTGTCCACCTAAGTGGGTTTATCTCATTACATATATTTGTTGATTTTTTCTCGAGTGCTAGTGTTTGTAGGACACCAACTTTATTTTTTTGCAAGGATTTATCAGATGAGACTTTGTCAGATCTCATGGATCAAGGCTGGGATAGTAAAACAGATAATGACATAGAATGCAGGATTAAAAAGTCCTCAATGATCTTTTGTTATCATATCGAAAGCAAATGCTCAGTCTCACATTTAGCTACCAGAGATACAAGAAAATTGAAGGTACATGGCTACCACTGGATCAAGACTTTGAACTAAATGGTCACTACAAACTGAATGGAGATAAGCATTATCTACAATGAGGAATATTTGACTATGGTTGAGGTGGAAGAGCATTGGAAGCTTGATTTTTCCATAACAGAGCTCATGCTATTACAAACCAATCTACTAACATATTTCAGATTTATCATCAACGGAAGACTCATAAGTACTTTATGTTTATTGCCATTTCAAAATAGAATAAAATAATAGAAAATGTCATCATTTACTATTGCACATTCCACTAATATTTGCCATGTCACAGATGCGAAAAAGACAGGAGCTGATAATGTGCTGCAAAGATCTACCTACAACAATCACCATTGTGGGAGAACAATAGTTTCAAATAAGCTTTAGTATAAACAACATTTGATATATCAATGTATATTTTTCTATGAATTCTATACATGTATTTTTGTTCTATGCTATCTATATTTGTTTTGATCTTAATTTAGTATAATTACATCATCCTTTGCACCATCATCAATAACGGGAGGCTGAAGCCTTGCCCTAGCCAGTATACTCAGGATAATTTCTTGTCTAAATCTGTACACCTGGCTTGATGTGTACTCAGGAAGTGTAAACTGCAAAATAGAACATTCATGTATTAGTAATGGCCAAAAACATCAACTTAATAGAAAACTAATCATGATTCCAAAATAAGAAATAAACAGAATTTATTACCTTAGAAATATCAACATCTTGTTGAAGGTTGAACCACTCAAAAAATAACTTTGCATTGTATAATGTGTACCACCCACACCTAAATCAATCATTTTGCTGGGGTGACTGCAAAATAATTCAGCACACAAGAAAACTAATCATGAAACAGAATGAATTAGAATGAAACAATTACATTAGAATACTGATTTCAAAATGCTATTAAGAAAGACAGAGTTTACCTCCAAACTGACGATATGCCAATCCACGGAATGCGGAACATTTGTAGAAATATATTTACTTAGATATGGAAGGTATATATCTACATCCTTATGCGTATTTCTCGTCGAATTCATCTTGACACAAAAACCTTTAATAATATTATCTACAGATCTCTTAATAGAGATCACGTTTAAACTCTAGTGGTCACTGCAAAATAAGATTGAAATGTCTTTAGCTGCAATTCTGAGAACTATTTCCATTGACAATGCCAATGTTAATGCATAAAACAACAAGAAGCATTTAATATATCTTACTTCGTATGATAAGGGATAAGCAGATACTTTGTTGCTGGTGTGAATCCACATGTCAGACACTGTGACAATGTGTCATTCTTCTCCTTGAAGTCCTGAAGCAGAAAGTTACTTAGCACCAGCAACTCATTGGATGAATCTCTTGCAATGTCATACTGCAAGAGTGTAAGCCTAGACTCTATCACAGGATCACTGATAGAAGCCCGTCTGTCTTTGAGATCCAAGCAATCTAGAACTCTAAAATTAATACTAAAATCAAGTTCATCTAGTCTAAAACAAAAAGGAGTACCAATTGTATCTATAGCATCAGACATGTCTTTCTCAAATTTAAGATAATCATCCTGAAACTCAAGTTTTTTTTTTTGTGAAAACTTGTAGTTTTGCTTGTTAAGGGTAGGTGAGGATGTATAGGAAGAAGAGGGCTTCTAAATTTTTCTTGAGTTTTTGAGTTTTTTGAACTTGTGAATTTTTTTGTTCCAAGTGGGTTTTTTTTTCAGCGGAAGAATCAAAGTGCGAATTCTTTAAGAAGGAACTTCTTTACCCAGGTCATAAGATTCCTCCTTTGGGATCAAGATTGACAAAGGAAAAGGTGAAGACGGTAGTGGAATGGCCAATTTCTAAAATGATGTGTGAACTTAAATCATTCTTAGGTTTCACTGTGTTTTTCCGTAGATTTGCAGAGGAGTACTTGAAGATTGCTGCACCTCTCAACAATATGTTGAAAGGAGTGAAAAGTCGCAAAGGTAGGGCCAAGTCCTCCTATCAGATGGAATGAGAAATTAGATGAGAGTTTTCGCAAACTCAAGCTTCTAATTGCCTCAGCTCCAATTTTGAGAATAGCAGATCCGGATTTGCCGTTCGTCATTAACACTGACGCGAGTGATACAACTATTGGAGCTGTTCTCTTATAGAAGGGTCAGCCCGTTGCCTTTGAAAGTAAGAAATTAACCGATGCACAGGTCAGGTACACCACTCAGGAAAAAGAGCTTTTTGCTGTGATCCATGCTTTGAAATCATGGAGGCATTACCTGTACGATAATAAATTCGTGGTTAATACGGATCATCAACCTTTAGAGTATTTTTGTAATCAAAATGATTTGTGAGGTCGTAAGGCCAGATGGGCAAAACTCATGCAAGAATTCGACCTTGAAGTGCGGTATATCAGGGGCTCATCTAATCAAGTGGCTGATGCACTTAGTCGAATTGGTGAAGTGAACGAACTTTCCTTCACTGAGATCAGTACAAACTTTTATCTCTCCCTGAGAGATCTTTATGAGAAAGAACCACATTTTGGACCAATTTGGAATAGGGTTTCTAGCAGTTTCATCAAGCGGGGACTGATGATCATGGTGATCAGTTTGGGGGGAAGGATATAAAGGGTACTGATGACTTCTCTATCCGTAATGGACTTTTGTTCAGGAAAGAGAAGGTTTGTGTGCCTGATGTGGATGTTGTTAAGAATAAAATTCTTTATGAATGTCATGACTCACCATGCGCATTGACATCCCGGCATACATCGTACATTGGATTTGGTGCGAAGGGATTTTTATTGGCCAAAAATCAAGCCCTTTGTAGAATCTTATGTGGTCAAGTGTGACCAATGCCAGTTGAATAAAGCTGAATGCCATAACGAAGTGGTTTGTTGCATCCACTGGATATCCCTGATAAGCGATGGGATAGTATTTCCATGGATTTCGTGGTTGGGTTACCGCGGATGAATAAACAGCATGATGCAATTTGGGTTGTGGTCGACCGTCTTACCAAATTGGCTACATTTATTCCGGTAAAGACCACCATGAAGGCTTCTAATTTAACTCAGATATTTGTAGAGCGTCTGTTTAGGCTTTACGGATTACCGAGTGATATTGTGAGCGATTGCAATCCGAAGTTCACTGGATGAAAGCACTTTTGCTCAAAGGCTTAGTGAGTAGATCGGCAATACAAGAGGACGAGTTGACATGCTCCAAATAGATTTCTCTTCCAATAAGCTTTTCTCTCACAAAATGGTGTGCCACTTCTATGTGCTTGCTTCTTGCATGAAATATGAGATTATTGGCAAGAGCTTGGGCCGAGATGTTATCACACTTGATCATTGGTAGATCATCCTCCTTGATGCACTTTAGCTCCATTAATAACCTCTTGATCCAAAGCACCTCTTTGGTAGTTGTAGTGAGTGCTTTGTACTAAGCCTGACATGAAGAGAGAGATATAGTATCTTGCTTTTTGGAAAGCCAAGATATAGAAAGATAGTGTATGCACTAGTAGACTTCTGATCCATCTTGTCACTTGCAAAGTCCGAATCCTAGTAGCCAACAATGGATAGATCTTAACTTTTATAGAGTAGACCATAATCACAAGATGAAGATACATATCTTAGAATCCTCTTGGCCATCTTCCAATGATGGATCTTAGGATCTTGCATAAATTGACTCAATTTGTGCACACAAAAAACTTAGATCGTTGAGCTCCCATTCATTTATGTTGGATGAATATAAATCTACAAAGAAAAATTGACCAAATTGGCAAGTTTACTATTAGATATTTATGAATGACAAAAATCTAAGTATCAAAAATATCAATACTCACAATTGCTTTTTTTGTAATCCTAACGGTCAAATCCTTGCACATTTATCTCTGAATGCATGTATACATGTTGGACTAGGAATTTTAGAAATAGATTTTCCTCCTGATGATATTCTGAAATCCAAAATTCTGGCCTTCTAATAAGATTAAAATGACAGTTTTGACCTTTCGCTTTTTTGAAATGCTCCTCTTGATGATGGATGCACCAAAACCCAAGAGTTTTTTGAATATTTTCTTGGCACCCATAATCCATTATCATCTTTCTTGTTGAATAGAAGCACAGAGTCGATTGAGGATCACGGCTTCCTTGATGGCGCCATTTGTAATGTGCATGCAAAAATCTGAAACACTGAACTATGGTTTCTATTGGTCCACATGGCAACGAAAATAAGAAAAATAAATAAAAAAAACATCTTTTTCAAAGGCCCTCTTTGGGCTCTAAGTTTCTCTAATGGTAAAAAATGGTCACTTGGTACTCGCATCACATCATCCATAGATCGATTTTTCACATGCCAATCCATTAGTTGTGCCAAAGATTTGCTCGTGGGATGATTGAAAAATGTCGTAACACTTTTTGTGGCACTTTATCCCCTTGTACATCATCTCGATAACATGAAGCGTTACATGTTGGACATTGAAGCTTTTCTGAATGCTCACCTCTATATAAGACATGGTCTTCTGGACATGCATGTATTGTGTCATAATCCATTCCAAGTATGTTCATCAACTTTCGTGTTTTAGGTATCACGTTTTCTTTTGAAAGTATTATATGCAACAACCTAAAAAGACAAATAGCAATGTGAGTTGTTAGAAAAGAAAAACCAAATTGATTCAATGTAAATACGCTATAAAGTACAAAATTTGTGTTATGTGTTAAGTACCCGAATAATGATGTGACACTACGGTCACTCCATTTGTATGTTACTTGAAGATTTAGAATAAGAATTGATGTAGCTAATCGAGTAATCTTGAAGTGTTACTAGATTCATAGATTGATTTTAAAGACTTCCAAGCCTCTTTAGCACTAGTACATGCTGATACTTCTTTCAACAAATCATTGCTCACATTCATCTTCACACAATGAAGTGCAAGCCTAGATTGCCAAGAAATGGATTTGATTGTCTCTAGAAACTCACTAAGGTCTCTCTCTTGTAGTGTTTCACACAAATTAGATTTATAATCCAACAAATGGACTTATAATCTCAGTTCTAGCACTCCCTCACAAAGTTGGAATGAAGATAAGATGATGTGAAATCTACTTACAATCACATCTTGCCAATTTTGGTTGTTTTTGGACAAAAAAATGACTTAATCTCTTCCTTCCTTCTTGGTGTACTTTCAAGATCTGTTTTTAACCTTAATAGGACTTGAACTCAGCCTATATTGATTAGATTCCATGTAACAAATTCAAATCTAATCAATGGCATATGATCTTGGTAGATTATCCTAGGATTTCCACCAAAAATTACACCAACAGCTATCAAATTGAATTTATTTGGATCAAATGAATACCATGCATTAAATGCAGGTTCAGAGGTGCCCACACATGTGGACAATACGGACTTGGAAGCCTACCAAGTTTGGAATCAAATCTCCTCACCAAAATCAAGATTCTAGCTTGCCCTATCAATACTAGTTTTTAGCACCAAAACTTGCTAAAAATGGATTTGCATTAGATCAATGGCTTATGCTCTTGTACTTGGCTCTGATACCATGTGAAAGTACTGTACTTTAGGACCATAAATGGATCTACAAAAGATCCACAAGAGTAATTGGATGCTTGCTTAACAATCTATCAAAAAACTAGTCGAACATTCCCATCAGTATAGCCTAAAATGTTCAAAACATAAGATCTTTTGACAAAAATGATCTTATTTGTCTTAACAAATTTATGTCCTCCTAGGTAAAATGATAAAGCTTTAACTGCCATTATAAGACTCTCCCCGACTGGGCTCAGTTTTTTTTCATTCTTTAGGAAATGCCTAAGATAATGGCCCAGTCCACTGTCCCTCTGGAACGAGGATGCATGTTGTCTGAAACCACCTCGTCTCGCAGCAAAATCATCTATTATGAGAGCATCCTGCAATAGGAAATATGTTAGCAAAAACACATTCAGTGATTAAAAACATTCTAATGCAAGGAAGTTTAAACACTTATACATTCTTCATCATCATCAGCAACCAGATCAGGATATTCAATATAATGACCATGTACTGAAGTGGAATCATCAGTAAAATGCATTAATGATGGACTAGGGAAGCCCATCTAGGATTGAAATGTCGTGAATTCTTCATCGGCTGGTCTGCCTCACCCATCCTCAGCTATATTTGATAAAGTCTTAGTCAGGCATTCTTCACCGGTCATAAGTCCCTCCTCATCATCAAAATCAATACCAGCGACAAGGTCATCAGTTTCAAAATCTACAAAGTCGAAGAATTCAAAAATTGTGTCGGATAATAAACATAGAACCTCATCTTCACGATAGTCAAAAAATTTACATAAATCGGCAGTAGTAAAATACACATCGTCATTAATATAACATACAGACAAATTGAAAAGACATTTCGACTCCTCTATAGGGTTGGATTCATCATCAAATGTATTTTGGCCAATAAAAGAATCCCGGAGAATATCAGTATTTACATCAATAAAGACACTTTTCTTATCAGGTTTGTCGATAAGAAAGTGACTGATATCCTTAATAGCTGATTGAACAGAAGATGATGTAAAAGGAGGGTCAGCAACAGAAACTTCCTCATTAGCTAGGATCTGAACTAACAGGAAAAGTACGAAACCACTCTGATATTCAACCAATCGACATTTCTTGTTGCTATACGGACATATTGAATTGCTTTTGAAAAGATCAGACAATTTGGTGAACATTCTATCCAGTCTATGTCTGAAAGCTGGGAAAAAATGAACAAGATCAGTATAATGCATGTACTGGAGTGGACCTATGGAAAAAACATGCTTACTAAGTATAACTCTGAATCTAATATAATGTTCATAAAATACGTCAGAATTTGGTTATGCAGTCCTGAAAACATGTAGATATGGCCTGAACAGGCTGTGGAAGTACTCTAGGTTTTCAGTAATCCCAAATTCACTAAGAAATGAACTCAAGTCTGAATCTCGTGAGGATCCTGAGGAAGAGGCCATGGCAGTAACGTGAATATCGCACTTGTGCGCGAGGGAGAACTAAAACAAAACTAACTATCAAGATGGCGCACAAGAGGGATATGTACGGCAGGCAGGTACCAAATATCGCACTTGTGCGCAAGTAGGTATCGTTGCAAGCAAATGGACAACAATGTGCGTGTACAAGAGTGATATGCCACGAATTTCGAGAACGGAAAAGGTAAAAAATTAATCAGTTTTCGTGCCATTTATTCTAAATTTTTGCACGTGTGGTCAACGGACAAAGGACACGTGTCTACTTTCAATTGGACTACAGGCACTAGTACGTGTGAGGTGACACCTAGACACGTGTGAAATGACACCTGGACACGTGTCACGTGTTCATTCATTTGCTCGACAGCACGTGTCGCTCTCGCATTTGCTCGTACAAATTCCACACGTGTAATGTGACAAGGTGACACACGTGTGAGTGAGAGTTGGAAGTGTTTGAATGCATGTAGTAGTGTGTTTTTGCCATAGGATCTAAGATTGATCTTGAATCTAAATCTAATCTTAATCTTGGTGCATCTACACACCTTAGGAGATCACAAGTACATGTTGTGGACAATCCCACGTGTGAAATTCAACATGGTATCAGAGCCTACCTAAGGTTACCATGCATTTTGATCCATTTAAGTGAAAACTATATATCAATCTTGAGCTAGAAATTGTCAAGGTCCATTTTCCTAGCTATCTTGTTCAATTTTGGATCAAAAGAGATCAAAAGGACATTGATTGGGTCTGACCTGGTACTGTACAAAATCAGGTGCTCAGACACGTGTGAGGAACATTCAATTTCAGTTTTGAAGTTCTCTCTCATGCTTGATCAAAAATCTTGCTAGATAGCTTGTTTTGAAGCTATTTTTGTCTAGTTTCTGATGCAATCAGTTTCATTCCATTTGGTTGAGCCAATCAAAAGCTATAAGCTTTTGAAGAGGGTTAGGTAGGGCACCTAGACCTGGGTGGACACATTTGGTTTGGTCAAGAGATTGCCTGGGTGATCCAAAATCACAGTTGTATGCTTGCCAATCTCATCTATATGTGATCTAGGCATTGTTTTGAGATCTAAGCCATTTTGTTTCATGCAATATCATTGTATTTGAGTCAAATTTGGTTTCTTAGAGTACTTCACACGTGCTAAGAGTGTTTGATCCTAACTTTGCCTATACTCCATCATTTGATGTGAAATAGATCTTGTTTTAGAGAGATTTGTGTAGCTAGTGAGAATCAATTCACAAATAGTTGCAAGATCTTTCATAGGAGGAGATAGTACTCTATTATTGGATCCTATTGAGAGTGTGTAACAACATTTATTGTTCATCATTTGAGTTTTCTTCACTTCAAATGTCTTCAATGTGTTCATCCTTGTTGGAACCAAGTGAAAGATTGTCCACTTCAAACTATTCAATTTGGAAAATGAGGATGGAGTCCATCTTGATCCTTCAAGACGTGATGGATATAGTTCTTGGCCTTGAAGAAGAACCACAAGTTCTTCAAGAGGTTCAAAAATACAAAAAGAGAGCTAGGATGGCTCTCCACTACATTAAGATGAATGTCTCTAATGAGATATTGAGGGAGATAGGTACTTGTACAACAGCCAAAGAAGCTTGGGATTGTCTCAAGACTATCTATGAGGCTAAGAATACCTCTAGGCTTCTCACTCTTAGGAATCAAATCTTTCAAAGTAGCCAAAAGAGTGATGAGAGTGCATCTAGTTATGTTTTGAGAGTAAAAGATATTCATAGAGAACTTGCTTGTATTGGTGATTCCATCAATCAAAATGAGCTAGTTCAAGTCATTCTCAATGGCTTGAGAAGTGAACTTGATAACCTTGTCCAATCCTATGCCATTAAAGAGGAGCTACCTAGTTTGGAGGCTCTCCAAAGTGTGCTTATTTTGGAAGAATCAAGACAAGAGTACAAGCTCTTGAGGATGGACAAGCTTTCTCTCACTCATAATGATGGCAAAGCCCTCTTTGCCAAGGATAAGCACAAAGGGAGGATCAAGAACCAACATCAACAATCCTCAAGCAAGGACAAAGTCAAATCCAAAGACAAAGATGAGGAGGAAGATGATTCCTCTAATGCTTCATCATCCAAGCTCAAGAAGAAGAAGATCAAGTGCTTTTATTGTGGCAAGAAAGGTCATTATGCCACCAATTGCTTCAAGAAGAAGAATCAACTCAAGCAAGCCAACATTACCAATGAGAAGGAAGACACTATTGCAAGTGATGGAGAGGGATCTCTTATGGTCTCTAGTTTCTCATCTACTCCTTTCAAGAAGGACGGCCTATGGTATATTGATAGTGGAGCCTCTTCACATATGTGTAGCTCCAAGAACTCTTTCTCTTCTATTGCACCTTATGATGGAGTCAAGAAATCAATATACACTGCAAATGATTTTGAATGTCCTATTGAAGGCATAGGGAACATTCCCTTGAAGCTTGCATCATCTAAAGTTCTTTCTCTCTCTAAAGTTCTTTATGTACCTAAGCTTACCAAGAATCTTATTAGTGTTGGCCAATTGCTTGATAATGGCCTTGATGTAAAATTCAATGTTGATACTTGCACTATCAAGAAGAATGATGAGATACTTGCATTAGGATGTAGATTTGGTGGCATCTATAAACTAGATCCAAATGAGTATGTGAATGCTTGTAATGTTGCTCTTGTGAACAAGCTCTCTATGGAGGAATTATGGCATAGGAGGTTGGGACATCCCAACTACAATGGCGTAGGAGGTTGGGACATCCCAACTACAAATCCATGCTCTCTATGATCAAAGAAGCCAAAGCTATTGGCTTGCAAAAGTCACTCTCCAAGAAGATCAAGCCTTGTGAGGCTTGTGTTATTGCTAAATCTCACAAAAAAAGCCATTTACAAGATCTTCTATCAAAAGCAAGCATCCTTTGGAGTTAATCCACTCGGATGTGCATTTCTCATCAACTACAAGCAAGGGAGAGCCACTTGTTTTTTACTTTCATTGATGATTATACAAGATTCACTTGGATATATCTTCTTGCTTCTAAATCTATGGTTTTTTATCATTTCCTTATTTTCAAAGCTTATGTAGAAAAGCAATTCTCATTCAAGATTAAAGCTCTTAGAAGTGATGGAGGTGGTGAATATATCTCCAATAAATTTCAAGATTTTTGTG
Source organism: Diphasiastrum complanatum (assembly GCA_029204225.1). NCBI lineage: Eukaryota > Viridiplantae > Streptophyta > Lycopodiopsida > Lycopodiales > Lycopodiaceae > Diphasiastrum > Diphasiastrum complanatum. The sequence goes on from CM055097.1 coordinate 50,453,084, forward strand.
AGCTTGAAGGCATTAAAAGAGAGTTCTCTTGTGCTACTCTCCATCTCAAAATGGAGTGGCCGAGAGAAAGAATAGATCTCTATGTGAATGTTCAAAATCTATGAGAATTGAGGCATCTTTGCCCAAAGATTTTTGGGGAAAAGCCATTAATTGTGCAAATTATCTTTGCAATAGGCTCCCACATATAGCTCTTGGAGGAAAGTCACCATATGAAATCTTATTTTTGAAGAAGCCTAAGGTTGATCACCTTCGAGTTTTTGGATGCTTATGCATTGTCCATATTCCCTTGGAAACAAGGAAGAAGGAGGATCCTAGTGCATGCAAAGGGATCATGGTTGGATACTCATCCACCAAGAAGGCCTATAGAGTCTTTATACTCTCTACTTCTCAAGTTATTGAAAGTAGAGATGTTGTCTTTCATGAAGATCAACACTCATCTTTTGAAGAGGCCAGGATCAAGAAATCTATGGATGCATCATCAATTATTGATTTTGAAGACAATCATGATGTGATGGGGTTGAGATTTGAAGAAGACTCTCCTCGGATTTTCTCACCAAGAAGATCCATGAGAGATAGATCCGAGCCTAAGAGGCTCTCATATGTTGACAAAGGCAAACAAGTGGATCTTGATTCCACTAATTATGTTTTTTATGTCTCTCATGAAGAGCCAAAGAATGTACAAGAGGTACTCAATACCAAGGAGTGGTATGATGTCATGAAGCAAGAGTATGATGCATTGATTACCAACAATACCTGGGAGCTTGTGGATCCTCCATCCAACAAGCATGTGATTGGTTGCAAGTGGGTATTTCGGATCAAGTTCAATCATGATGGCACCATCAACAAGCATAAAGCAAGATTATGTGCCAAAGGATTTGCTCAAATCCATGGTCTTGATTATGAGGAGACCTTTGCACCCGTTGCAAAGATGGTGACAATAAGAATTCTTATTTCTCTTGCTTGTTTTTTCAAGTAGAAGGTGTTCCAATTAGATGTATCCAATGCTTTTCTAAATGGTTATCTTGAGGAGGAGATCTATATGGAACAACCTCAAGGATTCATCAAGGATGAGTCCAAAGTGTGCTTGCTCTTCAAAAGTCTTTATGGAATCAAGCAAGCACCAAGATCATGGTATTCAAGACTTAATTCTTTTCTTATCTCACTAGGATTTACTCTTAGTGACTATGATCCTTCCATGTATCTAAAGTTTGTTGATAGCAATATTGTCATTCTTCTAATTTATGTTGATGACATTATTCTTTGTGGAAGTTGTATCAAGCTAGTTGATGAAACCAAACTAGCACTTGGATGTGAGTTTAAAATGCAAGATCTAGGATAGATACATTACATCCTAGGCCTAGAAATTGATTTTTATGAAAATCACGTCTTTATATGCCAATTTAGATATGCTCACTCTATGTTGAAAAAATTTCATATGGAAAATTCTAAGAGAATAGATACTCCAATGGAGCAAATTGTAAAAGATCCTAATAAAGGTGATGCAAGATCCTTTGAGGACATCACACTTTTTAGGAGTCTTGTAGGCTCCTTGATTTGGCTTACCATAGTGAAATCTTTTTTATGAATCAATGTACATTCCTGATACAAAAAGAAATTTTGGATTACCTCTACCAATGAGCAAAACACAACGAAAGAGCAGAGTGTCATTCTGCCAACGAGCGAGACACTGACGATCTTGTTCTAAAAATTAAACTCATAATACAGTTGCTCTATTTTCGTGCATCTCCTTGTCTTGTGAAAATTCAAAGACACAAAATTGTTCGCGACAATGAAATCGAAAACGTAAAAGACAAAGTTTCACGACATGGTATCAGAGCCACAGGTTATCACTACTGATATCTAAGCAGTGATTTTTATTGACAACACAGTATGGCTACAACAATCTAGACAAGAGTAGCAATCAGTTTTGATGGCGCAAATTACAGAATCTGGAAATTCAAAATCAAAACGCTTCTGAAGGGCAAAGGCATCTGGTCGGTGACCGAACTCTCAGAAGTGCAGCCTCCAGAGGGAGACCCGAGGAAAGCGGAATGGATCAGAAAAGATGAGTGTGCAATGGCGATCATCGTTTCGTCCATAAATGAAGATCTACACATGCAGATTGAAGACTGCAAAAGTAGCCATGCAGCATGGGAAAGATTAAAGCAGAAGTATGAAGTGAGGACTACAGCTTCAGTCATCACCTTTACAATCAGCTGTAATCCATACGATGGGATGGCAACCAGTTGGATCAGCATGTTGAGAAGATTAGAACAATTTTCGCTCAACTCGCTGCATCAGGATAGGAGCACCAGGTCCCAGCACCACAGCAGCTGATGTACTTCATGAAATCTCTACCGACGTCCTATCAGCCTTTGAGAATGCTCATACTGAGTCTACCAGATATGACATTCGACAAAGCAGTCAGTCTTGTCGTTGATGAGAGACTGATGAGGGATGAAGGAGAGAGAAGCAGTGATCAAGAGAAGGTTCTCTTTATGAAAGAAAAGAAGAAGAACAAGAACAAGCCAAGATTCGAGAAGACAAAGTCCTCGAATTAACAATCTGCTTCCTTCAATCACTGCCACAAACCAGGCCATACGGCCAACAAATGCTGGTTCAATCCAGCAATACCTTGCATGCACTGCAAGAAGAAGGGAAATTCTGCATATGATTGCAGATTCAACCCAAAAAGAAAGAACAAAGCTGAAAAAGCTAATGTTGCAGAGTCATCCAAGGATGCTGATAGAGGTGACGAAGCCTTCACGATACTCGATGAAGCTTCAACGAGCTACACTGAACACGACTACAACGTAGTAAAGGATTATAAAACGGCCCCCAAATAGACTGCCAATCTAAGGAAATTCTAATGGAAGTCGGTCTATACCATAATTACAGCTCAAGCTCCATTGGGTATGGAGTCGAAAATAAGGCCGTTCATGATCACAGACACTTTCAATGGCAATCGGCAAGGCAAATTCCTAATGGTCTACCGACAATTTTCAGATAGCCTACAAAACTCTGCAATGGACAAGAAGAGATCACACGTATAAGCTCTGGCTTTTGAGATACCGATGAGACGTACAAGCATATCGTGTATAAGTTGAAAGTCACTTAACGAGTGAGATAAAACAGGGCTAGATTTTGGACAAACGCCTAATCTTCATCTGAAATGTTGAAATAGGCTTCGAGAATATTTGTTACAAGTGGTGATATGGTTTGCAATTAGACCATGAGGATAATATAGAGTTTCACAAGTTTGAAATCATAGAAATCCCCAAAGCTAAGAGCAACAACCTCGATAAGGACCGTAGGGCCAAATCTCGATAAGCCACAGTCCGAGTAGCAATGGACAAGCAAGGAATTTTCACAAGTGGTCTTAGGTCAATCCATAAGCGGTCTTGAAGTAATGATAAATGGGTCACTAATTCAACACAACACAACGTTTAGAAAGGGGCCTTCAAATTGGCAGTAAATGGGGCTAGGAGATTTTCCACCTAATGGTGATCACTAATTCCAAACTTAATAACTTTCAAATGAACGATCTTCAACATGCAAAGAAATGGGCTTGGTTAGCAATCAAGTGCATCGACAAACGAGTTTACAGTACAACCAATGGTTTAATTATGATTATGGGCTCAGAAATGCGCCAACAAGATCCATGTTTCAGCGTTAATGGCTATTCTGATCTGGCTTCTATTCTTTCCAAGAACAAAAATGTAGGATAGCCTCTGAAAATCAGGTTCTCAGGCAACAAAGAGGGCATGGGCAGAGCCGTTGAACACCTAGCAGAAAGAGGGCGTCGATGAGGGTACTGACCACGTGGAGAATGGCATAGCCCACAGAGTGGCCACAGCAGATCTGTTGGCTGCAGGGCGCAAATGGAAAAGGAGGAGCGCAAACTGGGGAAGGGAAGAGCCGGAAGAGCGGGCTGTGAGAAGCGGAGCAGGGTTAGGGAAGAGGGCACACTAATGTGTGAGAAAGCGGGCCACAACAGGGTCGCAGACAGCGAGGAGGACCGCTGATCAGGTAGAAACCGCAGGCAAGCAGGTATAGGAAGGAGATAAGGGCGCAGGTGGAGCGCGAGGCAGGCTGAGCGCAAATGGAGAAGGCAGAGGGCGTGGACAGGCTGCTGATCAGGTAACCACAGGCAAGCAGGGTCGCAGACAAGAGACGGAGGGCACGAGGCAGGGAGACCACAGGTAGGATAAGCAGAAATCAGATCAGATGAGGGGATCATGCAGGCTGGAAGAGACCGTAGACAGGGTTCAAATCGGATGCTTGGCCACCAACAGGATCTTTCCACACAGGTCTAAAGTAGTTTGCATTTGGCAATACTTTCTAACCATTGCAATAGAAGTATTGCAAAACAGATCCTCAAGATAGGCAAGAGAAACACCTATCTCTAGAAGGAAAGTGATTCTTCAATGATTTACACCAGATTTCTTAAGTATCCACATGGTTATTCATACACTCAGGTTTAAATGGTAATGACTGACTAAAAATTCAGATTTGCAGGAGTTCAGACTCTCACAGAGATGGAAGGCCCAAGGCTCACACTTTCAAGCATTCCTCAAGCAAATTTGAAAGGGCATGTGGCTCACTTTGTATAGATTCACAAAGTTGGTTGGCTAATGAAACACAGACCAGTGATTAACCAGGCTACAGAATGGCTTATGATTCACTTCACACACAACCTACAGGGCAGTGATCTCCAAAGAAATGAAACACCATTTAAACTCATAGTTAGTGTTCAAACTCCTTCAGATGTCTTTCAAAAGCACACAACAAATACTTTATGAATGCTTTCAAAGAAGTCTCTTCAAATAAATGGTCAATGCTTGCAAACAATCATGATTAAGCACACACAAAAATGCTTCTTGGTTTCCAAGGGGAGGCCCGAACCTAAGACCAAAGAAACTTTGGATGTCAAGCTAACCAACTAAGCCAACCCCGTTGGTGCACACACAAAAATGACACTACTACTAACAAGTAGATAACAATAAAGGATCAATCTTTTAGGCTAAAATCCCTTAAGCTAAAATCCCTGCCAATGAGACAACAAAGCTTCAAACTTTTTCACAAGCTTGCAAGCAAATGTCAGAGATAGGAAAGATATACAAGTACAATCCTCAGAATGTCAGGACCTGCAATCGCAGGGTTAGAGGCAGCACAACAAATGGCATCAAATCTAATTCAATAAACAATGATCCAAGAGATAAACACAATGCTAAAGGCTGAGAAACAGAGCAATAGCAATGAAGTATAAGCAGTTTGTAACAAAGATCCAACAAAGACATTAGAGTGAAAGGCACCAGGCAAATCAGCCTCTTCTCCTTTCCTCCTTCTTGTCCATGTGGGTTTGAGCACAAATTGAAAATGGAGGAGATGGGAAGCACCAAGCACAACAGCTTCTACTTTCCTTTCTCTCCAAGTTTCTCCACACAAGTTCTCTCTCTCTCTCTCTCTCTCTCTCTCTCTCTCTCCAAGAAGATGACAATGAAAATGATGTCCCACACCCTTCCCTGATCATACGTAGGGGCTCAATGGACTGGAGGTGCACCCCTTCAAGAAATGCTTCTTGGTTTCCAAGGGAGGTTCGAACTTGGGACCAAAGAAACTTTGGATGCCAAGCTAACCAACTAGGCCCCTTCAAGAAATGGAACACCTCCTTATGACTTTTCAAAAAACTGCCTCTAAAAATAGGGCACTGGTCCAAATTTGTTTTTTAGCACCTAACTTGGCCTCAACTTGCAATTTCAAAGCTAAGTTGGGTCCTATTTACGGTTTCAGTTTTTAGGGGCTCACGGCCAAGTTTTTAATTACTAATACTATATTACGAAAATACTTGGCACCTCTTAGTCCCGACAAACCCGAAAACTAGGGGCATAGGCCGCATAAATGGAATTTTCATACAACGTAAATTAGCAAATGAACAGTATTTTAACAGCAGTGCAACCGGCCATTATGGGCCATTTACGCGTCGTTTTTAACAGTTTCACGTAAGCGTAATAGTGCGTGGCGATGATTTTTCGTCGAAAATAGCTTGAAAAAGAGGTCTTTTTCCCCGCAAACAGTGGTGACCTTCATGGGTAAAGAATGGTCCCCATTCTTTGAACTCAGCATCTCAAGTTACAAAAAGACCAATGGACTAGCCAATAGCATCCTAGGCTAACCCAAAAGCCATACAGCAGCATGTCTTCAAGATAAGCAGCAACAGATTACCCCCCTGGACCAGCCAATAGCATCCTAGGCCGACCCAAAAGAGTTCCAATCAGCATCAGATCTTCATGAAGAACAACATCTCTGGTCCTGCATACAAGGCTTGATAATACTGTAACACAATCAGATCACAATTAGTAGCTTAGTTCATTGTTAATCATCATTTAAAGTTCCAGTGCCTTATCCATTGGTCTATGGAGTCTGGTGACAAATCATAGGGCACATCATCATAGGGTTTCAAATTTTCACATATCATATGGAGTTCAGAAGCGCCAGGTGCTAAATTTGCAAAACCAACATGAATGTTGGTTACCTCATGTTGTGGAATTACTGGCTAGGTAAAGTAGTAATTATACTACTGGTAGCATTTTGGGTTGGTCAAAATTTTTTTGACCCTTAAAGGCAGGATGAACTCCTAAGTCAGGGCTTTTGTTTCGCTCTTGGCTTCCATTCCCAGGCATCTTTAAGTCGGGAGTTAGAGTTTAACGCTTCAGTTAAATTATGGTCTTTTGATATCACACAATGGACTTGATGTCTCTGACAATGGAAATAATCCAGTCCTAGTTTCACATTTGGTCCCAAGCTTGACTCAACTAGGAACTGATGTTTCTAGATTGGTTGTGGCTATTATAGAATATGGACATATGAGTATCAATCAGAGCATTTTTGTATTTGGATGCAATTTCAATTGCATAATCCAAACTAGTCGGATGCTTCGGTCTCACATGGACTTGCATCTCTGTTTGCAATCCACTTATGAAACAATCCAATATTAATTCAATCGGCATTTTATACGGGGTTATGTGCATTTGCACAAACCAACTATGTCTATGAGCATATCTACTCACAGACTCATTGTCATACTGCCTCATGGTTACCAACTGGTAACAAGAAACAGTTACATTCATCGTGGGTGAGAATTCATCCAAGAATGCCTTTGTTTGGGTGTCTCACGGGTCCAGATAATGATTTTCAAAATTTTCAATATTGTCATACCAATTTCTAGCATGACCAGTCAAGTATAATGGAAACAAGAGCTTCCATTCACTGGGCTATGAAAAACCATCTAGGAAAGAGAGGTTCACAAATCTTTGTATAAAGATATCAGGTTTATCACCTCTCTCTCCATCATAATGATCAATGTTCAGGAGATAAACAGACTTTGGTCTAACACAGAGGGAGTCACCAGCAACTAACGAAAGTTGCACAATATTACAATCAGGTTTAGCTCCTGCTTTTCCAACATCGCACTCCAACTCATCAAAGTTGGGAACACTTTCAGCGTGATCAAGACGTTCATTAGGGGATCGATGGACCAATTCCGACACATCTTCGATAAGCTTTTGATTGTCCATTTTAGGACTTTGGGTAGAACTATCCACCATATCAGTGAGTGTATTGACACTCACATCCTTGGTAATGGATCGTTCCTGATTGCCATTTGATACAATACCAAATCTTGCTAGGATTTCATCAACTTCAAGAATTGGGTTTTGAATCACAATAGGACTATGGTTAATAGTCACAAAATAATTGATTCGTAATGTCGCATTCTCTTTAACTTCAAAAGTGAAGTCTCCCCCGTGCTCTACACAGATCGGATCACATTGATTTGAATCATCTGTTTTAGGATCGGTATGAAAGGGTGATATTTCAAAATATTCTTCACTCAAATTTTCAAGAAAGTCGCACATCACTAAATCCCATTCTTCTTCATGAAGAAATGGTAGATTTTTCGTGGATTTCACTAATAACTCTAATTCATCAATTGAATTATTAAATTTTATACAGTCGTTGAAAATTTCACCTATGAGTGATTCTCCAAGAAATAAATTTCTATACAGATTTTCTATGGCTTGAGAATCATTCTCATCATAGAATAAAAATCCTCGCCGCGCTAGGCGCATGGGAATCATGATTATAATTTTTCAATCAATCAATTTTTTTAAAAAAGGCATTCAAACCTTCACAGACAATTTGGATCAAACGAGCTTTTGGCCGTGCAAGTTAATGGTCAATTCAACTGAATCGTTTGAAAACACTTTCAAATAATAAACAAGAATTCAAAAGGAGCTCATGCTCCTCCCGACAGACGCACGACTGAAGGATTATAAAACGACCCCCAAATAGACTGCCAATCTAAGGAAATTCTAATGGAAGTCGGTCTATACCACAATTACAGCTCAAGTTCCATTGGGTATGGAGTCGAAAATAAGGCCGTTCATGATCACAGACACTTTCAATGACAATCAGCAAGGCAAATTCCTAACGGTCTAACGACAATTTTCAGATAGCCTACGGAACTTTGAAATGGACAAGAGATCACGCGTGTAAGCTCTGGATTTTGAGATACCGATGAGACGTACAAGCATAACTCGTGTATAAGCTGAAATTCATTTAACAAGTGAAGTAAAATAGGGTTAGATTTTGGACAACCGCCTAATCTTCATCTGAACCGTTGGCATAGGCTTCGAGAATATTTTTTACTAGGTGATATGGTCTGCAATTAGACCATGAGGATAATATAGAGTTTCACAAGTTTGAAATCATAGAAATCCCCAAAGCTAAGAGCAACAACCTCGATAAGGACCGTAGGGCCAATTATCGATAAGCCATAATCCAAGCAGCAACGGACAAGCAAGGAATTTTTACAAGTGGTCTTAGGTCAATCCATAAGCAGTCTTGAAGTAATGATAAATGGGTCACTAATTCAACACAACACAACGTTTAGAAAGGAACCTTCAAATTGGCAGTAAATGGGGCTAGGAAAGTTTCCACCTAATGGTGATCACTGATTCCGGACTTAATAACTTTCAAATGAACGATCTTCGATAGGCAAAGAAATGGGCTTGGTTAGAGTGGAAGGCACCAGACAGATCAGCCTCTTCTCCTTTCCTCCTCCTTGTCCTTGTGGGTTTGAGCACAAATTGGAAGTGGAGGAGATGGGAGGCACCAAGCACAACAGCTTCTACTCCTTTCCTTTCTCTCCAAGCTTCTCCACACAAGTTCTCTCTCTCTCTCTCTCTCTCTCTCTCTCTCTCTCTCTCTCTCTCTCTCTCTCTCTCTCTCTCTCTCTCTCTCTCTCTCTCCAAGAAGATGATAATGTTGTCCCACACTCCTCCATGATCATATGTAGGGGGTCAATGGGCTGGAGGTGCACCCCTTCAAGAAATGGGGCACCTCCTTATGACTTTTCAAAAAACTGTCTCTAAAAATAGGGCATTAGCTTAAATTCGTTTTTTAGCACCTAACTTGGCCTCAATTTGCAATTTCAAAGCCAAGTTGGGTCCTATTTACGATTTCAGTTTTTATGGGCTCACAACCAAGTTTTTAATTACTAAAACTGTATTAAAAAAATACTTGGCACCTCCTAGCCTGGACAAACCCGGAAACTAGGGGCATAGGCCGCATAAATGGAATTTTCATACAACGTAAATTAGCAAATTAACAGTATTTTAATAGCAGTGCAACTGGCCATTATGGGCCATTTACGCATTGTTTTTAAACAATTTTGCATCAGCGTAATAGCGCGTGGCGATGATTTTTCGTCGAAAATAGCTTGAAAAAGAGGTCTTTTTCCGTGCAAACATGTCGTCATTGATTCAGAGCAACATCACACATCACCTGCAACAAGAAGATCTTAATCGACTTCAGAGAGCTCAAAAACAACAGAGCAGTGATTCTAGGTGATGGGAGCAGACACGATGTCAAAGGCATCAGCACTCTATAGCTGCGAACACTGTCAGACCAAGTAGAGCTGCCAGGAGCACTCTATTGCCCTCACTCAGAAAAGATCTACTATCTGTCTCCAAGATGGCAGATCTTGGCATTTGAGTTTTGTTCGACGACAACATATGCCGTATGATCGAGAAAACGACAAACAAGTTGCTGACGGTCGGGGGGAGAAGGAAACCTCTACCAGGCCAAGATAATCAGCAACTCTGATTGCATATTAAATGCATCAAAATGAAGATCAGCTCCGGCATAGGAGAATGTATCATCTGAAGACATGAGCATAAAAGACATAGTCACAGGTCTCAAGATTTCAAGGCCCGAAACTGAGTTATGCGAAGCCTGTCAGAAAGACAAGCAACATCAGAATCCATTCACGCATGAAGGAAGAAGAGCCAAGGACGTTTTTGAGCTTGTCCACTCTAATGTCTGTGGACCAATGAAAATGGATTTGCTCTCAAGTTTGAGGTACTTTTTGACATTCATAGATGATTACAGCCGGATGGCCACGATGTACTACTTAAAGAAAAAATCCAAAATGTTATTCCTTCAAGAAGTTTGTGGCATTTGCAGAGCAACACACCTCAAAAAAGATACAGATCCTCAGATCTGACAACGAAGGTGAATACAAAAGCAAAGAATTCTCAAAATTCTGCAAAGAACAGGAGATCGAACACCAGTTTACTCCTGCATACACACCAGAGTACAATGGTATTGCAGAAAGAAAAAATAGAACGCTAGTCGAAGGAGCCAGATGCATGATGGCACAGACTCAATTGCCAAGTCAGTTCTGGACTGAGGCAATAGCTGCAGCTGTACACCTGCAGAACAGATCAACAACGACAACACTAGATAACAAGACGACGTACGTGTCGTACTATACCAACAAGGTTAATATAGATTTTGTAGCAAATAGTGTCGTTCCCACAGAGGACAACGTTAGAAAGTTATGTTTTTGGTACAATTTATGACAAGTGGTTTTGAGTGTTATTCTGGTTGTCGACAGACATTGAAACGTAACCAGTATTACTGATATTTGGGTGTGTTGTGTTGATAATTTTCAGAACAACAATCTGGCCTCTATCAAATCGAATGAAACGCATTTTACAAATGAGATGTTATCAGAGTAGTACAATAGTACTACACTCTGGCAGATTAAAATGTCAACAGAGAGTTGAGAAATGTTCGATGTATTCATGATTGTACAGACAATTAATTAATCGCGTTCGCGAACTGTTCGTTTCTAGACATAAGTCCTCAACAACTAAAGTTCAATTTAATGGTTAAAGAACAAGAATGGTTTCAAAGCACGTTAGAAACTTATGTCAGTAGGAAAATAGATCAAAGACTCAATTCTTCAGACAGGGACTGTCATCTCATATGTATACATACAGCTTTACTCAATGATCGTGCTAGACTGTACCAAAGATAGTCGTTATTCGACTGCCAAAAAGAAAGTATTCGCGACAGACGAATAAGATGATTTTAAGATAGTTCTTTAAAGCATGCTTTACGGATACACAACAAACAACTGTAATGCACTAGAGAGTCTGTCTGATCAGAGAGTAATTCATATGATGCATTAGAGATTGTTAGCAGACTCAAGATCACTCACACTCAGCAGTGCGGAGAACAGAGATAAGAGAGAATAACTCACAGAATTCTATTCACTTCTTCAATCTCTTACATATGCATAAATTCTTCTCTCTCGATGCTCAAGACTGAAGTGTGAGATCTATATATGTTCTACAGGGCGAACAAACACACCTATTAAACAACAGGTGCGTCGCTCCCGGGAAAGGGTCTAGTTAATAATTAGACTATCTATACGTTCAATTATACCATAAAAGGTATATTTAACTAAGAGTTAAAGTTACTCTAGTTTAACATGTCTTTTCGTATCTAGTCGTTTCGTGTGGACGACCTAGTAAAGGTTATCCAATGCAATGTCTTTCCTATTAAAGGTCTTGCCCTTTATTACAAGGCAATTACTTAGGAGATATATTCCCAAAAAATGACTTGGACCTCTTCATGATTTATACTTAACCAGCTCATATCTTCATTTTTGAGTATATCATGCTATCTTGATATTCAATTTTTAACAATAAGGTGGCATCACATATATCCCCTTCCTCAAATGTGAAACGTCCTCGTGAACATAACATCTTCTTTTTGAGAATTATTCGAGAAACATTCTGTTCTTCATATTTTCGTTATGGCGAAAAGATATTTTTTTGTATATTTCGTCCCTTAAATATTTCTTCATCTTAGAGAATATGTGTCTTGCTGTTTCTTTAATTGAATAGGTTGTTTTGAGTTGATCTTTGAATTGTTGGTGAAAACTGGAATCAAACTTCAAAACATCTTTCAACTTCAAAATTCAGCATCCCATAGAAACATCAGCACAACAAAGGCATGAATGAATGTTTTATGAATGATTCAATTCTTCATATAATTTCTAAGCAAACTCCAAGTTTTGTTGAGTTTCGATCAACAGCAAGTCTTCTTTTGATTTTGTGTAATGGCCAACTGGTAAGTTGCCGAATTCTTCTAACTTGATTGGGAGCAATGTTCCATCGAACAGCTCATGAGTTAACTTTGTATCTTCGTCTAAATCACTACGAAGAGTGACTTCTTTACAGTAACGAGCTGAAAATCTAATAAAAGAGCTTTTAACATAAAGATTTTGAACGAAAAATAATGTCTTTGCTGCAAAAGTACCAAACTGCTAGAATGAATATGTACAGAACTGTTTGTAGCGAAATGACTTCCTTCTGTCTTGCAGATTATGTCGAATTTTTGCAAAATAATCTACAAGATTTCGCTCCCAATCCACATAAAGGCTAAATAGTTCTGGATAAGCCATATTTATATTAATCAGCAACCTGACATCGTCGAATTCGCCTAGATCTGCAACAGCTTGTGGTTTGTACAACTGAAACTGCGACTTTCGCTTCCAAAAATGTCGCTTATTGTCTTTGTTCCGCAAAAATTGAAACTCTTTGATTTGAATATATTCTAGAGCATACATAGCCGAAGAGCCTATGTATAACTCTACTGATCCGAAAGGCACGACCTGGAACTTACCCTGGATTATGCCCCAACAGAGACATCCTTTCTGTTTGATAGAGAGCTAGGCCCAAAACTAGAGAAAGTCGTCCTTCTCCCAAGGTCACTTCCATTCGTCGAAGGCAATGCCTACTGTGCCTGGTAGCATCATCCAAGGCAATGTCTTTCCTATTAAAGGTCTTGCCCTTTATTACAAGACAAGTACTTAGGAGATATATTCCCGAAAAATGACTTAGGCCTCTTCATGATTTATACTTAACCAGCTCATATCTTCATTTTCGAGTATATCATGCCATATTTATGTTGATATTTGATTTTTAACAATAAGGTGGCATCACAGTACGAAATGTGGACAAGTAGAAAGCCTGATCTATCATACATACGTGTGTTCGGATGTGCAGCATATAAGCACATTCCAAAAGAAAAAAGAAGCAAGCTCGATGACAAATCAGAGCAAACGATCATGGTTAGCTATTCGAATGAAACACAAAGTATACAGGCTCTACGATCCAACAACAAAAAAGGTTGTTTGGAGCAGAGATGTGAAGTTCGATGAGTCCACATTTCCTGGACTGAAAGACGAAAGAGGCCATGAGATCTTCACACTGCTGCCTATTCAAGAGGGAGATCGAGGACATACATCAAATCATAATGCAGAGCCAAAGACTCCAGAGCAGCAGGAAGCAGAGGATGAAACCCACGAACAAGAAACGTTCGAGCAGCGACGAAACGAACCTAGAAGGTTAACAAGACAAAGAAGACCTCAAGACTGCTACTCTGACAATCTTCAGTAGAGCGAAGACACGCAGTTCGAGTACTACAATTTCACTGAAGAGCCAGCAACATACGAAGAAGCTGTCCAGAGGGAGAATTCTAGAAGCAAGCAATGTTAGAGGAGATCGAGTTGATGAGGCGAAACGAGGAATAGACATTAGAGTCATTGTCAAAAAACAGAAAAATAGTCGATTGCAAGTGGGTATACAAGAAAAAGATGAAATCAGATGGCACCATTGGCCACTACAAAGCAAGGCTTGTCGCGAAGGGCTACACGCAGAGATATGGTGTTGATTATTTTGACACATATTAGTTGATGTTCAACTAATGATAGCTGGAGCCAAGCTCACGAAACAGGATTGCCCAAAAACAGAAGAGGAAGAACAGAAGATGGCAGGTATATCCTACCAAAACTTAATCGGTATTCTGATGTATCTCACAATTTGTACCAGACCCGATCTAGCTTTCTCTATTTACACCTTGAGCCAATTCTCTTCCAATCTTGGCCTGGCACATTGGCAAATGAAAAAACGAATCCTACAGTTCTGAAGGGTACCCAGAATATTGGATTAACCTATAGAGCTAAAAACAACAAAAAAAGAATTCGAGCTGCACCACTACAGTGATGCAAGCTGGGTGAGTTGCAAAGATGACAACAAGTCCATAATTGGAGGATGTACCATAGCGTGCGGAGCTGCAATCAACTGGATATGCAAAAAGCAAAGGTGGCGAATGAGGTAGTGTGGCTATAGATGATGTTGGAGGCAATCGGGATACCACAAGAAGGGCCAAACACGATGATGATGGACTCTCAGAGTTCCATCTATCTGTCCCAGGATCCTGTCTTCCATTCAAAAACAAAACACATACCTCTGAAGTACCATCACATTCGAGATTTAATCTCAAAAGGAGAGCTCCAGGTCCAGTATATAAAATCAGAAGACATGATTGCAAATCTGCTCACGAAGCCGCTCGACAAGCCACTCTTTGCCAAGAAAAGAAAGACAATTGGATTAAACGTGCAAACCTACAAGGTTCAAGAGGGAGTGTCAAAAATGGTGAACTCCTGCAACTTTACCGCAACATGAACACGAATCGAAGGTCAAACGATTCGCGAAGGTCAACGTCTCTTGACTCGAAGGACGAACGATTCACAAATCATTCACGAATCATAAACATGCCTCCAGGACCGCAACCGCAAAGGGACGCAAAACAAAAAGATACAAAAGAAACAAACGAAGAAAACAAAACAAACGAAGGGGAATCTTTCACGCTGCTAGCTGGCAGCTCAACGGGCTTGGAGTCATAGACTTCACGCCCAACTGAAACGTGTAGCAACGATGGAGAGTAACTGATTAGTTGATTAGCATTAAGTAGTCTTGTGATTCTGCGTTTAGCTATCTTGTAAACTCCACATAGTGGAGATATAAACTATCCTTTTTGGATCATAAACATAAGAAGAGTAGACAGAATTTCTGTGAGAGACAGAGAGAGACGTAGCGAGCTGAGCAGAAAAGAAAAATACTAGAAACAAAAGAGTTGTGCATGAAAGTCTGCCAACGAGCAGAACACAGCGAAAGAGCAGAGTGTCATTCCGCCAATGAGCGAGACACTGACGATCTCGCTCTAAAAATTAAACTCATAATACAGTCGTGCATCTTCTTGTCTTGTGTCGTCTCTGTCTTGATTGCTAGAATATAATCTGTTTTGTGATGTGCAGTCGTGTGTCTAGGATCTTGTGAAGCTTTCGCGCAAAAGAAAATTCAAAGACACAAAATTGTTCGCGACAATGAAATCAAAAGCAAAAAAGACAAAGTTTCGTGATAGTTAGCACCATGGGATGCATTGAACATACATTTTAACATCTTCAAATCTCCTGCTAAATGCCATTCAATGTTGAAAGTGCCAATTCTAAGAATATTCAGTGGAACTCCCTCCATGTGATTTTTTATGGTGGCAGGATATGACGTTCTATTAAATATCCATGAGAGAATGTCATGGTCTTCTTTCATCACCTATAAGAGAATACAAAAATGTGATTAGCCTCATAATATTAAGACATACAATATTTCCCAAATGAAATCCATATTAAAATGATTATCCCTATTGATTATGGGAATGAACTGCTATACCTGAAATGCTGCGAACCACCAGATATTATTTTCTGATTGAACACTGAAATTGAGACCTTTTGAGTCTTCTGAATTTGAAAGTGCTCCATTCATGATCGTGAGACTGACTCTTTCTATTTTTTGGATTTTTATAATTTAAGACTCATCTAACTTGACAACAACTATCAACTTGTTATTGACATTCTCATTTGTAATAACGTAAAAATTTATGATGAATGTTAGTAACTGATTAATGTCAATAAATAAATTGTTGGAATTGTCATATGCTAGACTTTTTCCTTTTGAGCAATACACTTCAATGATATGAGATGGATTACCAACTGTTGTCTGCATACCTTGGTTTAACATGCCTTTTTTTTTTTTTAAAGATGAAATGGTCGTGAGAATGGAAACTTTTTTAATTCTTACCTGTGCAAATGCCTCCTTTATCATCTTAAACATTGTTGCATATGCTTCTCTACTAATGCTAGAAAAGTCACATGTCCCCTGAAGCAATGTAGTGTCTAATATTTTTCCAACTTCATTCATAATGCTATCAGTAACTGAAGTCTTAATCTTTTTCATTTTGTTATTGTTTAACATTGATTTCATAGATTTAGAGGTCAAGATAGAGCCTAGTGAGTTTCCAATTGAAATTTTATCGGTCAAATGGTCTTCAACAACCAATGCTGATTTGCATTGCCAATATAATGTTCATAAAAATGTCAGTAGAAATTTTGACACTCATAGTATTCACGACAGTATAATAAACAAATGAACAGAAAGTTGAAATGAATAAATAATAAAACTAGTGATTATGGATGAATCAAAAAGTTCAAGCAATATTTAATACCAAATAAGCTATCACCTACTTGAATGCATGGATTCACCTTTTTTTATGACCTCCTCTGGATGATAGATCACATATATCTTTGGTTACGCGACACAAGATGTTGCAATTCATACTTCCACCTTCGATTCGAGGTCTCTTCAAGGATGACGTACAAAATACGCTTTACAATTTATCATTGATGATTAGGTTTGTATATCTTTTCAACCACTTGTATAAATATGTGTCATTTCAATATTTTTATTTGCTAAACAACCTAATGTTATATCAATATTCTTGCAGATGGATTTCCTCAAAAGAAATAAAAAATAATGAATTGGATTCCATGAAAATCCAAATGATCGAAATGGTATGTTTGTTGGAAATAAATTTTCCAATTTTCTTTTTGGATCAGCAAGTCCATCTTCTAGTGGATTTGGTCAAAGAATTATCAATTGCAGGACTTGTGCACATGTGATGGATGTTCTACCTTGAGCGTTTTATGAAAGTTTTGAAGGGCTTTGTGAAACAAAAGGCAAGGCCAGAAGGTAGCATTGTAGAAGGTTGGCTTGTACAAGAATTTTTATTTTATATCACCGAAATAATCTCGCAATTGCATCCTACAAGTCCAAAAATGTGGTGTGAAGAAGAAGATGAATGTGGGTGAAGTATCACAAGGAAATGGTGTGCAAAAGCGACTTTCATCTCATTCAAAAGAGAAAATTGAGACGTTCATAATATATAATTGTGGACTATTGGAAAAGTGGATTTTAAGGTATGAAGAAGCCAAAAAGTAAAGAAACATAACATTGAAACGAAGAAGAAATATTAATCGAAGAAGAAGGAGAGCTTTGGAGAACGACAAACCTTTGGAGCCTTTACCTTCAAAATTCACTCGTGAATGGATTTTTGATATGATGCTAAAAGCATCCAAAAATAAAGAAGAAGTGATCGAATTAGAATGGGAATTTGTTTGTGGATGTGGATGGAAGCTTAGTGTAGTATTGTCTTTGTGAAGTTTTGTTTTTGTACTACTCAATATATAAATAGTATTTTAATTTAATCAATTTTTTTTTTGTTTTTTTTTTGTGTTTTAGTATAAAACATACACTACCATGTGGGCATATGGACATCATTATTGTGTTGAGAGAGTTGACAACAAGCGACGTACATATGATTGTGGTATAATGGCCAACTTTCAACAAGAGAGTCGTTCTAGTACGAGAGAGGGACGTAAATGTCATTTCGGGCGATCTAGACTATGTTGGCACATTGCAGCATATTTATGAAGTCGATAACGAGACTGACGACAAATACTGTATTTTTGACGTAAAATGGTTTAAGGTCATCTATTGTGGAAGCAACGCCGCGGTTAGAAATGATAACTCAAAGTTTTTTCAAATCAACTCAACAAAATGTATATCGATGGACTCTCATGACACTTTAGTATTGCCACAACATTGCGAACATGTGATTAATGCTCTCTACAACCCAATGTATTAATATTCTTAATGTCTTATTTATATATCGATCTTATAAAACTAACTTAATTTTTTTATGTTATTGGCAGCTTATATTTCATCCAGATCGAATAGATCCAAGGTGGTGGTATGTGATCCAACTTAATGCAAGAAATCAATGTGTGTTTGAAGGAAAATATATTGTAATATTGGATACACACGACGAATCACTACCAAATTTTAAGATTTTGGAAGAACCTGAACCACTCATCCAAGCACCAAATGATATGGAAATGACGGGAGAAGAAGATACAATTGCAAATGATGAGATTCCTACAATCGTACAAGGCCAAATTGAGAGTAATTTGAGGCCCCCACATTTGGATGAGATAGAACTAGAAGAAGAGGAGATTGAACATGAGGGTAGCTCACATTATCAAAGAGACACGATTGAAAATCTACGATTATACTTAGATCTAGATTCAATGAGTGTCAAAACTTGTGTGATGATGAGAATGACAAAAATGACGAGAATGATTTATGATTATTAATACTTAAATTCACTTGCATTGATTTTTTTTTATATTCGTTGCAATACTTTTAATATAGTTACAGTTGAATGTGATAATTACAATACCCAAACCTTGAGATTATGTCCTATTTTAGAATGTCACCTCATATTCTCTCCCTGCAACATATAGGTTTTTTCATTTAAGGAAAAAATTAGAAGCTCGCCTTTAATGGGAGAAAAGTAAGGGCTACACACCTTCCCAGAATTGGATATTTTAAATACCTACTACACAATTGAATCATTATTGCAAACTTCAAATTCTCTCTCTCTCTCTCTCTCTCTCTCTCTCTCTCTCTCTCTCTCTCTCTCTCTCTCTCTCCTCTTCTTCTTCTTCTTCTTCTTCTTCTCCTCTCTCTCTCTCTCTCTCTCTCTCTCTCTCTCTCTCTCTCTCTCTCTCTCTCTCTCCCTCCAATCATTCTAATCTACTTCAAATTCTTTCCCTTTCTCTCTCTCATTCTATTAAATCTTCATTTTATTAATAATATCTATTTATATATTACCCTAAATTTTCAATCAATGCAAAATCAAAACACACACACACACACACACACACACACACACACACACACACACAAATTACAAATCTAACATTCAATTACTATCAAATATTATCTATTTATCTATTATCTTAAATTCAAAATGCAACACACACATACTCTCTCTCTCTCTCTCTCTCTCTCTCTCTCTCTCTCTCTCTCTCTCTCTCTCTCTCTCTCTCTCTCTCTCTCTCTCTCTCTCTCTCTCTCTCTCTCTCTCTCTCTCAACACCATCTATTCATCTATCATTCTTAATCCTAAATAAATGCACACTATATCTATTTATCTATTAACCTAAATTATAAATCAATGAAAAAATGCAAAACACATACATTATCTTAAATAATTTTAACAATTTATTATGAACACTATCCTAAATCATTCTAAATCAATGCAAAATTAAACACACACACACACACACACACACACACACACACACACACACACACACACACACACACACACACACACTCTCCCTCCCCCCCCCTCTCTCTCTCTCTCTCTCTCTCTCTCTCTCTCTCTCTCTCTCTCTCTCTCTCTCTCTCAAATTACAAATCTAAAATTCATTTACCATTAAACACTATTATTCAAACACTTAACACTTAAAATTATCTATTCAAACACTTATCTTTCCTCTCTTCATTTTTCTTTCACAAAAATAAATAAAACAAACTTTATTTTTCAAAAAAAGAGCAAAACATAAACTCCCAAAGCTTTGAATATCTTCAAGCATATACCTACACTCCACCTCTTCTCTCTCTCTCTCTCTCTCTCTCTCTCTCTCTCTCTCTCTCTCTCTCTCTCTCTCTCTCTCTCTCTCTCTCTCTCTCTCTCTCTCTCTCTCTCTCTCTCTCTCTCTCCTCTCTCTCTCTCTCTCTCTCTCTCTCTCAAATTACAAAACAAATAATCTACTCTTACCAAACACTATCCTAAATAATTCTAACAATCTATTACAAGAAGAACAATTCTAAATCAATGCAAAATTCAAAAACACACACATACATACTCTCTCTCTCTCTCTCTCTCTCTCTCTCTCTCTCTCTCTCTCTCTCTCTCTCTCTCTCTCTCTCTCTCTCTCTCTCTCTCTCTCTCTCTCTCTCTCAAATTACAAATCTAAGATTCATTTACCATCAAACACTATCTATTCAAACACTTAACACTTAACAATATCTATTCAAACACTTAACACACACCATCTATCCAAACACTTAACTTTCCTATCTTCACTTTCTTTCACAAACAAACAAAACAAACTTCAAAAGCAAAACAGAAACTTCAAAAGTTTTCACTATGCTCAAGCACCAACCTCAAAGCATCAAAAGCATGAACTGATCTTCAAAAATATCAATAATCGCTCCAAAGATGCCTTCAATTGCTCCAACCTACACAAAACAAAGTGAGAGAAAAGGCGTTGGATCGCGCAAATCTGGAGAAATGAAATAGACGTCAGATTCTGACGTCCTCCAAATGTCATCAATCAGAAATGCAACATCAAACATTCACCATAAACAATCACCAACTAGGGAGACGGAAGAAGAACACGCAATATCAATCTATCACACTGCCACATACTGAATGTAAAATGTACATATAAACCCTGAACCCTGATAGAGTGGGAGAACCTAGGAGTAGACTACTAGACTAGCCAATGGCTAGTTACAGCTAGTAATAAAGTACATCGTAAACAGTAATTAAGAAGTGTAACAATGAAGTTTATCATTGATTTCTAACACTCTCCCTCAAGGATAAAATTACATTCTTCTATTCCTAGTAGAGTACGAAACTTTTCAAATTTACATCTACCTAATGACTTAGTAAAAATATCTTCCACTTGATCTTCAGATTTATAGAAAACAAGATCAATGGCTCCATCAAAAAATTTCTCTCGAAGAAAATGATAATGTATTTCGAAGTGCTTGGTTCGAGCATGCAAGGTGAATGCAGCTTTGATTGTCGCAAGATATAGTAGTTGCATCCACCTGTGGTTGACCTAAATCCACAAGCAATCTCTGTAACCATACCGCTTCTTGTGCAGCATTGCTGAGTGCTCGATATTCAGCTTCCATCGAGGATAAGACTACTATAGGTTGTTTTTTGCTGCTCCATGAAACTGTAGTTGTACCATAACTGAATGTATGACCACTAATAGCTTCTGTCATCAATATTACCTGCCCAATCAGCATTATCCTATCAATATTGGCACTTCAGGCTGATCATACTTCAAACGGAAATTCAATGTCCCTCGAATGTATCCGAGAATACGTTTAGCAGACTTCTAGTGTGTTTGACTAGGATCTTGCATAAATTGACTAACAACACCAACAACAAAAGAATATCAGGTCGTGTGTGTGTCAAATAAATCAAACTACCCACCAGCTGTCTATATAAATAAGCATCCACTTTCTCAGATTCATCATATGCAGTAAGCTTCGTGTTGACATCCATAGGTGTACTCAAAGGCTTACAATCCTGCATATTGAACTTATAAAGCAAATCTCGTGCATATTTGCTTTGTGTAAGAAAGACCACATTTTCCTTTTGCCATACTTCAATGCCAAGACAATAGTGCATCAATCCTAGATCACTCATGTCAAAAGCATTGGAAAGATCTGATTTGATTTCATCAATTAAGCTCTCATTACTTCCTGTAATAATCAAATCATCCACGTACAGCACAATGAACACTATATCTGAATTTTGCCTTAGAATGTAAAGATTAGGATCAGCATCGTCCTGGCCATCTCAACAATAGATATGTTCTTTCGTTCTGCAACTCCATTTTGCTGCGGTGAATAAGGTGTTGTAGTCTGTCTCTTGATCCCTTGATCTTTGCAAAAATCAATAAATTCTGTCGGAAAATACTCATCACCTCCATCAGATCTCAAAGTTTTGATGCAACATCCTGTTTG
This sequence comes from Diphasiastrum complanatum, assembly GCA_029204225.1. Classification (NCBI taxonomy): domain Eukaryota; kingdom Viridiplantae; phylum Streptophyta; class Lycopodiopsida; order Lycopodiales; family Lycopodiaceae; genus Diphasiastrum; species Diphasiastrum complanatum. The sequence goes on from CM055097.1 coordinate 50,475,297, forward strand.
CATTTCAACCAATGCCTTGAATTCCCTGAACTTAGCAAAAGCATCTGATTTCTTGCTTATAAAATAAATCCAAATGCATCTGCTATAATCATCAATGAAGGTGATAAAGTAATAGTAGCCACTAAGAGATCTAGTCTGCATAGGTCCACATAGATCACTGTGGACAAGATCTAGGATGCCACTGGCTCTCCTTGCTCCACTTTTGGGAAACTTCTCTTTGTGTTGTTTTCCCAAAATGCAACCTTCACAATTTTTTTCCTCAAAAGAAATATTAGGCAAACCTATAACTAGATTACCTCTTTTGAGAATCTATAAACTTTGAGCACTAATATGACCGAATCATTGATGCCAAAGATCACTTCAACTATCAACTGTGCTTACCATAGCTTGAGCAAAAGATCTCGCATTCAATTTGTAGAGTCAATTCCCGTTGACTCTAGCTCCTATAGCAATCACTTTGTAGTGATTCTTGATGTCTTTGACAAGACATTTGTCGTTGTCAAACTCACCCTTGAGTTGTTGATCAGCCATCATCCCAACAGATAGTAGATTGTTAGCTAAGTCAGGTACATATTGCACATTGCTTATCCGCTTTATCTTCCCGCTGGCTAACTTCACTTGTACCACTCCAACTCCTTTAACAGATAGCAATTTGCCATCAGCTTGTCCAACTTCATCACCATTGTGAGTTTCCTTGAGTTCTGAAAACCACTCTTTCTTTGAAGTCATGTGCTTGGATGCACCACTATCAATGTACCAGGTATCCTTGGTTTCATCCCTTGTCATTAATGCTGTAATGAACAATTTTGAGCTCTCAACTGTATCATCTTCATATTGATCATCATCGTATTGATGTTGATCAGTATAATTGTTTTCATAATAATAATCATCAAATCGATGTTGATCAGCATAACTTCCCACTTGCCCTTTGTCTTTTCTTTGTTCCATCTCCTTCTATTTCTTGAAGCATTCATGCTCCCAGTGGCTAGGTTTGTTGCAATACCTACAATCTCCAGGTTTAATTTGTCTGGAATAGTCGCGTCCTTGACCTCGGCCTTGATTCCAATTGCCTTGATATGGGCCATCATTGGATTGTTTTTGAAATTGTTGGAATGATCCACGATTTGAGTTTCCACCTCTTGATTGGTGTCTTTCACAACCAAATCTACCACCACGTCCCCTGACTGATCCCCTGTTGCGATGACTCAAGTTCTCTTGACGTTGTTCTTCCTGCAAAAGCAATCCACCTAACTCTTCATAGGTTGGAAAATTTTCCCGTGTGGCTATACTTGTCACAAACATCTGATGTGACTCACTCAAACTATTCAATGTCAACTGCACGATCTCACGATCCTGTACTCGCTCTCCAACTGTTGCTAATTGGTCACGAATCTCTTTGATCTTCAATGGGTGATCAGCAACAGTTGCACCATCATCCATCCGCAATGTGTGCAGCTTCGTCTTCAGGAATAGCACTCGAGATGTGTTTGTGGTCTCAAACAATGCCTTCAACGTATCCCATGCTTCTTTTGGTCCTTCTGAATCCGAAATGTAGGGAATAATTGCATCTCTAACTGATAAGTTGATGACATTCTGTGCTTTCCATTTTCTCTTGTCAAATGCCCGTTGATCTTCGTCAATCAATGGCCTTGTCTCTTCATCTGTCACGATCTCCCATAGCTCATTTTCCATCAAAATGTTCTTTAGTTTGAATTTCCAAACTGCATAGTTGTCGACTCCATCCAATTTGCTTGACTCATTGAGGACACTCTCGCTTAGAGTTTCCATTACTGAACAAATGAGTCCAGATCAAGTAATTTATCACACCACAAAACTATATATTTTTCTGGTTATACACCTGATATCGGAATGGAGCGCGGAAGTACGGCTGCTTAGGATCCTCTTCAACTTGTGCGCTTGGATCCGATATTGGAGCATGCGATATTGGACTGGAGCGCGGATGTACAACTGCTCAGAATTTTCTTTAGCTCGTGCGCTTGGATCTGATATTGGTACGAAAAAAGAGAGAATATAAGAACTTTCAGAGGGAATATTCCAGATTTCGAAATGAGTGATCATTCAAGCAGACATATATCAGTAATGTGAAAAGTATAAAGCTTCCTAACTCTGAATGACAGTACTAGATACTATCTAGTGTGATTTGTGGTACTCCAAACAGACAAATGAGAGATTTCTTGGCAAACTTCTCACACAAATAGCACTTTCCACAACAACTAGGAAGTATTGTAAGAATCTCCCTCACTCAACAGATTTTCAATCTCTCTGATGTTGCCCTGGCCTTTCTGATGCCTTCGGGACTGTGTTTTCGTTCCCCACTGATGATTCTGAGCTCCAAACCTGCAAAATACACCAGAGAAGGATTTCTTCCAGCCGTTTTTATCTATCCAAGCTTTCACCTCCCGTGAAGGACTTTCTCACTTCGTTGCGGAGCCTGTGACAAGTTGTTTCCACTGATCATGCACGCAGGACTATTGCCGCTCTGATACCATGTCATCAATAAAAAATACAACATCAAGAATTCACCATAAACAATCACCAAGTAGGGAGACGGAAGAAGAACACGCAATATCAATCCATCACACTGCCACATACTGAATGTAAAATGTACATATAAACCCTGAACCCTGATAGAGAGGGAGAACCTAGGAGTAGACTACTAAACTAGCCAACTGCTAGTTAGCTAGTAATAAAGTACATCGTAAACAGCAACTAAGAAGTGTAATAATGAAGTTTATCATTGATTTCTAACACCAAACACGTCGGAATCCAACGTCCGTGTCGGTTCAGGACGCCAGATGCCAGACGCCGTGGACAGGCTTTTGGATTGCTGACATGGACGTCGGAATCTGATGTTCGTTGGATCTTGACGTCCACATCGGATGACACATAATTTTTTTTTTAAGAAAAATGCCATGCCATATCCACGTCGAGATGTCGGATTCTGACGTGCACTTTAAAAATTGGTTGCCGCCACAATTTCCCGATCACCGGACTTCCAGTTTGGGATTTTTTGTTTGGACATCGGATTCCGACGCGTCGAATTGCAATGGATTATAAAATTTCTGAAAATGCGTCGGATGCTCACGTCAGAATCCACGCGATATGTTATTGTGACCCTTGCAAAAGGCAATACTATGTGTTCGAGTTGGTCAATGGAGTTTTTGCAAAGGTCAATATATAAGTCAATGTTTTAAATGATAAGCGTATATGTGCACAAAAGGCTTTTCCACACTACTAAGGTCTTTATTACAAGAACTCGATCTTTTGATGCACCTCGATATCCAAGTCCTAGATAGCAAAAAATTCATGACCCTTTTTCCTTCTTGCACACATGCCCATGCTTTATATGTACCTTCAAGCATGCACATGCTTTAGATACAGAATTCAAATTTTTATGCAAGTCATACATAGCAAATCCCTTGATTCTCTCTCTTTTTCTTGCATGCATCCCTGGGCTCTTAACCTGCATGTGACGCACCAAGATAATTTCCAACAATGATCAAAAAGACTATATGTCTACATTCATGAAGTCATTTCACATATGTTTTTTTGCACACTTTGAATGTAAGTTCAATCCTCAAAGAAAAGGAAATGCTAACCATAATCTCAATTGTAACTTTTCAAAGAGAATGGTGTTGCCTCCCACAATAGAATATGTGGGAGAGAAAAAAAAATTATGGCACAAAATTTTCACATGCACCTTTCGGTTGCTGGAAGATGCACGTAAAAAATTTACCCATTGTTTACATGCATCTTCCACCCGGAAGGTGCATGTAAAAAACTTTATGACAAAAAAAAACATTTAAAAAAAAAGTAAAAACAAAAATTACGGTAGGGAAAGACGCCTCCTCGAAGCATTTCACCTTAGGAAGAGTTTAGGCCCTGGGACTCGCCGTCGTGCGGACACCCTTCCTGGCCGAATGCCCTCGGAGGGCGACCCCATTTCCCAAACAATCAGGATAAAAAAACTGGCTAATCACCTAATCACCTTAAACCTAATCTTAAAACAATCACATTTGTATTCAAGGAATTTATTGCAATGCCTTTTTGGTATAGGACCAGGTTGTTTTTGTTGCAATATCTTGTTGGTATAGTACCACGTTGTTGTTCAAGTTGCCTCAAACATTGCGTCCCATGAAAATGCTGTAATATATATGATCGACCTCCACTGAAATTAATAATCCATTATTTGTTTCAGTTGGCATACACAAAAACGGGTCCCACCACCAGCTTTGGATGAAGCTGGATAATATATATAACCCCACTCGCCGTCATCAGGACATGCAACTCACGTCGTTCAACTCACACGCCACCATGCTACACAGCATCAGCAGCGATGGAGGATATACCCACGTCAAAGCTGCCGCCTTCGTTTGCTTAATATTGTAAAAACAATATTAACATTGAAGCTCTGGGCTGGCGAAGGAATCAAGCAAGCATCTGATCCGCATAATTTTGGGTTCATGAGCGCCATCGGCGCATACGCTGATAATTTTTTGGGTGAGAGGACGTAGAGGGGCCATGCCTTTGCTTTCCCCTCCAACCCCCCGGTGTGTCCGTCCTATATATGATGATTGCTTCAGCAAAAAGCTTAACGGGAATGACGCCACTGCTCTAGCTTGCACTCCTCCCTTATATCATCATCATCAGACTTGCCCTGTAGTTTTGGTGAAGTGGTGACTGTGCATTTACATCAACATTGATAGTTGATACTTGATATGGCTTTGAGATCCGATGGCGTGAGAATGAAGCCAATAGAAAACGTTCTGAGTGTATGCAAAAATTTGTGAAGAACTATATAATGGTTGATCTCTTTCACGATGCTAAAATATCGTTAGCTCATTCTTTCCGGATGACAGTTTGGTAAGGATATTGGTCTTTACAGGGGTTTTAATCCTCTCCGTGAAAAAGTGAGCGGATTTCTTGTGCATGATTAATCAATTCAAAGCAATCGTTTGATCAGCTCGTTGCGCCATAGTTGACAGGCTGCTGCAACATGAAGGTTGTAAGCTTAATATCGACTTACATCCTCCTGTCGTTAGTAGCGCTTAGCACAGCCCAGTATATTCGCCCTCCAAAACGTGGCCGTATTTCAATTCCTTCATTCGGCAGGGACAGTAGTACACCTGCAGCTCAACAGGTAGTTGTCTTCTTTAGAAGGATGGGTCACGGTAGTAAGTCTCTTTTAGTTTTCCAATATATTTTCATGATTTACGTCGGATTAGAGCTTGTCGAAAAAATCGATATTTTGCATGTCAGAAAACCGCTGGGATGAAAAGTTTGAGGGTTGGTGCAGGTTCACGTAACGTTGGCTGGGCCAAACCGCATGAAGGTATCCTGGATGACCATGAGCTTCAATAGTCCTTCCACTGTTGAATATGGGGTTGCATCTGGAGTTTATGACTCCGCTGCGACTGGAGTGGCAACTTCCTATACCTACTTCCTCTACAAATCTGGCGAATTCCATCATGTAATTCTTGGACCTTTAAATGATAACACAACCTATTATTACCGCTGTGGGGGAATTGGGCCAGAATTCAGCTTCAAAACGCCGCCTCCGGCAGGACCACATGTCCCCATTACCTTCGCAGTTGTTGGTGAGGCTTCTGCATTTGCAGTCCTGTTTTGATTTTGCAATTTCTACACACCAGATTTGTTGTGCATAATCCTGAAGTGGTGAGCCATCATGCAATCATTCAATTTAAAGAGAATTCATAGAATCACATGTAGGTTGTGCTGTCTATATGCAGAATGAGCCATTAGGATGGTCAGGAAGGTGATAGATCGTTTTCGACGCACAGGAGGCTGACCATGTTACTTGTTTTGAATCAACTAGCTGATGCAGATATATCTGATAGGTGCATTAAAGTTAGACCTCATTCCATAGAACTGTTTAGATTTCTGCAGATAACTTTAAAAACAAATCCGCCATCCCATTCTTCTATCGGAGGGAAGAGAAAGAATCATCGTATACACAAAGATGGGCGCGATTGCAATAGTCTTGTCATTTTCATTTGCTTGGGATTGTAGTGAATCTATTCATTGTCGTATTCCATCTAGAAAGCATTCGTGTTGAAAGGCGGCGATGTAATCACCGACTACAGACAGCTTTCGTAACAGTGTGTGTCTCAAGGGAGATGATGATAGAAAATTCTTCCACTAGCCCACCCTCCAACTTTTCTTAGTTATAGATCTATCATGCATCAGAACTTATAGGATCCCCATATGATTTAGCATTTTTGCGTAGTGGAGTAGATGTCAATGTTGCTGAAAATTGTTGATTTTTCTTTCTTTCAAATTCTTTCTCTATCACTTTTATCTACCGCGCAGCATGTAGTAATTAAAAGTTTGTCTATGCTAACCTATTTGCTGGTGAGTTAGGCGACTTGGGCCAAACTGAGTGGACACAGTCAACTATCGACCATATCCAGAAGATGGATCATGATGTGCTGTTAAATGCGGGTGACTTATCCTATGCCGATTTCTATGAACCGCTTTGGGACTCATTTGGGCAGCTAGTACAGCCGATTGCGAGCAAACGACCTTGGATGGTGACACAAGGAAATCACGATGTAGAGGAAATCACTTTCATAATTGGTCCTTTCATATCTTACAACACGAGATGGCCTATGCCCTACAACGAGAGTTCCTCGACATCAAACTTATATTACTCTTTCGAGGTGGCAGGAGTGCATGTGCTTATGCTCGGCTCTTATACGGGTTACTCTCAAAGCTCGCCCCAGTACTCATGGCTGCAGGTACGAGCTACCATTTAGAGTTTCTTGGATTGTTTCGATATCACGATATCATGAGAGATTGAAGCTGATTTGAGTATGTTGGGTCCAGGCAGATCTTGCCAAGGTGAACCGAACTCTTACACCTTGGCTTGTTGCCGTGCTTCATGCTCCATGGTATAACAGTAATACCGCTCACCAGGGAGAAGGTGATGCAATGATGGCAGCCATGGAGCCATTACTTCGACAGGCACAAGTTGACATTGTCTTTGCCGGACATATTCATGCGTATGAGCGCACGGTAAATCTATTCTGCATCATTCATTTTCTATGCTGTAAGATATTCTTATATTCCTACATACAAGCTGAGATTCTGAGAACTGCCTTTGTGAACAAGGTGAAGAGTATAGGAAGTTGCTAATTTGTAGCAATGGTATGCCATATAAGCTAGAAGCTGAGAAGGATAATAAAAGTTATAATTGCTTGGGTATTTGGTCAGACACGACTGTATCTCAAAAATCCGGATCCCTGCGGGATTGTTTACATCAATATCGGAGATGGTGGAAATCGAGAAGGCCTTGCAACAGAGTAACGATCTTTCATATCCTATCAGCAAGTGTACATGATCTAAAAAAACAGCATTTATGATTATTCTAAAGTGTATTGAACTGAATGCATATCCTTTTAGTTTCCTGTAGAGATAGAAACCTTTTCCTGATCTAATTTTCTTACTGGAATGATTTTGCTGGGAAGGTACATCAATCCGCAGCCAGTGTGGTCGCTTTTCAGGGAGGCAAGCTTTGGGCACGGGGAATTTGGGGTGCTGAATGGAACGCATGCATATTGGACATGGCACCGGAACGAAGATACTGAATCCGTGAGCTCAGACACCGTGTGGATCACAAGCCTATCTTCTTCCACACTCAACTGCTCCGTTTCATCTTCAAGTCGGATTGCTGCTGCTGCTGCCGCAAGTTCAAAGGAACCGAGAGACCTTTAATCAGTAACATGTAAATCATACAACTCTGTATACAAAACATGAATGCTGTAAGTCATGTACAGTACACTGATGCTCATGAAGGACGATCCATTTGCTCAGGATGGTAATTTATTTGTAGCATAATAGCGAACTAAGATGGCACTAAAGAGACCATGTTTAAATGTTTTACTTTGAAGGTTAACTGTGCCGGCTGCGAATATTTACATTATTTTTTATGGCTCATTAAGATTTGTTGCTGCTGGTGGAAAGAGTTTACATCCTTGCTTAATCAATTCACCTCAGAATATACTCCCCCTGTCCACTCGACCAAATAGCATGCATGCAAACGTTGAAAATCAGGGGAGAACAAGCCCTTTAAACTTTGACTCAACAACAATTAGCTCAAGACTCCATAAGAGGTCCATAGCAAGGTCACTAACAAAGTCATTAAATAACCATGACCGGTCCATGATGAGATTAGTAACACATTCTTTAAGTGACCATAATGGGTGCAAGACAGTCAATAAGTGAGCATAATGGGTCATAAACGTTGACCAAAAGAATTTACTTGAGAACCAAGGACTCAAATAATCAATGTAGTGGATCACATCAGAGTACAGGAAGTGGGCGTGAGAAGACTTCGACTATGCGGATTCAAGCGTGTCGTTGTTGATTGTCAATGGAGTTGGGATAGTCGCTTGAGTCGATAAGTCGGGCTCCCCCGATAAGTCGGCCAAGTCAGGCTTCCTAGATAAGTCGGCCAACGATGTGTATAAAACTACAGCAATATGAATGGAATTAGATTAACATGAAATTTAGGAGATTAGAGGAATAAATCCAATACTCCCCCCTTAATCTGGATCCGTAAATGCCTTGATCTTTAGACTAAGCAATGCACAAAGTTTGTCATGTGCATAAATGCTCAAAGCCTTGGTAAACACATCTACAATCATGTTTTCTGTCTGACAGTATGCTAAGATTATCTCTCTATCGAGAATCTTACTCCTTACATAGTGATAATGAATCTCAATGTGCTTATTCCTAGAGTGAAATCTAGGGTTGGCCGATAAGGCAATGACACTCGTCCATTAACACTTGTAATACCCTATTACATGCATATTTTTCTTGAATTACTATTTTGTGATGCAGAATTCCAATCAACCTACTCAACTGATGAAGATAACCACCGAATATGAAGAAATATCTAATGATCCCGACAATGACAAGTTATTCAAAGATATATTGAAGATACTAGAGGCCTAAAATAAATGTGACTAAAGGAAGGATTATAACCCGAAGGGTAGTTATGAAATAACATGAACCTTAATAAGAAGGCTAGCCCTAAGAGAAGAACATTCTAGAAGACTCATTTATTATGCCTCAAGCAAACGCTGCAACCTTCCCTGTGCTTGCTTTTCATTGGAGCAAAGTCGCATGACAAGGATGCTACCTAGGAAATGTACACTTGTAAATTTTCTATCGGATGGAATTAGTTAATTGAATTAAATAAGAAGCGACATATCGTTTACTAAAGAGCATTCAAGTAAGTTATAGCTTATTTGGTATTAAATATTGCTTGAATTTTTTGATTCATCCATAATCACTAGTTTTATATTCATTTCAACTTTCTGTTGATTTGCTTATTATACTGCTATGAATACTATAAGTGTCAAAAATTTTACTGACATTTTCATGAACATTATGTTTGCAATGTAGATCAGCTTTGGTTGTTGAAGACCATTTGGCCGATGAGATTTCGATTGGAAACTCACTGGGCTCTATCTTGACTTCTAAATCTATGAAATCAATGTTAAACAATAACAAAATCAAGAAGATTAAGGCTTCAGTTACTGATAGCATTATGAATGAAGTTGCAAAAATATTAGACACTATATTGCTTCAGGGAGCATGTGACTTTTCTAGCATTAGTAGAGAAGCATATGCAACAATGTTTAAGATGATAAAGGGGGCATTTGCACAAGTAAGTATTAAAAAGTTTCCAATTCCATGACCATTTCATCTTTAAAAAAAAAGAGACATGTTAAACCAAGGTATGCAGACAATAGTTGGTAATCCATTTCATATCAATGAAGTGTATTGCTCAAAAGGATAAATGTTGATTTCACACGTGTGGATTGTCCACAACATGTACTTGTGATCTCCTAAGGTGTGTAGATGCACCAAGATCAAGACTAGATTGAGATTCAAGATCTATCTTTGATTCTATGGCAAAAACACACTACTACATGCATTCAATCACTTCCAACTTTCACTCACACGTGTGAGAAGTGTTCCAAAAATAATCTTAGTAAAAACAAGCTGCTCTCCTCAGGTAGAGAGAGAAAATCATCATGAGCTCTCGGGTGGAGAGAGAAAGCTAGAAAACCAATTATTCACAAAATCCACTCAATTTCAAAATCAATTAGATACAAATGAGAAGTATAATGATACTAATAGATCCATGAGCTACCACAATGCCCAATCATGATTGGACCACACTTTTGCCACCTCTTAATCCTATTGGACCATTGAACCATTCACCTCTAAATTCTATTGGACCATTTTCAAGCATATCTCAAATTCTATTGGGCCACTCATGGTTCCACCTCTAAATCCTATTGGACCTCTTAAACTTCATCAAACAAAATCATTACACTTGTCTACACTCTAATTGGCTCGAGTTTGGCCTCCTACTCTATTTTGACTCAATAGTGGCATTACAATTGGAAATGGATAATTTGCCATCTATGCCAAATTTGACCCTATCAACATCCTACACCTAGATGCTTGATACAAAAAAAATAAGACCCCTATATCTAACATTTTTAATTTAATTCACAATTCTCCACACGTGAGAACATCATCCACACGTGAGATTCACTTACAAACTTCTTTCATAAAAATACCAAGCTAGATTTTTGCCAATTTCTCACAATAAAGTTTAGCATATAACAATTCCAACAATTTATTTACTGACTTTAATCAGTTACTAACATTCATCATAAATTTTTACGGTATTACAAATGAGAATGTCAATAACAAGTTGATACTTGTTCTCAAGTTAGATGAGTCTGAAATTATAAAAGGACAAAAAATAGAAAGAGTCAGTCTCACTACCATGAATGGAGCACTTTTAAATTCAAAAGACTCATAAGGCCTCAATTTCAGTGTTCAATCAAAAAATGATATCTGGTGGTTGGCAGCATTTCAGGTATAGTAGTTCATTCGCATAATCAATAGGGATAATCATTTTAATATGGATTTCATTAGAGAAATCTTCTCTATGTTAATATTATGAGCTAATCACATTTTTGTATTCTCTTATAGGTGATGAAAGAAGACCATGACATTCTCTCATGGATATTTAATAGAACGTCATATCCTGCCACCATAAAAAATCACATGGAGGGAGTTCCACTCAATATTCCTGGAATTGGCACTTTCAACATTGAATGGCATTTAGCAAGAGATTTGAAGACATTAAAATGTATGTTCAATGTATCCCATGGCACTAACTCTAAACACCTTTGTTTGTACTGCATGAAGATAGCAAAAGACATGACAAGGAGTACATGACTATCAAGAGATCGAGAAGATCCTAATTGAAAACCTGTACTACTGATTCCTCTTCAAAATGTTCATATCTGTACATTGCATGCGGAGGTGCGTATTATAGAAAAAAAAATATCTTCACATCTTGTTTGCATGGAATTCCGAGCCGGAGGCCTCTACGAAGGAAGCTATTTCCAAATTAGAGGATGTGTTGTCCAAAGTAGGCTTACATAAAGGCCACGTTAAAATAAAAAAAGATGACAAGTTATCACGTAAAACATGAAATATTCCATGCAAGCTGAGCATTGGAGGATCCAAAGCTCGAAGATTTTTATCAAATTATTTTGGCAAAAAATCCAAGATTCAATACTCGGTTTGGAAAAAAATTATTGCAGCAACTTAAGATTTCGAAGAAGAAGGTTCTACTCGTATACACAAAGTAGAAGTTTGGAAAAAAATAGACAACATGGTGAAATACTTGAGAAAAAGATCAATTTTCAAATACTGATGTACAAATGATACAAAAAACAACCAGTGAATTTGTGCATGCAGTTCAAAGTGCATGGGGTGTTGATCATATAACACATTATATGGTAAGATTTTGATGTTACACTACTATAGACAAATATGTGCAAATAAATTAGATACTTTTGGTACTGATTTAAATTATAATTTTATGACTTGCAGCACATATTACGACATCATTCGACATTTTTTGCAAGAATTAGTGGAAGTCTTAGCATAGGGTCATCGCAAGGAATGAAAAAATCTCATTGGCAAGCAAGAGCAGCATTTCATAAAAGTACACAACATGGTGAGACTAGCACAAAAATAGCTATATACTACAACTTTTCCAATGGTTTTACAGAAGAATCCAAATTCAAAATCGACGGATTATAAAAAATTTCAAAAAGCAGGCAAATTTATACAAGCCAATAGGCAATAGACACACAATAAAAATTTGTATATTAAATGAAAATATTTACAAAAGTACAATTCAGCAGTATCTACTCTGCTTCCGATACTTTCTCTAATGAAAGTTGCAACTTAAAATCATGCAACAATTTCCTTCTTTCGTATGGATCCAACAGCTCATAGTTTTTATGCTTACTCAGATCAACGTAAGCAGCACACAATGCAAAATGAGATGATCTGAACATGGAATTTATTGGTCCATATCCTAAAATTTTAATCACAATAGTTTTTTTTTACAAAAATTATTTTATGTATCTTAATAAAATCATGTCCTCCAAGAAAATGAGACAGTGTCTTGATTTCCATAATCATAGTCTCACCACATTGATGAAACTTTGAATGAGCAACACTTATCTCATTAACTTTAGATAGTGCCCCAGTGCATGATCTCTTGAAAATTCTCCAGCAGAAGATCTCTGCCCTCCTCGACGAATTGCGAAATCATCAAGGAAATTTGTTTTCTGAAATAAATACAAAAACAAAGTAAGCTCTAGTATATAATCTAATATAATGAATCTACTAGTACATGATAAGATACAAAAACTTATGCATTCGGCTTTGTCTTCTCTGATTACTATCTCTCCATCAATATTATGTCCACCTTTCAATGTCAATATTGTTGGTGAATAGACAGTTGGTTGTGGCAAACCAAATTGACTTTGGATTATGAGAAACTTCTCCTCAGAAGGTAGATCATCTTCTTTGTTGTGCATTTCCTCCACAGCCATTTTCAAGCAATCTTTTCCTGAATAAAACTTATCATTATGTATATCGTCAACACCAAGGAAAAGATCATCAAAATCAAAATCAATTATATCCAAAAATTCATCAAGCTCTTTGCTCAAAATACAAAGAGTCTCAACTTTAGTAAAATAAAAAAGATCCGATATATCCGATATTGTCAAAAAAGAATTATTATCTATATTATAGGTAGGCAAAGTGATCAAAGATTTATCAGAAGGAGAAAGGGTAGTGGATGTTCTAGGGCCTATAAACGATGCCCTATTTTGAGTAGGATCAAAATCTGAACAATCATCTAAATTAACGTTCGTATCAATAAAAAAAAAATTATATCTACAATCTTTGACTTTTCAGACTTTGTACCACTGGAAGAAGTAGCTTCAGAAGTGGAAGGGCCAGTTTCCAAATCGTAAGAAATATTTAATGAAAGAAAAAAAAAACAAATGCAAACTGAAAATCAACAAATCTACATTTTTTATTGTGAATTGGGCACTCATCCATAGACTTGAAATCATTATGTAACTTGGTGAACACTCTGTCAAGCTTAGCTTTATAGCTATGTTTGTCGAGTGCCACCAAGTCTTCATAATGAATCATGTCTTTATTCTGAGATCTGAATAACAGAGTACTGAGTAGAGACTTAAATGTGAGATAAATCTCAGAAAATGCCTCCACACCAGGACCCTCAGTAATAGAGGGAAGAATAAAAAAGAAAAAAAAAAAAAAAGAGATTGGAAATACTCCAAATTATCAATAATACCAAATTCATGAAAAAAAAAAAAACAAACTAGAATCAAAATTAGGCCTTTTAAACAAAAACTACAGATGTAAAATTTCAAAAATCGCCCTCAGACGCAAACTGCAGGTCAGACAAGAACTTCAAGGCAATGTGCACATATTAGAAATTAGGGTATCGGATCCGAGCGCGTGAACAAAGAGCAGAAAAAAAATGAGATGTAAGGTGCGCTTGAATGCGCTACCGGACGAGGCAGTATTGGTTCCAAATGCAAGTAAGTCAACGGAGGGTAATCAATACAAAGGGCACGCTTGAAATCGATATTTGGCCAAGAAATCGAAAATTTCCATGAAAATCCGAACCGAAAATAACCTGTTTATAAAAAAAATTTGCACGTGTGGAAGAGTTACAAAAGGACACCTGTCGACGTATGATTGGTCAAAAAGAATCCGTCGTACAGACAATGATTGATCTGACATCTATCACGTGCGAGAATGACACGTGTCAAAAAATGACTCTTGCACGTGTCTTGACCCACGTGGCCTCATAATTGAGTCATCATTGTCAGTACGGACATTCCATGTAGACCAATTAGATGACAACACGTGTCATCGGCCATTTTTTCACACGTGCAAAAATTTCGTATATATAAGTCCTCGGAATTTTTATTTTTTTTGCAGAATTTTCGGTTTTCGCTCCCAATATCGCTCTCAAGCGCGCCCTCTCACCGCTTAATCATCCGCCTTCTCACAATGCGCTCGAGATCGATACAGCTATAATTCCAATATCGCTTTCGAGCGCGCATCTCCTTTCTGAAAATATTCTATATAATTGAAAAATGTCGCAACACTTTTTGTGGCACTTTATCCCCTTGTACGTCATCTCGATAACATGAAGCGTTACATGTTGGACATTGAAGCTTTTTTTAATGCTCACCTTTATATAAAACATGGTCTTCTGGACATGCATGTGACACTACGGTCACTCCATTTGTATGTTGTTTGAAGATTTAGAACAAGAATTGACGTAGCTAGTCTCGAAATGGATGATCCTAGATACAAATGAGTGTCTGCCTCCTTGCATAATAGAATCTCATCTTCATCCATGTCAAATTGTTCGTGATCTCCATTTTCACTAGAAGATACATGCATAGCATCATTCTCGTTTGCTTCATTAAAGTACGATTCAAACATATTGTGCATTGCTTCACCGTGTTGCAGCTCATCATCATCATCATTTTTTTCAACTGTATTTGCATCTTGAATTTGTTTTGCGTTGTTCTCTCATGTCCATCAAAACTTGACGTTGATTGTAAGTTGATTGTAATTAAACATTGATGGATCAACTCTGTGGAATGGCAATCGATTTATTGGCTAAACACATTAAACAAATTCAATAAATGACGTTGATAGATTGACGAATATTATAATAAAAAACAACCATATAAAATTAACAAACTTCAACGTCTTGCAAATTCGATGGTTGACCCTCATCTTTTTGTTCAAACTTTCACAAATGATTTTCAACAATACATCTTTCACGCATCTTTTGCCCATCAAAATAGTTATTCTGCGAGAAACAAAAATCAAGTACATGTCACTTTAGCACAATATTTGAGGCTATGTTTAAGTTACAATAACAAAGCCTTTATGAACAAAAAAACATGCATGTTTATTATGTTGGATTTATTTTCTCTAGTCACCTAAATCCCATTTTAATCTGCCTCCATTCATGCTGCATATTTACTCGCATTGTCGCGCAGTCTGCATATTCACATGCAGATTCTCATAGGCGATAAAAAGACGAAAAGCAAAGGCTGACGTCACACCCTCTTCATGCTTATGCAGCTGCACTAACAGACTGGACGACGACTGCAGCCACCCACGATCTCCTACAGACAGCACATCCACCCTGTACTTTCTTCATCTACACACCTGTAACATTATGTATATATTGAATACCATTTGCGTATTCATGAACAAGTTAGTAAGCGAGAGAGAACGAAGAAGAGAAGCTTATCAGAGATAGACAAAAGTAGATGCTCTGTGCATTGATTCTTTAATTTGTCAACAATAAGGTTTCATTCCTTTACAGTTTGAATAAGCTTCGTAGGGCACGCGGTTTCGTCCGCTAGTGTCTTGTGCTCTACCGCATTATTGACATGTATACTTGATATACTTAATCTGATACAGTTCTTTGTTCTGCGTTTAGATTTGTGTTAATATTGCTATGTTTATTATTCATTTGTTTGATCTTTCTGGTAATAGACGACTAACATTTAGTCTTGTCTTTCACGAATGTTTTGCGACTAATTATCAATCGAGCATTGTCTAGCTCTTTGCGAATCATTTGCGACTTCGTTTATTAATGTTTGGCTACGTAATCAAGAACGACCGTGATTTCCATCACTAACATTCTGTTCATTCTGATAGGCGTAGTCATGCTTTGGGAGAGAGTCACATAGCTCGTTCTGCTGCGCATGAATAATTTTTGTTCAAGTTTGTTTCTTGATCGTGTTCGTCTTACCCCTCTGAGCTAATTTTTTTTTTTTTGTTTCTAACATATGACACCTTTCTCAACTCTCGCTACTCTTCCTCTCTCCAACATGGTATCAGAGCTATATTCATAGCTTGATAAGCTTCCACAGTACAAGACTCTACCAGGCGATAGAGTAATTGTTTTCTTGTTCTGTATTTCAGCATCAGATTTTCATACTTAAGTCACTGATAGATTCTCCTATCACTTAGACTAATTCCTCCACATGGATCTCCAAGGGAAAGCCAATACTATCATGGACAAGCTTGATGGAGCCAATTACCATTTGTGAAAATTTAAGATGAAAATTGTACTAATGGCTAAAAAATTGTATGACGTTGTTACAGGTTCAGAAGAGAAACCCGATGCAGACGACGCAACAATCGCTAGATGGAAGCTGAAAGATAGAAAGACTTTCGCGCTGATCATCCTCAACATCACGGATACCAAGATCGGCCATGTATCCGAGGCTCGGACATCGAAAGAAGTCTGGGACATCTTGAGCATACTATATGAAGTGCGAGATATAGCTTCCAAGCTACATCTCAGGAAGAAGTTCTACTCCCTCAAGATGACGAATGGTGATTCTCTGCAGACACATTAATCAATTCAAGAACCTGCTAAGATAAATGATTGCTGTCGGATCTGTCATTGACGATCAGGATGCAGTGATGCAACTGCTTACAAGCTTGCTTGCCAAGCTCTTACGACAGCTGGGTGATGATCATCACTTCTGTTTGGGAATTCAAATCCACAGAGACAAAGCAAATCGATTGATTTACATCACTCAACCAAGGTATCTTAACAATGTTTTTAACAAATATTATTTGATGAATTGTATTTTAGCTCACTCACCAATGGATCCATGCCTGCATCTGTCAAAGGACCAATGTCCCCAGACCAAGCAAGAATTGGAGCAAATGAGAGAATACCTTTATCGATCGATACTAGGATCTCTCATGTATGCAATGGTCTGTACAAGGTCTGATATCTCTTGTTGTAAGCTCACTCAGCCAATACATGGCTAATCTTGGCATTACCCATTGGAAGGCTCTCATACGAGTCATGGGATATATTCGAGCTACCATGGACCAGTGCATCTACTATGGAGATGTCAGCAACGAAAATCTCCATCAGCTTAGTGGTTATTCTGATGCAAGCTGGGGAGGAGATGTAGACAATCGTAAATCCACATCTGGATTTACATTCTTCTTCAATGACGGTCCCATCTCATGGAACAGTCGTAAGTAAACTTCTGTCGCACTTTCTTCTACAGAAGCAGAATACATTGCTGCTTCTCAATCTATCAAGGAAGCGTTCTGGTTGAAAAATTTACTGTCAAATATTAATCTGAATCAATATAGCCCTACAATTTTATTTTTTGATAATCAAAGTGCTATTGCCTTATCGGCCAACCCTAGATTTCACTCTAGGAGTAAGCACTTTGAAATCATATATCACTACATCAGGAGCAAGGTTCTCAACAATGAAGTAAACTTAACTAACTGCAGAATGCAGGACATGGTTGTAGACATATTCACAAAAGCACTCAGTGTTAATACACACAACAAATTTTGTGCATTGCTTAGTCTGAAGATCAAGGCATTCACAGAGCCAGATTAAGAGGGGGTGTTGGATTTATTTTCTCTAGTAATCTAAATCCCATTTTAATCTACCTCCATTCATGCTGCATATATACTTGCATTGTCGCGCAGTCTGCATATTCACATGCACAGGCGATGAAAAGACGAAAAGCAAATGCTGACATCACACCCTCTTCACGCTTATGCAGTTGTGCTAACAGACCGGACAACGACTACAACCACCCACGATCTCCTACAGACAGCACATCCACCCTGTACTTTCTTCATCTGCACACCTGTAACATTATGTATATATTGAATACCATTTGCATATTCATGAACAAGCTAGTAAGCGAGAGAGAACGAAGAAGAGAAGCTTATCAAAGATAGACAAAAGTAGATGCTCTGTGCATTGATTCTTTAATTTGTCAGCAATAAGGTTTCATTCCTTTACAGTTTGAATAAGCTTTGTAGGGCACGTGGTTTCGTCCGCTACTGTCTTGTGCTTTACCGCATTATTGATATGTATACTTGATATACTTAATCTGATATAGTTCTTTGTTCTGCGTTCAGATTTGTGTCAATATTGCTATGCTTATTATTCATTCTGTCTGATCTTTCTAGTTGCTCTTTCTGGTAATAGACGACTAACATTTAGTTTTGTCTTTTGCGAATGTTTCGCGACTAATTATCAGTCGAGCACTGTCTAGCTCATTGAGAATCATTCATGACACATGATTTGTCTAGCTATTCATGACAAATTATTCTTCTGACACTTCATTTATTAATGTTTGGCTACGTAATCAAGAATGACCATGATTTCCATCACTAACGTTCTGTTCATTCTGATAAGCATAGTCATGCTTTCGGAGAGAGTCGCATAGCTTGTTCCGCTACGCACGAACAATTTTTGTTCGAGTTCATTTCTCGTTCGAGTTTGTTTCTCGTTTGTGTTTCGTTTCTCGTTCGTGTTCATCTTACCCCTCTGGGCTAATTTTTTTTTTTTTGTTTCTAACATACGACACCTTTCTCAACTCTCGCTACTCTCCCTCTCTCCAACATATTATTTACCCTGTTGACTTGAGTAGTGTCTTCATTGCTAGACTGATTTGAATGTAATTCATCTCCTTGTGATAAACTGCATATATGCACAAGTACAAAACACAAATAACATAAGCCTAATCAATTTAAAAATACGTTGATTCTTATCTTTCGATCCTTAGATAGCATTATTCTATATGCATATTATTGTTTGATTCTCATGTTTTGATTCTTATACGTGGATTCTTATATGATTCTTTTGCATCTTGTTGCATGTTATAAACGCACATCTATTTTCTTCTTCTTTTGTTATTATCGGTATGAAAGTCTAATTCCAATATACATTAAACTTTTGTAGTTTATTTTCTTTTTTTCTACTTCATTTCAATATATTAGGGTTTATTGTAATATATTGTATGTTTACGAATGTAGTAGTCATGTCGGGGTCCAGTGGCGAGAGTTTGGAAGACTAGGTTTCAAATTTCTATTCATCGCTAACTCCTGAACAAAAAACACAATTGCAAGATATGCTTAGCCAAGACCTCGAGGGTGGTACCTCACAAGCGGCCGCGGCTCCCACCCCTATCGAAGAGTCATCCACGAATTTGTATTATGACGTGAATCCTTAAGAGAAGATAATCGCCAATCGTAAAGGGAGGGTAGTTATGGACCGATTGTATTTTTGTGCCAACGCCATTTTGGTGATAGATTGTTTATGAAATGGTCCGATCGATCTAACAAACTTAAATGACAGATCGTTGGTACCTTTCATGACAAATTCCCACAAGACGAAAAATTCGACTCGAAGGAAATCCATAAGCATATGTGCTTGTGGATAAGACATCGTCGTGATACATCACGACAAGCTTATAGGAATAGACAATCCAAACCTAGCTGGTGTTGAAGGTCAGATTGGAATAATGTAAAAAACAAAAAACACCAGATAAATACAAGATTCAAAGAGATGTTGCGGCCCGCCGCTAGGATGTATGGAATAGGCAACCCTAGGTTGGGCTCGAGTGGAAAGATGGGCTTACAAGCAAACATGGTAAGTAAATTTAAACTACTCTTAAAGTTTGCCTTTGATTTCATATGATTTCTTTTTCTAACATGCATTCTGACTAGCTGTTCCAACCTAGCCCTAAATTAATTCCAACTTAAATTGAATGGATAGTTGGCAAACTATGGACGTCTACCAACCAAGTAAGAGTACGACTTTGCCTTCAAGGAATCATACGAGGTATTAGTCGATAAACTAAAGAGCGAGGGTAATCCTCCATGAGTAAGTTTCTTTGAAAGATTTAAATTTTATATTTTTCGTATATTATTAATGTAAAACACATATGTGTTCACTTTTAATCATTAGTATGATCAAGCATTAAATACTAATGTGTCTTGTTTGCTTGTTTTCATACAGAGCGGATGTCAAGACGACGATGAGTAGATTAGGTTTTTAATAAAATTTTAGTTCGTTTATCGTAAGTTAGAGAGACTACGAAAACAACAATTTTGTGATAAATTGATATACACTTTCAATATATATATTATTGCAATTGATCACAATATTGTTATTGGTTTTGTATGTTGGATTTCAAAATATGAGCAATGTCCTATTCCAAAATGTACAATGTACTACCAAGAGATTTTTTTACCTAATCCGAGCCGTCAAAATCTGACACAAAAACACGTCAAATATACATCAGGGATACCCGTCACGGACATTTTTTTTATGAAATTATGTTAACAGACGTCAGATTTCGACGTCCCATTATACGTCGGATGGATGGACACACGTCATGGGGACGTCGAACATTTTTGGGCAGTTCTCTAGATTTTTTTGCGGAACAAATGTTAGATTTCGATGTGTTGATTGGACGTCGAATTTCAACGTGCAACATGGATGTCGGATTCCGATGTCCCACGTGGATGTTGCAATCCGACGTCCATGTGGCTCCTGGCATCCCGGCGATCCCGACTGATGCTTCGGAACTCCGACATGTTGTATATGTCGGATTCCGACGTGTTTTGAAGATGTCGAAATTCGACATTCTCATTACGACGTGTTCATTCGACATCCGCGACGAATTTAAAAAAAAAATTAAGCTCATGATTCACATTGCAAAAGACATCGCAAATCACAGCAGGAGTTGTAGTGGGTGCCAAAAAATTTGAAGGGATGAGACGAACTCGAAGTGGCCAATCAATTTGCAACATTCCATTTGATTGTTACCAGTCAAGTTTGAAAGAGACTTAGTCTTTGCCAATGCCTGAAAAATAACTAGCAATAGAAAGGCCGGTCAAATAAAGTTGCCACTAGTGTGAAAATACCCTACCACTCTACTAGATAAATGTTTCAAGAGTCTTGATTAAGACCTATTTTTTTAGCTTCAGTTATTGATGTTATACCTCCTAAGGGCACTTGCCCTCATGAGGTGCCCGAAAGTGCATAAAGCCCTTTTGAGTCTTTACACGACATAAAGACACAACTTTTTATTTGTTTGAGAATTTTTAGTATTCCCTACACTCCTTTCTGAACAACCTACTCGAGATTTATGGCCATACTTCCCTGCTCGAGTTGACTGCCCAAGCAAGGATTTTAAATGACCTCCTTATGGATTTGGAGAAAACCATTCCCCAAAAATCACCAAAAATGGTCATTTTTTGGACTTTTTTTGACTTCCCACAAGTTCAATTGTTGGAATTCTTGGTTCTAACTTCAGGAATGATGATTTTTGGCTATTTTCCGGTTTTGTCATCACTATAAAGTGGAAATTCATGACATAAAACTCTTTTTCTAGCACATGCAAAATTATTTACAGAATTACAACCATCTAATTGATCTGATCATGTTGAATTTTGGTTCTTACTATCTATTTTGTGCCAAAAAATATGAAAAACCAAGTAAAAATTCAGATCTACCAAAGATTTGATCTACACAAGAAAAAGCTCCAAAAAAGCATCACAAATTGGCCTTCAAGGACAATTCTCCATAAAACCACAAAGAATCCCAAGAGTAATGGATCTTAGCAACAAGCAAATTGAAACTAGGATAGTACACCCACTTGCACACTTGCTATCCACCTTGGAAGAGAATTCCCATGGATCCAATCCAAAATTTCGGTGAAAAGGTAGCCCTTTTCCATGTTCTCCTATCTTCGTAAGCCTTGCTCTGATACCACTATAAGGGAAGCTCCCTAAGATCCTGCTTACAAGATAACACACAATGTAAGACACACTATGGAGCAACCACCCAACCACGTAGAAGCAACCAATTAACTCTAAAAGCTTCACCCCCAGCCCAAGGAACAAGAAGCATGAATGTAGAGTGAAACCTTGGCAATGAATCCATGATCACAATTAGGAGTAGGGCGAGTTTGGCCTCAATATATAGAGCCAAAAGCAACCTGGGCACATAGCCATGCATAGCCCTAAGTTCCCTATACATAGATTCACCTAGAATAGAGTCCTAAGCATGGACCACCTATTCATAGAATTGCTATTGATAACTCTACACATGCATACATTGTCTCCATTTAGTGTGTTCTGGGCCTCACAAGGATATTAGTTACTTTCGGGTCACATCCAGTATGACGTGGCATAACTAACAGCTTGTTTTACTAGAGTACCGTGTATCCAAGACGGAGTATACTGAATCCTACTTATCGGTCATGGACATAACAACACCTCTTGTACATCATTTTCCATGCTAATTGAGAGGAGGAAACTCTTCCATTTTGAGCACTCAAGCATCATCAAATGTTATTGCGAGTCTTGTCTAATGCTTTTGTTAAGAGTTGCTTTTTTCTAATGTTTTGCTATTTTTTAATGGTGAATGTTCTTAATGCTTTTACATTAGAATAAGGCATTAGCACTTGGGCTACCTTCCTCTATCTCTCTCTCTTCTCTACTATGATGATGGCATGGTGTGGTTAGTGTTAGTGTGGTTAAAGCCAGCTAAAATAGACAACTTGAAATAGTTAGAGTCCCCTTTTGACAGGTGGAGGGCTGCTCACACTACGAACTATGACCCTACAGAATTGCTACACATGTCAATGTACTTTGGTGAATGATTTATGCATGGTTACTTGTGCTCTGGCCTTAGATTTGTGAGATAGACCTTGAAATCCATCTATAGCTTGATCTTTGTGCAATCACCCACATCTTAGGTGATTAATCACACATTTGGGTTGTCCCCACATGTGTGAAAACTTCACAAAAACATAATGGCAGTAGCAATCCTATCTGGCAGATCGTGCATGGAGAAATGTGAAGTTGTTGATACATCTTCTGATCTAGAGGATCTGTTGGTTTTTAAAATTAATTCTTTCTTCTGCCTATCAGCAGAGACGGTGGGTTCTTCTTGAGATTGTCATTCTTGTTTTAAACCCAAGATCAGGCAGAAGGGACAGATTCTCATTGTAGTATATATTTTTGTCCTGCCTGTCAGAGGACTACTCAGGGTCGAACTCTCTTGAACACACTTACATTCTAACAGAGATGCAAGCCAAGAACGCTCATTCACATTTTCTCTCCCTACAATCCAGACAATGTCATTGGTCAAGAATTACGAGTAAAATTATAGTGCCGCGTTTTTTGCATTTTAGAGACAATGTCGCTTGTCAGGAATTACATGTAAAAATGCAATGTCGTCTTTTTTGCCTGCGAGTAAAATCGCAGTCACATTTTTTGCACTTTTCAAAGTGTCCCAAATTTTAAGAAAACGACTCTGGCAAATTGTGGAGCTACCTCAAATATTAAGGAAATGAGATTTTAAAACATTGTCGTGTTTTTTGCAAAAAGCTGACACTGTCACCTGTGGCAGTTTTACTTCATTTCTGCAGAGTAACAATTTTAGTTCACTTGTGCAGACAGACTGTTTATGGCCAATCTTCACCGCTTATCAACAATGAATTTCTGAGAAGGAACTGGATGAATGCTGACGGCCGGACATCAGCCAACTGGATGAATGCCAGCGGACACCAGCCAACTAGATGAATGCAGCGGACACCAGCCAACTAGCAATCGCATTTGACGACCTAATTACTTAGTATACGAAAAACAATATGGTGCCCACACTGCCGGGCTACTCATCCTGTTGATGCTTGTCCTTCATATTCGCCTATCCAAGCACTTACAGTCCAACAATATGAAGCACAACCATCACATTCTTGACATTTCTTGACTTATCCCGAATATCCACTAGAAAGTCCAAAACCATTAGCCATGCAAGATGGCTATGCCATTATACAAGGGCCATTGCACACCAGATGTTTCATCTGTGGTGAAACTGGTCACTTCATGGTTGATTGTCCAGTCAAGACCAAGTACCATGCTGAGTGTCCTGACTGTATCAGAAAACACAATTTCAAAGACTATCCGAAACAACCAACTACGATCTTACCTGCCCATCACGTCAGTTATGACTCTTGATAGGATCCTCACGACAACACCACACGAGCACTATAGCACCCAACCGATCAACCTGCTGCTCACTTGAGAAGTCTCTTGCAAACTTCTACATCACCGCACAATACACCAGCTCCATAATGCAAAAAGACAATATGAAATAAGTCCTTGTCAAAAGAAAGTGAAACCGATATTCCGTCATCTGCTACAATGTCCAACCAAGAGCAACCTCCACAGGGAATTGACAGTTTTTCTCCACTTCTACAACCTCAAATCTATTTGTCTTTCCATATGTTGATACGATTTCCAATGTGCCAATACATAATAAATCTAGAATTCGGAAATCCAGATAGAGATTCGATTCTAAATCTCTTGTTCAGAGAGGTCCTCAGGACATAGTACCTCATCCATACCTACATCTCAAGCTATATCTTACAACATCTGCTATCAATGATGGTAGATTTAGTGTAACCAACCCTGTCTTGTTTTGACAAGGGCATGTCAGAGTAAACCACATTACTCTACAAAACAGCTAATATATTGCAACTATCAAGGTACATTATCAATGTTGATCCATTTGAGTGAAAACTATTCATCAATCTTGAGCTAGAAATTGTCAAGATCCATTTTCCTAGCTATCTTGTCCAATTTTGGATCAAAAGAGATCAATAGGGCATTGATTGGGTATGACATGGTATTGTACGGAATCAGGTGCTCAGACATGTGTGAGGAACATCCAATTTCAGTTTGGGAGTTCTCTTTCATGTTTGATCCAAAAATCTTGCTAGATAGCTTGTTTTGAAGTTATTTTTGTCTAGTTTTTGATGCAATCAGTTTCATTCCATTTGGTTGTGCCAGTCCAAAGTTATAAGCTTTTGAAGAGGGTTAGGTAGGGCACCTAGACCTGGGTGGACACATTTGGTTTGGTCAAGGTATTGCTTGTTTGATCCAAAATCACAGTTGAATGTTTACCAATCTCATCTATATGTGATCTAGGCACTGTTTTGAGATCTTAGCCATTTTGTTTCATGCAACATCATTGCATTTGAGTCAAATTTGGTTTCTTAGTGTATTTCACACATGCTAAGAGTGTTTGATCCTAACTTTGCCCATACTCCACCATTTGATGTGAAGTAGATCTAGTTTTGGAGAGATTGAGATAGCTAGTGAGAATCATCTCACAGTTTGTTGCAAGATCTTGCATAGGAGATGGTAGCACACCATTATTGGATCCTATAGTGAGAGAGAAGCAACATTTTTTGTTCATCACTTTTATTTATCTCCACTTTACATGACTTCAATGAGTTCATACTTGTTGCAACCAAGTGAGAGATTGTCTACTTCCGATTATTCAATATGGAAGTTGAGGATGGAGTCCATCTTGATACTCCAAGATGTGATGGACATTGTACTTGGGACTGAGGAGGAGCCTCAAGTCCTTCAAGAAGTACAAAAATACAAGAAGAGAGCTAGGATGGCTCTCCACTACATTAAGATGAATGTCTCTAATGAGATATTGAGGGAGATTGGTGATTGTTCTACATCCAAGGAAGCTTGGGATTGTCTCAAGTCCATCTATGAGGCTAAGAACACCTCTAGGCTCCTCACTCTTAGAAATCAAATCCTGCAAAGTAGTCAAAAGAGTGATGAGAGTGCATCTAATCATGTTTTGAGAGTCAAGGATATTCATAGGGAGCTTGCATGTATTGGTGACTCAATCAATCAAAGTGAGCTAGTCCAAGTCATTCTCAATGGCTTGAGAGATGAATATGACAACCTTGTCCAATCCTTTGCCATTAAGGAGGAGCTACCAAGTTTGGAGGCCCTTCAAAGTGTGCTTATTTCTGAAGAATCAAGACAAGAGTACAAACTCTTGAGGATGGACAAGCTATCACTCAATCATGATGATGGCAAAGTTCTATTTGCCAAGCACAAAGAGAGGAGTAAGAAGCAACACCATCACTTTTCTAATGACAAAGCTAAAGACCAAGATGGAGAGGAGGATGATACCTCTCATGCTTCTACTTCAAATCTCAAGAAGAAGAAGATCAAGTGCTTTTATTGTGGCAAGAAAGGCCATTATGCCACCAATTGCTTCAAGAAGAAGAATCAACTCAATCAAGCCAACATCACCAATGAGAAAGAAGACTATATTGCAAGTGATGGAGAAGGCTCTCTTAGGGCATCAAGCTTCTCCTCTTCCACCTTCAACAAGGATGACTCATGGTATGTTGATAGTGGAGCATCTTCACATATGTGTGGCTCCAAGCATTCTTTTTCATCTATTATGCCTTATGATGGAGTCAAGAAGACCATATACATTGCAAGTAAGCATGAGTGTAACATTGAAGGAGTAGGGACTATTGCCTTGAAGCTTGCATCTTCCAAAGATCTCTTTCTCAACAATGTTCTTTTTGTCCCAAAGCTTACAAAGAACATCTTAAGTGTTGGCCAACTTCTTGATAGTGGCTTTGATGTCAATTTCAATATTGACAATTGTGTGATCAAGAAGGATGGTGAGATCCTTGCATATGGATCAAGATTTGAAGGCATCTACAAATTGGATCCAATTGAGAGTGCAAACTCTCTTGATGTTTCTTATATGTCCAATATTTCAAAGGAGGATGATCACACAAGATGCACATATCTTCTCTCTTCAAGTATTATGGTGTATGATTATTCCTTATTATTCAAAGCATATGTTGAGAAGCAATTCTCATTGAAGATCAAAGCATTGAGGAGTATTGGAGCTCTTGAAGGAATAGCACCATTTGAAGTTTCATTCAAGATGAAGCCTAAGGTTGATCACCTTAGTGAACTTGGTAGTGCTTGCTTTGCACATATTCCCTTGGAAACAAGGAGGAAGGATGATCCAAGCTCATGGATCATCATTGGATACTCATCCATCAAGGAGGACTTTAGTGTCTTTACACTCTCTATTTCAAATGTGATCATGAATAGAGATGTCATATTGCATGAAGATTCAATCTTGGAAGTGGCCGAGATCAAGGCTTCTCAAGAAGCATCACAAGTTATCTTTTTTGAAGGTATTCAAGTTATGATGGGGCCAAGATGTGAGGAGGAGTTTCTTCTTCATATGATTTCAAGAAGATCTTCAAGATGCATGGCCGAGTCTTTATGGCTCACCTTACATGGCAAAGAGGGGCATCTTTCATGTTGTATCTACTACAACACATTCATATATGCTTCTCTTCCTTTGCTTGATATGCTATCTTGCTTCATTGAATTTTTTGGATCTCAAAGTTCAAGAAAAGCTATACTAGTTTTGTATGATGCTTATGGTATGGACATGTTTCTTGTCATTATTGACTTAGATATGTTTCCAATACTTTTTGAAAGCAAGATATTGTATTGTCAAAAGTATGCTCTTGGTTCTAGTAAGAACAAGATTGAGCTTGGTACTCACTTTTTTGAAAATCATGTTTTCACATGTTTTGAGGCAAATTGTAAACTCCTCTTGAGATTAAGTGAAGCATCCAAAGTGGACACTTACATCCTTGAGAGAGTAACTAGCCTAAAAAAGATCAAGATAGTCTTTGATATCAAGATTAGATCCATCATGGATATAGTTCATTGTATGTGGACTAGTCAAGCTAGAAAGCATAATCTTGATAATCATCATTGTTTTACATCTTATGATCTTGATCTCCATGATCCTTATGAGGCTTGGAAGCCTAGGATTTCTCTACTTATGGTGCATCCATCATGCAAGTGGAACTTTCAAATCAAAGATCATCATCAAGCGTGGAGGAAGCCCATGATCATAGTGGCATATTGGTGGAGCACTCTTCAAAGGCATTGGCAAGAGATCTCTACCAAAGAGATCTTATCATGGATATGGTGAGGGTGCTGCTATGATGGATCCCTTGGCTGATCTTCACTTCTTATGCATACCAAAGGATCCACTCAAAAAGATTTACAAACTTCTCAAGTGATCTAGTACCTTTCCAAGCTATTTTTTTGAGGAGGAGTGTGAGAAATTGGCAAAAATCTAGCTTGGTATTTTTATGAGAGAAGTTTGTAAGTGAATCTCACATGTGTGGAGGATGTTCCCACTAGTGGAAAATTTTAAAGTAAATAAAAAATGTTTGATATAGAGGTCTCATAGAATTTCATAGTCAAGCATTTAGGTGTAGGATGTTGATAGGGTCAAATTTGGCATTTATGGCAAATTATCCATTTCCACTTGTAATGCCACTATTGAGCCAAAATAGAGTAGGAGACCAAACTCGTGCCAATTAGAGTGTAGACAAGTGTAATGCTTTTGTTTGATGAAGTTTAAGAGGTCCAATAGGATTTAGAGGTGGAACCATGAGTGGTCCAATAGAATTTGAGATATGCTATAAAATGGTCCAATAGAATCTAGAGGTGAATGGATCAATTGTCCAATAGGATTAAGAGGTGGCAAAAGTGTGGTCCAATCATGATTGAGTACTATGGTAGCTCATGGATCTATTAGTATCATTGTACTTCTCATTTGGATCTAATAGATTTTGAGATTGAGTGGATTTTGTGAGTAATTGGTTTTCTAGCTTTCTCTCTCTACTCGAGAGCTCATGATGATTTTCTCTCTCTACCTGAGGAGAGCAGCTTGTTTTTACTTAGATTATTTTTGGAACACTTCCCACACGTGTGTGTGAGAGTTGGAAGTGATTGAATGCATGTAGTTGTGTGTTTTTGCCATAGAATCAAAGATAGATCTTGAATCTCAATCTAGTCTTGATCTTGGTGCATCTCCACACCTTAGGAGATCACAAGTACATGTTGTGGATAGTCCACACGTGTGAAATCAACAGGCATTGGTATGTTTCTACTAATAAGACCATATGATGAAAAAAATTATCCAGTTTGGTTGGGCTCGACAGCAAGTTCGATAATCAAAGACAAAAATAATGAGCACTTCATGAAGGTTTTAGTGAATTGGTGGGAACCGATTTCAAAGTGAAGGAAGACTCTCTTTGAGCAATATAGAGATTGTTGGAAAAAAAATGACGAAAAAACCCTATAAACCCAAGTAGATGAGAATCTTGCCAAAGTGTTCTTTGGAGCTGGCATGCAAGAAAAAGCCCAGAATCTATCGAATCCCTAAAAATTCCATTGGTGGCAAAACAATCGGCAATGCAAAATTTGCAACACATTTGAATTGCATGGTATTATATCATATAACGCACATTAGTGTCATATGAAATTATGTGGCATTATGTACTTCCATTAGCAAACTTTATTTCTCATTCTAATTATTTCCTTAAGGCTATCAACAATGAATATGTCATTTCTTGCATGCACAAGTATTCTTCCATATGGACCATATGAATGTTCTTCATCAAAACCTAATACCAAATTAATTCAACCTATTAGAATGGAAATTGGGACATAGCCAATACTAGATAGTAGAATCATTAGCAAAGTATTGATTGGTTATGCAAGTGCTTGTTGGTCCATCGCAGCGTGATGCTTGGGTAGAGTGGTTGACTGCGACCAGCATGGCGCAGGCTTGAATCCCAGCCGCTGCATAGTGACATTGTGAGGAGCTTGCTCCGATCTTGGCATTGCCCAGATGGCGTGGCTAGGCTATATATATTGTGTATAACCCACTAGTGGTGTAACTCTGTATCAAAAAAAAAAAATTGTGCTTGTTGTGAACATTGAGTCACCAACACATTTTAATGCCTCTTGTAGGGGCAAAAATCATCACCTTCTAAATAGATGCTTGAAATTTGGAGACGCGTGCTTTGGATAATGATCAATAAAAATAGAAAGGCTAAAGCTCAATGACATAATGCATTTCGCTTGCGTCCACAACACTCGTAACGAGCATCTGGCCTGAAAAGAAGAACGAAATCAAAATCTTGTCCTCAGGACATAAAGATAGATTACTTGCCATTCTTAAAACTTTCAAGCAGAAACACAATGGGTAGGTCAATCCTTCCAACCTAAGAGCAACCATCCTTCATGCTCAACCATCCCAGAATTTTTGTCGTACGACACATACATTTTTAGTGAATCTTTGGCTTTATTGAAAGTGCTCGTATGAAGAGGTAGAATCTTGAAGCCGGTTCTCTGTGTCAGACTCTGCCATCTAGTATAAGGTTCACCCATATCAACTCTCTCTAAAACCTCACATGCTAAAGTACTAATAATGGCACGACCAAAATATATATGTTACATTAGAAGTCACTTGGAAGAATCCCTTGGGATCATAGATGCACTTCGTTTCGGAACACTCTCGGAACAAGAGTTCCAGAACGATTATGGGAGTCGGGAGTGTTTCGGATCGAAACGTTGCAAGTTTTTTTTTGGTTTTTAAATGTGTGTTGGGAGGGAGAAAACAACATTTAGGGATGTAAGAAAAATTTCATCTTCTTTGTCTGAATGATCTACCTTAAGTATGAATGTGTCAACGCTTATAGAAATTTTCTTTTATTATATCTCTCTGCCATGTTAGACAAAAATACACAATGTATAATCTCTACATAAGATGCACATTCGTATTTCTTGCATGTGAATGGAAAAGAGCCAATTAGCTTTGCCCTTTAGCTCTAGCATTTGTCATATCCAAGTTTGTCTTTCATGTTTGGAGAAGTGATAGGAATTCAACTTGTTGGTCTACTCTTTTGAAAAATCTAGAAAAGTGTTTTGGGACATGTATTCATGCATGTGAGGCCAATGATTTCTCAAGTCAATATTGTAGAAGATAGTCCATCCGTGCATTATGGAATTGAATATCAAAATATGTGGGTGGAATTCGTATAAAGATTTCATTCGTTGTTAATGAATTTTCAGCTCCACCATTTTTAATTCAACAAGCGATAGACCATGCATTGTTTGTTTCTTCCAAGCATTGTTCTAGACTGAATATGGATGCACAAAGCAATTTGAACATGAGTATCTTGAGGGTGGTTGGAAATGGGGCTTCAAGGGCTGTTAAAAAAAATTACATATTTTTTTGTAACAATGTTCCTGAGTTTTAGAATGAAGTGTTTCAAAATGCTGGGTTCCAAAACATGACGTTCCAAAGCAACTTAGATTGGGATGCATGCATCAATCGCCTCAAATTTATTTGAGTAATCATCAAGAGATTCATGAAAGCGATTCATAAAACCTAAAGTGACTTGTTTTCTATGCTGAGAATTCCTTGTAGAAATTTTTTAAATTCATGCATTTTCAGTACGATCTCCTCCATCATATTTTCATCCATAAGATGTCTAAGCCTAAACATGCAATTCACAACTACCACTTCATCATTATGTCTTAAATGCAAAGATGTAGGTTGAATGTTTTCCAACTTATTTGCCCAAGGCATGATACTCAGACAAAAATCCTCGAAGATGGGCAAAATCAGCAAGCCAACGACCTGTCTCATCCATTCTAGTTGTAGGCCATGTCTGATAATGACATCATTTGGATGGTTTATAAATACACCAGTGTGTAAACTTTAAACATATAATCGACAAGACTATACACTTCAAAAAATATATATTATTAGTGAAAGGAGGTTAATACTTAATAAGAGTCTATGGAAGGATCATGAATGATGCCAATTTGCATACCTAGAAAGATCGTGACTTCTACAATGATCTGAGAAACATCCACTTCAAGCAATATTGATGGTTTCCCATGAAACAAGAAGAAAAAGTGAAATATAGTTAGGCTATCACACTAAAAAAGACTGTACAATCAAATTATGTAGCAATTTGAAGCTTTCCAAATAGATACAAGAATTATAAAACAAGTGTAACTTGAGTTTAAGAGATGGCCTTACACATTAGAGAGCTCAGCATCCTCTTTTTCCACCTCAATAATCAACTTCTTGTATGAAATTGATTTTGAATATTCAAAGGCCAATTCAGATCTTTCTTGCTGAATAATTCCCTAGTAATGATAGAATTTTTTGTAAGTCAGAGCCAATCTTGGATATGTGCCACTGAAGTGTATGATCGAATGATAGTGGAGGAAATTAGTTATAGAGTGAACGGAAAGCAAGCTTCTAGCTACCTTTACTAAATCTAGTGTTGCAGCAACATGTCATTGCTGTAGTGGATTGTTGTAGTGTAGTGTCTTTTGTTACTTTTATTTCACTAAATAATAGACTAAGTCACCTAATGAATTGTCTCCTTACATGCACAATTAACTGGGTGACAGCCTTAGAAACTCGTTCCAACCCATTTGGGTCGGAACGTAATGTACGTACCGTACCATTCGTTCCAAAATGTACTAGGTAGTAACAGTTTTTTTTTCTTTTACCATCTATATGGTGTTATATGGATTTGGAATTTGTATTAGAAAGGCATAAGATTCAACTGTAGCTTGAGAATGAGTGGTTCAGGAAGAGTTCAGAATCAGGGTTTTCAAAAAAGAATAGGCCTAATTTTAACTTTTGATTTATCTTTTAATTAACATGATTTACTTCTTGGTGTAGTATAGTACTAAGATAATATAGACCACCCGGCCTTTTGTATCACATTCCATCAGTGGTATCAAAGCGCTTCAGCTCACTGCATTTGACAAATTTAAACTCAATTTTATGGCACTACCGACATTATCAGTGTCCTTGTGAATGCATACTCCCAAATGCGCTTGAGCGAAAAGCATTCCAATGATGGACAAGTGTAACCTCTGAAATGTTTCTGTACTTGCATTAGGTGAATGAAGGACCCTTGGAAATAGGGTTTTGAAAGTAGAATTCAACAGGAACGCATTTTGAGTTATGACTTGCTATAAATTTGTACTTAACTTACATATTGTAGGTTTTTATTTCAACTCATTTCTTAGGAATCCTTATTGCTTAAAAATAAAATTGAGCATCAACAAGTCAAGGTCTTTTTGATCGAGTTAATACCTTATATATACTTTAATAAGGACTAGGAAGAGTCGCAAAAAGGATGCAAACATGCATTCAAGAAAATTTAAAATTTTGCAATTTTTCAGCCCTACAGTTCGACATAATTGTAGGCCTAGCTATGGAGCATCTTAAGCATCTTAGAAGACATTATAACCATAGAAGCATAGATGCATTGCGTTTCGGAACACAAAATTTTGATCACGTTGCAGAACGTTTCAGAATTTTGAATTTTCAAAACGTTCCAGTTTGGCAAAGTCAAGTACAATGCAGATATAAACATCAATAGGAGAAAGACACGACTTGTCACGAGAGGATTTTCTCAGATATACAATGTCGATTACACTGAAACCTTCAGTCCAGTAGTCAAACATTCTTTTATTTGACTTTTGCTATCATTTGTCGTTGTAGTAGATTTGGAAATACATCAAATGGATGTACAGACAACATATCTCAATGGAGTTATTGAAGAGGATATTTACACGATGCAACCCGAAGGCTATATCATCGAGGGTAAACACAATCATGTGTGTAAACTCCATAAGGCACTTTATGGCTTGAAGCAATATGTTCAAACATGGTTTCAAAGGATCAATACTTTCCTTATTGATCACGGCTACACACCTAGCTCTTCAGATTCTAATATCTACTTTAAATTAGTGCAACAGTCTTTTGTCATTATCACTCTATATGTGGATGATACATTGCTTTTCAACAACAATATCAATCTGATAAAAGAGGCCAAGACAATGCTATCTTCCAAATTCGACATGACCGATCTGGGTGAAACTCATTTCTGCCTTGGTATACAAATCCACAGAGACAAAAAACAGAAGTTGATCTACATTACTCAACAGAGGTACATCTACAACATGTTAGTAAGATATAATATGATTAATTGCAAGTTAGCTCTCTCACCAATAGAACCAGGTCTCAAATTGTCAAAGGACCAGTGTCCTCAAACAATTCATGAGAAGCAGCAGATGTGTGAGTGTCCTTAACATTCTATTATAGGATGTCTTATGTACACAATGATCTATATCAGGCCAGACATAGCTTTTGCAGTCAGCTCTCTCAGTCAGTTTATGACTAACCTTGGTGTAACAAATTGGAACGCTCTTATTAGAGTCATGAGATATCTTCAAGCTACTATGGACTTTTGCATTTGTAATGGAACAGTCGACAATGACAAACTCAGTTTATTCAGTGGTTACATAGATGCAAGTTGGGCAGGAGATGTAGACACTCATAAATCTACTTCTGAATTTACATTCTTCCTCAACAATGGTCCAATTTCCTAGAACAATCGCAAAGCAATCTTCGATAGCTCTATCTTCCACTGAATCAAAGTATATCGCAGCCTCTCAAGCTACAAAGGAAGCAATTTGGTTGAGAAACTTACTTTCAGATATGAGTCTGAATCAATCTGCTCTGACATTATTATTTTGTGATAATCAAAGTGCCATTGTCTTATCAGCCAACCCGAGATTTCATTCTAGGAGTAAGCACATTGAACTGAAGTATCACTTTGTCAGAAGCAAAGTTCTCAATGAAGAGGTCAGATTGCAGTAATGTAGAACGCAAGATATGACATCAGATATTTTTACCAAAGCATTAAGTTTGGAAGCGCACAAAAGATTCTGTGTAGAACTAAGTTTGAAGGTCAAGGCATTCAAGGTTTCAGATTAAGGGGGAGTCTTGGATTATTCTCCTTCTTACTAATCGACAAATCGGTTTTAATCCTCATCCATTGTTTATCCAGTTCTACAGATTTTTTCATGTTTTTATACAGTCTGTAGAATGACAAGTGTTTTTACACAGTCTGTAGAAATACACGGAGTTTGACAACAGATCAGAGTGCAGTCCAAATGAATTTTCAGCAGATTCTACAGCTATCTACTCCTAAAAATGAACTGAATCAGATCCTAAGCATTACTAAATTGAGCTACACTTGCATAAATTGATAAAACAAGAAACAAGAACTAATCTACAGCATGTTAGAAGTCCAAGAATCAAGAAACCAACCAGTCTATTGATTCTTGGACATCCCAAGAACATCAAGAACTGGACTGTAAGGATATATGCAAGAACTACACCACAGATCCAGCCTATTTAGTTTACCTGAATGCTGGTTCCTACATTAATCCACAAACAAGAAAAGAAGCTAATCCACTCTACGAAAGCATCAAATCTAATCCACTCTACAGTCCACAACTACACACAAAAGGAGGGAAGGGCAAGATCATAAATGCATCAATCAAGAAACAAGCATGATCAAGGAGCTCAATGGATGCACCATACTCGTGAAGGCTCTTCTCATTTCAGCATCGAGTTGATACAATTCAAAAAAAGCTCCTCTTCACAAAGAGGGAGTCTCTTAAATAAGCAAGAGAGCTCCTTAGGTGGCATCCTAGTGGAATTTCCACATTTCACAAATTACAAGTGGAATAATGCTCTCCACTAGAGGTCACCATCAAAAGGTGGCTCACTCTACTTTCTTTAAGAGGGGTCTACTTGAATTTATTACTTTAGCCAGAAATACTAGCTCCTACAAGGTCATTCCATCTTCCAAGATTCACCATAAGGCTTACACAGTTTCTACTTGATAGTATTAACTAGTATTCCTCGGCACTCAGTCTTCATTCGTCTCATCTTCTCAGAGACCTCCTCGGTCTAAGGTGAGAGGTGCTCTTGAGTTGCTTTGTCCGAGTACCTTGGGGATTCGTCAGAATCAGCCAACATCATCCCACCCCTAATGTGTTGCAGGACCCACTGCAACTCATATTGGATGATGTCACTCCGCTTTGCATTGGCATTTTTTATTGTCACTTGGAAAAGCGTAGATCCTCGTTCGCTTACATAAAACCAAGTGGTTATTGTCGCCAGTCTTTATCACAAAAATTGTTTTTCACGAATTTTCACAGTTTAACCAGAATGTTTTATTGCTATAGGTGGTTGACATTCTCAAAATTGGAGAGCTCTCAGCAGTTTCACAACTTGCATGCTCGAGTGCTTTCCATGTGTCTCTTTCTTATCACTTGTATCTGCCATTAGCGGTTTCGTCTTTGGTTTCTTGGCAGATTCTAACTTCTGGGAGGTCTGTATCCTCCATTTGCTTCTGGGTGTTTTCGCAGTTCTTCGCTCAGTTGAAGTTTCAGTCTCAAGGAAAACCTTTGATCTACAAGTTGCACAAACTTTGATTATCAGTCTCAAGGGGATGGACTCATCAGAAATTGTTGGTAGGAATAGATTTGTATGGACGGTTTGATAACGGTAAGAAAACATGATGAAGGCTTGGTGAAAGGATGAAGGAACTAATAGTTCTATAGTTGCAGCCTTGGACCCTTGCAATGTTGAGCTTCGACCACCACTTGCTGGATGAGGGGCTCATTTTATTTTGCAGGTTCACGGATGTCTTAATCTTTCATTTTTTGCAGCTCTTTCTTTTGATCCGTTACTTTTGGATCTCTTTGGGCTTCATACGAGGGGATTCAACTATCATTGCTCCAGAGAGTTTCTTTTGATCAAGATTGATCTCACTCATTTGTTGCTTAAGTTTTGTCCTTTCCTCCTCAGCTTCTTTGCTTAATTTCTGATGTCTTAATTTCTGATGTCTTTTGTAGGTCTTTTTGGCTGAACAACCAATATAGGTGGTAGTTGGTCTCCGCAAGACACTTGCAATGATCTATCAGCTGCTTCGGTAAGACTATCAAAAATTGAAAATTTCTTAGAAGAACAGTAAACTAATAATAAACAAACAGATGGAAGGAAGGGTGGTGGTGACAACGGTTGATGGTGTGGACGATAGACATGAGAATGGGCGCAGAAGTATGGCAAGAGGTTGGTTGAAGAAGGAGATTGATTTTTCAATGCTTGTGTTTTCCTTTTCTGAAGGATCTTCGTCATGACTGGAATACTTTTTCTGATTGAGTCTCTTCGGATTACCCATCTGCCTTCTTAGCCTTGTTGTTTTCATATTTGACTTGTGACCTTGGATGTCGATCTTGCTGGTGTTGTTGCTGGCAGCATAACTGCTCCAGTGGATCCAAGCAGATCCACTCTCTGCCCCCCAAAAAAAATTTGTTGGTGGGGATGTTGTTGCTGGTAACTGTTCATGCTCAGGATTGGATCGGCGTGTAGAACACGTAGTTGAAACTCATTGAACATGCGACTGGACTAAAGATTGAACAAATTTTAACTAAATTTGTTTCGATCTCGCTGTAGTTGACTCAAAAAAATAATATGGCAATGAGATGCAGGAATCAATTCTAATTTGACATGTATTTCTCATATTTTTCAGAAATTTTAAACTGATGTACAAGGGAATCTGAAGAGGATAGATGAATGAAAATGTGTTCTGGAGATGCTCTACAAAAGACTCTCATGCAATAGCTATTCCTCAAGCAAAAATCAATCACACAAAATAGGTGAAGAGAAACAAGGAAATAAACAAGCGTTACAGAGAGTGAGAACTGTATAGCACTCTTAGGTAGGCTTTGATAACATGTTGATTTCACATGTGTGGACTGTCCACAACATGTACTTGTGATCTCCTAAGGTGTGTAGATGCACCAAGATCAAGACTAGATTGAGATTCAAGATCTATCTTTGATTCTATGGCAAAAACACACTACTACATGCATTCAATCACTTCCAACTCTCACACACACGTGTGGGAAGTGTTCCAAAACTAATCTAAGTAAAAACAAGCTGTTGTCCTTGGGTAGAGAGATAAAATCATCATGAGCTCTCGGGTAGAGAGAGAAAGCTAGAAAACCAATTACTCACAAAATCCACTCAATCTCAAAATCAATTAGATCCAAATGAGAAGTACAATGAAACTAATAGATCCATGAGCTACCACAATACTTAATCATGATTGGACCAAACTTTTGCCACCTCTTAATCCTATTGGACAATTGATCCATTCACCTCTAGATTCTATTGGACCATTTTCAAGCATATCTCAAATTCTATTGGACCACTCATGGTTCCACCTCTAAATCCTATTGGACCTCTTAAACTTCATCAAACAAAAGCATTACACTTGTCTACACTCTAATTGGCACGAGTTTGGTCTCCTACTCTATTTTGGCTCAATAGTGGCATTACAAGTGGAAATGGATAATTTGCCATCTATGCCAAATTTGACCCTATCAACATCCTACACCTAAATGCTTGACTTTGAAATTCTATGAGACCTCTATATCAAACATTTTTTATTTACTTTACAATTCTCCACACGTGGGAACATCCTCCACACATGTGAGATTCACTTACAAACTTCTTTCATAAAAATACCAGGCTAGATTTTTGCCAATTTCTCACAATGCCAACATCCATATGTGGTCGAAACTCTTCTCGTGGTCTTGCATGCCTAGGGCCACAATAGTGTTCCTCCTCAATATCGATTTAGCATCAACAACCAATGGCTTTATTTCTCACTCTTGGTTTTTTTTTTTAAAGAGCACTATAACTAAGATATTTTCCATTTGTAGAGTTGATACTTTGAACAATTTGAGTAAATTATCAACTCAAAGCCAAGTTTGAATTGAGAGCTTACATTAGAGCACAATTGAAT
Source organism: Diphasiastrum complanatum (assembly GCA_029204225.1). Lineage (NCBI taxonomy): Eukaryota > Viridiplantae > Streptophyta > Lycopodiopsida > Lycopodiales > Lycopodiaceae > Diphasiastrum > Diphasiastrum complanatum. Next base: position 50,514,041 of record CM055097.1, read on the forward strand.
AGGTCATTTATCAACTGTTACAACTCGAACCTGGTTCGAGTTGAGAATTTACTGCCTTAGATCTCAATGTATGCATTGCTTTTTATATGCTAGGCTTGTTGTATGATTTTAATAATTGTTTATGCTAAGGTAGTAGTTTTGCTTGTTTTTTGAGCTTGCGAAATTTTTGGTGAGTCTTTGTTGATGGATCCCCTACTCTAGAGGATTTGTTAACGGTTTTATTCTTCTTGCTTAGAGGTTATGTTGTATTATGCCTGTCAGCAGAGACAATGGGCTTGTTTATAAGTTTGACTTTCTTGTTTCAGAGCCCATATCAGACAGAAAGGAACTAATCTTCAATGTAGTGTATGTCCTGCCTGTCAGAGGACGACTCGGGAAGGTCACTCTTGAAAACGTATCACATGCATTCAAAACTCAACATGTAATCCATGCGTTCAACCAAGAAATCGACATGCAGATCCATTGAACAAACCATGATTCTACTTCTACTTTACTGCAAAACGAACTTGAATCAAATCCTAAACTAGGCTACACTTGCATTATTCTACAAACAAGAAGCAAGGACTACCCTAGCTAGCATTTTGGAGAGCCCAAGAATGAAGAAACACACATTTCTTGATTCTTGGACAGCCAAGAACATCAATAGCATAGGCTGTCTTAGTATTTGCAAGATCTACACCACAACCTAGCCAAGACAAACTCAATGCTGATTCCTACATTAATCCACAAAGTATAAATGAAAGAAACAAGAAAGCTAGTCCTCTCTAGATCCACAACCACACACAAGGGAATGGAAGAGCAAGATCATTTAAGCATCACTCAAGAAACAAGAATGATCAAGTGTTGTGTCGTCAATGTAGTATAGGGTCTGAACGCTGAGAGCGACAACCTCGCCTTCACTTGCATAGCATGGAGAGAGAGAGAGAGAGAGAGAGAGAGAGAGAGAGAGAGAGAGAGAGAGAGAGAGAGAGAGAGAGAGAGAGAGAGAGAGAGAGAGTTTGGGGGCTTGAGCGCCTACCCAAAGCTATTCACACCCAACCTAGAGAGAGAGAGAGAGAGAGAGAGAGAGAGAGAGAGAGAGAGAGAGAGAGAGAGAGAGAGAGAGAGAGAGAGAGAGAGAGAGAGAGAGAGAGAGAGAGAGAGAGAGAAAGCCTTGGCTAGGAAAGGCTTTGGGGGCTCAAGCACCTACCCAAAGCTATTTGGTCCTAACCAAGAAAGAGAGAGAGAGTGAGAGAGTGAGAGAGAGATGGAGAGATGGAAATCGAGAAACCAAGAGAGTTTTCTCCTTAGATTGAGAATGTCAAATGAGTATAAATGGTGCCCTTTTATTTTTGGGGAGGCCCTTGTCCCATTCATCCTATTGGCTACTTGAAATGGAAAGGATTGCAATCTTAGCCTTTCAAAAAAACACAAAAGATCTAATGGTGTACAAAGAAACACACTGCACCTACCACCATTTGACTTTGACTAAACCTTGTAACTTAGACTTTGGCCTTTAACTTATTTTATTTGCAACTAGGGTCCAAGTCACTAGAACACAACTTAAACTATTTAATTAATGTGCTCATTGGTGGTTGGGCTTATACACGCAGGAAGCCAGTGCCTCGCACTTATTGATCTACTATAGTGTGGTGGGACCCACTAGGTAAGGCTTGGCCAATAGTGGTTTTAGTGGTGGGACCCACTAATTTATTATTGTACAGGAAATACCCACAACAGGATCCTCGGCCCAAAGTAGTGTCGGTCCCTCGACACTTTGCTTGCATTTGTCGTGGAGGAGCGTTGTTGTCGATTCGTTTATTGCTAGGACATGGATGCTTCAGGAAAAGCGTGGATATAATTCGCTTACGTAAAACCTGAGGTTTTGTTGGTTGTTGATCAGCAAGAACCTGGAAAGTTTATTTGAAGCAATATATTGTAATGGTAAAAAAATGTTGTATTTTGCAAGAAAATAATTTAAGCTACAAAAATTTGGTGAATAGATTTTTATAAATAACTTAAAATTAGCTTATATTAAATAATAATACTATTTAAAATAAAATCATTAGATACACAACCACTAAAATACCTAAAAAATATTTTTTGTTTATTAAAAATAAAAGTTATAGTTTTTTTTTTTGGAATTTTATAAGTTTTCTAAATTACAATTCTTGTATCGAAAAAAAAAAATATTTTTTAAATTATGTTAAACATTTAAATCAAAAAAAATTTAAATTTTTGAAAATATTTACTTACACCCACGTAAGTTTTTTAAATATTTAAACATTAAATAAACGCAAATAAAATTATATTACACTAATCGAGATTAAATTAAAATATTGTAAACTTGACAAATCATTACAATTTTAATTTTTGGTAATAATTATCAATGTTAAAAAATTTTTAAATATTTAAAATATTAAATTTTAAAACGTTAAAAAAATAAATTAAAAAATATTAAATCAATAAAAAAGAATTCAAAACACAATACATCAAAAAATATAAACACAATTATTCTTTAAAACAAAAGAGAATTTTTTATTCCCAAAAATCATCGATGTCATTTACATCTTTTTCTTTTGTTTTTTCTTGAGTAGCCTCTGTACTATCAAGTGGCACCTCCTCTACAATTTCCTTGACTACAGTTACTACATTGTAATCTTGAACCAAGACATCAGCAAATTCTCCTGTGTCGCCTACCTTTTCGCTAGTAGGAGACTGAGGTTCCTTGGACAAGAGATTATTGTATCCTCGCTGTCCAAACTCTTTCCCACCTCAGATAATTCATCTGGCAAAATTGAAAGAGATTTCATTCTCATTTTTACAAAATCAACTATATTAGTATCTAAATCTACTGCAGCAACATGTCTGTCTTTCTGAACAGCACATGCGCTCGTAGTGTCGCTACCGCTAACTAAATCTAAAACCCAATCAGTTGGGTGAGAAAAAATATCAATTAAATGATTAATTAATTATTGTGGCTTTTGGTAGGAACAAACCACGGAACTCGTCATTGAATTTTTTAATTTCTTTTTCACAAATGGATACTGGAAATTTTTTCAAAACTTGTCAGTCCGAAAGTGTTATAATGCAGCATCGAGTGTTTGCCATCCAAAGAATAATAACCTATGGTTATGTATTCTATTTCATTGCAAAGTCGAGCTCCTCCCGAGTTCCTGACATTGGGCTTGTACCTGACATTGAACATTACAACTAAAATCAATTTAAAATTTTAATTTTAAAATAAATAATTTAAAATAAAATTATGAATAAAAATATGAATTGATAGTTCAGGAACTTAAGAACTTACCACACAGCATTCTCAATTCCCGCATTACAGAAAGTTAGTAGAGCTTTTTGTACAACTCTCCAAATTTGAGAAGTTGTGACTTCAAGAAAGCCCTACATAAAACTATGGATTTCAGTGAATTTGAAATGAGTATCATCATTTAACGATTTTTTCATCTGAAATCCATATGGTATATCGACGATGCAGAGTGTATAAGTCTTTTTTCTTAAAATTTTTGAAATTTCTTTGCAATCGCCCTTCTCAACAGAGTAAAAGCATGGTTGATCATTGACACTTTTGGAAAGGTAGGTCTCTAATGGATCCTCCTCCGCAATGGTCTCACCCCGTGCCAATCTCTCCTTGTCTCTTTTTTCTACTTTTGCTTTCAAAATGTCTCTTGAATTGCTCTGGAAGGACTTTGTTTTTTTTGTCTTCGAGAGACTAAAAAGAAAAAAGCTATGCTTAGCATGGGAGACAAAAAATATAAAATAGAATATGAGACTTAACTTATTAAAAATAAATTAAATAAATAAAGAAAAAACTACGCTTAGCATAGGAGACATAGAATATAGAAAAGAAACAATTAATAAGCACCTATGCTAAGCATGGGTGAAATAAATACCATGTCTCTAAATAAAATAAAAAATGGACTCAAGGATTCATTTCGGCTCCTCAGAGGATAAAGCCTCTAGCACTCATCGAAATCTTGACAATTTAACCCTGTCACAAGGGCTTTTTGAATTTTCATAAATAATTTGTGCTTGCATTTAAAAAATAAAATTGTTAAAAATCCAACCAAATTATAAAAATCATTTTATTAAAAAAGGTAACATGAAAATAAATATTTAAATTATGATTATTACCTCTGAAATTCTTTTCTCATTTCTGTCAAGAAAAGTTGACCATCGGCAACTCTTGAAAGAATACTTATTATTAGCTCTGATATTCTTCCATTCTGATATTCCCATTTTAGTAGGGATTGGCTTTAGAGTTTGAGTGCTCACAATTTTTTTTTGGGACTTTGAGACGCCCTGAGCAGGTTGGCCTTTTATTTGAAAAGTTTCTCACTTATCAAAGATTTTATCAACAAGGGCTCACACCTCAAATAAAAAAAAAAATTAATTGACAAAGAATTTAACCAATATTAAAATTGAGTTTAATATTTTAGTCTGATAAAAATAATTTAAAAAGATTATAACATACATTATGACCAGAGTTACCTGGCCACTGTGAAAAGCAAGCTGAAAAAAATTATCGTATTCAGTAAGGCTTTGCGTAAGATTTTTCGAATCAAAAGACAGACCTGTCTCTTGAGCACATAGTGCTTTCAACTCAAGTTGATTCACATCTCCTGCTTTGGAGACTCTCATGTATTCTTTGTGAAAAAAACGGATTATTTGTATCACGGTCATCTTCATCCGGTAGTCTTGATCAATATTGTGGTCCCAAGCCAATGATTTTGCTTCTTCCACTGTCAGGCCACCAAATGCAATGGCACTCACAGTTGGAAAGCTTGGGATATGAGGATATTCTTGAGATAATTGTTTTCGAACTTGTAAAATGTGTATCCCCCCAAGAACAAAAAAATGATGTGAAAGAAAAATCAAAATTTGCAACATCGTTGCATTCGTTGGGATCAATCAAAACAAAAAAAAGAGTAACTATGGTCTATGTATGATCTTTAAATTTTATTTTTAAATTATGTACATGTGTTTCATTAGGCTCTCTAAGTTCCATTGGCCTGTCTCTTGTTATTGGGTCTACAGGTGGCCTATTACACTGATTTATGTCTAAAATTAAAGTTGTTTCTTTAATTTTTTTTGTTTTATGGATATCCTTTTTTAATTTGACAAGTTCGGAGTTGTCTTATAATGGGCGGATGGATGCACCAGGTAGCGACAAAGATGGTTTGGTGGCGGCTTTTTTGCTTTCAATAGAAGGGATGGACTTATGGCGATGTGTAGCCATGGTCTTTGGGCATGACTTAGGTCTAGTGGGCAAAGTCTTAAAAATATTATGAGATCTTTTTTTTTTGGGATGAGGGACGACTACGGTTTCATTCTCAACATTTTCAGAGGCCAGCTTTGTGATCTGAGAAGTGGTAGAAGCGGGCTTGCGAGGTCCAATAGATACACTATTTGAACTCCGTAATGAATAGACCAGATCTTTTCCCTTAGCAATAGCAGCTAAAATCATTTTTAAGCATTGCTTCATGCTCTGGACAGAAACAAAAATCAAGTTTAAAATATCATGACTAAAAGCTTAAATCTAAAAGTTTAAATAATTTTATATCTAATAACAACTATGCTAAGCATGAAACAAAAATGATTAAAAATATATTTTATAATTACTCACCAAAGTAACTAGAGCTTTATCAAAATAGGCTTTGATGGCCTCGTCCTGACAAAGTCGGATCTTTATCATAGTCTCGTTCAGAATGAAAATAGAACGAGACTTATCCGTCTTCTTTACAAGCATATTCACAAAACCTTCTTCTTGATTCTCATTTGGTTGATCAGCAAGCAATCTTCCTTGAGCTTTGTGTTGTTGACCAATTTGGTGAAATAGTACATGAATTTTTTCTTATCTTTTAACGGAATATCTTGAGGTTTTCTCGAAATTTTAAAAGAAATCCTTGACATTTCAAAAATTATCAAAGACAATTGAAAATCTGCAAAAAAAAAAAGACTTTTTAGGAAAATTTAAAACGCTATCTTAATAAAAATGCTGAAAACTTTAATAAAACAAGCCATTTTTGTGAAAAAAATTAAAAAAACAAAACTACAAATTCAACATATTTTTTAACTAAAACATCTCAAAATAATCACTTTTTTGAGACAAAGGGTTGTAAAACAAGAAAATACGAGTAGCAACCTATGCTAAGCATAGATTGTGGTCGAGTCCTTACTAACAACTTATGCTTAGCATAGGACGGAGGCGAGATTCTTTAATTCTAACCTCCTTTCGACCTATGCTGAGCATAGCTTTCATCTCTGGTGCTATTCCAACCTATGCTCAGCATAGGTTACCAAGCAAATCGTGAAGACATCCTATGCTCAGCATAGGTCGTTACTCGCGCGCTCTTGTCCGACCTATGCTGAGCATAGGATGTCTTGGCTATTTGCTTGCTAACTTATGCTAAGCATAGGTTGGAAGAAGAATCCTATGTTGAGCATGGGATATGCTAGGTCGAAATCCTATGCTGAGCATAGGATATTACTAAGGACCCGAGCACAACCCATGCTCAGCATAGGTTAAGAGAGGACTGGTGCAGGCACCTATGTTGAGCATAGGTTACCCATGTTGCAAGAAGATGAATACAAATTAAAATATGAATATTTTCTAATGTAAGAATTTATTACCCATGCTAAGCATAGAGCAAAGGTAGAAAATGACAATAATCTTACCATCAAGAAATCTGGAAGCGAGAACGTATGCAAAATCTTATAGAAAGCCGTGACTTGGTCGTAGCGATTGCTCTGGCAGCATGTGGGCTTCTGAATTCGCAAATGAGGTGAGTTATTCTTGGACTATGGTCCTTAAATAATTTTTTTTTGAGACCCCATCTCACGCCAGTCCTCCAGCTTACTTCGGGACCAAGTTGCCGCAACTCACCTCACCCCACGCCGACCTCGAGTATTAGCCCGGACAGTCCAAACCTAACCCTAAACCTAACTCTAACTCTAAGAATGCTGCCAAACAATATCTAAGATATGGTTGGAGCCAGAATTCCCAGTCATGAAATTCCAACACCTTCTCAACCAGTGCAAGCACCTACTAGTGTCACAAGTTCAATTTATAGATCAGACTCCAAACAAAAAGAAAAATACAAGAGAGACTTGACATCCTCACCTTATTTAACGAATCGTCAAAAACAGTTGATTACAGAATCTGAGATTCGAAAGGTACGAAATATTATTTGTTGCTCATCTTGTTGTTTGCAAAAGCTGAGTATCAGAGAAATTGAAGAATTAAGATCAAACTTCTTTTTACGAAGTAAGGATGAGAGAAATTACTATTTGTGTGCAACAGTGAGATCGTACAAAAATTCATTTTCATATTTTTTAAATACTTTGGAGGTTTGTCGCAAAGCTTACAAAGCAGTTCACGCAATCGGAAACTCACGGCTTCAACGAATGCATGCACGACTTCAAAAAGACCCAACATTACGGGGATCCTTATAGGGTTGAACTGTTTCTCCAGATGCTTTAAATACAACTGTTTGGCTAAAGCATTTCATAAATGTGCACGGAGAAAAATTGCCTAATTTCTTATGTTTTCACTTGTCAGATAATTTTACAAAATTAGAAATATTTTTGATGTACAAAGAGTTTGCAAAAAAAAAAAATGTTCCGTATTTGAGTTACTCATATTTTCTTATAATTTGGAAGAGAGATTTTGGGCTGGTATGCCCAAAAATTCACGAATGACAGTATGCTCCACTTGCGAGTTGTTAAAGTCTGCAAAACAACTTGCAAAGACCAACCACATCATTATGTTGCAGTCTTTTTGAACACCATTATGGTATGATTGTTATTTTATTAAAAAAGTGAATCATTGTATTTTTAGTGGATGCTACAAAAGCTCTTCAACTGCACAGAGATCAACAAACAGTTGAAAGACAAGAGTTGGCCAAGCATCAAAAGAAATTTTTGGAATGTCCACAAAAATATCTGGGACTTGTTAATGATGGTATAAATAAGAAGAAAACAATGTTGTCTCATTTTGTCAGAATGCCCAAAAATTTGAACAAGCAGATTTTATTCAGATTCATCTCGTTGGGGCACTTGTGTTTAATGGCACTTTGGAGTCCAAGGTCTTTTTTAATTATCCCAATGTTCGAAATGATCCAAATTTGACGATCATCATTGTACATAAGATAATCTGCAAATTTGGTGAAAATCTTCCAGAAATACTTTATTTTCAGCTTGACAACACTGCTAGGGAAAATAAAAATCAAACTGTTTTGAAAATAACAATCAAACAAAAGTACTATGTGTCCATTGGTTGCGCACCACTTCAACGAATGCTTTTTTGGGAAGACACGAACTCAAAATGTTGCAAGTAGATCCAAAGGGCAAGAGAAAGAGATTGCCAAAAAATCAATCAAGAGTCGACGATTTGAATCTACAGGATGTAGATGTTTTGACATTTAATTTTGAATTAACAATGACCAATCATCTACGAAAGTCAACAATATCTATATTGAAAGAACGACTTGGATTATTTGAAAAACCATCATCCTCCACTCATCATCAATAGAGAAAAGCTGATTTACAAGGTTTTTTGTCAACATTAGACGCGGATTCTGAGGAAGACATGCCAGTTGACTCTGATGAAGAAGATGGGTCTTCCACTTCATCAGTTGAAAACGAGAGTGTTGAGAATATGTCAAGTTCTGAATTGAGAGACATCAATGAAAATTCCTTACAAAATGTACTTTAAAATGTGCAAATATAATTTAAGCTATTTTGTATTTCAATGGGATTTCGAGTTTCAAAAATCATTTGTTCTCTTGAATTATTATTTCTTTTGTAATTATGATGGTTTTATGAAGTTTGCAACAAAAAACTTGTAGTTCTTTATTTAAAATATGCATTTTTTGGCTTTTTTTACAATTACAATATATTTATTTTCATCCGATTATATCCATTCTCAAAAGGCCAAATCCAGGGAATCCAAGCCCAAAAACGCCAATTGTACAATAAGAACCATCACTTTCAACGACAACACCTTGTCTTGAATTTGTGATTGACTGTTGAGAAAAGTCATCAGGTTATGGCATACCACGAATACCTGGACAAACAAGAGAGTCAACCATGTACGTCATATCCACATTATGATTTGGGGGAGTCTACGACATTAGGACCAATTGTGCTAATCTATGAGACACCATATCAACAAACTTTGTCTTGGAATACTCTAATAAAATGTCTCGACTACCCAATTGTCAATAAACAAGGTTAATTGGAATGGCCACCAGATTTTTGTTCCAAATAAATATATTGTAATGGTAAAAAAATGTTGTATTTTGCAAGAAAATAATTTAAGCTACAAAAATTTGGTGAATAGATTTTTATAAATAACTTAGAACTAGCTTATATTAAATAATAATACTATTTAAAATAAAATCATTAGATACACAACCACTAAAATACCTAAAAAATATTTTTTGCTTATTAAAAAGAAAAGTTATAGTTTTTTTTTTGAAATTTTAAAAGTTTTCTAAATTACAATTCTTGTATCGAAAAAAATATTTTAGATTATATTAAAAATTTGAATAAATATTTTTTAAAATTTTAAATTTTTGAAAATCTTTACTTACACCCACGTAAGTTTATTAAATATTTAAACATTAAATAAACACAAAAAAAAATTACTTTATAATAATCGAGATTAAATTATTTCTGATAATATTCAAAACACCCTGAAAAAAATCTAATTTTTTTTTTCATTTCTTATAATTTTTAACAATATTTTTTCGAAAAAAAATATTATAAAAACACATCTAAAATTAAAATATTGTAAACTTAACAAATCATTACAATTTTACTTTTTGATAATAATTATCAATATTAAGATTTTTAAAATATTTCAAATATTAAATTTCAAATCGTTAAAAAATAAATTAAAAAATATTAAATCAATAAAAAAGAATTCAAAACACAATACATGAAAAATTATAAACACAATTATTCTTTAAAACAAAAGAGAATTTTTTATTCTCAAAAATCATCGATGTCATTTGCATCTTTTTCTTTTGTTTTTTCTTGAGTAGCCACTGTACTATCAAGTGGCACCTCTTCTACAATTTTCTCGACTACAATTACTACATTGCAATCTTGAACCAAGACATCAGCAAATTCTCCTGTGTTGTCTACTTTTCCGCTATCAGGAGGCTGAGGTTCCTTGGACAAGAGAATTATTGTATCCTCGCTGTCCAAACTCTTTCCCACCTCAGATAATTCATCTGGCAAAATTGAAAGAGATTTCATTCTCATTTTTATAAAATCAACTAAATTAGTATCTAAATCTACTGCAGCAACATGTCTACCTTTCTGAACAGCACATGCGCTCGTAGTGCCACTACCGCTAAATAAATCTAAAACCCAATCAGTTGGGTGAGAAAAAATATCAATTAAATGATTAATTAATTGTTGTGACTTTTGGAAGGGACAAGTCATTTTTTAATTTCTTTGTCACAACTGGATACTGAAAAAGTTTTCAAAACTTGTCAGTCCGGAAGTGTTATAATACAGCATAGAATGTTTGTCATCCAAAGAATAATAACCGACGGTTATGTATTCTATTTCATTGCAAAGTTCGAGCTTCTCCCGAGTTCCTAACATTGGGCTTGTACTTGACATTGAACATTACAAGTAAAATCATTTTAAAAATATTAATTTTAAAATAAAAAATTTAAAATAAAATTATGAATTAAAATACGAATTGATAGTTCAGGAACTTAAGAACTTACCACACAACATTCTCAATTTCCGCATTACAGAAAGTTAGTAGAGCTTTCTGTACAACTCTCCAAATTGGAGAAGTTGTGACTTCAAGAAAGCCCTACATAAAACTATGGATTTCAGTGAATTTGAAAGGAGTATCATCATTTAATGATTTCTTTATCTGAAATCCATATGGTATATCGGTAATGCAGAGTGTATAAGCCCTTTTTCTTAAAATTTTTGAAATTTCTTTGCAATTGCCCTCCTCAACAGAGTAAAAGCATGGTTGATCATCAACACTTTTGAGAAGGAATGTCTCTAATGGATCCTCCTCCGCAATGGTCTCACCTCGTGCGAATCTCTCTCTGTCCCTTTTTTTCTGCTTTTGCCTTCAGAATATGTCTCTTGAATTGTTCTAGAAGGACTTTGTTTTGTTTGTCTTCGGGAGACTGAAAAGGAAAAAGCTATGTTTAGCATGGGAGACAAAAAATATAAAATAGAATAGGAGACTTAACTTATCAAAAATAAATAAATAAATAAATAAAAAGCTATGCTTAGCATAGGAGACAGAGAATATAGAAAAGAAACAATTAATAAGCACCTATGCTAAGCATGGGTGAAATAAATACCATGTCTCTAAACAAAATAAAAAATGGACTCAGGGATTCATTTCGACTGCTTAGAGGATAAAGCCTCTGGCACTCATCAAAATCTTGACAATTTAACCATGTCACAAGGGCTTTTTGAACTTTCATAAATAATTTGTGCCTGCATTTAAAAAATATAAAAGTTAAAAATCCAACCAAATTATGAAAATCATTTTATTAAAAAAGGTAACATGAAAATAAATATTTAAATTATAATTATTACCTCTGAAATTATTTTCCCATTTCTGTCAGGGAAAGTTGATCGTCGGCAACTCTTGAAAGAACACTTATTATTAGCTTTGATATTCTTCCACTCTGATATTCCCATTTTAGTAGGGATTGGCTTCAGAGTTTGAGTGCTCACAACTTTTTTTTTGGACTTTGAGGCACCCTGAGTAGGTTGGCCTTTTATTTGAAAACTTTCTCACTTATCAAAGATTTTATCAACAAGGGCTCACACTTGAAATAAAAAAAAAATTAATTGACAAAGAATTTAACCAGTATTAAAATTGAGTTCAAAATTTTAATCTGATAAAAACAATTTAAAAAGATTATAACATATATTATGACCAGAGCATTCCATGACGAGCATAGCCAAACAAATTACCTGGCCACTACGAAAAGCAAGCTGAAAAAATTTATCGTATTTAGTAAGGCTTTGCGTAGGATTTTTCAAATCAAAAGGCAGACTCTTGAGCACATAGTGCTTTCAACTCAAGTTGATTCGCATCTCTTGCTTTGGAGACTCTCATGTATTCTTTGTGAAAAAAACGAATTCTTTGTATCACGGTAATCTTCATCCGGTAGTCCTGATCAATATTGTGATCCCAAGCCAATAATTTCGCTTCTTCCACTGTCAGGCCACCAAATGCAATGGCACTCACAGTTTGAAAGCTTGGGATATGGGGATAATTTTGAGATAATTGTTTTCGAACTTGTAAAATGTATATCCCCCCAAGAACAAAAAAATGATATGAATCTAATAAAGAAAAATCAAAATTTGCAACATCGTTGCATTCGTTGGGATCAATCAAAACAAAAAAGAGAGTAACTATGGCATGTGTATGATCTTTAAATTTTATGTACATGTGTTTCATTAGGCTCTCTAAGTTCCATTGGCCTGTCTCTTGTTATTGGGTCTACAAGTGACCTATTACACTGATTTATGTCTAAAATTAAAGTTGTTTCTTTAATTTTTTTGTTTTATGAATATCCTCTCTTAATTTGGCAAGTTCAGAGTTGTCTTGTAATGGGCGGATGGATGCACCAGGTAGCGACAAAGATGGTTTGGTGGCAGCTTTTTTGCTTTCAGCAGAAGGGATGGACTTATGGCGATGTGTAGCCATGGTCTTTGGGCGTGACTTAGGTCTAGTGGGCGAAGTCTCATAAATATTATGAGATCTTTTTTTTTTGGGATAAGGGACGACTACGGTTTCATCCTGAACATTTTCAGAGGCCGACTTTTTGACCTGAGCAGTGGTAGAAGCGAGTTTGCGAGGTGCAATAGATACACCTTTTGAACTCCGTAATGAATAGACCGGATCTTTTCCCTCAGCAATAGCAGCTAAAACCATTTTTAAGCATTGCTTCATGCTTTGGACAGAAATAAAAATCAAGTTTAAAATATCATGACTAAAGCTTAAATCTAAAAGTTTAAATAATTTTATATCTAATAACAACTATGCTAAGCATGAAACAAACATGATTAAAAATATATTTTATAATTACTCACCAAAGTAACTAGAGTTTTATCAAAATAGGCTTTGATGGCCTCGTCCTGACAAAGTCGGACCTTTATCATAGTCTCGTTCAGAATGAAAATAGAACGAGACTTATCCCTCTCCTTTACAAGTATATTCACAAAACCTTCTTCTTGATTCTCATTTGGTTGATCAGCAAGCAATCTTCCTTGAACTTTGAATTGCAAGTCTCCTCTACCAAGCTTCTCAGCTAAATGAATAAAAAGCTTCGAAAGCTTTGTGTTGTTGACCTCTTTGGTGAAATAGTACATGAATTTTTTCTTATCTTTTAATCGAATATCTTGAGGTTTCCCCGAAATTTTAAAAGAAATCCTTGACATTTCAAAAATTATCAAAGACAATTGAGAATTTGCAAAAAAAAAGACTTTTCAGGAAAATTTAAAACGCTATCTTAATGAAAATGCTGAAAACTTTAATAAAACAAGCCATTTTTGTGAAAAAAAAATTAAAAAAACAAAACTACAAATTCAACATATTTTTTTACTAAAACATCTCAAAGGGATCACTTTTTTGAGACAAAGGGTTGTAAAAGAAGAAAATACGAGTAGCAACCTATGCTAAGCATAGATTGTGGTCGAGTCCTTACTGACAACTTATGCTTAGCATAGGACGGAGGCGAGATTCTTTAATTCTAACCTCCTTTCGACCTATGCTAAGCATAGCTTTCATCTCTGGTGCTGTTCCAAGCTATGCTTAGCATAGGTTACCAAGCAAATCGTGAAGACATCCTATGCTCAGCATAGGTCGTTACTCGCGGCTCTTGTCCGACCTATGCTGAGCATAGGATGTCTTGGCTATTTGCTTGCTAACCTATGCTAAGCATAGGTTGGAAGAGGAATCCTATGTTGAACATGGGATATGCTAAGTCGGAATCCTATGCTGAGGATAGGATATTACTAAGGACCCGAGCACAACCTATGCTCAGCATAGGTTAAGAGAGGATTGGTGCAGGCACCTATGTTGAGCATAGGTTACCCATGTTGCAAGAAGATGAATACAAATTAAAATATGAATATTTTCTAATGGAAGAATTTATTACCCATGCTAAGCATAGAGCAAAGGTAGAAAATGACAATAATCTTACTGTCAAGAAATCTGGAAGCGAGAACGTATGCGAAATCTTATAGAAAGCCGTGACTTGGTCGTAGCGATTGCTCTGGCAGCATGTGAGCTTCTGAATTCGCAAATGAGGTGAGTTATTCTTGGACTATGGTCCTTAAATTAATTTTTTTTTTAGACCCCGTCTCACGCCAGTCCTCCAGCTTACTTCGGGACCAAGTTGTCGCGACTCACCTCACCCCACGCCGACCTTGAGTATTAGCCCGGACAGTCCAAACCTAACCCTAATCCTAACCCTAACTCTAAGAATGCTGCCAAACAGTATCTAAGACATGATTGGAGCCAGAATTCCCAGTCATGAAATTCCAACACCTTCTCAACCAGTTCAAGCACCTACTAGTGTCACAGGTTCAATTTATAGATCAGACTCCAAACAAAAAGAAAAATACAAGAGAGACTTGACATCCTCACCTTATTTAACGAATCGTCAAAAATTGTTGATTACAAAATCTGAGATTCGAAATGTACGAAATATTATTTGTTGCTCATCCTGTTGTTTGCAAAAATTGAGTATTAGAGAAATTGGAAAATTAAGATCAAACTTCTTTTTACGAAGTAAGGATGAGAGAAATTACTATTTGTGTGCAACAGTGAGATCGGACAAAAATTCATTTTAGTATTTTCTAAATACTTTGGAGGTTTGTCGCAAAGCTTACAAAGCAGTTCACGCAATCGGAAACTCATGGCTTCAACGAATGCATGCACGACTTCAGAAAGACCCAACATTACGGGGATCCTTATAGGGTTGAACTGTTTCTCCAGATGCTTTAAATACAACTGTTTGGCTAAAGCATTTCATAAATGTGCACGGAGAAAAATTGTCTAATTCCTTATGTTTTCACTTGTCAGTATAATTTGGAAGAGAGATTTTGGGCTGGTATGGCCAAAAACTCACGAATGACAGTATGCTCCACTTGCGAGTTGTTAAAGTCTGCAAAACAACTTGCAAAGACCAACCACACCATTATGTTGCAGTCTTTTTGAACACCATTATGGTATGATTTTTATTTTATTAAATAAGTGAATCATTGTATTTTCAGTGGATGCTACAAAAGCTCTTCAACTGCATAGAGATCAACAAACAGTTGAAAGACAAGAGTTGGCCAAGCATCTAAAAATTTTTTTGGAATGTCCACAAAAATATCTAGGACTTGTTATTGATGGTATGGATAAGAAGAAAACAATGTTGTCTCATTTTGTAAGAGTGCCCAAAAATTTGAACAAGTAGATTTTATTCAGGTTCATCTCGTTGGAGCACTTGTGTTTAATGGCACTTTGGAGTCCAAGGTCTTTTTTAATTATCCCAATGTTCGAAATGATCCAAATTTGACGATCACCATTGTACATAAGATAATTTGCAAATTTGGTGAAAATCTTCCAAAAATACTTTATTTTCAGCTTGACAACACTGCTAGGGAAAATAAAAATCAAACTGTTTTGAAAATAACAATCAAACAAAAGTACTACGTGTCCATTGGTTGCGCACCACTTCAACAAATGTTTTTTTGGGAAGACACGAACTCAAAATGTTGCAAGTAGATCCAAAGGGCAAGAGAAAGAGATTGTCAAAGAATCAACCAAGAGTCGACGATTTGAATCTACAGGAAGTAGATGTTTTGACATTTAATTTTGAATTAACAATGACCAATCATCTACGAAAGTCAACAATATCTATATTGAAAGAACGACTTGGATTATTTGAAAAACCATCATCCTCCACTCATCATCAATAGAGAAAAGCTGATTTACAAGGTTTTTTGTCAACATTAGACGCGGATTCTGAGGAAGACATGCCAGTTGACTCTGATGAAGAAGATGGGTCTTCCACTTCATCAGTTGAAAACGAGAGTGTTGAGAATATGTCAAGTTCTGAATTGAGAGGCATCAATGAAAATTCCTTACAAAATGTACTTTAAAATGTGCAAATATAATTAAAGCTATTTTGTATTTCAATGGGATTTCGAGTTTCAAAAATCATTTGTTCTCTTGAATTATTATTTCTTTTGTAATTATGATGGTTTTATGAAGTTTACAACAAAAAACTTATAGTTCTTTATTTAAAATATGCATTTTTTGGTTTTTTTTACCATTACAATATATTTATTTTCATCCGATTATATCCATTCTCTAAAGGCCAAATCCAAGAAATCCAAGCCCAAAAACGTCAATTGTACAATAAGAACCATCACTTTCAAGGACAACACCTTGTCTTGAATTTGTGATTGACTGTTGAAGAAAGTCATTAGGTTATGGCATATCATGAATACCTGGACAGACAAGAGAGTCAAGCATGCACGTCATATCCACATTATGATTTGGGGGAGTCTACGACATTGGGACCAATTGTGCTAATCTACGAGACACCATATCAACAAGCTTTGTCTTGGAATACTCTGATAGAATGCCTCGACTACCCAATTGTCAATTAACAAGGTTAATCGGAATGGCCACCAGATTTTTGCTCCAAATAAATATATTGTAATGGTAAAAAAAATGTTATATTTTGCCAGAAAATAATTTAAGCTACAAAAATTTGGTGAATAAATTTTTATAAATAACTTAGAATTAGCTTATAGAATATAAATATATTATTTAAAATAAAATCATTAGATACACGACCACTAAAATACCTAGAAAATATTTTTTGCTTATTAAAAAAAAAAGTTTAAGTTTTTTTTGAAATTTTAAAAGTTTTCTAAATTATAATTCTTGTATCGAAAAAAATATTTTTTAAATTATATTAAAAATTTGAATCAATATTTTTTAAAATTTTAAATTTTTGAAAATCTTTACTTACACTCACGTAAGTTTATTAAATATTTAAACATTAAATAAACACAAATAAAATTACTTTACAATAATCGAGATTAAATTATTTCTGATAATATTCAAAACACCCTGAAAAAAACCTAATTTTTTTTTTCATTTCATATAATTTTTAACAATATTTTTTCGAAAAAAAATACTATAAAAACACATCTAAAATTAAAATATTGTAAACTTGACAAATCATTACAATTTTAATTTTTGGTAATAATTATCAATGTTAAAATTTTTAAAATATTTCAAATATTAAATTTTAAATCGTTAAAAAATAAATTTAAAAATATTAAATAAATAAAAAAGAATTCAAAACACAATACATCAAGAAATATAAACACAATTATTCTTTAAAACAAAACAGAATTTTTTATTTCCAAAAATCATCGATGTCATTTACATCTTTTTCTTTTGTTTTTTCTTGAGTAGCCAATGTACTATCAAGTGGCACCTTTTCTACAATTTCCTCGACTACAGTTACTACATTGTAATCTTGAACCAAGACACCAGCAAATTCTCCTGTGTCGCCTACTTTTTCGCTAGCAGGAGCCTGAGGTTCCTTGGACAAGAGAATTATTGTATCCTCGTTGTCCAAACTCTTTCCCACCTCAGATAATTCATCTGGCAAAATTGAAAGAGATTTCATTCTCATTTTTACAAAATCAACTAAATTAGTATTTAAATCTACTGCAGCAACATGTCTACCTTTCTGAACAGCACATGCGCTCGTAGTGCCGCTACCGCTAAATAAATCTAAAACCCAATCAGTTGGGTGAGAAAAAATATCAATTAAATGATTAATTAATTGTTGTGACTTTTGGTAGGGACAAGCCATGGAACTCGTCATTGGATTTTTTAATTTCTTTGTCACAACTGGATACTGGAAAAAGTTTTCAAAACTTGTCAGTCTTGAAGTGTTATAATACAACCTAGAGTGTTTGTCATCCAAAGAATAATAACCGACGGTTATGTATTCTATTTCATTGGAAAGTCGAGCTCTCTCCCTGTCCCTTTTTTTCTGCTTTTGCCTTCAGAATATGTCTCTTGAATTGTTCTGGAAGGACTTTGTTTTGTTTGTCTTCGGGTGACTGAAAAGGAAAAAGCTGTGCTTAGCATGGGAGACAAAAAATATAAAATAGAAAAGGAGACTTAACTTATCAAAAATAAATAAATAAATAAATAAATAATTATGCTTAGCATAGGAGACATAGAATATAGAAAAGAAACAATTAATAAGCACCTATGCTAAGCATGGGTGAAATAAATACCATGTCTCTAAACAAAATAAAAAATGGACTCAGGGATTCATTTCGGCTGCTTAGAGGATAAAGCCTCTAGCACTCATCAAAATCTTGACAATTTAACCCTGTCACAAGGGCTTTTTGAACTTTCATAAATAATTTGTGCCTGCATTTAAAAAATATAATTGTTAAAAATCCAACCAAATTATGAAAATCATTTTATTAAAAAGGGTAACATGAAAATAAATATTTAAATTATGATTATTACCTCTGAAATTATTTTCTCATTTCTGTCAAGAAAAGTTGACCATCAGCAACTCTTGAAAGAACACTTATTATTAGCTTTGATATTCTTCCACTCTGATATTTCCATTTTAGTAGGGATTGGCTTCAGAGTTTGAGTGCTCACAACTTTTTTTTTGGACTTTGAGGCACCCTGAGTAGGTTGGCCTTTTATTTGAAAAGTTTCTCACTTATCAAAGATTTTATCAACAAGGGCTCACACTTGAAATAAAAAAAAAAATTAATTGACAAAGAATTTAACCAATATTACAACGAAAAGCAAGCTGAAAAAAATTATCGTATTTAGTAAGGCTTTGCGTAGGATTTTTCAAATCAAAAGGCAGACCTGTCTCTTGAGCACATAGTGTTTTTAACTCAAGTTGATTCACATCTCCTGCTTTGGAGACTCTCATGTATTCTTTGTGAAAAAAACGAATTCTTTGTATCATGGTAATCTTCATCCGGTAGTCCTGATCAATATTGTGATCCCAAGCCAATAATTTCGCTTCTTCCACTTTCAGGCCACCAAATGCAATGGCACTCATAGTTTGAAAGCTTGGGATATGGGGATATTCTTGAAATAATTGTTTTTGAACTTGTAAAATGTGTATCCCCCCAAGAACAAAAAAATGATATGAAAGAAAAATCAAAATTTGCAACATCGTTGCATTCGTTGGGATCAATCAAAACAAAAAAAGGAGTAACTATGGCCTGTGTATGATCTTTAAATTTTATTTTTAAATTATATACATGTGTTTCATTAGGCTCTCTAAGTTCCATTGGCCTGTCTCTTGTTATTGGGTCTACAGGTGGCCTATTACACTGATTTATGTCTAAAATTAAAGTTGTTTCTTTAATTTTTTTTGTTTTATGGATATCCTCTCTTAATTTGACAAGTTCGGAGTTGTCTTGTAATGGGCGGATGGATGCACCAGGTAGCGACAAAGATGGTTTGGTGGCGGCTTTTTTGCTTTCAGCAGAAGGGATGGACTTATGGCGATGTGTAGCCATGGTCTTTGGGCGTGAGTTAGGTCTAGTGGGCGAAGTCTCAGAAATATTATGAGATCTTTTTTTTTTGGGATAAGGGACGACTACGGTTTCATCCTGAACATTTTCAGAGGTCGGCTTTGTGACCTGAGCAGTGGTAGAAGCGAGCTTGGGAGGTCCAATAGATACACCTTTTGAACTCTGTAATGAATAGACCGGATCTTTAGCCTCAACAATAGCAGCTAAAACCATTTCTAAGCATTGCTTCATGCTTTGGACAGAAACAAAAATCAAGTTTAAAATATCATGACTAAAAGCTTAAATCTAAAAGTTTAAATAATTTTATATCTAATAACAACTATGCTAAGCATGAAACAAACATGATTAAAAATATATTTTATAATTACTCACTAAAGTAACTAGAGTTTTATCAAAATAGGCTTTGATGGCCTCGTCCTGACAAAGTCGGACCTTTATCATAGTCTCATTCCGAATGAAAATAGAACGAGACTTATCCGTCGCCTTTACAAGTATATTCACAAAACCTTCTTCTTGATCCTCATTTGGTTGATCAGCAAGCAATCTTCCTTGAACTTTGAATTGCAAGTCTCCTCTGCCAGGCTTCTCAGCTAAATGAATAAAAAGCTCCAAAAGCTTTGTGTTGTTGACCTCTTTGGTGAAATAGTACATGAATTTTTTCTTATCTTTTAACAGAATATCTTGAGGTTTCTCCAAAATTTTAAAAGAAATCCTTGACATTTCAAAAATTATCAAAGACAATTGAGAATTTGAAAAAAAAAAGACATTTTAGGAAAATTTAAAACGTTGTCTTAATGAAAATGCTGAAAACTTTAATAAAACAAGCCATTTTTGTGAAAAAAATTAAAAAAAAAAACAAAACTACAAATTCAACATATTTTTTTACTAAAACATCTCAAAAGGATCACTTTTTGGAGACAAAGGGTTGTAAAACAAGAAAATACGAGTAGCAATCTATGCTAAGCATAGATTGTGGTCGAGTCCTTACTAACAACTTATGCTTAGCATAGGACGGAGGCGGAATTCTTTAATTCTAACCTCCTTTCGACCTATGCTGAGCATAGCTTTCATCTCTGGTACTGTTCCAACCTATGCTCAGCATAGGTTAGCAAGCAAATTGTGAAGACATCCTATGCTCAGCATAGGTCGTTATTCGCGCGCTCTTGTCCAACCTATGCTGATCATAGGATGTCTTCGCTATTTGCTTGCTAACCTATGCTAAGCATAGGTTGGAAGAGGAATCCTATGTTGAGCATAGGGTATGCTAAGTCGAAATCCTATGCTGAGCATAGGATATTACTAAGGACCCGAGCACAACCTATGCTCAACATAGGTTAAGAGAGGACTGGTGTAGGCACCTATGTTGAGCATAGGTTACCCATGTTGCAAGAAGATGAATACATATAAAAATATGAATATTTTCTAATGTAAGAATTTATTACCCATGCTAAGCATAGAGCAAAGGTAGAAAATGACAATAATCTTACCGTCAAGAAATCTGGAAGCGAGAACATATGCGAAATCTTATAGAAAGCCGTGACTTGGTCGTAGCGATTGCTCTGGCAGCATGTGGGCTTCTGAATTCGCAAATGAGGTGAGTTATTCTTGGACTATGGTCCTGAAATAAATTTTTTTTTGAGACCCCGTCTCACGCCAGTCCTCCAGCTTACTTCGGGACCAAGTTGCCGCGACTCACCTCACCCCACGCCGACCTCGAGTATTAGCCCGGACAGTCCAAACCTAACCCTAATCCTAACCCTAAACCTAACTCTAACCCTAAGAATGCTGCCAAACAGTATTTAAGACATGGTAGCCGTCGAAAATTTTTATTAGCCAGTTACTTTTTAGGCTTGTTGCTCATTTGCATTTAGTTGCTTTTTCTGTGTGCTTCTATTGAGGTTCACATAGGTTTTTATTTGTTCTATGACCAGCATAGGTTGCAGTTATATTTGAGGAGCACATTTAGTGTGGTGTTAACTATTGAATGGTTCTATGCTTAGCATAAGTACGTAGTTAAAAAAAAAAATTGAGGATACGATGTCAAGTAGTTCTACCTCTTCTATTCCAGTAGTTGTAACTCAATAAGTTGCAACAAGTGCAACATCTTCATCTAACATTCTCAATAAAAGCTTTTTTATAAAGCCACTCCTGAATCTAAACATATTTTGGTAAACGATGTGGCATCGTCATCATTTACCCGTTCATCATCTGAAATTCCTCAAGCAAGTACTTTTCAAGAAATGACGCATGTAACTCAGCTTGTATCAAATATTTTGACCTCGTCCTCCTCTTCAAATACAGACTCGGCACAAGTAGAACATTGTTCTTTTGAACAAGTTGAATCATTGAGTGATGAGTCCAAAGCTTCAATTCACTCAGTTATTGATTCTAGTAAATCAAAAGATCCATGTAAGTCTGTTGATCCGCGACGTTCAAGCTTTTCTCATGTTCGTAGGAGACCTTCTCAAAGTGATGTTCGTCGTGTTAAATCTAAAAGGGCTATATTCGTTGAAAATTTAGAGCCTTCAGAGGGTCCAGAACATCTTGGGGTTGGAGCCAGAATTCTCAGTCATAAAATTCCAACACCTTCTCAACCAGTTCAAGCACCTACTAGTTTCATAGGTTCAGTTTATAGATCAAACTCCAAACAAAAAGAAAAATACAAGAGAGACTTAAGATCCTCACCTGATTTAACGAATTATCTAAAACAGTTGATTACAAAATCTGAAATTTAAAAGGTACAAAATATTATTTGCTACTTAGTATCAGAGAAATTGAAGAATTAAGATCAAACTTCTATTTACGAAGTAAGGATGAGAGAAATTACTATTTGTGTGCAACAGTGAGGCCGGACAAAAATTCATTTTCGTATTTTTTAAATGCTTTGGAGGTTTGTCGCAAAGCTTACAAAGCAGTTCACGCAATCGAAAACTCACGGCTTCAACGAATGCATGCACGACTTCAGAAAGACCCAACATTATGGGGATCCTTATAGGGTCGAACTGTTTCTCCAGATGCTTTAAATACAACTGCTTGGCTAAAGCATTTCATAGATGTGCACGGAGAAAAATTGCCTAATTTCTTATATTTTCACTTGCCGGATAATTATACAAAATTAGAAATATTTTTGATCTACAAAGAGTTTGCAAAAACAAGAAATGTTCCCTTTTTGAGTTACTCATATTTTCTTAGAATTTGGAAAAGAGATTTTGGACTGGTAAAGATGCCCAAAAAATCACGAATGACAGTATGCTCCACTTGCGAGTTGTTAAAGTCTGCAAAACAACTTGCAAAGACCAATGACGAGAAAGATAAATATTAATCAAATTTGTCATTCAATTTAATACTTTCTGTTTTGAAAAAAATTATGTTGCAGTCTTTTTGAACACCATTATGGTATGATTTTTATTTTATTAAATAAGTGAATCATTGTATTTTCAGTGGATGTTACAAAAGCTCTTCAACTGCACAGAGATCAACAAACAGTTGAAAGACAAATGTTGGCCAAGCATTGAAAAAAATGTTTGGATTGTCCACAAAAATATCTGGGACTTGTTATTGATGGCATAAATAAGAAGAAAACAATGTTGTCTCATTTTGTCAAAGTGCCCAAAAATTTGAACACACAGATTTTATTCAGGTTCATCTCGTTGGAACACTTGTGTTTAATGGCACTTTGGAGTCCAAGGTCTTTTTTAATTATGCCAATGTTCGAAATGATCTAAATTTGACGATCACCATTGTACATAAGATAATTTGCGAATTTGGTGAAAATCTTCCAAAAATACTTTATTTGCAGCTTGACAACACTGCTAGGAAAAATAAAAATCAAATTGTTTTGAAAATAGCAATCAAACAAAAGTACTACGTGTCCATTGGTTGCGCACCACTTCAACGAATGCTTTTTTGGGAAGGTACGAACTCGAAATGTTGCAAGTAGATCCAAAGGGCAAAAAAAAAATTGTCAAAAAATCAACCAAGAGTCGACGATTTGAATCTACAAGATGTAGATGTTTTGGCATTTAATTTTGAATTAACAATGACCAATCATCTACGAAAGTCAACAATATCTATATTAAAAGAACGACTTGGAATACTTGAAAAACCATCATCCTCCACTCGTCATCAACAGAGAAAAACTGATTGACAAGGTTTTTTGTCAACATTAGACGTGGATTCTGAGAAAAACATGTCAGTTGACTCTGATGAAGAAGACGGGTTTTCCACTTCATCAGCTGAAAACGAGAGTGTTGAGAATATGTCAAGTTCTGAATTGAGAGGCATCAGTGAAAATTCCTTAAAAAATGTACTTCAAAATGTGCAAATATAATTTAAGTTATTTTGTATTTCAATGGGATTTCGAGTTTCAAAAATCATTTGTTCTCTTGAATTATTATTTCTTTTGTAATTATGATGGTCTTATAAAGTTTGCAACAAAAAACTTGTAGTTCTTTATTTAAACTATGTATTTTTTGACTTTTTTTAAAAACAAAATTTAGAGATTTATTAAAAAAATCCATGATTTTGGCCTAAAACTAGGACCATTAAAAACCACCAAAAGAAATTACTCTTTTTCAGGTCAAAGTCCCAAAACAAATGTCATCGTGTTTCTCAACATGGACGATTAACTCTGCATTCTGCACAACAGGGTTCAAATGTTGATGGATCCCCTCGATGAGGTTGGATGCTAGGGTTAGGCTATAGCCCTAAAATTCTCAGATTCGACCTACTTGTGTATAAATATGTGATGGTTTCTCCATCAATTTATGAGTAAAAAATTGGCTTTCCTTCTATCAATAATGTTGGTGATCTCTATGCTTGATATTTGCTATTTGTATTTGTGAGATTTATTATGAAGTTAAGTTACTGTTCTCTGTCTGTGGCAGTTCTTCGTACACTCACACGTGTGAAGGGAATTGCAAGAATTGGAGCCTTATAGTGGAGTTAAAGCTAAGGAAAAGCTAGAAAGCACTAAATTGGATGGTGTTTTTGATATTGGATCTATTCAAGGTTCTTCTTCCATCATTTTACAAGTCTATTGGAGTCTTTTAGCTGTATTTTCAACATGATATCAGAGCGTTGTCATGAAATGAGCTAGATTCTTGCAATTTGATTTACTAGCATCATGGATTTTGGACTAATTCAAGCATTGATTGATTCTTTATTATTATCTATGATTTGTATCTCAATTATTGATCAAATTGAGTTCTTGTAGGATATGATCCAAAGGTGTTTAGGCTTCTAAAACTAGGTTTAAGTCATTTCTTATCTACAAGGTGGAGTTAGCAAATTTTGCTTGCTTCCTTACATTTGATTCAATCGAGTTTTGGAGACAATCTCGAGGAGTAACATTCAAGCATTGGAGAGGTACAAGGATCAAAATTATTGGAGCTGATTGAGGTCATTCTCAGGTGTACGAGAGACATTCTAAGAGTCATTTAGATTCCGTCCAAAGCATTTTGTACTTACTCATCATTAAGATCAATTTTTTTTTGTCAAAATTGTGATCTTTTTAGCTTGTGCTTGAAAAGTAGATTGTTTTGATTCTTGCATAAAGGTTCAACCTGATAATATAAGAGTGATTTAGAATGGCACTTATGTGCATTTAGATCATCTTTTCTCAAATTCATTGGATCTTTAAAAGCCTTGTGAAGTTTAGATCAAGTAGGAGTCAATCTGGGTCAATTTTCTACATCAAACAAGCTAGTTACTATTTGTATCTTTTTCAATAGAACTGATTGAGCTCAAGATCAAGTAACATATTGTTGAGAATTCATTTGTGGATCATTCTCAGGTCCCTAGATAGTGGGATAACTAGTACTTGCATCTTTTCTATTTTGTATCCATTTTTACATATCAAGCTCTTGTTTAGAGGAGGATGGCATCCATGAATGTTTATATTTTGGATCCTAGTAATAGGTTGAGCAAATCAAACTATTCCATTTGGAAACTAAGAATGGAATCAATCCTTGTAATGCAAGACCTTTTGGATACAGTGAGTGAAAATGAGAATGAGAATAAACCTATCCACCTCAATAATCTACTAAATACAAGAAGATGTGCAAACTATCCCTTCATTGTATAAAAAAGAATGTAGCCAATGATCTCCTAAAGGAAGTAGGAGAATGTACCTCAGCCCAAAAGGCTTGGGACTCCCTTCAAAGAACACTACAAGATTGCTTGTCCTTAACATTAGGGGATATTAGAACTCAAAGCAGGTCCTTTGTCAAGATGTTTTTCTTTACTTTGCATGACTTCAACACTTATGTGTCCCAATCAATGGTGTCCATCTGTGATGAACTGTAACAGTGGTTGACGGACGAAAATTGTTTTTGCCTTTCCCAGCCAAATTTTTGTGATTTTCTAAAAATCCAACGGGCAGAACAAATGATTATGATTGGACCACAGTTACTGCCCAAATACTTTTTTGCTTCCCGTATTTGTACACTCGAGGTTGATTTGACGTCAATAGTCATAAACTATAGTTAACTAATCCTTGTAGTTTAGGAACTTCTTGTCATTCTTAGGTATACCTCTCATTCTCTTCATTCTCTCCGTTCTTAGCTTCCATAGATATATTTTGGATTGTCATTCATAGGTATACCTCTCATTCTCTCTGTTCTCAGCTTGCGTAGACATATTCTGGACTAATGGCTATACATAATCAGAGACCAAGAGGAACCATTGATGCAATCAATATTTGCAATGAAAAAAATGCAGAAGATCAATAAATACCAAGAATATATCGTAAATATCAAAGGATCTTGATGTATCCTTTCTCAAAAGGCTCTTTTCGAAAAAGAAAAAGATCGAATAACATATTTAGATGCTCTTGGAAAGGCAGAATAATGGATTTCAAAGTATCAGTTGTCGGTCAATCTATCACAGAAGTTTTAGTTCAACATGCTCATCTTCACAAAGAGCTCAACATTTAGGATTTGAATCCAAATGATAGAAGAAAATACAATTGTAAGTATACGAGTAGTATGTACATATTCAGATTAAATTTATTTATTATTAGTATTTTCTTTATATTAAATTTTTCTTGCAATATTTTTGTTGGTTTTGATCAAATTTCTTTGAATGGCAAACAGTTCAATCAATTGTAGGACTAAATGGTGTCATACATTCTAATGTCGGTATTCTCCAAAATTTCTAGAGTCAAAATTTTTTTTTTTTATATGATCACACCTATATTCCTGATAAAAATGGTTTAATGGGTAGATTAGAGTTATATCCTCTACTAGATTTTTCGAGTGAGGAATGGATTTCTCCTGATGCAACAATTTTAGAAAGTTTTTGATCTAGACTTTATATGGATATTCAAAGTATATTAAAATGTAGCACTGGTTCAAAGAATAATAGATTAAGTTGGTATCTATCTTTTACTATTTTTGTTGATTTTTTTTTTCCAAATGCAATGTTCGACGAACAAAAACAATGTTTATTTGTAAGGACTTGAGTGATGAAATAATCGCCGAGTTGTTGGATGATGATTGAATTACGAAACAAATCCAACAAGTTGAGTGCAGAGTATGTAATTCATCAATGACATTTAGATATCACACATCAAAAAATAAATGTTCACTTTGTTGTTGTATTATAGAAGATGGATAAAATACAAAAATGAGTGGAAGCCACTTGATCAAGAGTTTGAAATAAACCATCAAGAGCAACTTCAAATAACAGTGAAAAGAAATGACAACATTCTTGTTATGGTTGAGGTTGAGGAAGATTGGTGGCTCAATCACATTCGATCAGAACTAGACATTTGCAATTCGATCTGCCTCAGTACTATCAATTTTTATTGAATGGTGTAAAGGTACGTTATGCCATACGAAGAGCATGGATAGTACTGAATCGATTTTTTTTTCTATTTCTTAGTGAATCAATTTTACAAGATAAATGAACTTAAACAATTTCTCTTGTGCAGGTAAGAGCAAGGCAGAAAGAGCATATAAAATACAAAGACATAGGAACATCCATCGAAATTGAAGATCCATAGAATTTGAACAATGTAATTTTCTATTATGTCATGTAATTTTTTCTATACATCATGTTTGATAATATAGGAACCACTCAACTTGAGTATCATTGTTCAAGCCGAGGGTCTTTCTGTTCTATGATCTCTAAATCCATTTCTCCAGTTGGAAATAACTTTGTTGGAAAACACTTTGTAATTGCAACTGGATATGATTTTTCGATAACAAGTTTTATCGTCTCCTACCAGAAATGCATTATCACAAGTACATGCTATTAATCAAGAACAAGTTATTGAGAATTATGGATATCTAATTGTGATTATGAATTAATAGATTACCTTTAGCAGTTTCGAAAGCTTATCTTGTAGTGCAAGCCAATTAAAAAAATATTTAGCATTGTACATCATCGTATACCACCCACAGCTAACAGAATCAAGCTGCTGGGAAGACTATAATGTTCAAATATATATGAAGGTTAGAAAACAAAATTTTAACTCAATGGAATATCGAATCAATGTGCACAAGATGATATGGAAATCTACAAAGGCTACAAGTGCGGGTCGAACCGATATCAAATAACAATTAATGGAATATCGGATCAGCGCACACGATATGATATGAAAATCTACAAACACTACAAGCGAGCATTGACGAACCGATATTGAATAAATTTTACCTCTGCATCAACCATTTTGAGCTTTGTATAGGTGGTACACCTGGTACTAGAAACAGTTCTAGTACTTTCTTGATATATCATATGGCTCCTCGCAATTTTGTGGATGTGTGTAATAGAGTTCATCTTTATACAAACTGGATTACACACACTCTCATCATTGACATATAAAGATAGCACATATAAGCTCCAGTGAGAACTGCAATCAGAAACCAATATGTTTTTTAGAATGCATGCAAAATCACAATTCATATGAAAAATTCATCTTAATAAAATCTAAAAAACATACACTTACTTGGTTATGTATGGGAGCACGAGCACTAGGTTCCCCAATCTGATGTATTTAAGCATATCGACGTGCAGGCTTTGAAAATCAGGAAAATCAAATGCACCATGAATTGCAGCGAAAACAATGCGACATCCATAAAACGGTCTAGAAAAACTCCATCCAATATTGAATGCCACCCCCCCCCCCCCTACATTGTGACCCAACATATTATCCTTATTTTCTAATTCACCTGTATCTAATTTAGTAAGGAGAAGACCTATATTGGTCTTCTGCATCTTAAAACTGTATTTAGGACCTAGAGCTTTAAGATATGTATTTAGCAATTGGTCATACTATACATATTTAGGAGAACTTACAAATGCAAGTGCAGAGAGTGCAGGAAGTAATATAGATAAATCATTGAATAAGTAATATAGATAAACCATTGAATGAATTGTCTTTCAAAATCGAGTCGGCCTTTAAATTTACAAAATGGTCTAACTCTTCTCATGATGCTGGAGGGGGAGACGTAATATGGGGGGATGTAGGATTAGATTTAGGAGGAGAGGAATCTTTAGGAGGAGAATAAGGAGATTGAGATTTAGGAGGAGATGAATCTTTAGGAGGAGATTTTTGAGGAGAAGAAGGAGACCTCGAAGCATATATAGGTGAAGACTGTCTAGCAGTTAGAATATCCTATAGAGGAGACGACATTGAAAAATCTCTGGCTTTCTGAGAATTATCAAGAGACCTCCTCTTTTTTTAGACACGCCCGCTGTGTACCCGAAATACAAGTCAGGTCGGTTGAGATTGCTTTCGTTTTTTCTTTTCTACAACTAATTTTGGAGGAGAGGCCTGAGCTGATCTAAAGTACCAAGCAAATTTGTCATATGTGTCCCCGTAGCCTGAACACAATGCTAAAATCCTTCGGCATGATAGTCGCCCTCTTGGTATGAACAACTACAACAACACAATTTGAAAAGAATTTCGTCTGGAAATCCTCATAGGCTGTGTGTAGAGCTTCAACAGCCGTGACTATCCATCTCACATCTGTAGAGAGACTTCTTGTTACCTACCTGATTGATCTCTATATGTGAGCTTTCAAAATCAGAAGATTGTTTGTCTTCTGTAGCCTATGAATGTTCTTCAACCATGGAGTGTCACATTGCTTGGATATTCTTTATGGAATGTACGGTAGTGGAGGATGAAGGAATTTGAGTTTCAGGCATCAATGTATCTGACTCTTCTGGGATCTTTACTAACAAAAAAAACACAAATCCGATTTGATACTCAAGGTAACGATATTTTTGTATACATATATTACATTCGGTGGAATTCTTAAATTGGTCAAAAAGTCTAGTGTACATTTTGTCTAGTCGTTGCTTATACTATGGAAATAATGTACAAGGTTAGTGAAATGCATAAACGACAAATTACCCAAAGAGATTAGAGGGATACTGGTTATATCTCTGAATCTGACATATTGGTCATAAAAAAATTTTGTTGTGTGGTCATGAAGGAACTTTTTCCTATCGTACGGATCCAATAATCGAGTGAATCGCCCTTTGCTTAACTCTATATATCCTAATAGAATTGCCAAAGCAGAGGATCTCATAGGAACATTTTCTAGCACGTAATTAAACACTTTAAGTGCAACATCTCTTTTGACAAAAATGATTCTATATGTACTTTTTGGGTATTTATGCCCTTGGGCAAAATAAGATAGGGCCTTGATGGCCATGATTAAAGTTCCCGCATTCACAAAAAACCTTTCATGAAGAACACAAATTTTGTTATTAAAAAAATGTTTCAAATAATGAGCCAACGAGGCATCCTTTTGTCTCCCGCCTTGTCTCTCTCTCAATCCTCCATGATTGCTAGCAAAGGCATCAACTTCAATGATATCCTACAACACATAATCGAGTGTTAGTCAAACTAGCAGATCAATCATCGGTTACACGTTAAATAGTAAATGATTTTCGTGAGAAGGTGTACTTACCAAATCCTCCTTGTCAGCTTGGATCATACCAACAGCTTCTAAATTGTGATCAGCAATAATGGTGGATTGTTGGTCAGCTGGAATAGTATATACGGGAGGTGGCGGATACTTTTTCTGAAAAGCCAAAAACTCCTCCTCACTCGGCATATTAGCCTCATATGCCTTGCTCTCAGATAGCATCCTTTGAAGGGCATCTGTGCCACTTGCCCATTCTACATGGTCCTCATAGTCGATGCCATCTATAAGGTCGTCATCATCAAAGTCAATAAAATCATTAAATTCAGAAAATCATCCTTGACATAAGAGATAATATCTCATCTTCTCTGAGATCCATTACGTCTTCAATGTCGCTAATGGATAAGAATGCAACATCATCCATATGGTACACAGGGAGGTCCATCAAGGTTCTGCTCTATCCTTGTACAGTTTAGGAAAAATTTCTCTATGCTCAATAACAAATCTCTCTATGTCAAACTGAAAATCGAAATAGGACAAAGAATGGGCCTGTCTATCGTTAACTTCAGCATCAACAAGGAAAGAACTAAGAGCTTTATAATAGATCGAACTAGCAGACGAGGAGGCCATATCGATATGATGCACCGGTTAGCAAGGGGACATAAACAGGATGACTATGGGTGCATAATGGCGATATGCTCTGTATGCGAATCCGAATATCGGAACCACGTGCCAGAGAATCAGTGCAACTATGGAACTCTCTGCTGGGCGCGTGGTAGCGATATTGTACGAACATATTTGGATCGGGCCGGTTAATTGGACTCAATATGCGAAAATGAATTACAAAAATGACACTCATATATATAGTCTAATACAGAGCATCTGAACCGTACACGTGTCTCAGTAACGTGCGGTCAAAACTGCCACACGTGTGGAAATGATGGCGAAATCATTTTGAATGACACGTTTACACTTCGGATCCTGACACGTGTCCTCGCACGTGCATGCCAACTGTACAATCATACGGGCCAGTCGTCTTGTGACGCGTGTGTAGTCCAGATGTCGCCACATGTCCTCGCACGTGCATGGCAGTCGTATGATCGTACGAACTGCTGATATCTTGACACGTGACAGATGCATGTGATGACACGTGTGACCACACGTGCGGGGAGTGGAGGTGTCACATCACATGTGCGAATATGATGGGACGTTCTACAGGTATAAAAGGACATTTTCGGCTCATATTTCAGTTTCTTAATTCTTTGTTCTCTGGCTCTCCTTAGTTTTCTTCATTCACTTCTACTCCTCGTTAGACGCATATCGCTACCACGCGCCCAAGGACCCACATAACAGTACAACTGCCCCCCCACGTGTCGTGGCGATACGCCATCCCTCATATTGCCATCACGCGCCTCCCCTGTCGAATATCTACTTTTCCTTCTCGTTGGCGCGTCATATCGATACCCTACCTTGAAATGGCCCGTACCAAGCAGACAACACGCCTTACCACATTTGCCCCGCCTCCTCGCCCTCCTGTACAAAGGGCAGTGGGCATTGGTAGGAGAGTAGGTCGGCCCAGAAGACCATGGTTAAGGGATATCAGGAGACTCCAGAGGACAACGAATCTTTTGATTTTTCGTGCTCCTTTCTATAGGTCTATGAGATTAGTAACAAGGTCCCTCTCACATGATGTTCGCTAGAACATAACAGCCCTTGAAGCCCTCCATACTGTCTATGATGACTTCCAAGTCAAATTCTTTGAGGACTCCATGCTTTGCATAGTGCACGCTAAGAGGTTACCCTCATGTCTCAAGACATGCATCTTGTCATGAGGCTGAGGAGTACATATGATCAGGTCTTTAAGAGTGGCTTTACTTCTAAGCCACCACCTACAGAGAGAGGTCATGTTCCTCAACGAAGAAGGAGGAAGCAGACCAAGCCCACCAGGCTTGCTAAGCAAAGGGTGGTACTCAGCAAATCACCATCCCCCCCTCACATCTCTCGTCCTTTGGTTGGACCATCACACCAGTCTGCAGTGCCTTCTTCTCCTCCCACCACCCCTAACTATTCAAGTAGTTCCTCTTCCATTCCCTCCATTCCATCCCACAATAACGAGGATATGAACTCAATTGTAGATAAAGTAATATCGGATCTAGATTTAAGTTTAATAGGTGATTTTTATAAGGATCTTTGTGTAAGATTTCTCGTTGATCCCAATGGTTCATTTTTGGATTCTGAGAGATATATAATTTTTGATGAGTATGTTGCCAAAGAAATTGATAAGCTAGGAGGTCAATTTTCTTTTTGTCTAAATTCAATTAATTATATAAATCACATAAATAAAGACTTTTGTGATGCCCTGAAGGAGAAGACCTCAGATATATCAGATCCAGTTGTGGAGGCTAGTTTGATGTATTTTGTAAATAGATGTAAATCCGATGATAGTAAGGACATTGGAGTTGTGTTGTCCTTTTTTGCACACAGCCTTCATAGTCCAACTAAGGCGACGAAGTATCTTCTTCATACAACCTCGGAGACCAAAGTCTTTATTATTCCATACTGCCAAAAGTAAGTGATTACATAGAATATATTCTAGTAATATTTTTAATAGGTATTGTAATTCCTTTAGTTTAACTAATTATCTCTTGTTTGCAGTAAGCATTGGAGTATGCATATAATCTCCCTTAGGGAAGATTCAGATGGGATCATTAATCCCATATGTTTGCCAGTCTACTGATTCTTGGACATCCCAAGAACATCAAAAACTGGACTTTAAGGAGATATGCAAGAACTACACCACAAATCCAGCCTATTTAGTTTACATGAATGCCGGTTCCTACATTAATCCACAAACAAGAAAAGAAGCTAATCCACTCTACGAAAGCAGCAAAACTAATCCACTCTACAGTCCATAACCACACACAAAAGGAGAGAAGGGCAAGTTCATAAATGCATCACTCAAGAAACAAGCATGATTAAGGAGCCCAATGGATGCACCAAACTCATGAAGGCTCTTCTCATTTCAGCATGGAATTGATACAATTCACAAAAAGCTCCTCTTCACAAAGAGAAAGTCTCTTAAATAAGCAAGAGAGCTCCTTAGGTGGCATCCTAGTGGAATTTCCACATCTCAAAAATTACAAGTGGAATAATACTCTCCACTAGAGTCACCATCAAAAGGTGGCTCACTCTACTTTCTTTGAGAGGGGTCTACTTGCATTTATTACATTTGCCTAGAAATACTAGTTATTGCATGGTCATTCCATCTTTCGGGATTCAGCATGAGGCTTACACAGTTCCTACTTGTCATTACTAACTAGTATTCCTCGGCTCTCAGTCTTCATTAGTCTCGTCTTCTCAGAGACCTCCTCGGTCTAAGGTGAGAGGTGCTCTTGAGTTGCTCTGTCCGAGTACCTTGGGGATTCGTCAGAATCAGCCAACAGAAGTCCATCAATCGAGCCAAGCCAAGACCACGTCCTGGTGTCTATCCTTTTTATCCCCAGTAAAAAATTTTAGGGTGAATATTCGGTTGAGAAGTGCCTGCCGAGATTGGAACATAGCCATCATTTCGGCCTCTACCTGTTCATGCTTAGAGCGTATGTCGACAATCTGTTGTTGTAACAGATTTATTGCATGCGCCATTTCTTCCATATCAGCCCCAGCGGGGCTTGGAGCTTGGGTGACATCCATATAAGTCTCCATGACAATGGTAAAGACAAGTGTAGGAAAAGATTAGAGGAAAAACAGAGAGCAACGACGTCCAAACCATCAAAAGACCAAGAAAATGGGTCGCACTTAAACTTAGGGATACAAGTAACTTAGAAAAGTGAGGTGAAGGAATGAGAAAGTACACTCCTTTATCCCCTCCCCTGTTGAGAAATTGCATGAAATGAAATCGAAAGAGATTCGTGTTCATGCTCTCTTCTCTTCAAACCTCGATTGCTCTGATACAAATGATGTATATCTTAGCATGAACAACGGGTTCACTATACTTGGATAGAATTCGATTCTGACTAGCGACTATTGTTGCTAGATCAGATCTACAATATTCTAGAGTGTAGACAAACACTACTGGCCTATGTTATTAATTTCTTTAAGCATTCAACAAGATTGAGCCAGGATGCGAAATACGAATAAAGAACTGAACATGTACAGACAATGATCAAACATCAAAACATTCGAAATCATTCAAGATAAAGAAAACATGTGCATTACAGCTATTGTATTATCAATGATATTTTCTTGAGCACTGTGTGACAAACCCCCACCCATCACGTCGCGCAAGAGGTACCATGTCTCTCACAAATTATATCAAACAATCTCGCTTACTAGCGGACTCTTGGATATCGGCTGGGCCTAACTCACATTGATGTTCAACCCATTCTCCTGTGTTCGTTTTGTTTATATGTGAATTGAAAGAAATGGTTTAGTCTAATCACTAATTACAAGAACAGTTGGTTAAGCACGTTCTAACGGCACTCAGTTTGTCGCCGTCTTTCGGTCTTCGAGTGTTTCGAGCTTCACGTCTTTGTGTCTTCCTTTGGCTTTCGTGCTTATCATCCTCAACATCACGGATACCAAGATCGACCATGTATCCGAGGCTCAAACATCGAAAGAAGTCTGAGAAATCTTGAGCACACTATATGAAGTGCGAGATATAGCTTCCAAGCTACATCTCAGGAAGAAATTCTACTCCCTCAAGATGACGAATGGTGATTCTCTGCAGAATCACATTAATCTATTCAAGAACCTGCTAAGACAAATGATTGTTGTCGGATCTATCATTGATGATCAAGACCCAGTGACAAACCCCTACCCATCACGTCGCGCAAGAGGTACTATGTCTCTCACAAATTATATCAATCAATCTCGATTACTAGCGGACTCTTGGACATCGGCTGGGCCTAGCTCACATTGATGTTCAACCCATTCTCTCATGTTCGTTGTGTTTATATGTGAATTGAAAGAAATGGTTTAGTCTAATCACTAATTACAAGAACAGCTGGTTAAGCACGTTCTAACGGCACTCAGTTTGTCGCCGTCTTTCAGTCTTCGAGTGTTTCGAGCTTCATGTCTTCATGTCTTCCTTTGGCCTTCGGCTTCCCCTTCGAGGTCCTTTGGTCTTTGAACTTTGGGTCTTCGCCTTCGACTCTTTGTTTGTTTGACCTTCGTGTCTTCGTTGAAACCGTTATGTAGTTGGTTATTGTCTGGGGTGGTTCATGCCTGTGGGGAATTCCTTTGTATTTCTTCATATACAAAGAACTATTGGTCCTTTTCGTGCATTTCTGCAGACACGAACTCGAAAGCTATCAAAGCTTTGTGGCTAGAAACATTAAATTTCTTCAGCTCCCTCTCAAGGCATGGTTCCGAGACTCGTCCTCTGCCTTTTGAACATCCCCTTGTCTAAGGGCTTAATGAAGATGTCGGCTACCATCTGCTTTGTTCCAATGAAGGTGGTTTTCAAACATCCCCTTGTCTAAGGGATTAGTAAAGATGTCGGTTACCATCTGCTTCGTTCCAATGAAGGTGGTTTTCAATTCATTTCTCTTGACTAGGTCCCTTATCAAATGATATTTGATTGCAATGTGTTTCGTCCTTGAATGAAACATGGGATCCTTCATCAAGTGTATGGCCGATGTATTGTCCATTTGTAGTATTAGAGGTCCGTTGGTGGTTTCACCTAGTCCGTCAAGGAACTGTCTGAGCCATGTGATCTCGTTGGCCATCTTGGCGGCTACGACATATTCTACTTCGCAGGATGACTAAGCAGTGATGGTTTGCTTCTTGCTGACCCAGAGAATGGTTGCCTTTGCTGCGATGGTGCACCCTCCTGAGACACTTTTATAGTTGTCCTTGAGTGATGCCCAACCAGCATCGCTATAGGAGTTCAATTGGAATCCAGCATCATGGGAGTAACACAATCCGAAATCCTTCATTTTCTAAAGGTATTGTAGGATTCGCTTCATAATCTTCTAGTGTATAGGACCTGGATTCACGTTGAATTGGCTCATCCTAAACACAACATAAGCAATGTCGGGGTATGTGTTATTTGTTACAGGAGTTCTCAAACTTATAAGGGCCGTTTGTTACGAGTTTTTTTTTTTTCCTCTCTGTTTATGTCCATGTGGCCCAATCGGTTCTTGACATAGTGGCTTCTATGTAACATAACTCGCCTGACCCGGAAAACACAATTCATATTTGGGTAAATTTGAATTTTCGGTTCGGTAGATTGGAAGCATACTATTGGCTGGCGTGCGCGACGACTGGTTGACTAAACTGCTTGGGTTAACCTCAAGTTAAAATTATCTTGGGACTCACAAATAGGTTTGGCGCCTATTATACCATATTGACGAGTTCAAACGTGAACTCTTCAAGCTATGGCGATGAGAAGGAGATCGAGATCCTTGATATGCTCTGCAATTTTCTATAATGAGAGGGAAGATGATGGCACATGGATTGCTCGTGAATATCATAAGGCTTCTTGGGTACTGATGCATCCATCGGCGAGAGGGGCTTTTTGCCAAAAGAAAAAGGCCAAGTATACATATAGATCTTATTGGAAAGGGCGGATTATTGATTTCAAAGTTTCTCCAGGAGGACAAACCATTTCAGAAGTGCTTATTCAACATGTTTATATGCATTCAGAACTTAATGTGGAGGCTGTAAATCCACATGATTTTCGAAAGTGTAATTGTAAGTATCTTAATTTTTTGGATTGCTTGTCACTTTTAAAACGTAATATTATTTATGAATTGGAGCTTATTATGATTTTGTATTGCAGATCTATATCCTTCAAATATACATGAATGGGAACCTATGGCGTCTCTTTCAAGTATTATAGATGTCATCCATTCAGAAATTGGCAAATTGCAATACAGAGGACGAACGGCAAAAAAACTTGCAAACTCTGGAATATTTTTTAATGATGCTATGTATATTCCAAACACAAATGGAGGAATGGGAAAACTAGAGTATATACCTCTACCTAATTTTCAAGATAACGTGTGATGGATTGCAGTCAACGACAATATAATAAAATACTTTCGTTCCAAGATATATAATGATGTACAAAAGTCACTCAAAACTAGTACTAGATCAAGAAATGTGCACTTAAGCTAGTTTGTTCCAATGTCATTGTTTGTCAACTCTTTTTCAAACACGGAAGTGCATCGAACTCCCACATTGTTTGTTTGCAAAAATCTATCAGACGATTTTTTATTCAAATTCATGGACAAAGGTTGGGATATAAGATCCACTACAGATATTTCTTGTAGAATCAAACATTCATCCATATCATTTAGATACAGTATAGAAAAGCAAATGCTTAGTATGGTGTTTCATTATCAGAGATGGAAAGAACACAATGGTACTTGGGCCCCATTAGATCAAGATCTAGACAGCATTGGACACACTGATCGTATATGCATGGATATCATGGCAAATAGGGATTTACTTACTACTATTGAGGTTGAGCAAGACTGGACCTTATTCTACATTAGAACGGAACTGACACTTTTACAGCAAGATATCCCTGGATATTTCAACTTTATATTGGATGGAAAATTGGTATGTGAAATCCGTGAATTTGTATATTAATTTGTATTCATTATCCTTTTTGTCAATATTCGGATCACTAACTGTAATTTGATTAATGTATGCTTGTGCAGATACGTAAAAGACATGAAGAGAAAATCAAATGCAAAGATTTGGACGGAATTGTTCAGATAATAGAGCAATCATGATACAAGATTTGTAAAAGCTCTCATAAATATCAATATATTTCTCATTTTCTAAGAAT
The DNA here is from genome assembly GCA_029204225.1 of Diphasiastrum complanatum. Classification (NCBI taxonomy): domain Eukaryota; kingdom Viridiplantae; phylum Streptophyta; class Lycopodiopsida; order Lycopodiales; family Lycopodiaceae; genus Diphasiastrum; species Diphasiastrum complanatum. The sequence goes on from CM055097.1 coordinate 50,552,330, forward strand.
GTACATGTGTGTCCTGTATTTAACAATGGATGCTTTTTTCTCATTGTCTCTATCTTTCTATATGCCCATAATTATTCACAAGGCATTACATCAAAAATATATATCTCTATTTAATCTATTATTTACAGCTCAAAGTAGTATGGATTATCTCCACCCTGCACTAGTGTCAGTTGTGGACTTAATTGGCCTCCCGTTTTCGCAGTTGGACTGTGTGTTGCATGAGATAATAAGTTCACCAAAATTTGTTGACGAAACTCATATATCTCATTCATTGAAAATGCTCTACATTTATATAGCAAATCCAAAAGAACTGAGTCAATTGACTTATCAGAAACCAAATCGAAAATAACTTAGTTAGGCCATTCACTAGTCTATTTACCTTTCGTATATCTGAAGCCCTGGATTGCATGATGTACCACTCTAAAAAGTCCTGTACATTGCGGATGGAGAACCATCCACACCTATGTCCATCATCTTGCTGAGCTGACTTCAATCACAAAACATATAATAGATTAGTTGTGCACTCTGAAAAAAACAGATTATATTAGCTATGAAATACTTGATGAGAAATACTTACTTCTGCATCAACAATCTCCAGGTGGCTATTTACAGTGGCCCCATCCGGCCTTGGCAAAAATGGCAACATTTTGCTGTACATCACATCCATTTTGGCATGCTGTAGATTAGTTCTTGTTTCTTGTTTTGTCAATTTATGCAAGTGTAGCTCAGTTTAGTAATGCTTAGGATCTGATTTAGTTCGTCTTTAGGAGTAGATAACTGTAGAATCTGCTGAATGTTCATTTGGGCTACACTCTAATATGTGAATGAGCGTTCTTGGCTTGCATTTCTTTTAGAATGTAAGTGCGCTCAAGAGAGTTCGACCCTGAGTAGTCCTCTTATAGGCAGAACAAAAAAATATACTACAACGAGAATTTGTCCCTTCTGCCTGATCTTGGATTTAAAACAAGAATGACAATCTCAAGAAAAACCCACCGTCTCTGCTCATAGGCAGAAGTAAGAAAGAATTAATTTTAAAAACCAACAAATCCTCTGAATCAGAGGATCTGTCAACATTTGACACCATTGCCCATTGAACTCCAACACCTTCTACATCAGAAACCCGCAACCTTGTCCACACTCCGCCCGTCCCCTCATGATCACATCTCAACCGGAGCCCCCCCCTGTGTTGAAATCTCAACCGGAGAGCTCAAGTCCAATCTCAACCGACGAGTTGCCAGAATCTCGACCGACGCACTTAGTAAGATCTCAACCGACAGAAGTCGCTTAGATCTCAACCGACGGCCCTCAATCAAATCTCAACCGACGGTGCCCTGTGAAATCTCGACTGACAGCCCTCAATCAAATCTTAACCGACGGTGCCCTGTGAAATCTCACCGACGGTGCCTTGTGAAATCTTGACCGACGGCCCTCTGTAAGATCTCAACCGACGACCATCAGTCAAATCTCAACCGACACCATGAGTCAGATCTCAACCGATGGCCCTGCGTTAGATCTCAATCGACGTCATCAGTCAGATCTCAACCGACGCCATCAGTCAGATCTCAACCGATGCCCATCAGTCAGATCTTGACCGATGCTATCAGTCAGATCTTGATCAACGTTATCAGTCAGATCTCGACCGACGTCATCAGTCAGATCTTGACCGACGCCATCAATCAGATCTCGACTGATGCCATCAATTAGATCTCGGCCGACGCCATCAGTCAGATCTCGACCGACGCCATCAGTCAGATCTCGACCGATGCTATCAGTCAGTTCTTGATCGACGCCTCCTGTGTTAGATCTCAATCGACGTCATCAGTCAGATCTTGACCGATGCCTCCCATGTCAGATCTCGACCGACACTATCAGTCAGCTCTCAACCGATGCCTTCTGTGTTAGATCTCGACCGACAGTTTTTGAACAGATCTTAATCGACGGGTTCTTATCAGATCTCGACCGAAGGAGTTCAATCAGATCTCAACCGAAGCAATCAAGTCCACCACAACTGACCACCCTCTCACCACCTTACGACGGCCCACAGATCCATCCACTGCAACCTATCACCATCTTAGTCGGACCACATCCATGCCAAACAACGAGCACACCAGCTATCAGATACCACACACAGCATCGCTTCCGCATTTTCTTTGCATCTATCGCCCTCTACCTTCGTTTACATCTGACTCCATCTATCTCCGTTTGCATCTGATGCACTCTGCCTTACACACATTACATCGCAACTGACTGCATTGCATTGCAAAAACCCAACCTTCCACCTCCATCGCATACCATCACAACAGCTCTCCACCCAACCACATTCGCCTGTCGCAGCCACATATAGACCGCATTCATCCACACTATGACTATCATCGGCCACCTTCACCGCAACACACGGACACCACATTCAACCGTATCCGCCTTGGAACGATCACCTTGCCCTACCACCGCATTACTTTGTACCCATCGCATTCCCGTCATCCGTCGTAGCAACTGTCATCGACCGCTGACATCGCAAGTGACCGTCGCAACCGCAACCGCAACCACCGCTGCAACCGCACTCGCCCGCTACAACCGTAATCGACCGTTGACACCGCCACTGATCGCACTAGTCCACATCCCTCCGTCCTCAATCATATTAGACCACAATCTACCATAGCCATCGCAACCACAATCTACCGCAGCTGAATGTAACCGAACGCAACTAACCGCAACCATCCGTCAATCGCATCAGATCACAATCACCCGCAGTGATCCGTAGCACCCGCATTCCACCGTAACCGTAAACCACACCAGACCGTAGACCGTAAACCGTAGGACCGCCAAAAAAAAAATCCAAAAACACCAAAAAACTTGGAAAATCCAAAAACAATAAAAAAAAATCCTACCAGTACTCAATGGACCAACAAAAAGACCCTGAAGTCCCAGACGATTATCCATACGAGGTCAGGTCCCCTATCGCTGAACAAATCAGACGTCATAGGTTCTATTGAATGCGGGCCGAACTCCAGGAGCCATCAACAAACCCATTCGAGGGACAAGAACCTGATAGAGCCGAGTCTTCATGCGCACAACCCCATTTTTCTGGTGCTGAGCCCTCACAGGTAAGAACCAACCCTAATGGAGTTCTTGCTACCCACGGAGCTCATTTTGAAAGACGTACACCCAAGCTAGATCTACCAAATTTTGACGATACTTCGGACCCTCAAAGATTTTTGCAAATCTTTGAGAATGCATGTGATGTGTATGGCGAAACATCTCCCGATGCTATGGTCCAACTATTTTTTATGACCATGATCGCTAAAGCACGTGATTGGTTTTTCAACCTTGATCGTGACGAAAAGACAAACTAGCCAATTTTGAAAGAATCCTTTATCAAGCATTTTAAGCCCTTTCGTTTGATAGAGAGTCCTTTTGTCAAATTGAGTAACATCAAAATGACAAAAGACGAACGTGTACGAAACTATATTGAGCATTTCAAATGTCTCAAAAGTCAAGTCCAAGAACAACCCTCTGAACAAATGCACATCATCTGGTTTTTAGTCGGCCTTCCAAGATGGATCAGACACAAGCTTAAATCCAATGATGAATATATGAGCCTAAAGTTAGCTATGTCTGATGTCATCAAGGAGAAAGATGAAGGATCAGATGCCGACGAATCAAGGGAAAGATGAGCACTACGTGCTCCTGTCCATGAGTCAAAGTCGATCGAGGACACCCGAGATCAGCTTTGGAAATCCCAGTTGGAGTTGCTTAATAAGCAACATCAACTATAGTTGGAGAAACTCACCAATGAGTTTCAAGCTACCCTGAAGTCTATCCAAAGCAGTATGTCTGTTCAGTCAAACCCTGCACATGTACCTTATAGATGGAAAACAATATTGTTCCCACACTGTCAGGCTACGCATCATGTTGATGTTTGTCCTTCATATCCGCCTATCCAAGCACATACAGGCCAACAATATGAAGCACAATCATCACATTCTCGACATTCCTTGCTTGCATAAATTGACAAAACAAGAAACAAGAACTAATCTACAGCATGTTAGAAGTCCAAGAATCAAGAAACCAACTAGTCTATTGATTCTTGGACATCCCAAGAACATCAAGAACTGGACTGTAAGGAGATATGCAAGAACTACACCACAGATCCAGCCTATTTAGTTTACCTGAATGCTGGTTCCTACATTAATCCACAAACAAGAAAAGAAGCTAATTCACTCTACGAAAGCAGCAAATCTAATCCACTCTACAGTCCACAACCACACACAAAAGGAGGGAAAAGCAAGATCATAAATGCATCACTCAAGAAACAAGCATGATCAAGGAGCTCAATGGATGCACCATACTCATGAATGCTCTTCTCATTTTAGCATGGAGTTGATACAATTAACAAAAAGCTCCTCTTCACAAAGAGGGAGTCTCTTAAGTAAGCAAAAGAGCTCCTTAGGTGGCATCCTAGTGGAATTTCCACATTTCACAAATTACAATTGGAATAATGCTCTCCACTAGAGGTCACCATCAAAAGGTGGCTCACTCTACTTTCTTTAAGAGGGGTCTACTTGCATTTATTACATTTGCCTAGAAATACTAGTTCCTACATGGTCATTCCATCTTTCGGGATTCACCATGAGGCTTACACAGTTCTTACTTGTCATTACTAACTAGTATTCCTCGGCTCTCATACTAGGCTCTCAATCTTCATTAATCTCGTCTTCTCAGAGACCTCCTCGGTCTAAGGTGAGAGGTGCTTTTGAGTTGTTCTGTCCAAGTACCTTGGAGATTCGTCAGAATCAGTCAACATCATCCCACCCCTTATGTGTTGCAGGACCCATTGCAACTCATATTGGACGATGTCGCTCCACTTTGCATTGGCATTTTTTATTGTCACTTGGAAAAGAGTAAATCCTCGTTCGCTTACATAAAACCAAGTGCTTATCGTCACCAGTCTTTATCACAAAAACTATTTTTGACGAATTTCCACAGTTTAACCAGAATGTCTAGGTGGTTGACATTCTCAAAATTGGAGAACTCTCAACAGTTTCACAACTTGTATACTCGAGTGCTTTCCATGTGTCTCTTTGTTATCACTTGCATCTACCATTAACGGTCTCGTCTTTGGTTTCTTGGCAGATTCTAACTTCTGAGAGGTCTGTATCCTCCATTTGCTTCTGGGTGTTTTCGCAGTTCTTCGTTCAGTTGGAGTTTCAGTCTCAAGGAAAACCTTCGATCTACAAGTTGCACAAACTTTGATTATCAGTCTCAAGGGGATGGACCCATCAGAAATTGTTGGTAGGAACAGATTTGTATGGACGGTTTGATAACGGTAAGAAAACATGATGAAGGCTTGGTGAAAGGATGAAGGAACTAATAGTTCTACAGTTGCAGCCTTGGACCCTTGCAATGTCGAGCTTCGACCACCTCTTGCTGGATGAGGAGCTTGCTTTATTTTGCAGGTTCACGGATGTCTTCATCTTTCATTTTCTGCAGCTCTTTCTTTTGATCCGTTACTTTTGGATCTCTTTGGGCTTCATACGAGGGGATTTAACTATCATTGCTCCAGAGAGTTTCTTTTGATCAAGATTGATCTGACTCATCTGGTGTGCAATGGCCCTTGTATAACGGCATAGCCATCTTGTATGGCTAATGGTTCTGGACTTTTTGGTTAGTAATGCTTAGGATCTGATTCAGTTCGTTTTTAGGAGTAGATAGTTGTAGAGTCTGCTGAATGTTCATTTGGGCTGCACTCTGATCTGTGAATGAGCGTTCTTGGCTTGCATCTCTGTTAGAATGTAAGTGCGTTCAAGAGAGTTCAACCCTGAGTAGTCCTCTAACAGGCAAGACAAAAAAATATACTACAACGAGAATTTGTCCCTTCTGCCTGATCTTGGGTTTAAAACAAGAATGACAATCTCAAGAAGAACCCACCATCTCTACTGATAGGCAGAAGTAAGAAAGAATTAATTTTAAAAACCAACAGATCCTCTAGATCAGAAGATGTATCAACAACTTCACATTTCTCCATGCACGATCTGCCAGATTGCTACCGCCATTATGTTTTTGTGAAGTTTTCACACATGTGGGGACAACCCAAATGTGTGATTAATCTCCTAAGATGTGGGTGATTGCACAAAGATCAAGCTATAGATGGATTTCAAGGTCTATCTCGAGTAATATCTCAAGATGGGGCACATTAGACCAAGTAAGTCTTCATGGGAATCACCTATCCTTCTTAAGAGTAAGAAAGATGGGGGTTTTCGGTTATGTGTAGATTACAAGGGTCTGAACAAACTTACGGTAAAAAATAAATACTCGTTGCCCAAGATGGATGATCTCATAGATCGGTTGAACGGAGCTAAATACTTCACGAAAATTGATCTACGTACGGGATACCATTAGAACAGGATACATCCGGAAGATGTATCTAAAACCGGTTTTAGGACCAGGTTTGGCCACTACGAGTTTCTTGTTTTGCCCTTTGGTTTACCAATCCTTCGGCTACTTTCTAGTAAATGATAAACAATTTATTTCATCCATATTTCGGAAAGTTTGTAGTAGTGTTTCTGGACGATATTTTGATCTACAATAGAATGCTCAAAGAGCATGCTAAGCATCTCTGTACTGTCTTACGTATCTTAAGACAAGAGAAGCTTTATGTAAAAGAATCAAAGTGCGAATTCTTTAAAAAAGAACTTCTTTACCTTGGTCATAAGAGTTAGAAATCAGAGTTAATCTGATATACATTTTATGTAAGCTCTAAATGTGATATTGTAATTAGTGTATAGTTAATTAGATTTGTTGTATTCAGTTGTGTTCGGGACGTGACCCGCTTGATTTCTTGATCACGATAGATCTAAACAGAATATGATGAACTTTTTCCAACACTTAAGATTGAAACACACTCTTGAAAAATTCCAACAACTTAAAATCAAGAGATCCTATCAAATTTAGGGTTTCACCAAAAACGCAAAATATTGCATCAAGCAAAATCTATATGTAAAAGCTAGAATCTAGATTATCTCATCTAATAGAATGTACCATCTACAATCACAAGAAATTTTTGTCTCCACATTCCAATAAGTGGTTTAAAAATTTGGCCATCTACAAGTATTTTGACCTAAAACGATTTTAAGATCACAAAGATCCAAACTCTATGCTTGAAACTACAAGATTTGAGCTAGAAACACCTCCAAATCCACATAGAATTTATGGCGCCCTCAAATCCAACCTCTCTTCGAATCACTCCAAGGTTGACCTGTAATTTTTTACCTTGTGAACTAGATAGTTGATCTCTTCCTATGATACCGGCTTGTCTACTACAGGTGTGTTCAGTAAATTTTCTCGCTCCGCGGCTACTATATCCACTTCCTTCAAGATTTTTTTTTTCTAACTTGGCCATATCTAACTACCCCTGAAGCAATCTATTTTTTAACCTCAGTGACAACTTCATCAACTTGTTTACTTACCTTCAATAGGGCATCTTGCAACTTGCCCACATAACCATGTAGGACTTTGTCATGTTGATGAACAACTTTCAATTTCTCCGTAAGCTTTGCTTCGTGTTGTGTTTCCACTTGGAGTTCTCAATTCAACTGCTTTGTGTGATCTGTGGATGATTGTGATACTGTTATGTTTGTGTCACACACATTTCTTATATTATACTGAATTTCAGTTACTCTAACATGGATTTTCAGGCGACACCAGCAAGTAACAATTCTGACTAATGTGTGCAGGGTATTAGCCGAAGCTGTTAAGCATCATTTCTTAGCAGACCTTCTTTCATTTCTGAACGAGCTATGTGTTCAGATAACGGGATTGTTTGAGGCTCTGTTTTACTTACTTTCTGCGATAAAGACTAATTCTCTGTGTTTGATTAAGAAGAATCTTTAGCTAATGTGATTCTGCTTACTGAATCTAATTGCTAGTTCCTGTCAGTTCTGACTGTTTCCTTGATGCCTGAAGAGCCTGAAAGATAAAGTAATCCTTACATTTACAGACCTTGACCAAAACATTTCATCATTGGTATTCCTGGATGCCAATTTACCCAAATATCTTTGGATAACTAGTTATGTCGCTGTAGTATTCATTGTGAATTTTATACATACCAGTCCGTTTACCATCATATATACATTTACCATGCAAAATATGAGATTATTCTCTCTCTTGGAGAATGATCAAACCTTTTATACTACATAATTCATCATTTTTGTGAAAATCTATAATGACTAGGCCACCACATAATTTGGCACCGTTGCCGAGGAGATGAATTTCACCTTTTGCAATATTTTTGAGTGTATTACATCTACGGATCTTTCTCATATAACGCATGCCAAGAACGTACTCTCAAGCAACTATTGAACAAAAGCGTTTAGAGCGTGCACAACATATAGAAGCATATAGGAAATCTAGAGATTTGTATTTGCAGAACTTGCAAAATTCACCAGTTAGAGCAAGATTAACACCTGAAGTGTTTAATGATCTTCTACACGCTACTACAGCATTTGTAGATTCATTTGAGAAAAGATCCGTTGAAACACCAAGTTCTACAGATTCACCTGAATCAGATTTGTCTGATTCTACTTCTGAACCGAATTTAGAATCTTTGTCTGAACGAAGTTTAGATTCATATCCTCCAAGTTCATCTAGTTCACCACCATCATTAATATGGCTAATCCAGCGTCACCCACATCTACAAAAATCAGATACGATTTCTTTAAGGGATCATCTTCTGAAGATGCAGATAGTTATTTGTCGCAATTTGAATCCATTACCATAGCAAATAAAGAGCATACGGATGAGGATAAAGTTAGAATTTTGTCAGGTCTTCTTCAAAAGTAGGCTAGGATTTGGTACAGTCAATTAGTACTGGAAACAGTTAATACTTGGAATGCTTTAAAAGCAACATTCCTTAAACAATTTAGGGAGACAGGATATTCCACTAGATTGTTGGCTCGGCTTAACTCTGTTGAGAAAAAGCCAAAGGAATCACTTAGGATTGCCTAAGAAAATGGATCGATATTGTCAACATGGTTTTGATGACTTCTTTGGAAGATGTCATTGCCTCTGCTGAGAATTACGAAACTTCTCGAATTTCTCGCAGACAGAGAAATGAAAGAAAAAAGTAGTAAAAAACACAAATTTAAATGAACAGAAGAATCTGAAACATCTACTGAGTCTGAATCAGAATCTGATTTAGTGGATGGCGAAGAATCCTCTGAGTATTCATCTTATTCTTCTTCATCAGAAGAAGAATCTTCTTATAGGAAATCCAAAAATAGGAATTCAGATAGAAAGAAAAGAATGGAGAAATCCGAAAAGATGGATCCATTAAGGAAAAGTGTTGAGCTGTTAACAAGAGAAATGAGTGACTTGAAATTCCAGATATCTGATGTTAAAGCCAAGCGAAAGAAAGTGAAGCCTAACGCCAATGTTTGGTGTACCGCTTGTGGGAAGGAAGGTCATTCTAAGACCAATTGTCCCAGTTTACAGACTAATTATTTAGAAGATGAACTATTCCTCTGTCTGATTAATAATCATGAGCATGTAGCTTATACTGCAACTCCTACTAACCAAAAAACTATGATACCAAAACAATGTACTGGTCAACAGTACACTATTTTGCGAAGGGGCGGAACATGAGATTCCACTCCATCGACCAGAGTAAGGGGTTTGTGCTACAATTGCGGAGCCCCGGATCACGATTCGCCTGATTGTCCTGAACCCAGGAGATCAGCAGGATATGTGCCGCTCTGTGCTAATTGTAAAGGTGAAGGGCATGTCACAACTGAATTCCTCAGCCACAACAACCACGGTCTAAACCAAGGTTTGTATACTCACCTAGGGAAGACGACCTTCGGCCATCTAAGACTACCACTGGCATGATAGTTCAGAAGATAGAAGTAGAGTCTGAATTATTAGATCAAGAGCATCAATGTCCAGATTTAGAGAAAAAATAAAATAAAGTAACTACAAGAAATAGTAAAGATTCTTTAACACTTAAAGATAAGAAGAAAACTAAGGCGAAAATTGCGAAAACTGTGAAAAACGCGACAGAAAAATCGAAGTTCGCAGAACAGTTAGTAAAAATTCATAGTAATAAAGAATTAAGTCTTGATAAGTCTAATGGAAAATATTATGATGTTGATATTAGTTCAAAAGCTAAGAAGCTTTTAGACGAAGAAACTAGACAAGTTAAGAAAGTGACATTTTTAGATCCAGTTATAAGTAGCGAGATACCTAGAGATCTGTCACCACTTAGAAACCGTTCTTATAATATTGTAGAAGATTTTGTTTCTAGAATGCCTAATATAAGCTTTAAACAGTTATTATAGGATAACCAATATCAACTATATTTCTCAAAATGAAATTACACTGTACATATAGTTGTTCACTCAGGCAACCCATGCATGACCCAGGTTGCCGTTGGCGGGACGCGTGTCCCGTCGACTTGCCTCGTGGCGAGGCCAACTGATCCTTATCAATTGATAGGACCCACATTACAGTAACACAGTGATTCTACTTTAATTCTAACTCGATCAAGACCCTAAGGTCAGATAATGGTGGAGAATATATCTCTGTCGAGGTCAAGGAATACTGCCAAACCCAAGGCATTGAGCAGCAATTCATCACTCCTTACAGTCCTCAGTCTAATGGCCTAGCTAAGAGGAAGAACCAAACTCTGGTCGAATCTGCTAAGTGTATGCTAGCACATGCATCGTTGCCCAAGAGGTTCTAGGCTGAAGTTGTCTCCACTACAATTTACATCCATAACAGATGTTCCACCAAAGCCCTCTCAAACAAGACACCCCATGAGGTGTGGACAAGCTCCAAGCCTTCTTTGAAAAACCTTAGAGTGTTTGGGTGCATTGCCTACGTGCAGATCCCAAAGGACACAAGGAAAAATTTGGATTTCCAAGGTCTAAAGACCATCCTGATCGGATATACTTTGTCTGATAACACCTACAAGTTGTACGATCCTGATACCCAACAAATCTTGTATAGCCGAGATACAGTCTTTATCGAGGATCAGTTCGTCGACCTCAAAGGCAAGGATATTGCTCAAGAAGAACCTTAATCACTTGCCATTGACACGACAATCCGAGTTTCTGGCTCAGGAATGTCTATCGTCGACCCACTTCGAGACAACGAATCAGACGAAGACGTTGCTGCTACCCTGCAACATATCCCAAGAGCGGTTCATCAGTCGAATCCTCCCAGAAGATCAAGCCGAGTGCGTACAAAGCCCACAAGGTATACTCCTAAGTCTGTCTGTCTTTTAATGCAGGAACTGATGACAGTCGAAGAGGCACTTAGCCAACCAGACTCTAATCTCTGGAGAGAAGCTATGGACAGAGAGTATTCCTCTTTGATCAAGAATCAAACATGGTCATTAGTCGAAGCTCCTATTGGCTGCAATATTAGTGATTGCAAATGGATTTTTAAGATCAAATATAACGCCAACGGATCGAAGGAAGGCTAGACTGGTAGCACGAGGATTCACCCAGATCCCAAATGTCGACTACAGTGAGACTTTTAGTCCAGTCGTCAAACATTCGTCGATCCGAATGCTCCTATCTTATGCTGCAGCTGTCGACCTCAAAGTACATCAACTCGATGTACAAACAGCCTATCTGAATGGAGTTATACAAGAAGATATCTACATGATCCAGCCCAAAGGATACGTTCTGGAAGACGTGAAAAATCATGTCTGTAAACTCCATAAAACACTCTACGGCCCTGATTGCAACGTTTATTCAAAGTTAATAAAACAATCCTTCATTATTATCACCTTGTATGTTGATGATACGTTGTTCTTCAGCAACAATGCCAATATGGTCAAGGATTCAAAATAGAGGCTGTTCTCAGAATTTGACATGATTGATCTGGGTGAAGCTCACTTATGTCTTGGAATTCAAATCCACAGAGTTAGAGCAAATCGACTAATTTACATTACTCAACAAAGGTATCTTCATAATGTTCTTAATAGATACAATTTGATGAATTGTAAAGTAGCTCACTCACCAATGGATCCAGGCCTGCATTTGTCAAAGGACCAATGTCCCCAGACAAAGCAGAAAGAGAAGCAGATGAGAGAATACCCGTATCGATCGATATTCGAATCTCTCATGTACACAATGGTCTGTACAAGGCCAAATATCTCTTTTGCTGTCAGCTCACTCAACCAATACATGGCTAATCTTGGAATTACCCATTGGAAGGCTCTTATTCGAGTCATGAGATATATTCGAGCTACCATGGACCAGAGCATCTGCTATGGAGATGTCAGCAACGACAATCTTCATCAGCTCAGTGGATATTCTGATGCAAGCTGGGGAGGAGATGCAGACCATCGTAAGTCCACATCTGGATTTACATTCTTCTTCAATGGCGGTACTATTTTGTGGAACAGTCGTAAGCAAACCTCTATCGCACTTTCTTCTACTGAAGCAGAATATATTGCTACTTCTCAATCTATTAAGGAAGCGTTTTGGTTGAGAAATTTGCTGTCATACATCAATATGTATCAGTACAGGCCTACAATTTTGTTTTGTGATAACCAAAGTGCTATTGCCTTATCGACCAACCCTAGATTTCATTCTAGGAGTAAGCACATTGAGACAAGATATCACTACATCAGGGGCAAGGTTCTCGACAGAGAGGTGAGCTTAACGTACTGCAGAACGCAGGACATGGTTGCAGACATTTTTACGCATTTTTTCTTTACAATTTACATGGCCACTGTTTAGAGTTTCATCAGGACAATAGGTGTTGCCCACAGTGTAAGCATGGGTGCGTCCATGGTCAGGGTGGTCGTCCGAACGGGGGACTTGATGCGACAAGGTGATGCCCTTGAGGTATAAGCATAGGCAGTTCTCGAGTTTCGGGCATGGCGTTGTATGCATGTAGGACAGATGAGGCAAAGTGCTATCTAAATAGGTGAAAGCATGGTCTATGCCTTGTGGGTTGCGGGGTGACATATTCGAACTACATGGGTTAACCATTGATATAGAAATGCTACTCGAATTCAGGTGTAAAGCACGGGTGGTTAGCTATCGGTGCGGGATAGCTGCCAATATTTTAGCTATAAGGGCTATCGACCAAATTTGGTTGGGCGTTACTGCCTTCAAGCTAAGTGAGAGGTGCATTGCAGAGTACTCAACCATTGCCTACCTTAAAGAGCCAAATGAAAGAAAACAAGATTAGGCTGGGACAAGGATAGAAGTCAAGGTGCAAAGCAAGAAGACACTGAGTGGACCACAAAGTGGGTGATAAATGATAAATCCTTTGGCTTAGGGAGCATTGATAGTTGTGTAGAAACGATCAAATCTAGAGCTCAGGGAGCTCAACACAAAGTGCGGCAAGGGCAAATCTAGAGCTCAAAGGAGTTCCAAAGTCAAGTAAAAAGCGACAGAGGTGGATATTTCAACAAAAGCCTTTGACACCAGTTAATAAGGTTCTCGGGTTTTATGTAAGTGATATAAAATCTACGCTTTTCCCAAACAAATTGATGTTTCAAGCTATGTATTTTCCAATAGAAAGAGCTGTCTCCGACTTGTGGTGTGCTAGATACAATGTTAATAAAAGTGACCAGTAAATTGAGTATTGTGCCAAGTAGCATAAAAGTAGTTAAGTATAATTGGGAGACACCTTTGCACTAATCTGACATCTGATGAGGACATCAGACTTTGTAAAGGTGAGGTGGATGCTGTAAAGCTAGCTTCCAGTGCAAGCTTTACTCCCGGCGCCACTAGCGCTAGCATTGTTCTCGGCGCCAGCAGCGCCACTGCTGCTATCGGCGCCACTGACGCAAGCGCTGCTCCCGGTGCCATTGTGGCTAAAATCCAGCTGATGCCAAGTTCCTATGGCTTAAAAACTTTGATATGATCTAACGAAGTCTAGAGAGCTCATATCGATGTGCAATCACCTCACACGATCTAGGCATGATTAAAGGAAGCCTGAGGATCAATAAATTCTAGAGAGAGAAAATGACTTCTAGAGAGAGAAAATCCTAGATAGCTTTACCAGCTTGGGCTGAGCACTTGCTATAAGGGGAGGTGGCGAATCTCACCATAATTATAGGGGGGTGTGGGTTGTGACTCAGGGCGAGCTCCAACCAAGTCTCAGCTCAGCTCCCCTTGTTGGAATGTTGTCCTGACGCCCACCTTGGCATGCCAGCACCTCGGAGACTAGGGTCGGTCACACACTTGAAATGTAATCTTCTCATATTTATTAATAAAGTGGGATTTTTCTTAAACTAATTTTGATTACTTTCTGAGTTTCAGTGTTCGGTAAAAGTGCCAGTTGCAAGGTCACTTCAAATCTTTTTGATCTGGCACATAGTTGAGGGTCATATATCCCGGGAGGCCAGCGGTATGCCGTCGGGACCACTCGATCTGGGACGCCAGCTGTATGTTGTCGGGATCATTCGTTCTAGAAACTGGTTGTCACCATATCTGTCGTGGCTTGTGATTATGAGTGTTCCTTGCTTGAATGGAAATTGGTTAACGGACTCTAACCTATTGGCTGAATTGGATGCTTGGGTGGAAGTTACTTGTTTATGGTTGTCCAGTCTGGCGTGACGTCAGGTTGGCTTCCAACACTCGTGACGAAGCTTTGAGTTGGTTAAGTATGATGTAAGTTAGATGACTTGTTTGGGATTGATATTACTCGTTTGTAACGAAGCTTCGAGTTGGTTTGCTTGGAGGGAAGTCACCCACATCGGGACCCCCAATTTGGCATGGTGCCATGTTGGATCTCAATGTTGGTTCCAGAACTGTGTTGGCGAGTTGGCTGCTAGTATGTCGAGTGGGTTCGGACACACCGTGTTGAAAGCCGTGAATCTATATTCATGGTTCCCGGAATGCCTGTGCTACAACCACCCAACCAACATGAAACGAATAGTCAAATACCTAACCGCTTCACCCCCGAGCCATGATGACTGAATGCAAGAGAGAAGAATATCCTGGGTCTTGGAAACATGAAATTAGAATGAGGAGTAGGATAAGTTTCTACAAGATATATAAGCCCCAAAAGCCAAGGAATATTCTCTATAAACTTCCCTATTCCAAGCCAAAAGCATTGGATCTCCTATTCTTGCACCACAAGCATTCAATCACCATGCAAAAGCTCCATAGGTCCAATTAAAGTTCATGGGCCCTCACAAGGGTATTAATTACATTTATGGCCTAGTTCGAAATAACGTGGCGTAACTAATAATCTAGTACACTGGAGTACCGGAGATCCAAGTCTAAGATTATGCCGAATCCTATATACAAACATGGACGCAACATTAATCCCATTATGAAGTGCATCCCCATCACAAATGCATTGTTATATAGGATTTTGACTATAGCCCTTTGCCCTATGAGCGGGGACTAAATCATGGACGACCCTGAATCACCTAAAACTGACCATAACAGACTACTTTTGAACGTTGACTAGAGTCGTGTTGCATGATGACCTACATTAGGACCTTCTATACTATAGATCAGTTTGACAAAGTTATGTTGGAGGTCATCAATGGAAACGAACTACCTCTAAATGATGTTGGGCATATTCATAACGAGAATTTCCATTAATTCATTTTAAGGTTTCCAAGTTGGGTGCCTCCCCCCCATCTGCCTAGCTTTGGCCCTAGCTCAATCTCAGCCACATGTTTGCTTTTTTAATTTAAAAAATTACTTTTTTATTAACATAAACTTGCCCCAAGTTTCTACCCAAGCTTTTATGATTGACACATGTTTCTTTATCCCGTAAGTATTTTGCAGTTGTCACTTACATATATATCAAAATAATACACATTTTTCAAAACGTGTCGCTTGTGTGTGGATTTGGAGGCCACCAAAAAATTTGGTGCTCGCACTTGCCCGTGCTCTAAAGTTTGGCACACCCAAAAATTGTGTTGCCTACTCGTGCTCGAGTGCCTACACCTGCGTGTGCGTATATTCATTTCGAAACCTGCAAAAAACATTTGGTACACCCAAAAACTGGAAACTTTGACCTAGCAAAAGTTTGGTGGCCCCGCCTTGTGGCACATGGCGCATTGGCAGCTAGCTGGGCCAAATGCGTAGGCATTGCTTTTAGGTCCCAAGGGAGTGAGTTTTGGGGCTGTAGCCCCTAAGACTGGGACTTGCGCAGGAATTAGAGGTAAACTAGGATTAGGTTTCGGGAGCGAATAAGGTGTCCAATCGGCCGTCCAATATTCAACACTTCATCTTAAGCCGTCCAAATTGGGCGCCTCCAGCGAGCAAGCTTATCTTATATTTCTGTGTACGCTCATCGTCTCTGATCTCTTCACGCAGCTTTTTCTTCGCCACTCTTGCTGCGGTTGCCCTCTCCATCCATCAATCCTCCGCTCCGATCCACCTTCTGCCTCAAGGTCCTAGGCAGGTATCTTTTCACCTTAACGGTTCACATCTTCAAGGCTTCCTGTGTTTATCTTGTGGCTTGTTTTGCAGCTGCGCCTGT
This sequence comes from Diphasiastrum complanatum, assembly GCA_029204225.1. NCBI lineage: Eukaryota > Viridiplantae > Streptophyta > Lycopodiopsida > Lycopodiales > Lycopodiaceae > Diphasiastrum > Diphasiastrum complanatum. Next base: position 50,568,797 of record CM055097.1, read on the forward strand.
GGCTCCTAGCATGATTCAGTAAATAGGACTTGGATGATTTTATAAACATATTGCGAACATAAATCATTCTGTCTTTGTTGTTTGAATCTTAGAAAATTATTGATCTGAAAAACTAGAAAGTATATAACCCCTAAGATTGCGTAGAGCTAGAGCGCCGATTTGGAAAAGTTCGGATTATCTACAAGTATTTGGATGAATCTTTAGGTTTTGGTGTTCGCATTGTTTGAGGCAAGATGTACTTTCATTTTGTTTTTTATCTTGAAAAGATTGCAAGAACATAAGGGTAGTTTTATTTTTTTGTTAACCCCTGTATCCAAGTTTTTCAGAAATGGATTCAGACGAAGGAAAGCTTTTCATTGGAGGCATATCGTGGGAAACAAGTGAGGAGAAACTGAAAGAGTATTTCAGCAATTATGGGGAGGTTACAGATGTGGTGATTATGAAGGACAAAGCCACTGGCCGCGCTCGAGGTTTTGGTTTCGTTGTGTTTGCAGACCCTGCCGTGGCAGATCGATCTTTACTCGACAAACACATGATCGATGGACGGACGGTAAGGCTTTCTGGTCCTTTGCAACTTCACAGTTAGAGGACACAAATAATTTAACACTTGGTAGTTTGTTCTTGCCTCTTCATGAAGGGGGAAATGCTGTGAATGTAATGTTATGACTAGTATAGTTGCTGCGTTTAATTAATTAGGTGGAAGCCAAAAAAGCAGTGCCAAGAGATGAGCAGCAAAATTTGCCTAGGAGCAATGCAGGTGGCCCAGGGCCAGCAGGTTATATTAGGACAAAGAAGATCTTTGTAGGTGGCTTAGCTTCAACTGTTACTGAGGATGATTTCAAAAGGTATTTTGAGCAGTTTGGTAATATCACGGATGTGGTGGTTATGTATGATCATGCAACTCAAAGGCATCGAGGTTTTGGCTTCATCACTTTTGATTCGGAGGACGCAGTTGACAATGTTCTTCAAAAGCCTTTCCATGAACTTAGTGAAAAGCTGGTTGAGGTAAAGCGTGCAGTCCCAAGGGATCAACATATGGGATCAGGGCGAACTCCGGGTTCCTTTTCTGGTCCTGCTGGTAGAGGTGGTGGGTATGGGTCTGGATATGGCCAAGGAGGATACTCTTCCAATCCTCCAGGGAGTTATGGAAGTCGTCCTGACACTCGATATGCCCCAAACGCTGGTGGCCGAGGTGGCTATCCTACTTACGGAACAGGAAGTTATGGAAATGCTGGTTATGGTGGCAGCGGAAGCTATGCCCCCAGTGTGAATGGTACTTATGGCGCCGGGGGCTACAGCGGAGGGACTGGATATGCTAGTGGCCCAACGGCTGCTTACGGTGGAGGCAGCTACGGAGGTGCACCTGCTGGCGGTTCCTATGGGGCAGGAGCAGGGGGTTATGGAGGAGGGGGTGCTGCAAGTGGAGGCTATGGGACTCCTGCAGGCGCAAGAGGCACATGGAGCAGTGGGGGTACTTCTGGATATGGAACTGGGGAAAGCCCAGCAGGCTATGGAGCTGGTGGAGGTAGTAACGTGAGTGCATATGGAGCTGGTGCAACTTGGGGATCTGGAGGTCAAGGCGCTCCAGATTCTACCGGGACTGGTAGCTATGGATATGGAACAAGTGATGCTGGATACGGTGCTGCTGCTGCAGGCTATGATGGACGGAGCACTGCTTATGCTGGTAATACTGGAGCGTATACTGGCTCAGGTGGGACTGCTGGAACTGGTGGATATGGTGGGGGCTATGGAGATGATGGATATGGAGGTAAAGGCTATGCTGATAATTCGTGGAGATCCGGTGGCAGTGATTCGTATGGCTCTGCTCCTGGTGGGTCGCATCCTACTGCTGGAGGGCATGGGGCAGTTGCAGCTGGCTCTGATGCTACTGCGAATGTGTCATCTGGATATGGGGGTGGATATGGAGCCGCTGGTAGGCAGACACAACGAGGTCCTGATAATCGCTTTAGGCCTTACCCTGCTACCGGTGACCATACAGGATAGACCAACAATTTTCAAAATCTGGATCAATTAATTGTTATCTTAGCGGTAGCTCCTTTTGGAAAAGGTTTTTCTTTGTTCAGTTGGTTCGTATGAATGTGCCTTCATGTTTTTCATGTAAGGCACATTGAGTTTGCAAGCTTCTGGCATGCGGATCTAACCAGGGGTATATTCAGGTGCCTAGTTTGATGACTTAAAGCTTGGTTTTGGATTTAGGTTTTATAAAGCTTATTTTAGTGCTGGTGTTAGGTTTATAGCTATTATTTTTACTGCTTGTAAGAACTTTTTCTGCTAGTCATGTCATGGAGGAGTTGGATTATCATGTCAACTATATCCTGGAGGAGTTGGATTATCACATCATAATTAAGTACATTTACATTATGCTGACGATGAAGTAAGTATGTTTTATTGGGTTTGTTGTTATTGGATGTACGGTCTGCAGGATGGAGCATTTGTTTGAGCTTGGCTCAGTCATGTTTTTGCAAATGTTTTACAACCCTATTTGCCTCTTTGAATGCAACCTAAGATCAAGATTAGTTCTCTTGAATTTGTTGCCTGCTATGGTTAACAATATCCTTCGCGTGTGTTCCTACGTCCCTGTTTGCTCCAGGAAAATTATTTACCCCTTAGAAGAGGTGAATTTTGTAGCTGTCATATTGCACAAATACTGCACTTCTACTCAAAAAGAATGCTAGTAGTATAATAGCTGTCTCTTAAAGAGGAATATTTCCCTTGGCTTAGATTTTGAGTAATTTTTAGGGCCTTCTTCAGATGAAGATGCTAGGACCAGAAAGCTCAATTCAACGAGTGCTTATTCTATAGGATTGATACTTGAGGTATTGATTCTTGGAATCTTCTTTCCTCCTGAATGTGCCCTATGTACAGGTTTAACACATAACCTGGATACTTTGGGCGACATTTCCGACATTGTAACGATGACTTTGACATGTGGAGCGCCTTTGGTCAAGTTCTATGAGCACATCTTGGTTTGTCTCCACACTTACACAACTCTTTACTAATACGGTCTTTATGACAAGTATTCCTTAACCAGGAAAAGTAAAGAGGTTGTTGTATGTTTTAGTAGATAAGGCTAATCATAGATCTCCAGTCAGTTTTTTAGGTTCTGTTTCCACATTGTTATATGACGTTGCATGATGACTGAGATGCTCGTAAGCATATAGGTTCACTCACTCGAATGCTATAGTGTTTGGGTCATATGTTTATAAATGTTAAATCAGAACTTTGGCTATCAAATTTTCCTTACAAACGATTTAGCTTTCTGCAAATAGTTGTTATTGAAATAGGTTCTAATGAAGAGAATTTCTGCACTTCCTATAGGAACATGAGTTTAGAAACAAATTTAGGCTTGTGTCAGTCTGACAATTATAGAAGTTGATTAAATGTTTTTCATTAAATTGAATTCATTGCTGTTATCAGTATGTAGAACCTGGTTCGAATATTTACTCATAACCATCATCTATCCTTATTTTAACCTCTTGTCATCTCCAACTGGTATTGGACTTGTACATGATTTTGAGCTGTTTCATGATTTTCAAGCTTCAGACTACCTTAATCTGTGAAGAGTTCCGTGGTGCGTTGACCCTTTGTATCCTGTAAACTATCCAAAGAAGATGGCCATTCCATATGAATGGGTCGGCCTCTGGGATGTTGTGTGCCTAGTTGTGAATTTGATTGGGATGTTGTGTTCCTAGATGTGAATTTGATCTGAGTTGTCAGTTTTTCATCAAGGCTGAAATTGGGGGTTGCCTGGAATGACGTGCTAAGTAAATGACTGTTAGTTACCTAATCTTGGATCTACTTAAATTCACTTAAATTCATGTCAAAGCCATTTTTTCTTGTTAGTCTTTGTATTCACTTGCCACTGCAGCTAGGTCGAACTTTTCTTATACCAGCTCTCCGTCAATCTGCAAGTATGTGAATTATCAGGCATAAATTTACTATCTTGTAGTAGTTATCTGCTCCCAAATAGATGGAGTACTTGAAAGATTTTCACCGTAAGGTTTAACGAATATCAAAATGCTTGGAATTACATAATCCTAGTTACCGGATTCACTGATTTGCATACTGGCATAAACTTGGTTAGCTTATTTGGTTTGTCCTGTATTTTGCTGTTTCAAAATTTGAAAGAAGTTTGAATACTCGATTGTACAGCAGAAGCATAATGTGTTTTTTGTCCTCTTATTTTCTTCATTTGTATCGTGTGTGAATTTTTTTTTACTGGGTCCCCACTACAGAGGCCCAAGCAGCGAGGGGTCTGATTTTTCATTTTGTAGTTTGGAATCTCTAATGCAATTTGGGATCTTTTATGCATATAAATTTTATAATTTCATCATGATATCTATAGACTAATATGATCAATGCATTGTGCAACTATGTGTTTGCCTTTACCCTAAAACTCATTCACCAATTCTGAAATCCTAGGTCCGATTCGAATAGGTCAAATAGGCTGATTTGGCCGATTCCAAATAGGAAGGAAACTTTACCCAGGATGGTTTATAAAGTTGTGAGTTGGTACTAGTACATTGCTGATATTTTTAGATGTATTTTCACTTTGTTGCTTTTGTGACCGTGAAATTATGGTTATGTTTTTATGCTGTTTGACTGATTTGCATACTTGAATAATCTTGGTTAGCTTATCTGGTGTTTGAAAAGTTACCTCTATAGGAGAAGTATAATATGTTTTTTGTTCCCTTATTTTCTTCCCTTGTATTGTGCCTAGGATGGTTTTTAGGGCTATCAGTGGGCACTAGAACTGCATTTTTAATCCATTTTTAGATGTCCTTCCAGTTTGTTTCTCTTGTGCCTTTGTGCAATTGTGGTTATTTTTAAATTCTCTTTTGCTTTGTTTCTTATATGGAGATGAGCTTATTTTTCAACTTAATAGTACCAGTGCCTTTCGTGTGTGAGACTAGTCTGGATAATGCAATTTATGAAATGCTAATTAAGTTTTTTGTCCTCTAGGAGTGCTACATCTTTAAAGTTTACATACTGCCTTCAGATCGTGTAGACCTTATTCTGACTAAACTGCCATGCAAGAGCTATATAATATTGGATTTCTTTTCATCCTCTATGTATATGTAAATTTTGCACAATGCTTTAAGATTGCATGGATAACATCAGGAGTTTAACGCTCAGATTTATGAAAGCTAATGTTCATATATCTTTATGTACATGTCATATGCGTTCAGATGATCTAAGCAAGATGAAGCAGCGTAATGTTCTAGATATGACTTGATATTTTGTAGCCATATAAGAGAACATGCAATTTGCGTCCGAAGCCTCATCCAATTTAAAGAGATGGTTTGTGCTTATTTTTTTACTGGTGCACTTTGCCAACGAGCTAGTTTGTTGTAGGCATACTTTTGTGTTGATCGAGCTGAATTGAGATCTATTTGTGCGTTCATGATGTTATATGGACTTATTATATTGGCTTTGTTCCTTACTGCTTACTTCAGTATGCTTGCATGTTAGTCTTTGTTTAAAAGCATAACAGCTGACTTCAATGTGTCACGTGATCTTGACCATCTCTTCATCTTGACCTTCTAAAGAGATACGCAAGGATGTAGCAAAGTCTTAAGGTCACATTTAGCTATGAATAAAAATTTATGGAGTACCTTGACGCTCAGTGACTGCCATCGGCATACAAATGTACACTCTACTTTTGGCCTTATTGGAGATTTTTGAAATATTGTCACTATGGGACTGGTTCTTCAGCTTTATTTTAACCCTCTTACGTCGTCATTTTTGAGATTAGTATTGTTTGGGATACATCTAATCTGCTACCGTCTAGTTCCGTCCTGCAGTTTGAAGATACTAGCTTGGAAGTTTTTCCTATGGCAGGTGTATTGTAGTGTGTACTAAGGTATGTTGGGAGTGTAATGTTGGCGTCGAGAAGTCTCCTTTGTTACTGTAATGTTGCCCTTTAGAGGTCTGTTGGCTTCTATACCGATCTAGCGAGGGGATTTTTTTTATAAACTGAGTGATATCAAAGTCACATTCTGGAAAGATTCAATCTGAGTGCATTGGCCCATCTGTGGTATGTTGTTGTAGTGTGCTTGGGTCGGCTTGCCCACCTATGTTCAATTGGATACCTAGAACAAAAGCCTTTCAAAGAGAATATTTCATGGTATAATATGATCGATCCTCAGTGGTGTGGTGGTGTAACGTGACTGAGCTGTGCTTGCCCATATTCCATGGCAAATTGTATACCTGGGTTAAAAAGGCCTGTTTGAAGTTGAACCTAAATGATACTATTAAAGTAATTTTATTACTGAAATTGTTTGATTTTTACGAGGTGACTCCTAACCCAACCATGTAACCCTGCATTATGAGCCCAAATCCAATCAATCAAATTTCAAACTACTGTATTTCAAAACATACATCTTGCATGATATGATTTGTACTAAACAATTTGTAAATGAAGCCTTGCATTTTTTTTATCTCGAATTTTTGCCCCATTTTGTATGATATAATCATGGCAGTTGTGGTTATTGCATATTGCTTTCCAAGGGGGCCTTGAATGTGGGACCAGAAACTATGACCCACTGAGTCATCTGTTGGACGAGTTGTGGTTATTGATACTTCGCTAGCTAAGTCCTCTTTTGATTGGAAGTGAAGTCCACTCAAAGAGTTTTAATTCACAGCACCATCTAATATAGTTATGAATCTCTGACTTTATGGTAATATTCCCAATCAAGCTCTATTTGTAGGTTAAAATTCATGCTTTCCTCAAGGACATATTTTTCTCAGGATGAAAAGTACCACGCTTACAATTCTTGTGTTAAGTTTGCTTCATGGTCATGCCAGGGACTTGTAAGAGCCATGATTTCTGTTGTAGACTTTTATGTTTGTGTTTGTTGCAGCTTTGTGAAGTTGAAAGGCAATAATTGCCTTATTGCCTTTTGACGTATTTAGGTCAAATAAAGCAAACAAATACGTCAAGCAACCTGTATATGCATTTCTTCAGTCATTGTATTGGAAATATTGCAAACCACATGAAGGTCAACTTGATATTGAGATACTTATGCATATAATGCAATAAATTGTGTAGACATATGATAATGTTAGACATTTATGTTGCGAGTCGGGGGATTATGAATAACTAGCAGAACTATCTTTAGGGGTAGGAAGTTGGAACAAGGAAAGCGCCACAGAAGGCATGCAAGATCACTTGTTTCAAGCCTCATGCAAAACTTGCATTGGTTGTATGATATAATTTTTGCTTGAATTCTGAATCAGCTCAAAACATATTGGATTTGAGTGGCTTTGTTCATATGTCATTGGAGTTGTTTAATTAAACTCATTCTACTGCCTTTAAATCTTGAAATTTGCTATTTGCAACTCTTGTGCTTTGTTAATTGTTGCGTTTTTGTATATGGTTGTGAGCATCATAGATTGGGCGAGTCTTTATTGGTGATTGCAATTCATTTTACTGCAGCTTCCTTGCAAACTACTGAAATGAAACTATATGTAGAGGATTCCAGTGATGAGGCTCATCTTGATTGTTTTATAAATGGCATAATTGCCAGATATGTGCACGACGTTAATGTTTGCAAGGAACTTTGTTGCAATCAATAATTGGGGAGCTCTCAGCTCTATAGGGCCATAGGGACGATTTATTAGACGACATTAGCCTTATGGATATAAAATCATGGAACCATTCATGCTTTGCCTTTAAATGTAAAATTGTGTAACCATTCATACTTGCCTTCGAATATAAAATTATGACACCATTCATGCTAGCCCACTTCGTATATAGATTTGTGGCTAGCAACTTACTAGAGGTATAAAGTAGACAGCTTGGGGTCTTATTTTTCAATACTTTATATTTGAATGCTTGATTACATTGGAAAAAAAAGTTGGTAAATCTATTTTTTGAGGCTATTTATTGATTAAACTCTCATATTGTTTTAAAACGAGTTCAACTTGGGGCTTTTATTTACTAGGATGGATGTTGAAAAAGAGGTTTAAATTGTTACGTTCACCTTCTTAAATTTAACATCTCAATTGATAAGGTTATGCATTTAAAATCAATCGCCTTTATTGACCCAATATCTATTAAGAAATTCTATCCCCCACCCCCAAATTGGCATAATTGCGAGTTGTAAATTAGAGAGTCATCAAGTTTAGATGCATTGAAATTAGGTGAGCATTGAGCCATACGATAGTGAAGAAAAGGCTCGAATGAGTCTTTTTTCAAAGAGTCACAAATTAGAGAGATCAAAAAAGCGTTCGGAGTATTGTAGGTTTGTTAATCAAGTTCAATACTCGTTTCATGGTATAAATATATGATGGGTTTTATGCAATAGCTATAAGTATTGTAGGTTTGTTAATCAACTTCAATACATGTTTTATTGTAGAAATATTAAATATGGGTTTCATGCAATAGCTATATCGTAATGATACAATAGTAGGTGTTGGCATAAAGAGAGAAGAATTCAGTTTACATATATAATAGCATTTTCAAATTTTTAGTCATGCTTTTAAATTAGGAGGTGCAAGAGCTTGTCGGATCAAGCAGGTGCTTGTAATGTTTCTAATGAAGGACTAGATGTAATTTCTAAATAATAAGTGTTGCTCTGGGTACAATGAGTTGTCTATTTTGTCCCAACTCTTGATGTAGGTTTATTATTTCTTTGCTATCTAGCTTTGTTGTTATTGAGTTTTCTTAATTGTATCAATTTAATTTTTTTTTGCTGCTTCAGATGAGACATGGTTAATGTCTTTTGTTATGCTCTAGTTAGTTGTTGGAATTGTCTGTTAGCATCCTAATGCTCCTTTTCTTGTAGCCTCACATCTATAAGTTTGTAGAAGTTATTACTTTTGAGACACATTTGATTTGCTAATTATTTCATTTATATACAATGGAATTTAACATACGTGTGTGTCCATGTGCAGACTGTTTGGAACATATGCAAAGCCTTCTATGTTTATTCGAATTTGTATGCATAGTCAAGTTCTCGACTTTTTCCATTTTACAACACAGGATCATGACATTGTGATGATGAAGCCAAGGTGTAAGGAGAAATTTCTCTTTCCATATCATTGTTATTGGTGCATGGGAGTTGGCTATTTTCTTCTTGTGCCCAACTAATTTTGCATGAAGAATGAGGGTGTTGAAGTTTGATAAGTGGGTCTTATGCTGATTATGCTTCCAATGATCGCAAATGTCGCTAGTAAAGTAGTACACTGATATTTTGACACTTCTAAACACAAAAATTAAGGTCCAAATATATGTTGACACTTCTAAACAAAAAAAATAAGGTCCAAAGATTAAATGTGCCATGTGCAAAAGCACTTCAAAATAGCATGACAAAAATGTGCATATGAAGATATGTTAGTTATTCGTTGTAATAGTGAGATTTGTGTTTTTGGTTACGATTGATTAGATATGTAGAATTTGGGTTTGTCAAGAGTAGTAAGCATAATGTCCCATCATGAAAATGGACTCTTTATGTGGGGTGTGAGAATTAGAAATGCCTTGTTGCTTGGCAACCAATATGAGCATGTATTCATTTTCTCATTGTTTATAGTGACATTTATGTTGTGGAGTCTTTGAGATTCAAGAAAAGAAACCAATAGTGAAATATTACTTATTCATTGTGCTTGATGACTAAGCATTGGCTAACTTGAGTGTTACCTTATTGAAAGGCTTAGTGTTAATGTCTTACAACTTGATCTAGGTCAAATCCTATCAAACATTTTTTGAAAGAAATGCAAGTAGCAAAATCTCATAGAAATCAATCTTGTTTGTATCAAGCATGCATTTCTTGAATCAAAAGCCATTAAGACACTTCTTGAATATTTACCTTGATTCTTATCTTTGGGTGATGATATTAATGATACTTTTTTACTAAGTCACGTTCCCATGTGTTGGGTGCCTTAAGTAATGTCTAGCTTCCTGTTATACTAATGCAAGCCCTAATATTGCATAATTTGTGGAAATTTTTTTTGTCCTTGTGATTTTGAGAACTATGCATATTGAATTATATTACATGTGATAATCACTTGTCCTAACATTGCATAATGTGCTAGGGAATTTTTTTTCGGGAGAAGGCCTATTGGATTCATAATGTATGTGATAATGACCTATTTTATTTCTCTTGAATAATGACTTATTTTGAAATGCCATATGACCATTTTTAATATAATACACATGCATAACAAGATTTATTTATTAGAGAGTGTGCACATAAAGTCATATGACAAAAACCATTACAACATATCTTCATCATAATTGAAGAATAAATAGGAAAAGGTTGCAATATGAAAAATTGACTTCTTGATTTGCATCTTCATTAATAGCAACACTTTGAGGGCTCATGATCATTGACATAATTATCATGAGGTGAATAAGTGAAACATCTATTTTCAACACATGTTCTCATCTATGTGCAATCCTAGCTAAGGTTCCACATTGTGTCCTTTTAGAGTAAGTTCTAACATTATTTGTGCATGCTTTGTTTGGAAGCCTTTACTTGATTGTCTTGTCATATGAATGTGATTCAAACTAGTCACTTGAAAGGATATTAAATAATTTCAACTTCTAGAAGGACAAGTACATTAGCATCAATTATTTTGGCTAATATACAATTATATTTTTCAGACAAATTTGCTATATTTTTTGAATGTACCTTTCTCTATAGCATCATGATGCTTGGCTTGAACAAATGAACCATGAGACTCAAGATCAACTAGTTTATTTTGACAATTCAAGAATTTCTCAAATCCAAAATGTATGTATAATTGGATCACCTTATGCAAGAGAAAAAATAATTGTACCAATTTTTTTTTTGGTTTAAATACTTACACTCAATAAATTCCCTCAATTATCAGAATATGATTGCTTTTTAATAATAGACTTCTCTTCATGAATGTATTTTTCATAATCAATGTGCTCTTTGTGATTTTGATTCCACAACATTAATCTCAAAATGTTATGTAAAGCAATACAAAGTACTTGATTTTAACTACAAGAAAAGGAACTTCTCAATAGCATACACTTGGATCAAGATCAAAGGCTGCTTAGATTCCAATTATCCATTAGGATAATCGCTTGGGATGGAGAGCCCATGATGCCAAGGTGAAAATCTTGTAAATGGTATGTGAAGTCACTTGAAGAAGACCATCGAGAAAGGCCATTGTATGTGACCAATTCATGAGATTCCCCTAGATGTAATATTTGTTCCCTACAAGTAGTAATTGGAGCAGTCCTATCAGCTGAAGATCCTGATACCTAATTAAGATGGAAGAGTAGAAGAAGAGGATGACACATCAACAACAGTCACAGTGGGAGTAGTAGCAGCAATATCATTTGATCAAATAGGCAGCACTTGTAGTAGGGGTATTTGTGGATGAAGTTGACTATTATGTTTTTGGAGAATGCACATAGTTGAAACACAGTGAAAGTTTGAATACATGATAGGAAACATTGTCTTATAATTGTTTTTCAAAATCAATGGCTTGCCTTTGTATTAGATATACATGAGGGTGGTTAATCAATTACTCAATCCATTTTTTTTTAAGAATGTAAGCACTATCTCTTTGATAATGTTCAACTCTATTATTGCTAGAAAATGATAATTTTTTTCTTTGTCTGAAATATAAAAAATATTCAAGTATCAAACAAGGTTCATAAATCCAATCAAGTTTGCAATCCACAAAAGCACTACTTTTTGAAAATGGAAGGACTTCTATTTTGGTTTCACACAAGCAAAAAGAGAGAGAAAAAATGTTGTCAATAGCAGCAAGTTTTCACCTTCTCCCACATTGAAGTGCAAATTGAGTACCATAAATTGAAGTTATAACAGTGGTATCAAATTATTTACATTTTGAGTGGTGTACATATAATTCATCATTCATTACACAAGGTTTATGGCCTAGACAACTTCCAATTGGCTTGTCGGAGCTAATAAGTGCTTTTTTTTTTTTTTGCACAAGTACGATTTCGATACGGAGGGCCTAGAATTTATGGAGAAGGTGCAGTACCATCTCATCAAGGTATGACGCGAGGCTAACCAGAGCCCGAAGTGAATAAAACCACGACGTGTCGTTGGACCGCCACCAATTTTGGTGGGGGATACTATTGGAGGGTTTGCGGATCCCAAGGCAGTCTAACCCTAGTTAATAAGTGAGAGGGATTTGGCACCCTGCGTGTGTAAGTCCAACCCAATGATCACATAGAGATTTGATTAATTAGAAAGTCAATAAAAGGACTTTAGGCCTTTTTGTGGGACTTTTAATGTCACAGGCCTAAATGTCATTTTTTTTTTAATAAAGTTGGGGTTCCCACCAAATTTCAAATTCAAATTAGTTCCCTCCAATTTTGAATGGGTTCCTACTCTTTTTTAAATTTGATTAGTTAGGGAGGTAGAAATGGACCAATAGGATTCTGAGGCTAGGGTCCTCCTCTCTATTATAAAAAGGGACCAACTCGAGTTTCCTACACATGTCCATATCTTCATTTCAATAAAGCAGATTGGTTCTCTTTTGAAATGGATTTATGAATGTCCTTACTCTCTCACTTTTCCTCCATCTCTCATCTTTTCATTGTATTTGCTAATTGTTGGATCTGATTCTTATTGGGATTGCATGTTCTTATACTTTTTGTGAGAGAAAGGGAGAGAGAAAATGAGTAAGCTTTCTTCATTATGGATGTAGTGTTAATGATTGTAGTGCTAATGCTTAGGGTTAATGGATGTTAGAGTTAAATTTGGATCTTCCATTCATGCTGAATTCTGAGATATGTTATCGCTCTCATGGGAACGAACCTCCGCATGACGACTAACTTCTACTCTTTGATGCTAGATCTTGGGTTGAGGTTAGGAAACACACTACAATTTTGCCACAATTGATCTGAATAAAGTGCTGTCTAGTTCTGCATTTAGGTTCTGTTTAAGTATTTGCAATGCTTTTCGCTCTCTGTCTGACCTTCTGATTGCCTTGTTTGATTGTCTGCTCTTGCTTCCGCTATCATCTCATAGTACATTGCTGCTTCTCAATCCATTAAAGAGACATTTTGGTTGAGAAATTTAGTAACAAACATTAGTTTGAACCAGTACACCTCGACAATCATATTATGTGATAATCAGAGTGCAATTGCCTTATCGACCAACCCTAGATTTCACTCTAGAAGTAAGCACATTGAGATCCGATATCACTATGTTAGGGGCAAGATTCTCAAAAGAGAGGTGAGCTTAACGTACCGCCAAACGCAGGACATGGTTGCAGATGTGTTCACCAAACATTGAGCATTGATACACACAACAAATTTTGTGCACTGCTTAGTTTGAAGATCAAATCATTCACAGATCTAGATTAAGGGGGGGTGTTGGATTTATCTCCTCTACTCTCCTAAATCCTATGTTAATCTAGTTCCATTCATTGCTGCATATTTAGTTGCATTGTTGCGCAACTCAACTACTGAAGATGAGCAAGAGAAGATGGCCGACATATCAGAGTTGGACAAACTATCGGGTAGACCCAACCTGGTTGACATATAAGAGAAGCCCGACTTATCGGCCTCCTCACACTCATCCTCTGTACTGCACAACCAACTTGACAATGACAGCAACCATGATCTTGTCCATGATGGCGCAATGGTTTCACGCCATCTCTTATATATGTAAATAGCACATAGGTAGATGATTAAGTAGATGAACACGGATTATCAAATTCGATGAGACAGACACAATAGATGCTTTCATGCATTGATTCTCTTCTTCAAGTGGATCGTCAGTAATAAGCTCATAACTTTTACAGTTTGTAGTTAGCTTTGTGAGCACGCGGTTTCGCCCGCTATTGTCTTGTGCTTACTTGCATCACTGACTTGTATTTCACTACAATTGAATTGAATAAAGTGTTGTCTAGTTCTACGTTCATGAATTGTCAGTATTTGCAATGCTGATTGCTTTGTCTGATTGTTTGCTCTTGCTTCCGCTATCATCGCGCACTCAACTCTAAATTTAATTTCATTATTGGGCGCCTACTAAGTTATCAGCAGTGCACGCACCGAGGGAACTCTCCCTTTTCCCCAGCACTTAAAGCTTGCATCTTCTAAAGTTCTCTCTCTCAACAAAAATCTTTTTGTTCCAAAGCTTACAAAGAACCTCATAAGTGTTGGCCAACTTCTTGATAGTGGCCTTTGTGAAAGATTTCATCTAGTTTTACTCTTTTGGTCATATTTGTATATTTGGCAATTGAGGCCAATTTTCATATTAGACTTAGAGTTTGACTTTTCAAGGTTATATTAGTCTAAAAGCATTTAAATAAACACTTTTGGAAGTGTGGAAAACTATAGAACATGAGTTTTGGAGGGATTCAATTTGAGTAGTACATACATTGAATCTAGTCACAAAAATAGTAGGGTTCTCATTATGGAGGGAAACCAAAGTTTGAATTTAGGTTTGGATCTGTTATAAAAGGATGTAAAAATGCATAGATCTTGATCTATGCAGGATGAGGTATTAATCATGTATTGAAAGTGTGTAGAGAAATTGTGCTCTAATAGTTTTTCATATAAAGGCATCATATTAATGCTCCTTTAAGATTTTCATCAAGAGAGAATGTTTGAAATAATATAGTGTAATGCCAACTTTATTGGCTTATAATAGTAATGGGTCTACGTGCCTTGTAGTTAGTATGTTAGAAAAATAGGTCAATATCCCTTAATTCTTCTAAGTCAAATAGATGGTCTTCGCAATGTGATTAGGGTTATTTATGAGGAGGCACAACCTCCTCCTCCTCCTCTCTCTCATGTATCATTCCTCATCCTTGTTCGTATTGTGCAGTTCTTATTGAATACAAGCATTGACTGTTCTCTCTCCATTTTGTCTACTGTGCCTTGATATACTACTGCATGCTCTAATGATTCATAAGGTCTTGGAGATGCACACTATTGTTTGGGCATTTAGATGAAAGAGGCTATTAGAATTGCACTTCAAGTTCATAGATTGTGATGTGATCATCCTTGTATTTTATGTAGATGACGTTATTTTTTATGGAAACAATGGAGCAACAAGAAATCAAAGAGATGTCGCAGACACCCTATGCAAGTGTTGTTGGAATTCTGACGTATCTTATGCTTAATACAAGGATGGATATTGTCTATTCAATATGAGCGGTGAGTAAGTAAGTCTCAAATCCAAGAAGACATTAGAATGTAAGAACCATTCACATCATGACATACCTAATTATTTAGCCTTTGAGGATTCATGAGCCATATAAACAATATGATTGTATTTTGGTTGCATTCAAGTAAAGAAGAGCATGGTGTGGATCTTAGTGTTTCTGGCTTACTAGTATGTGGTACCAGTTGTTTGTAAGTTATTGCTTTGTTAATCTAAGATATTATTACAGGCTATTTGTGGTTGGATTTTCTCCCTGAAGGATTTCCCAAGATAATCATTGTGCTCATGTATATGTCTTTGTTTTTGTATGATCTTTTGCATTGAATAGATTCGGTCTAGTGTTATTTCTCAATATCTATTTTTTTACACATAAAACATCATCATTGAATCCATCCAACTAGATTCAAGTTTGCTCAAAATTATTATCGAAAATGTTCTTTTAGAAGACTATAATCTAGGGAAAAATGGCACTTTTCTTCATTGGTTTTTGTGCAAGATAAGGCTATATTAAATAATTGGCTAGCTTTGAACATGCTCATGTTTTGGGGGCAAAGCACCACAATTTCTATACTTCGTTCCATCAAACATGTTGCTTTATGTAATCAATGTTTTAATTTTTTATCGCCTCCTTGCATGGTGTGCCCATTTTACTAGTGATAAGATTTCATTGTTCTTATCAAGCTATATCTTACTTATGAATTTTCACCTTGCTCTCATGGACTAGGAAGTTTTTCCATGAGCAGTTTCAATTGTACACTTTACCTATAATGGTGGCCCTTTTGCGAATTTGTACAATTTTCCATATGCTAATAAGATATTGATTTCTTACAAAGAAAAAGAAAAAATTTGTATTAATTTCTTGTCAAAATCAAGAGCACAAATGGATAGAGTATTTTTTTTTCTTGTGTATCGATAACTGAGTGTTGGCTTGTAGACCTAATTATGTGCTACTATGATACTGGAAGATGGAATTCGTGCATTATTAATCACAATAGATGAAAGATTCTTATTTTGGGTGTGAAGTGTCAAACCAATACTTGGATCTTGTGCCTTTAAATACCATGTTTTCAAACTCTGTTAGTAGTAAACTTAGATGTGATTAAACAATAGATATTGACAAAAAGAAGATATGGATATTAAGGTGTTAAGTTGTTTTTTTGAAACTTGAGTGAGAGGTACCTAGGTCTTATAGCCTTAAGTTGTTTTTTTGAAACTTGAGTGAGAGTTCGAATATAGAGCATCAACATCCAGATCTTGAGTATGAGACCCTAAAAAAATAATGATAAATTTTGCTAACATAAGAAGTAAGGTAATTTAAATGTTTCATGTTTCTACTTGGTCAAATGCCAAAGCACTCTCCCTTGGTTCTCATGCTATAAAAATTTGCATACAAGCGAAATATTCATAATAATTCCTATCTTGATTCCACATGGTGTTTAAATTGTGTAACTAATAAGAAAATGAGTCATTTCATTAGCCTTTGAGAAGGTACATTGTTGTGCACATGTTTCAATCATGATCCAAGCTCTAGAAGGACTCTATTTTTTTTAGCAAAGAAGTATTATTACGTTACTTGTTTTTGCACTGAGTATGTTGTGATCATGTCATTATGTACAACATCTACATTATACATCAACGAATAGACATGGCCAAGCTTGATGCACGTAGGCTCATTTGTGTCCTTGTGTTAGAACACCCGTGATTTTGGCCAAGGTCTTGATGGAAACATTAAAAACTCTTATTGAACGTAGTCACAACATGGGACATGGTCTATATTTTGACTTTGCCTAGCTTTGTAACGAAGGCCTAGGATACATGTTGCAAATCAGCTAGTTGTACTTTTCCATTTTCTATTTTATAGATTAAAATTAGGTGCAAACTTCCATAACACTTCGCGCACACATGCGCGTGCTCTCTCTCTCTCTCTCTCTCTCTCTCTCTCTCTCTCTCTCTCTCTCTCTCTCTCTCTCTCTCTCTCTCTCTCTCTCTCTCTCTCTCTCTCTCTCTCTCTCTCTCTCTCAAAAGTGTTGAGTAAGAAGGGAAAAAAAAAAAAGATAACACTTTTCTTTGTGGCCCATTGTTTGCTAGGTAGGTTGAGTCAAGATTGCTATGAAGGCATGACAAGAGCCACCATCTACAAATACAATGTACATGTTAAGACTACAATGATTTAGAATTTATTTTTAATCGATGACATTTTTGATTCTATAGATTATAATTAGAGACATGCTTTTGAGGTCATCATACTTTATCATAATTGTGTACTAGATGTATTCATAATTTACACATGGCCTTGATTTATCTATTTTTAGTTCAAGTATTTTGTATTAAACATCTTTGTGGTTGTTTTATTGATGATGGTATGAATCCACATATAGCTTGCATGTTCTAATTCACTTGTCTTGAATGCACTTACGATGCCCAAAAGATGTAGCATAATGTTTGTGAAAATGTCAACTAGTTTACTACATAGTTTGACATCATCAAAACCAGCCAAAAATACTAGTCCAACCTCAACATCAAAATGATGAGGTACAATGTACTAGTTTCATCATATCTTGACAATTTGCACACATTCACATGAAATTGCTCAAATATGATATAGAATGAGTAAAATGGGATATAAGAACACTTCCTTGCTGATCCTGTGCTTTTATTTAAGTCTTCAACCACCTGCAAAAAAAAATCGTCATTGCTTTGACCCTGGAGTTCCATCTTGATGCCTTTTCCTAGCTCCAATTACCAAATTTCACTTGGTTTTGATGAAGAAAACAAAGACCAACCATATGCTCTTCCAAAAGTACATCATAACCTCTAATCAAAACAATTTTTTTGTCTTAATCTCACAACTAGTCAACAACACATAAAATTGATAAACCTTGATCAACAAGTGATCACACCACAATGGAATGAGTCATGCACCTAAAAGATCTTGAAAACACTCTTGAAAAGGTTAAGAACATTTTTCACAAGATATCCTATTCAAACTTCGAGAATTCATACTCATTCATACTATTGATAAGAGTCAAATTCTATATGCGGAACTAGACTTCTTGATCTAGATTCTAGAAGAATGATCTATTCACCAACAAATGGAACTTGTGTATCAATGATCCAACCACAAAATTTAATCTAGGCTATTTTTGACCAATTTTACTCAAAACATGCTAATGATCACAAAGATCCACTTTCATAAAATCCAAATGGCTATTGTCCATTTATGTACTACAGAACTCCTTAAATTACCTTCACGTGTGAACTCATTACATACAAGTTTAGATGCATTCTACACACTAAGATCACCAATATCAAGAGAGAAGAGAGAGAAGAACACAAGAGGATAGAAGAAGAGAAATCTCCAAAGATGAAGAGAACATTTGATAAGTTTCTCCATGCCAATATAGCTAACTATAGCAGAAACAATGTCATTTGGACACTTGCCAGCTATTGCCTTAATTGATAGTTTCCATGTACTTACCAAAAAACCTAGTTTTACTTACCTAGATTTAGTGTATGTCAATCAACCAATAAAAATAGGTCCAAATATGACCTTATCACTTCACCTACTTGTTAGAAATAATAAGGACACAATTTTTAGGCTTTATTGACATAAAGAAATAAACGTCTAAGTTGAAATCTAAGTTCTCCAAGTAATAGAACCAACAAAATTAGTAGACATTTTTCACAAATAGCAAATTGTCAAAAATCAGATATACAACATCAAGCATTCACCATAAGCAATCACGACAAGAAGGCGGAAGAAGAACACGCACAATCATACTATCACACTAACTCATACCTTGAACCCTGATAGAGAGAGAAAACCTAGAAGTAGATAATAGACTAGCCTACGACTAATGACAGCTGGTCACAACTGTCAACATTAATGTACATCGTAAACAATAACAATGAAGTTTATCATTGATTTCTAACATTCTCCTCAATGATAAAATTACATTCTTCTATTCCTAATAGAGTACGAAACCTCTCAAATTTACATCTACCTAATGACTTTAGTAAAAATATTTGCCATTTGATCTTTAGATTTACAAAAAACATGATCAATGGCTCCATCAAGGATTTTCTCTCAAACAAAATGGTAGTGTATTTCAATGTGCTTGGTTCACTAGATTTTTGGCAAGGTGAATGCAACTTTGATTATCGCAAGATATAGTAGTTGTAATTACCTGTGGTTGACCTAAATCCACAAGCAATCTTTGTACCATACCGCTTCTTGTGTAGCATTGTTGAGTGCTTGATATTCAGCTTCCGTCGATGATAAGGCTACTGTAGGTTGCTTTTTGCTGCTCCATGAAATTGTAGCTGTACCATAACTGAATGTATGACCACTAGTAGATCTTCTGTCATCAATATTACCTGCCCAATCGGCATCTGTATAACCTACCAACATTGGTGCTTTAGGCTGATCACATTTCAAACCAAAATTCAATGTCCCTCAAATGTATCTGAGAATACGTTTAGCAGATTTCCAGTGTGCTTGACTAGGATCTTGCATAAATTGACTAACAACACCAACAACATAAGAAATATCAGGCCATGTGTGTGCCAAATAAATCAAACTACCCACCAGCTGTCTATATAAATAAGCATCTACTTTTTCAGATTCATCATATGCAGTAAGCTTCATGTTGACATCCATAGGTGTACTCAAAGGCTTACAATCCTGCATATTGAACTTATAAAGCAAATCTCATGCATATTTGCTTTGTGTAAGAAAGGCCATGTCTTCCTTTTGCCATACTTCAATGCCAAGACAATAGTGCATCAATCCTAAATCAGTCATGTCAAAAGCATTAGAAAGATTTGATTTGATTTCATCGATTAACTTCTCATTACTTCCTGTAATAATCAAATCATCCACGTACAAGACAATGAACACTATATCTGAATCTTGCCTTAGAATGTAAAGATTAGGATCAGTATCACTTTTTACCATTCCTCTTCACTTGAAGTGTTCATCAATGCAAGAGTACCATGCCCGTGGGGCTTGCTTCAATCCATAAATGGCTTCGTCGAGCTTACAAACAAGATGCTCTCTCCTGGCTCAACAAATCCTTGAGGTTGTACTAAGTACACCTCTTCATCCAGCACTCCATTAAGAAAAGCAGATTTAACATCCATTTGCTGGATCTTCCAACCATAGAAAGCAGAAATAACAATGATAGAACATATAGTCACCATCTTAGCTACGGGTGCAAAGGTTTCCTCAAAATCAATACCTTCTTGTTGCTCAAATCCTCTTGCAACCAACCGTGCTTTGTACTTGTTGAGTTCGTCATCTGCTCCATATTTTATCTTATAAATCCATTTGCAAGTGATAGGCTTATTACCATCAAGTAGCTCAACCAAATTCCACGTCCTCTTTTTCGATATGGCTTCCATTTCTATTTCCATAGCTGCATGCCACTCCTTGTGCTCCTTTGCTTCATCAAAAGTTTTTGATTCTTGAGCATAGAGCCCATCAGGGCTAGATTCATCTCTAATCTTGCAGGAGGTTTTCAATCTATACTTGATCTTCTAAGCTCTCCTTGCTCACTTGATTCGGGAGTATCTTCCTTATTAGCATCACTTGTTACTGACAAGTACCACTTAGGGACTCTCCTAGGAGTCTCATTATTAACCCTATCTTTTTCCATTGGCTCTTCCATATCAAAAGAGATATCAGACAATCCAACAACTAGATTACCTCTTTTAAGGATTTTCAAGCTTTGAGCACTAATATGACCAAACCTTTGATGCCAAAGGTCACTTCGACAATCAACAGTGCTTACCATGGCTCAAGTAAAAGATCTCGCATTCAATTTGTAGAGTCGATTCCCGTTGACTCTAGCTCCTGTAGCGATCACTTTGTAGTGATTGTTGATGTCCTTGACGAGACATTTGTCACTGTCAGACTCAACCTTGAGTTGTTGATTAGCCATTGTCCTATCAAATAGTAGATTGTTAGCTAAGCTAGGTACATATTGCACATCTGCTTTATTTTCCCGCTGGCTAACTTCATTGGTACCACTCCAACTCCTTTAATAGATAGCAATTTGTCATCAGCTTGTCCAATTTCATCACCATTGTCAATTTTCTTGAGTTCGGAAAACCACTCTTTCCTTGAAGTCATGTGCTTGGATGCACCACTATCAATGTACCCGGTATCCTTGGCTTCATCACTTGTCATTAATGCTGTAATGGACAATTTTGAACTCTCACTAGTTCTTCATAGGTTGGAAGATTTTCTCTTGTGGCTATACTCGTCACAAACATCTGATGTGACTCACTCAGACTATTCAATGTCAATTGCACGATCTCACGATCTTGTACTCATCTCCAACTGCTGCTAATTGGTCACGGGGTTTCGATCATTATGAGACATGGAGGTCTCCGATTTCCATCAAGAAGGAGCACCATGAAGAGGATCTTAAAGAATCATCTCAAGGTTCAAGTGTCCCAAGGATTGAGGAGGAGAGACCTTCTCAAGTTGTGATTCCAAAAAGAAACTCAAGAAATATGGTTGATTCCATGTGGCTCACATTTCAAGGGAAAGAGGAGCATATCTCATGTGGTATACATCTCATACTTACTTCTCTTATGTCATTTGATAAATCAATTTGCTTTAGTGAGATCATTGCATCTCCAAATTGGAGTAAAGCCATACTAGTTGAGTATGAAGTCTCTCTCGAGAACATAGATGATGTTCTTAAAAGGTTGAAATTGATCTTAAATCAATTAGAAAGCAAATGGTTATTTCATCAAATGTATGCTCTTGACTCATGCAAGAGCAAAAGTGATTTGTTCACTCATAGTTTGAAAATTTGTATTGAGACAAACTGTAAACTCTTTGTGAGAGTAAGTGAATCATCTTCTAAAGACACATATCTCCATAATGAAGTATTTAGCCTCATTGGATCTGAGATTAGCATGGTAAACAAGCATGAAGCTATGATGCAAACACTTTGTTATTATAGCATGCATAGTCTTGCCAATTTGGATGAGTCTAATTCTCTAGATCGTGGTAACATGATGTCAGATCTTTGTGATCCTAATAAATCAAGAGGAAATATTTATTTTCTCATGAAGGAGCATGCACATGAAGAAGGAGCAAGCCTCAAGGTCAAGCATCTACATGAAACTTGGAAGGAATCAATTTTGGAGGTGCTAGGATGGTGCAAAGCTCTCAAGTTCATCAAAGATGTCAACATCAAAGAAGCACTATCATGGATATGGTGATTTCAGATCAACATCAAGCTCATTGGCTGATCTTCACACCTTTTGAACCAGCAAAGACCAATTCAGCCCATGGAGTCAAGTTCAAGATCATCATGTTTTCCATCAAGCTAGATTTACCAAGCTAGATTTTTGAGGAGGAGTGTGAAAAATGCAAAAATAAGCTTGGTAGAGGCCAAAAATCTTGTATATAGATAAACACACATGTGTGGAGCCTATTCCCACGTGTGAAAATAGTGTACTTGTCATGTACCATAATCATATAGGTTGTACATATGATTTAATTCAAGTTCTAGTGGCTAAAAAGGCCAAAAACTAGTTTTCTAGACATATGACACATGGCATCAATCTATTGATTGCATGAGCCACATCCTTTGGTTAGGTGTCATATCACATGTGTAGAGGACAACTCACATGTGTGGAATAGGCTGAAGTAGGCGAATTTTGACTTCTAGAAGATTTCCAAGTAGATATCCATATAGAAGGAAAATGGACCAAAAGTGCTCAAAATAGAAGGTTTTGTCCAAGTGTCAGTTTTGCATGATGAATCATCATATGACAAAGCACCTTCTTACATGTGGGATCAGAGGGATGATCAGTACCACGAGCTCCCACTTATTGTATATATAGAGCCAAATTTGGCCATAATCATTGTGAGACACCAATCTTGGTTTTGGAAGCAATTTTGAGTGATTCTCTCCATTTGTCTACATTTGTTTTGATTGGTTTGAGGTTCTATCAGTGTGTACTTGAATCTCAGGTTGGAGTCCGTACTTAGACAATGTTTCACATGTGTGAAACCATAAAGTACACTTACCTTCAATTAATGATTGTTCTTGTTAGGATTTTGTGTCTAGAATTGATCTAGATTGATCTTAATCTGAAGTAGGCTGATAGATCAAGTAATATGACAACCAATCCCTCTCGAGGATTAGATTAGGATCCACTCTTGGTCCTTTTTGTACTTTTTCTACAGTATTCTAGATTCCCCACTTCGGCGCGGCGGCTACGCCGCCTCCTCTTTGCAAAGATTTTGAAATGTGTGATCGTTCAAAAGACAGAAATCAGTAATGTGAAAAGTATGAAGCCTCCTAACTCTGAATGGCAGTACTAGACACTGTCTAGTGTGATTTGTGGTACCCCAAGACAAATGAGAGATTTCTTGGCAAACCTCTCACACAAATGGCACTTTTCACAACAACTAGAAAGTATTGTAAAAATCTTTTCCCACTCAACAGATTTTCAATCTGTTTGATACTGCCCTAGCCTTTCTGATGCCTCTGGGACTGTGCTTTTCACAACAACTAGGAAGTATTGTAAAAAATCTCCCCACTCAACAGGTTTTCAATCTGTCTGATGCTGCTTTGGCCTTTCTGATGCCTCTGGGACTGTGTCTTTATTCCCCACTGATGATTCTGAGCTCCAAACCTGCAAAATACACCAAAGAAGGATTTCTTCCAGCCGTTTTGGTCTCTCCAAGCTTTCACCTCCTGTGAAGGACTTTCTCGCTTCATTGCGGAGCCTGTGACAAGCTGTATCCACTGATTAGGCACGCAGGACTATCGCTACTCTGATACCATGTCAAAGATCAGATATACAACATCAAGCATTCACCACAAGCAATCACGACAAGAAGGCGGAAGAAGAACACACACAATCACACTATCACACTAACTCATACAGAATGTAAAATGTATAAATAAACCTTGAACCCTGATAGAGAGAGAAAACCTATGAGTAGACTAATAGACTAGCCTACAACTAATGACAACTGGTCATAGCTGTCAACATTAATGTACATCGTAAACAGTAACAATGAAGTTTATCATTGATTTTTAACACAAATTCAAGAAACAAATTGTGGTTAGAAACTTTTTGACATTTTTGGTGGAGAACAGTTTTGCTTTTTAAGGTTTTCTCATTTGCATGTATAAAATTTGATATTGCACTTTGGAATGTGTGGTTGCAAGTAAAAGAACATTAGAATATGTGAAGGTCCGTGATCCATTTGTGTCAAAGATACTGCTTTAAAATTTTGGAAAAAAATTGTTGTTACTACTTGAAAGAGAAGAAAATTGAGTCATTTGTCAAATCTTGGCATGGTCATGAGTGGTTGGATAATTCAAAATTCTTTAAGTTAAAAGGGGACCACCCATGTTGGCCTCCTTATGTGGTGTCAAATGTGCATGTCGATGTGATGATCATTTTCTTCAAGTTTCTTAGTCATTTTTTAATTTCATAGATAAATGTGATGTGATGTGCCTTTTCTTTTGAGTACATAAACAAGATATTGTCCTTTCAGTTAAGGATAATCTTTGAATGTGGTTCACACATAAAAAGCCAGGTCGAGATACATATTTGGGTAGTGATATGCTCATGGGTATCATAAGTAACTTCATCCTTCCAATCACAATGATTATAGGGGCATCATATGCTACCACTATGAGAAGACACGTCACCATATGTCACCCACCCACTACAAGAGAAGGCGTGTCACCCACCACAAGAGAAGACACGTCACCAAATAGCTATGTATTTATTGTTGGGCTCCAAACCTACCAATTTTGGAGTCATACATATTGTGGAGCTTTGAATCTTCCATAAAAATTCTTTTTACACTTATGTAAAACCAAAAGTTGTGGCAAATATTTGGGTGATATACAATATTCATAAGAAAAAAATGAATGCTAATAAATATCTCTTTTATGTATAGTTACCATAAAGTTTCTCTTTTCTTGCCCTAAATATTAAAATGATTTTCTCCATGATAGTCTTACAGGAAAATCTAATCTATATGTAGATGATTGAGCTTATTTATCAATCTAATTAGAAGCTAAATGAGATTGTTTTTTTAAGCTAAAAACCTCTTATACAAAAAGGTTTTTTCAAAGTGATACATTTGATAGGATTGTTTCTCTGAACAAAATAATGGGACATGAACGATCAAAAGACTTGAAAATGCAAGTTCAAGGCAGTTAAATACATCAAGATAGAAAGATTGATATTATGATTATGAAAGGTTTTGCACAGAGGTTAATTGATCAAGGAGAGGTTTAAAAGGAATTGATTAAAATGGAAATTATCCTACATGCCATAGAACTAACAATTATATCTCCCACTTACAAGTCCAATGTAGTATATGGAGACACATACTTAGATCAATTGGCATTTGAAGCTCAAGAGACAAGATTCAAGTAAACTTACCGCTTCATGGAAAATACATAAATGGTTTCTACACATAATACTAACTTGGGAAAGCCTTCTAGATTATAGTGATGTATGTGATTTAAAAAGTCATAAATTGTATTTAGTGTTAACCGATTCTCATTCATGTTATCCTTTTTATGGAAGGCAACATATACTATGTTGGCCTTTTTTGAATGTTTCTAGCACTCAATCACTAATGTTTCTAGCACTCAATCACTAAGGAAGCCCATGTTGAGCCTTTCGGTTTAGTAGCTTTTTCATTTTCTTCTATTATTGAGAATCAAGTGGATTTCTAGGATGTAAATCATTCAAGATAGTATTGGTATATGGATGTTTGTCAAAATAAAGAGATGAAAGTGTGTTTATCCATCTTTACGAACTTTGCCCGAAAAAAACACACATAGGGTAGTTCTCCCTTGTATGCTTGGAAGAAACTCGCTTTCAACTCATTCAACAATGTCAATGTTGAGCCAAGTCTTATTTCTTTTGTGAAAAGGTACAAGTCATATAAGTGGCATGTTGGCAAAGCGAATCTCTCCTTTCCTAAAGGTGTAGAGTCCATTGGACATACAAGGAAAAACAAAAAACAAAAAATTCAACTCTTATAAGATATAAAGTCAAGAGGAAAGTAAAGAGTTGAAGAAGATCTACCTCACTTTAAGTTATTTTATGCAAATGAATCTAATAAATTAGTGGTGTTGACAATAGTATAATCAATTGAATTTATGCATGGCTCCTCACACAGTTTGGTTGAATGAACTTGTTTGATTAAATTATTGGTCACCTTAGTTGTTGTGGACTCCGTGCATGTTGTGCCTTTTTATGCTATAAAACAACTCAATACTTCATATTCTTCTTGTTTTATTTGTTTCATTTTTTACATATATTGGCTAGTAACTTTGACTTTTAAAGTTTACCTTCAATCATACCTATCAATTTTCAAGCAAGTCTACAACCTACTATAATACAATACTTCTTGGTCAATGTCATAGTTCACTTGATACTAGATGCACTCTTGATGCAATGACAGGACATGACTTGTGACTAGGTGACTCGGAGGTCCCACTTCCACTTTTATTCATGTATTTTATAATTCTAGAAACTATCTACACCTTACACTCTATGTGAAGTCTTTTACTTTTTAGCCATTTTGACACACTTGAAAGAATTCTATTCAATGGAATTGAATGTGTAGAAGACGAGATATATGTATTGTTTGTTGCAAAGGAAATGACTAAGTTTGTGTACAAAAAAGTTTGATGTTGATTTGTAATTGACTAGTTCTAAAATATCTACAAAGACAATGAATCAAAATCAGTAAAACATTTCGATAACTCAAATTGAACAAGAGCGTTGCGATGTGCCACAAAGGCCTAGCCACTTAACTAATCTTTCATGTGCTAAAGTTTTTGATGATTTAAAAATGTTTGAAAATATAAATTACTAGTGATTTTTTAAGGGAAATAAAATTGTGAGAGAACAATAAATATGTAGTATGTGATAATTGTGGTATTAGTTTGTGAGCTTATTGATTATGGTCTGACAATATTTAGTTTTTGGCTGCACAATTTTCCTATCTAGCATTATGTTTAGCCTAAAATCAAGAAAAGAATATTATGAAAGGAGAATTTGTCAAAGAGAAACATGGTCCTATGTATTGGAGCCAGAAACAAATTCTAGAACATTTAAAACAAAATTTGGCTCACAACCAGGCTCACTTGAACTTTATACTCCTAGTTCATACTTGGGAGTTATCACAAAGTTAGGAGGCTATCTTTTTGGCCAAAGCTTTAACTATAATTTTATAAGCGAGAATCATAATGGGGATCAGTGGATACTTTGACAAGATCAAGAAAGTTTCTCATGGAGTTTGCATGGGTTATATAGGAGATTTTGTTTACGAGTGTTCTAGTGGGCAACATAAAAGTATGCGGCAGTGCCATCAATACATGGGATTTTTTATTGAGTGAAGAGACTTGAGGGCATTAAGGAGACCAAATACCAATACCACACCAAAGTATGCAAGGACACATTATCTAAGAAGAGGTTCTAGAACATTATCTATAAAATTCTAGAAAGTAGGTTATAAGTCCAAAAGGCATAACAAGATAGAAGTAGATAAGTCATAAAAGCTAGTGGGAAATTTCTCTATGCAAAGTTTTCTATGATAACTTTCTCAAACTGAAAAGTTTAGAGTTCATAGAGCCTAACTTTTTCTTTCTTTCTAGAGATGCCAACATTGCATCCATCATGGCCTAAGATGAAGCAAGATTTTCTATAGATCTTAATTTCACCATGTTTTTGGCATGATCATAAGCAAAGAAGGGATAAATTGATTTAGCATATTTGTTGTGTAGAAAATTATTCTGAACCACTTAAACCGTTTTTGAGAGCATTGAGGTTTTCAAAGAGAACAAAATCTATTAATCTCAAAAAAAATGGTAAAGTTATTAGACCCAAATTTCCTATAGTCTCTATCTAGCCAAATGTTCCATAAATGAATAGCTCTACCACATTGCTACAAATAATTAATACTAGGAGCAACAAACACTATGTCATGAAAAAAATAAGTTATAAAAACCCTTAAATTTCACATGGAATCTAGCTATGAATAAATGAAAATGGATCTCCAGAGATGAATGTGAGAAAAGAAAAAAAAGATTATTAACATCTTCATCTAAAGGTTTCCATTTACTGTAGACATGGGAACTTCTTATATGCTTTACTTTGACAAAAGGGCTTGTTGGGTGACTCAAGGAGCAAGATTTTGTATTTTGGTAGGGCTAATTTTGTGGAGATGAGAGAATCTAGACTTTCATTTGAAAGGAGGGTTATCAACATTGAGTTTTTAATTTGGTGTTAAACTAGGACAAGTTATGATATTTTTTCTTAATGGTAGAAAAGACAGTATTGTGAAAATTCACACGTGTGGGAACCCCTAAGTGTGAAATTGATCTCCTAAGCAATGATTTTGCACTTTAGATCAACTCTAGATTGAAATCCAAGATCTATGTCAAAATCTAAGGCAAAGAGGCAAATCTACATGCATACATTCATAACCAAAAGTGTTTCACACATGTGGAAGATCATCATGAATAAACTAAGGCAAATTAAGCTCCTCTCCTCGGGTAGAGAGAGAATAGACCAATTTTGCTCTTTGGTATAGAGAGACAAAATACATACAAAATTGAGAGATCTCCAAATTGACTCAAAAGCTCACATTTGATTATGATAGAAAATCAAAGTACATATAGAACTCGTGGAGATCCATGCTTCAATCCCATTAGACCCCTTAATCATAGCCTCTCTAATCCTATTGGATGTGTGATGCAACATCTCTAACTTTTGATTGGACAAATCTCTCACTTATGATTGGACCCTTTGACTTTTGCCAACACATTGACTTGATCACTCATCAAATTACATCTACACATGTGTCACAAGCCTAACTAGCTAGACCTATGTCATATTTGACTTTTGGCCTAATGATGACAAGACATGTGGAATTGACTATTTGACCTCTAATGCTAAAATTGGCTCTATCAACTAGTGACACCTCGATGCTTGACCATAGAACTTTATGACACCCCTAAAGTCAACACTATAAACTATTTCTAACTCTTTTACACACGTGGGAACATGCTCCACATGTGTGAAATATACTCACAAACATAAAATATAAAATTGCCAAGCTAGATTTTTGCCAATTTTTCACACTCCTCAAAAAATAGCTTGCTAAGGTACTAGATCAACCAAGGAGTTTGTGAGAGTTTTTGAGTGGATCCTTTGGTTTGCATATGAAGTGAAGATCATCCAAGGGATCCATCATAGCTGCACCCTCACCATATCCATGATAAGACTTCTTTGGTAGAAATCATTTGCCAACACCTTTGAAGAGCATTCCACCAGTTTGCCACTATATCCATGTGCTTCCTCCATGCTTGATGATGATCTTTGATTTGAAAGTACATTTGCATGAAGATGGCTGCACCATGATGAAAATCAAAGGCTTCCATGTCTCATAAAGATCACAAAGATCATAGAGATCAAGATCATAAGATGAGTAAAAGTTTTGATCATCAAGATTAAGCATACTACCTTGACTAGTCCACATACTCGCTTGACTAGTCCACATACTATGAACTTTATCCATACTAGCTTGACTAGTCCACTTACTATGAACTTTATCCACAATAGATCTAATCTTGAAATCAAATGCAATCTTTATTTTCTTGAGGCTAAACACTTGCTCAAGGATGTAAGTGTCCTTCAAGGATGATTCACTTAATCTCAAGAGAAGTTTACAAATTCCCTCAGACCATGTAAAAACATGATTTTTCAAACCATGAGTATCAAACTCATTCTTGCTCTTACAAGATCCAAGAACATACTTTTGATGACACAATATCTTGCTTTTAAAATGTTTTGGAAACATATCTAAGCCATCAATGACAAGAAATATGTCCATATACTAGGCATGCTCCAAAACTAGAATTGCCTTGCTTGAACTTTGAGATGTAAAAATCTCAATAAAGCAAGATAGTACATCAAGTAATGGAGGATAAGCATAAGTGAGGATGTTGAAGTGGATACCGCCTGAAACTTGCCTCCCTTTACTATGAAAAATGAGCCATAAAGACTTGGCCATTGTTCACAGATTCCACTCTATCTGTGAACATGGTTGTTTGGGTTTTTTTACTTCTTTGTTACCGTTCTTTAGGGTTCTTCTGGTCCTTACGGTTCTTCTTGTTAGAACGGTTATCACACGGACGTGTTACTCAGATTTCAACATGTATTTCCCAGCCTGTCAATGGCAGACACGGTTTCGATACTCAGGTACATGCATAAGCCAGCCATGTAACCATCTATAGCTCAAGAGGATCAACGTTCTGGAACAGGGAGAAATTCTACCACTATCTACTAAATCAAAAACAATCAAGAACAAGATTAACTACTCAAACAAGAAACAAGAAACAAGAAACTATATTCCTAACAGCATAATAGCAGTCCAAGAATCAAGAACCACTCATTTCTTGATGCTTAGATTGCCCAAGAACAATCAAGAATTGGAATGTAAGAAAGTATGCAAGATCTACACCACAAACCAGCCTATTTAGTTTACTTGCATGCTGATTCCTACCTTATTCCACAAACAAGAAATGAATCCTAATCCACAACTAAGTAAGAAACAAGAAAACAAGATCCTAGTTAATCCACAATACAAGGAAATCAAGCATGAAACTTCACTCAAGAACATTGCATGAACAAGGAGCTTCGCAATTATCAAGAACTCATGGAGGATCCTCTTTATTTGCTCAAGAGAACTCGACAATACATTCAAAGCTCTCTCACAAGAGAGAGGGGCCCTTAAATAAGCAAGAAGGCTGCCCATGTGGAGCCCAAGTGGCAGTTCCATCAAAGTAGAAATCACATGTGGAATTCACCCTTCCACTAAAGGTCACCATCAAAAGGTGGCCCACTCTAACTAATTTAAGGGGGGTCTACATTTATTTACAAGGCCTAGAAAATATGACTAGCTCCTACATGGTCGTTCCTTCTCTGGGATACACCATGTAGGCTCACATAGATATTTCACTGTCATCCTAGCTAGTAATTTCTTGGCTCTCATGCTCGGCTCTCAGCTTCTTCTGCTTTCCTCCTTCTGAGACCTCGGTCATGGGTGAGAGGTATTCTGTGTCTTCATCTTGGCTCGACATCTGGAGATTCTTTGGAATCTGCTAACAATATCCACCCCTAATCTGTTGCAGGACCCACTGCAACACTGGTGATGTCTTTCGCTTGGCACTTGGAAAAGCATGGATCTTTGTTCACTTCCGTAAAACCAGGTGCTTATTATCCGCAAAACTTATTATTATTATTATTATTATTTTCAAAATTGGAAGTCTCTCAATTGGCCGCTACATTCCAGCCTTTTAGAGAACTTATTGTGAGTCCTGCTCACCTTGTCGTCGTGCTGTTTGCTTTCTCTCGCTCATCTCCGCTTTTTGATGCCCCTATTCGCCACCTTCCATCAAGGCTTCAAAAACTTGGAAGCGGAGCTTACTTCCAAAATTGAGGGGCCCCAGATATTCTCTTACCCCTCATGTTGGGAGGGTATTTCCTCTCAAATTTCTCCGACTCTCTTGTGTAAGCCAATTTGCCTCTGGGCCTAGTAGGGGAAGTTGTCCTACGCGGTTGGGATGGCCCCACTAGATAATCATCTAGGGCCTTGGTGCCCGTATCTTTCTCTTTAGCTTGCTCACTTGTCGATGGCTCAGCTGCGTCCGTGTCTTGCCTGGGCAAGAATCTTCTTGTCTCTGGTTGATCCGCCAGGAAGTCATCATCACCCCCCATGTCGGTGTTAGTTTCTGAAATGTCAAGGATGGAATGATCTAGAGAGAGGGGTGCGGGGGTGATAGGTTTAGGAGGAGGTGGGATCAACAAGCTATACGCTGCACCAGGGGAGTGGAGTTGTTGAAGGAACTCATCCCGTCGAGCTTTGTAGGTGTCAGCTGGGACTTTTGATGGGCCTATTATTTTTCTAGGAGGTGATGGAGAGAGGGAAGATGAAAGAATCGGGTAAGTTGAAATAAATGTTTCGAAAAAATTAAATGCAGAGTATGAGGAGGGGTTAAAGGTGGGAGAGGTCGGGTAAAAGTTCTAGAAGCAACATCGGCTCTCTGGCCACCCGATCCCGAGCTACCATTTGAAGGGTGGATTTGCCCGTCTTGATTCCTTGTCCTATCATTCCCATCATCGTCCCTTGGCTTCGTTGATTGAGCGCCTGCTTGGGCCTTGCACGCCTTATCCCATAATTGGTTCACCTTGTCCAAGACTTGCTACAGGGCCTTTGTGGTGTCTTCCAGCTGCTTCTGGGACTCAAGGATGATCTTCTCTTGCTTGGCCACAATGTTTTAAAATTTTTTCTTTTCGGCTTCTTGTTCTTGGATTAGCTGCACGTATTTCTCCATCCGGATGGCTGAGGCTTGTGGGGCCTGGAATTGAATGTCCTTGGGCTTGACTAGAGGAGCATCGACTATCATTGCACCCGATGATCCGTCTCGTACTTGGTCGATTTGGACCATCTGGTGTTTCAGCTGTTGCTGGACCTCTTCCAGAGTAGATTTATGCCCGGCCATCACCGATCTGGCTTCCACTGTCTCTTTTTTTTTTTTTCTTTGGCCAGCCCTTGATATCGCACAATTTCTTGGTCTTGATGTTGGACCTTGCTCTCGAGCATTTGATACTGGATCACCAATCAATGCATGTGGTAGCTCATTTCGGATAGGCCTATCATCGAGCGCTTGGCTGCTTTAGTGATCTTTTCAGGGTTAGTGAGAGTTGGGTACTGATCTGGAGTGTGGGATGGTGAGGCTAAACCAAAAAATAAGCATTGTGTCAGAGCTGAAGATGGAGGTGGAGGTGGAGGTAGTGGAGGGATGATGTTAGTAACTGTTGTGGTGGTGGTGGTGGTGGTTAGTGGAGGGGTCAGACTTCTTCCTGGCTGCTTCTCCTTCTCTGGTTCGTCGTCGCTTATTTCCATCAGGTCTGCAACATCAAAATATTGCGATGTGTCCAATGTGTGGACTTGTTGGGCCTGTGGTTGTTGAGCCGCTTCTGTGACCTGGGGACTGGATATCCCCACTCCTTTCCCTCCCCTCCAAAACTTGTGTCAGTGGTAATGTTGGTGGCGTTGGCGTAGTAATCAGTGTGGGTGGGTGGTGACTTGATCTGATGGACCTATGACTTGAGATACTGTCATGTCAGGTGCTTGTGTAGAGGTAGTTGCTCCATCACCCCTGTCGATGACATGTGAGGGTGATGAGTGTGGTTGTGAGGCCGTGGATGAGCTTCCATCATCTGAGGTGGGACCATCTTAAACTGATCCCATTGGTGATGCGCTTCCAGCTTAAAGCTTCTTTTACATCTTTTGTTGCCTTGAGTCTGGCAACTGAGCCTTGAAGGTATCGGCCTCTTGAGCTCCGGAGGTTGCAGTTGCTTGTGAGTCTGATTGTGGGCTTGTTTGCTTCTGTACCAGAGGGAGAATACTAGTGTTTACTCGTTTAGGCTGGGATGCCGATGGTGAAGTTGTCCTTGATCGTGCACGCTTGGACTTTGTTGACTCAATGGGAATTTCCCATGCCTTGTCTGCAAGCTGCAAGTGTTGTTGAAGCTTTGGCCCGTTATGTACTTGGTGAAGAGTGATATTTGTCAACAGATATCCGAGTACTGTTGTTTGCTACTTCTTCTTAATGCACTCATGAAGATAGTTCGAAACAAACTGTGCCCAGTCATAGAGATTCTGGGAATGCAGTCATGAATCTGCCATCATGTGAAACAGGGACATGGGTACCCTCTACAACTTTGTTCTTGGTCGTTGTGTGCACTTTGTCAAGTACGCACATGCCGCTTGTAGTTGTGGGTCATTGATTGCTTCGACTCAATACCCGTCCTTGTTTTTCTACTTGGCCACGGATGGGTCAATGAATTTGAAATATGCTGTCTGCTCGATTTTTTTAAGTGTCCTCGTGACAACATTGGGTCCTCTTGGGAACCCAAAAGGTTGCAAGTCGGCAGGTGCAAATGATATGTTGTAAACATAGTTCCTCACAGGAGGAACTATGAGCTGGCATGACCTTGCTGTAGCATTGTAGTTGGCATATATCATATGCACGAGATACGGGCTTTGATACCCTCTCAGGTTTGGCATATGGAACTCAATGGCTCGAAAGAAGGATGCTGCCTGTTGATACCAGTGTTGCAATTCAGTCATATCCATTTTGGACAATTGGATGCCGAGCTTATTGGCATCAGGGTCATCAAAACTGGAGGCAGGGTTGGTAGACATGATGAAAAAATTGGGAAATAAGAATCTAGAAAAAGTGTGTCGGTCGAGATTTCAGACAGGGTTAACATGCGTCAGTTGAGATTTGAGCGGAGGGTGTCAGTTGAGTTTTTAGTCGGAGTGTGTTGGTTGAGATGGGAGCGGAGGGTGTTGGTTGAGTTTTGATCAGAAGGTGTCGGTTGAGTTTTGATCGGAGGGCGTCAGTTTAGATGGGAGCGGAGGGCATCGGTTGAGATGCAATGGAAAGGCGTCGGCTGAGATGCAATGGAAAGGCGTCGGTTGAGAGTGATGGCGGGAAAGGAATGGACTGTGAGGATCTAAGGTTGGAAAGGATCTGAGGTGAAAGTGGAGGTGTTGTGGATAGAAGGGTATGGAGGATGTGTGGCAAACAAAGTCTGGTGTGAACAATGGAAGGTAGAAAATTCCAAAAAAAGAAGATGTTGGTATATGGTTGTGACTAAGCGGAAGGGATGAAGATAGTGGGAGATGTAAAGAAAATAGCTTTTGGTTAAGACGGGTGTTTGGAGAGGATGAAAGGAAAGTGTGTAAGATGAAAAGGTGATGCTCAATAGTGTAACGAAAGCGTTTTGAATGCTTATGTGACACTACCCTTTAGCATGCGAAATGTTTCAAATGCTTTGTTCTCCGTTGGCGATATTAGGTTTGGAGATTGTTGGTGATGGTGCTCTCATTGGAAAACACACTAGGATGGCTGATACTTGGTAGAGATGGTGTGGAAGCAACCACGGATGCACAAAACAAGAGAGCGCCAAGATCGTATAGGAGAGCTAGAAAATCGCCAGTAGATCATCGACAGAGAGCTTCAGAGTTTGCACTTCGCTGAGGTGCGAATGGCATCGAGGTGATGGCATTTATGGACGCCGTCAGCTGGGTTCGGGCATGATGGGACGTGTCTGTTCGTTGGATTTTGAATGAAAAGCGTCGGCCGAGATTTAATGCAGTTGCGTCAGTCAAAATCTGAGAGAGTCGCGTCAGTCGAGATCTGAGAGAGTCGCGTCGATCGAGATCTGAGAGATTCACGTTGGTTGAGATCTGAGAGAGTCGCATCGGTCAAGATCTG
This sequence comes from Diphasiastrum complanatum, assembly GCA_029204225.1. Lineage (NCBI taxonomy): Eukaryota > Viridiplantae > Streptophyta > Lycopodiopsida > Lycopodiales > Lycopodiaceae > Diphasiastrum > Diphasiastrum complanatum. Next base: position 50,604,315 of record CM055097.1, read on the forward strand.
AGAGAGTTGCGTCGGTTGAGATCTGAGAGAGTCACGTCGGTCGAGATCTAATAAAAATCCATCGGTTGAGATCTGAGCTGATCCCGTCGGTTGAGATTTGAGCTGATTCCGTCGGTTGAGATTTGAGATGATCCCGTCGGTTGAGATTTGAGCTGATCTCATCGGTTGAGATTTGAGTGGATCCCGTCAATTGAGATTTGAGCTGATCCCGTCGGTTGAGATTTGACAAAATCCCAATATGTAGGAATGGATTTGTGTGATGCTAGTGAAGAACTTCAAGTTGAAAATATGAGTGTGGCCCAGAGTAGAAGTTCTTATGAAAAGAGTGTATCCCTTTGTATGCTTGAGATACTAGTGAGACAGAGATGAGGTGGCTAAAGTGTGAGAATCATTTCCGATGGTGTAGCCTATCATTTGTTGATCTAGAACATCCATGACCCAGGAATATGTATAGGAAGAAGAGAATGCATAGAAAGTACATAAGTAATGGTATGAAGTATAAACAAGGAATGAGGTGAAAAATAGGCATGGAAAACCAAAACTACAAGCAAGATCATAAGAAAAATAGAAAGAAAGAAATAAAAAATGTAAAATCTATACTAGGGAAAAGATGTTAAATTGGGTCAACAAAAAACAACTCTTTGTAATACCGCCTTAGACGACCACCGTTTACGACAATGTCTAGGAGGATTCCGTCAAGTATTTGCAACTGGACTGCACCATTAGAAAAGATTTTATTAATAACATACGGCCCCTCACTTCTGAATTTCAATTTGCCGGGGTGCTTCTTGGATGTATAAAGAAGTACCTGGTCACCTAAATGTAGATCTTTATTGCGCAGGTGACGGTCATGCCAGGCCTTTTGGCATCGTTTATTAACCAGCTGTGCGTGGTAAGATATAAGTCTTGTCTCGCATAATTGGGTTAACATAAATAGCCTAGTTTTGAGTTGTTATTCGATTGCAGCTTTTTCACAGAGATCTGTTGAAAAATCTTCCATGACTCGTAATGATGGGACTAAGAATTCTACTGGCATTACCGCCTCTTGACCATATACTAAGTGAAAAGGGGTAACCCACCCAGTGGCTTTCTTCGGGGTGGTGCGGTAAGCCCAAACAACATTTGAGAAAAGTTTTGTTTTCCAATTAGAACGACTAGTTTCAACTATCTTGGTCAAAATTTTACATATCGTCTTGTTAGTTGATTCAGCCTGGCCATTACATCTAGGGTAGTACGGTGTACTTTTTTTTATGAACAACAAGGTAATGGCGTAGGAGGTTATCAATGATAGCATTTAAAAAATGTGTGCCGCGATCACTAAGTAACTCAATGGGACAGCCAAAATGTGTAATAATATTTTCGTAAAAAAAATGCACGACTGTTTTTGCATTGGCATCCTTCGTTGCTCGAGCCTCCACCCACTTAGTGGCGTAATCTGTGGCTATGAGGATGTAACGAGCTTCAGTATGTTTTGTTGCTGGACTGATTGGTCCAACAAAGTCAATTCCCCACTTATGGAAGGCTTCGCCTTCTATAATGGGAGTTAACGGCGTGAAATCTGCTTTGGTGTTTTTCTTGGCTCGTTGACAAACATCACACGCTTTAATGACAACAAACGTGTCCTTAAACAAAGATGGCCACCACAGTCCTGCTCGAAGGATAATCTTCGCTGTGGCTTCAGCAGAAAAGTGGCCACCTCCAATGTCCTCATGAGCCTGAGATATGATAGGTCGTATCTCAGATTCATAAGCACATCGACGAATGATACTGTCAACGTCCCTTTTGTAAAGTTGTCTCGCAATTAACTGAAAGGGCGCTGCTTTTAGCAATTTTCTTTTTTTTGCTGCCGTACTCAGGCCTTCTTTGAGTCTGCCTGTTGTGAGGAACTGGGAGATCTCCTCAGCCCATAAGGGTGTAGCATCGATCTGAAAAAGGCATGCATCAGGGAGATCATCATTGATTGGTGCAGTTGCTTTTTCAGCACTTGGTAGTCTGGAAAGGTGGTCCGCCATGAAATGTTGGGTCCCTTTCCAAACGACTATGCGGAAATTAAATTCCTCTAAAATCAATAGCCATTGAGCTGTACGTCCCGTTTTATAGGATTTATTAACAATATATAGAATGGCTTGATGGTCTATGTAGAACGCAAAGGTCTAGCATAATAAATAATGTCTTAGTTGTTGCACAACATAGACCATCGCCAATGCTTCTCTCTTGGTGGTTGTATAGTTTACTTCAGTAGGCACCAATTGCCTGCTCAAGAAACGTATTGGGAAGTCTTTGCCATACTTGCCTGGTTGTGCAAGAAGACCTCCAATGGCATACTTACTTGCGTCAGTATGTACATGGAACTTTTTCATGTAATCTAGCGAGCGGAGTATGGGAGCCGTGGTGAGGGCTGTTTTCAACTCCTCAAAGGCCTTAATTCGTTCTTCGGTCCAGCGAGGATCTACCACAACTAAATAGACGAGGCGTGCCTTGCCGGCATAGTCGATTATAAAGATGCGATAATAATCTGTATGACCGAGGAAGACATATACTTCCTTCACTGTTGCAGGTAAGGGCATTTCCACTATAACCTTGATTTTTGACGGGTCAATAGAAATACTGTCATTTGAAATTATATGCCCGAGTATGACCCCATGGGTGATCCATATTTGGCATTTATCAGGGTTTAGTGAGATTCCAAATCTATGACATCGAATGAAGATTTTCTCCAGGGTGTCAAGGTGTGTAGCTGCCGAGGAATGTACACCTAGATCGTCGAGATAAATCTCCACGATTCGGTGTAATAGATCTTGAAAGGAAAGTTGCATGACCCTTTGGAATGTTGAGGGGGCATTGCATAAGCCAAAATGCATAACGTTATAAACATAAACCCCGTTCTCTGTTGCAAAGGCCGTTTTATGTTTATCTTCAGGGGCTATTTGAACAAGGAAATACCCGCTAAATCCATCTAAGAAGCTGAAAGCTTCAGCTCTTGCCATTTTCTCAAGGATTTGAGTCGTTAAAGGCAAGGAAAAATGGTCTTTCTTCGTAACCGCATTAAGGTATTTGAGATCGACACAGATACGAAGCTTGCCATTTTTCCTGGGTACAACCACAATGGGTGATACCCAATCACTATGTTGAACTTCATAAATGAAGCCAACATCTAACAATTTCTTAATATCTTCGTCGATCCTCTCACGATAGACATGGTTAGATTGACAGGGTTTAGCCCTAATAGGCTTAGCATTATTTTCTAAAGGAATACTATGGATGACTATTTCAGGTGGGATTCCTTTCATTTCTATATAATTCCATGCAAATACATCCATGTATTTGCAGAGTAATGTTTCTAGATCAAAAAGTTGGGTTGATGACAAATGTGCACCAACATGAACTATTTGATCTATCTCCTCGTCAGGATCTTTGAGGTTTAGTGAAATTGTTTTAGCAGGTCCTTCAGAGGAGTTGGAACTTGGTGTAGGTTCTCGATGTGGCTGTGGCAACTGGATAACAACGTCATCCAGTGTAAAATCTTTGAACTTCTGTGGAAGATCAAAAGGTGGGTCCCCAAAATTTTCTGGGACTTTGGGAATCATCTGAGTTGATTCACTACCGGACGTGGAAGCATTGTCGGATTGTTTGGTTTTTGTCCCTTTTGACAAGGGCTTGATCGGTTGTTTAAGCTTCTCACGCATCTATTTTTGACGCTCGGTTAATTTTGTATCAATAACTTTAGTTGTTTGTAATCGAGGTTTTTGAGTGGGCGGTGTTGGTGCCTCACTTATCATATCATCGTCGATTGTATCCCAGACTTCATCGGGATACACATCCCATGTATATACTTTGGGTTTGGGCTTGTATGTTTGTGTGTTGGGTACCTTGGATGTCAGTTGGACGTGAGCCAACGGTCCTGGTGTCGTTATCTCCTTAGGAATTGATTTTGGCGGATAAGGTTGTGCATCTAGATATAGGAGTACATGTTCATCCGTCATGTCTACATCATCAATGGAAAGAATACATTCTTCCGAAGCATGGGTGGTAGAGACACTAGGTTCTCCTGGGCACCACGCTATAGGAATCCGGTCAATCATCATAAGTGGGATAATGGGTGTGTCAATGTTTGTAGAGGATGGGAGAATATCCACATCTGCTGCAGCAGTTTCGATACGACATCGATTAGAATCAATATAGTCCACAGTGGCTAGTGCGTGACCCCAATTGATTATGTCCGTGGATATCGTATAGTGACCTTTTGGTTGGATCGGGACGCTATCTGATTCATCATATGTTGTGGATGACCAATCATCGTATACCTTGGCGAGCTTGACATGGACTGTTGAGTCACCCGTGACTCGTTTATCGTGGTTACCAAAGGTAATTTTGCTATGCTTTCAATATTGGACAACACCTGCCGTCTGGAGCCACACCTGCTATGCAAACTTTTATATTTGATAAATGACCAGCAGGGTCATAACTCGTTGATCAGCCATGCAAAGTTTCTATCGTGGTTGATCGAGGGTATGAAAGCCCCATGACTTTGCTAATGACAAAGCCATGATATTAACGCCTGATCCGCTATCTAGGATAGCAGATACTACGAGATAGTCTTTATAGGACAAAAGTAGGGTATTGCTAGTCCCCTTAGCGACACCTATATTCAACAGATTCATAGGAATATGGAGAATTTCAGGAATCTCTTCTGTTTTCCACTGTTCATCAGGAATAGTAGGCAGCTGAAAATTTCGATGGATATAACGTTGAAGCCCAGTGAAGGATTTTATTGCGGTATGAAACGGCTTGGTGAGTTGAGCTTGCAGGAGGTCAAAAAATACTTCAAGTCCCTGTAGGGATTGCTCCTTTTCGGGGATATGAGCTAAGAACAGACTTTCTGTATGTTATTCCTCTCGCAAAAACTCATCTCGAGACTCATTGTATTGCCGTTGTTCCACCTTTGGGTCTGGGTAATCTTTTGGTAATGTGGAAGTGGCTTCCCTGGGGGTCAGCTGATTTGGCATTATTTTGCTGCTGTTCTTGTTGTTGGCGTTGTGCTCTAGTGAGAACTCTAATAGGTTTGGATGAGATATGATGTGTTGGAAGAATCCTGTTAGGTTGTTTAGGACAATCCTTGAAATTGTGTTTACGGACACAGTCGGGACATTCCGCATGGTATTGGTTTTTAACTTTACAGTCAGCCATGAAATGTCCTGTTTCACCACAAATAAAGTAGTGGTTGCTCATTGGGCCTGTGGCAATAGCATAACCATCTTGGATGGCTAGCTGTGCTGGATTTTTTGGTGGTGTTGAATACTCATCTTGTTTGCACGAGCACGAGTTGTCGGTTTGATAATGTTGAGAACTAGCAGATGGAAGTGTTGTATCTTGATGATAGGACTGATCGTAGGAGTTTTCAACAAGATGTGTTTGTGTAGACTCTCGAGGATTTCTATGTTTTTGTGGTCCTAGATCTGGTTGTCCTCTTGGAGGTGGTCCTAAGAGTGCCAACTGTGGTTGAGATTCATGTCTAGGTTGTCTAGGCAACTCTTGTATATGCACTTGGTTGTTTCATGGTTGGTAGTGCGTGTGCTGGTTTTGTGAAACAAACGGTTGTCGAGGAGGTTGAATATGTCCTCTTGACTAGTTGTGAGGTTGGTTCCTCGGGTTATAGTAGCAATAAAGAGAGGTATGTCCCATAAAGTCGCAGATGTCACATTTGATCAAAGAAGTATCTGGGACCGGTTGGTATGAAGTGCACTCATTGCCAGTGTGTGCACCTCGATAGTGAGGGCAACACATGTTCTCTCGTCTATGGTGGATTTGGCCAGTGGGTAACTGACCCGACATCGAACTCTGGATAGACTTAAGAGTGTTTTGAAACTCTTTCGTGAGTTTCTCCATCTGTTGTTGGTGTTGCTGGTTAAGCAACTCCATCTGTGTTTTCCACAACTGTTCTCGAGTTTTGTCGTTTGGTCGAGGTTCTTGGACAGGATGATGTGCTCTCCGTTCACGTGTTCATCGTCATCAGAGCCCTCATCTTCCTCTCGAATGGCGTCAGACATGGCTTGTTTCAATGATGTATATTCGTCATTGTAACGAAGTTCACGTCTTATCCATCGTGGGAGTCCAACGAGGAACCGAATTATGAGCATAAACTCAGTGGATTGTTCTTGTACCTGACTTTTTAATCTTTAAAATCGTTCAATATAGTCACGTACTTTCTCATCTTTTGTCATTTTGATATTACTTAGCTTGACAAAAGGACTTTCTATCAAGCGGAATGGCTTGAAGCATTTGATAAAGGCCTCCTTCAAGAGTGACCAGTCACATTTGTCTTCACGATCAAGGTTAAAAAACCACTCTCGTGCTCGATCAATCATGGTCATCGAAAAGAGCTGTACCATGGCTTCCGGTGATGTCTAACCATAGACGTCACATGCATTCTCAAAGACTTGAAGCAATCTTTGAGGATCAGTATTACCATCGTACTTAGGTAAATCTGGCTTTGGGGTATGTTTTTCAATACGTGGAACATTATTCGCAAAAGCTCCGTTTAAGTGAGCTCGTGCATGTGAAGATTCGACAGCATGAAAATGTGGTCGTTCATATGGAGCTTCATAACGCATGGATTCCCATCTGTCGAATGGGTTGGTGGATGGCTCTTGGACTTGGGATTTCATTCAGGAATTTCTGTTAAATTGAGCTTGTTCGGTGGATGGGGAGACCATCTCTGGTGGATAGTCCTCCGTAGAATTCAGATCGTAAGGGCGATCCATAACAACTTGTAGAGTATCGTATGATTGTGTAAATAGGCTCCTGGACGTTGTTACTGTGGCTACAGTGCAAGGTGCAAAGCAATGGGGTTTTGTTGAATGTATTCTCTAAAGCTCACAAAAACTGTCGGTCGAGAACTGACATGAGGTTGTCGGTCGAGATCTGACGTGAGAGTGTCGGTCGAGATGAAAGAAATGCTTCGAGCAAATGCGTCGGTTGAGACGTGAGCAAATGAGTCGGTTGAGATTTTAAAGCAAATACATAGGTTGAGATTTAACTCAAGACATGGCAGGATTGTTCTGTAGTGGCTCAGTCGAGAGTCAATGTGTAGCGGTCCAATCCAGACGAGAGTCGTGGCTCGGCTTGGGGAGGAGCGTGAAGCATCGGTTGAGACTGAGCTTCGCGCTACATGTTACTCAGATTTCAACATGTATTTCCCAGTTTGTCAATGGGAGACAAGGTTTCGATACTTAGCTACATGCATAAGCCAGCCATGTAACCATCTATAGCTCAAGAGGATCAATGTTCTGGAACAGGGAGCAGTTCTACCACTATCTACTAAATCAAAAAACAATCAAGAACAAGATTAACTACTCAAACAAGAAACAAGAAACAAGAAACTAGATTCCTAACAACATAATAACAGTCCAAGAATCAAGAAACACTCATTTCTTGATGCTTAGATTGCCCAAGAACAATCAAAAACTGGAATGTAAGAAAGTATGCAAGATCTACACCACAAACCAGCCTATTTAGTTTACTTGCATGCTGATTCCTACCTTATTCCACAAACAAGAAATGAATCCTAATCCACAACTAAGTAAGAAACAAGAAAACAAGATCCTAGTTAATCCACAATACAAGGAAATCAAGCATGCTCATAGAAACTTCACTCAAGAACATTGCCATGAACAAGGAGCTTAGCAATTATCGAGAACTCGTGGAGGATACTCTTTATTTGCTCAAGAGAACTTGACAATACATTCAAAGCTTCCTCACAAGAGAGAGGAGCCCTTAAATAAGCAAGAAGGCTGCCCATGTGGAGCCCAAGTGGCAATTCCACCAAATTAAAAATTACATGTGGAATTTGCCCTTCCACTAAAGGTCACCATCAAAAGGTGGCTCACTCTAACTAATTTAAGGGGGGTCTACATTTATTTACAAGGCCTAGGAAATATGACTAGCTCCTACCTGGTCGTTCTTTCTCTATGATACACCATGTAGGCTCACATAGATATTTCACTGTCATCCTAGCTAGTAATTTCTCGGCTCTCATGCTCGGCTCTCAGCTTCTTCTGCTCTCCTCCTTCTGAGATCTCCTCGGTCATGGGTGAGAGGTATTCTGTGTCTTCGTCTTGGCTCGGCATCTGGGGATTCTCTGAAATCTGCGGCTTGGCTCGGCATCTGGAGATTCTCTGAAATCTGCTAACAACCATCCATCTTGAAGATTCTCTTGAATCCATGTGTTGAGGATACTCCTCCTCAAACCTTGACCTCATCACATCTTGATAGTATTCAATAGATATGATTTGAGATGTATCTTGGGATGCCTTGATCTCGGCCCCTTCCAAGGTTGAATGTTGATCTTCATAAAGTATGACATCTTTACTCTCAATCACTTTTGAAATAGAGAGTATAAAGGCTTTATAGGCCTCCTTGGTGGATAATCATCCAACCATGATCCATGAGCTTGGATCATCCTTCCTCCTTGTTTCCAGGGGAATATGTGCAAAGCAAGAACCTTCAAAGACACTAAGGTGATCAACCATAGGCTTCTTGAATAATACTTCATATAATGTACTTCTTCCAAGAGCTCCATCACTCCTCAAAGCTTTGATCTTCAATGAGAATTTCATCTCAACATATGCTTTGAATAATAAAAAATAATCATGCACCATAAATCTTGAAGAGAGAAGATATAAACATGTGCATCCTGTGTGATCATCCTCCTTTGAGAGCTTGGATACATAAGAAACATCAAGAGATTTTGCACTCCCTCTTGGATCCAATTTGTAGATGCCTTCATATATAGAGCCATGTGCAAGGATCTCATCATCCTTCTTGATCACACCATTGTCAGTATGAAAATTGACATCAAGGTCACCATCATGTAATTGGCCAACACTTATAAGACTCTTTGTAAGCTTGGGAACAAAAAGAACCTTGTGAAGAGATAGAAGTTTTGATGATGCAATCTTCAAGGGAATAGTCCCTACTCCTTCAATTTTGCACTCTTGGACACTTGCAATATATATGGACTTCTTGATTCCTTCATAAGGCATAATAGACCCAACGGGGTTGGCTCAACTGGTTAGCTTGGCATCCAAAGTTTCTTTGGTCCCAGGTTCGAGCCTCCCCTTGGAAACCAAGAAGCATAAGGCATAATAGATGAGAAGGAATCTTTGGAGCTACACATATGAGATGATGCTCCACTATCAATATACCAAGAGTCATCCTTCTTGAAGGTGGAAGAGGAGAAGCTTGATACCATAAAATGGAGAGAATCACTCAAAATTGCTTCCAAAACCAAGATTGGTGTCTCACATTGATTATGGCCAAATGTGGCTCTATATATACAATAAGTGGGAGCTCGTGGTACTGATCATCCCTATGATCCCACATGTGTGAAGGTGCTTTGTCATATGATGATTCGTCATGCAAAACTGACACTTGGACAAAACCTTCTATTTTGAGCACTTTTGGTCCATTTTCCTTCTATATGGAGATCTACTTGGAAATCTTCTAGAAGTCAAAATTTGCCTACTTCAGCTTATTCCACACATGTGAGCTGTCCTCTACACATGGGATATGACACCTAACCAAAGAATGTGGCTCATGCAATCAATAGATTGATGTCATGTGTCATATGTCTAGAAAACTAGTTTTTGGCCTTTTTAGCCACTAGAACTTGAATTAAATCATATGTACAACCTATATGATTATGTTACATGACAAGTACACTATTTCCACACATGGGAACAGGCTCCACACATGTGTATTTATCTATATACAAGATTTTTGGCCTCTACCAAGCTTATTTTTGCATTTTTCACAGAAAGGTATTGAAGAAAAGCTTGACACCGTGAGGAATTCTTCTCCTTCACTTGCAATGAAGTCTTCTGCTTTCTCATTAGAGAGATTTGCTTGTTTGAGTTGATTTTTCTTTTTGAAGCAATTAGAGGCATAGTGCCCCTTCTTGCCACAAAAGAAACACTTGACTTTCTTCTTCTTGGTCTTGGAAGTAGAAGGATGAGTTGAGTTATCTCCATCTTTGTCTTTGTCCTTGGCTTTGTCTTTGTTGAAAATTTGAGAAAACTGGTGCTTGCTCTTCCCTTTATGCTTGTCCTTGACAAAGAGAGCTTTGTCACTCCCAATATGCTCGAGTTTGTTCATCCTTGAGAGTTTGTACTTTGCCTTGCTTCTTCAGGGATGAGAATTCTTTGAAGAGTCTCCAAATTGGGCAACTCCTCCTTTATGGCAAAGGATTAAACAAGATTATCATAGTCTTCTTTTAAGCCATTAAGAATGACTTGTACTAGCTCATCTTGAATGATTGTGACACCAACACAAGCAAGCTCCCTATGAAGATCTTTTACTCTTAGAACATAATTTGATGCACTCTCCTCACTTCTTTGAAAACTTTGAAAAATCTGATTTCTAAGAGTGAGTATTCTAGAAGTGTTCTTAGCTTCATAGATAGACTTAAGTGCATCCCAAGCTTCTTTAGCAGTGGTGCAAGATCCTATTTCTCTTAGAATCTCATGAGAGACATTCATTTTAATGAAGTGTAGAGCCATTCTAGCTCTCTTCCTATACTTTGGTATTTCAAGTTTTGCTTGAGGCTCCTCCTCAATACCAAGTACTATGTCCATAACATCCTGGAGTATAAGAATAGACTCCATCCTAACCTTCCATATTGAATAATTGGAGGTACTTAGTCTTTCACTTGGTTCTAAAAGATATCCTCCTACAGGTGCCATATTGTGAAGACTTCTTGTTATTAGACAATTATATGTTTGAGCTTGTTCCAAACAGACTAGATGTTGCTACTCTCTTTCACTATAGGAATCTTCAAGGGTGAATCCTATGTAAAAACCTTGCAACTTTATTTGAGATAGATCTCAAATATTCCACAAAACATGATAATCTAGATTAATCTCTCAAAATGAATTGAGGAGTACAGACAAGTTTTAATTCTACTTTTGGCACGTGTTAGATGCTACAAAAGAAAACACTAATAATTCAAAGAAGACTCAAAGTGTTCAATAACTCCAGACTATGTCTTGATCTCCAGGTTCTTGTGTTGATTACTCAAAACAATGGACTGTGAATCAAGCTAAATTGGATCAAATCAAAAAGTGTCACTCGGATTTTGGACCTCTCACTACCCTCTTTAAGAGCTTATAACTCTTGATAGACACATCAAATTGATTTGAAATCAATTGCAATGGAAAGTACTCCTTATAAGCTTTCCATCTAGTTGTAACATCAATATCTTTGGACCAATGATGGAGGAAATAAAGAGGTATGAAAATCTCCGATTTTCAAACGTGTGGAATTCCAGAATTCCATACAATGTCAATTCTGATATGAAAATCTTGATTCTATCCTCTTTGATCCAAACACTTTTCAAGAAAAGGTAAAGAAAAGTGATAAACAACTTTTTTGCTTGAGCTGGGCTCACAAATTCTTGCACAAACATAGATAATAGCATGCAAAGCTTAATTTGGCTCTGATAACATGACGTGCGGAATTCTAGAATTCCGCACAATGTCAATTCTGATCTGAAAATCTTGATTCTATCTTCTTTGATCCAAACACTTTTCAAGAAAAGGTAAAGAAAAGTGATAAATAGCTTTTTTGCTTGAGTTGGGCTCACAAATTCTTGCACAAACAGAGATAATAGCATGCAAAGCTTAATTTGGCTCTGATACCATGATAAACTTCCAACAAGCTCACACGTGTGAGGAATGATCCTCAAGTGTGAATGATCTTGTTTAGCTTTGTGTTTAGGACATAAATTGATTCTAGATTGCATGTCAAGATCTAGTACAAGAATTTATGGCCAAATCACAATCTAGCATGTTAAGAATCAAAGAATGATTGCTTTGAAAAACAAAAGAGAAAAAGTACAAGAATTTAATGCATTAGCATAGACCTCTACTCGAGTTAGAGAGAGAAAAGGAGAGCAAAATTCAAGTAAACAATAGTATAGATCCAAATTGACATGGAATAGCTTCAAAGCTTGGTTCTTCATCAAAAGTTTCTCTCAGCAACTCCATTTTGTTGAGGAGTATATGAACAAGAAAACTCTCTTTGAATACCCTCTTACATGCATGCGTTTCTACCTACTTCTACCAAGTGTCAAAATTTCAACTAGAATTGTACAAATTATCATGCATGTGTCCAATTCACTTTGTGCATGCCTTGCATGTCACTATGGAACACTTACAACCCTTGCATGTGATGTGCCACGAGTTTCTACATGCCTATTATTGACATTTCTATGTCTGCATTCTATATGCAAGTTGTATATGACAAACTAGACTTCAAGAAACCATGTAGCGCGAGTTTCTTCTAGACCAACTTTGGCATTTACAATATGAAACATCACATACACATAGAAAAAACTTTGCTAAAAGCCTAAAGTCAAGATAGATGATTTATCATTTTTCAACACCACCCCCTCCAACTTCATCTCATCAGCTTGCTAAGGGTGAAACACTATTATTAGATGACGCATTCAGGCAAACGGAGTACGTGCCATCACCTGATCATGCTGATCCTGCTGCACCAGAAGGCATGGTAGCACTAGAGACATTGATCGAAAATGACGACGACAGTGTGCAAGTCATCCGGGTGACATCTCACCAAGACCTAGCAAGTAGCACCATACTAACCGGGCCCACAGACATCACATCAGCCTACCAAATTTTGGAAACTTTTGTCCAAGATGCGGTAGCAGCCAAGAGGTAGCGGCCAAGAGGTAGCGGCCAAGACTATACTGGATGGCAGGGTATTGGAACTAGCTACCAATAACATGCAGCTACGAGCGAAAATCACACAACTTCTACTGAACCTATAGATAGCTCAACAATATGAGCTCACAGAGAAAAATGAGGTGTTGAAGTTGAAAAAACACGAGGAAATCTTCAAAGGTACATCAAGGACCTCTCCAAATCCACAACGGACGCCCAACTAAAGGTCCAAGAGATTCAGCACCAAGCTGCACAAAGCCTAGCTCCATTCCAAGCACAATTTTTAGTGCTCAAAATAGAAAACACACGCTTGGGAGCGGAGGTGATGGCCCTACAAGAAGAAAAGATAGCCTGGTTAGCTCAACCGACATCTACCAATAGACCTCTCAACCAAGCCGAGATAGATCTACTCAGGCCGCAGGTGAAGGTCTACCGTCAAACTTTTGACACCAAGCTGAATTTGACACTTATCGACGGAGCACAATCCAAGAACTAGCACATTCAAAGAGTTCCCTAAAGGCATGCTAGAGGCACATGGAGCAGCAACTCCAACCAACCTTGATGGTAATTTTAACGCCACCTACACTAGAAGCTGCAATGGCTAGTTCCATCCAAGATAAAGGCAAGCAAGTAGTGGGGTTGGACGTTTAGTATCAAGCATCAGATGCGGCAGAGGCCAGTGGAGAAGACCAGGGGCAGGATACCAACCAAGCCATCGATCAAAGCCAAAGCCAAGGATAGTGTCAAGCCTCCACATCCCAAGGTTCTAGATCCATCTCTGCCAACCGAGCCCCCATTTTAAGGCCTTGGGCGTCGACCAAGGTCCGTAGATGATTGAATCAACGAATTTTTAGTGAAAAATTCCTATGAGTCCTCATGCGATGGCTGGCAGGTGTTGTTTTCAGCGCAAACAATCAAGGGTAACAAGTTAAAGTGCCTTTCCGCACTACAACCACAACCAGAGTGGCGCCAACAGTTATTTAAGCAAGACCCTGCGGCCATCAAGGCATATGTCATGAGTCTGCAACAATTAAGGGTGAACCCACACTTCTTTCCCTACACATAATGATCTAAATGGGCGGAGTGTGGCACCTCTGGACCACATCACGCTCAACAATATGAATTGGCCAAAAATAACTTCAAAGTATGGGTGGAAAACAGATGTAGATGCCAAGAGGGCTCTCACCTAGTTTTCTAAAAAATATATCCATTGTCCTAACCCCACAGTCCGCGCGGCCACCACATTCGCCTGGGACTTGAAATATTTAATTTGATGGGAGTTGAGACAAAATGGAATGAGTTTTTAGCTCCCATATTTTTTGATCCTAATATCGTCCTGATTTTGAAAAAAGTTGAAGACCAACTATCAGTGGCGTGAGTGTACTATAGAGCGGCACTACTTGGCGATCCATGGACTCGTAGATTCCAAACTTGGATCGACCAATTTCGGCTAACCGGAGTCCACAAGTCATTCTACACTCCTAAGGACACGAAAAGTACAAAAAGATTGGCATTTATGGAAGAAGTCACCGGCTACCTGATCCAACAACGACAAGCGAAATGCGGGCTATACTAAAAGCCATAGTACCGAGGGACCAACATTACTTTAGGTCGAAGGCCATGTTGGCATGGCCCAATGAGCACTTGTAAATAATCATTTTGGAATAAACTAGACTTTGGGCCATGTAATTAAAAAATAATATTAGAAGGCCAAATTTTAAGCTAAACTTAAGTTCCTTAGTTTTGGTAATTAGTCAAAGGTCAAATGGTGGTAGGTGGAGTGTGTTTCTTCCTACACCATAGATTAGTTTGTGCTTCTTGTGAAGGCTATGGATCTCAATCCCACCTTCTTCCAAGTAGCCAATAGGAAGCAAGGGGTAAGGGCCACCCAAAAGATAAAAAGACACCATTTATAACCATTTTACATGCTAATAGAGAGGAGGAGACTCTACTATTTTGTGAGCTCAAGCATCTTCAAGTGCTAATCCATCTTGCTTATGCTTATTGTTGTGTTTTGCTATTTGTTTCTAGTTTCCATGGTTCTTGTTTTTTGCTAGTCGTGGTTCCTCCATAAGCATGACATTGAGCATTTGAGCTAGCCTCCATCTCAACTCTCTCTCTCTCTCTCTCTCTCTCTCTCTCTCTCTCTCTCTCTCTCTCTCTCTCTCTCTCTCTCTCTCTCTCTCTCTCTCTCTCTCTCTCTCTCTCTCTCTCTCTCAATCATGATGAATGCTTGTGTTTAGAGTTAGTGGAGTTAGAGTTAAGGTTGGGTAGTGTTAAAGTAGAGCTGTTAAGCATCTAAACTATCAACTAAGTATAGTTAGGAACCTATCTTGTGTTCTAACCCTTCTTGACAGGTGGAGGGTTGCTCACGGATGATCCTACACACCCCCACACACCCCCACCTACCATTCTCCCGAGGCCTTTCCAAATTCGATATATGCGTCTTTTTGCTTTCGGATCAATGCGATGTTAAGACAAAAGCCAACGACGGATACTTGACTTCGCAAATCAAGAATCCAAATCTTTGTGATGCCGGTAGTTCTGTCTACCACCATCCTTGTAAGCTCCGTGTGTCCAAACAAGTCATAGTCATGACCACGATGGAAGGACCCAACACAATCTATTTGTTGTAGGCCTTTGCGCCATTATCAATGTTGTAATCCTACTATGCTTATCAACTTGACTGAAACAATTGATACATAAAACAATCTTTCTATTTTTTTGAATCACTCTCACTCTTAGATATATTTGATTTTAAGAACAAAGATCAATAGATAATCATATATATTATCTGTCTTATTCTAATCTGTTGTATATACACAAAGTCAACACTATTCATTTATACATTTGACTATTCCAGGAAATGGGTCCTCCTGCAAGAAAGCATAGGTAACCAGAGCTAGATTTCTTGGTATCCATGTCTCCAGCCCAATATGAGTCGAAATAGGCTTTCAAGATTAAAGAATCCTCTGAATTTTCTATCATAACACAAAGCATAGTGCTTTGTGGCTTTATGTAGCTCAATGCTCTTTGTAGAGCTTTCCAATGTGGTAGGCCTGGATTCGACATGTATTGTGATAGTGTGCTAACTATGCATGCAAGGTCAAGTCATGTGCAGATTATGGCAATGATCGACTAGTAGGGTTATTTGCTCTTTTATTTTCTGATCTTCTTCAATCTTTGGGCACATGTCCTTTTCGATAGTTTGAATTATGGATCCATGGGTGAGTCTATCGACTTGCAGTCTTCTATGCCATACCTGTGCATACCTATGAAGCACATTGATTAGGATCCATTGTAGGCTTTGTAGGCCCAAAAGGAGCTATTAGCCTTAAGAACAAGGCGGTTCCCTCTTTAGGCCCTCCAAAGTAATTACTAAGGATAATAGGCCAACAAGGGCCCAATGTAGTTCATATAATACTTAACAAGGGCTAACTATCTCTCAAGATAGTTAAGTTAAGTTAAGTAAGAGCACTGTCTATAACTAGGCAAGAGACATCATTTTCTGAATCTTTTGGCTCATTTGCAAGTGAGAGCTTCTTGCTTCCTCCTTGTGAATATGAGCTATGGGATTTCCATTGTTAGGTCTCATGTGCCTATCTACATGAATCCATGTTCCATTTCCATTGATTGTACTCTTTCTTTCATTTCTATTGAGATTCTATGGAGATCCTTGTGTTTCTAGCTTTTTATGGATATGCTATCTTGAATGCTTTGTACTTTTCTTGCTCTTAGCTTTACTTCCATTGTAATAGATTTGATGAGTTTATTGTGTTTGTAGCTTTCTTCTTGCAAATTTTTAACTTTAAAATTTTCAATTTTATTCAGACAAACTTTTAGCATTTAGTTCTGTTTTTCATTATTAATTTGATTCAATAGCTTTGTAGAGCTTTTTCAGCTTTTATTTGCACCAATTTTTAAGCCATTTGGATAAGAGATGCAAACGTTATTGCACTTTTCCCAAAAGCTGTCAAAATAGGTTACTAGAACTTTGCTTTCACTTGATTTGAATTTTTCAGGTTTGATTTGAGTTTTAATTTCAAGTTTTTTTCCATAGGATTTTAAAGCATTGTCTTAGCTTTGATCGGATCGATATGGCAAGTCATTTGGATTTATGACAATTCTTGATTCCTAGCTCTAGTTTTGTTAGTTTTTCTTTCTTCAAAGTTTTTAGCCTAGTTATGTGATTCATCCGACCTATCAAATCATCTCCAATCATTGATTTAATACTATATCTTGATAAAGCTTATTGTTATCTTTTCAGAGGTACTGAGTTTGTTTGATTTGGATCAATATTGAGAAAGTTATGATCAAATTAGTGGAGATGGGTCAGAATTGCCAGAATTTTGAAAAGAATTTGTGGATTTTTTCCAAGTGAGAGAGAAGCACTTCAATCTTTCAGCTTTGAAGTTTTGATTCTGTTGTAATTTTTTTTCAAGTTCTTCATTTTGAAGCTCAATGTTTTTAAGAAAAATAACCCTAACCTTCATGTGACCTAAACCTAACCTAGTCCAACCTAACTCTAATGCTCCCTCTCTCTCTCCACACTTGAAAAAACTAAGCTACCTTCCCAACCCTAAACTAGACACGACCTAAACCTCACCTAGCCTACCCTAACCCTAACCCTATCACTCGGCTCCTTCACGCCAATTTTGTATCTTATTTGCTCAAAATGATGCCTCTACCCTTCTTGCATCTTTCTAAACATCAAATACACTTTTGAATTACGTCCTTGTTTGAGGATGATGATACAAGAAGCGGGATGCCGTGGCTGGGGGCCAAAGACAGATCCGCAACCTCATTGACTGCTATTACAATTCATATGAACTGGTGAATTTGATGATAGTTGCAGATCCAGATGTAATTCCTACTGTTCGCAGATTTCTGATTCGGGCAATTGTCTCCCACTTCCTCAGAACTTTTCACGCCTCCCATGAAATAAACTTGGCTGCAATACCTCGATAGAAGCTTAGTATCTACAATAACAGTTCAATTTGCTTTTCAATTTTTTTTAAGACTCGTTTCCTTGAGTCAGATTTTACGTGTTTTTATTAGGATGAGCTATATTCACGACAATCAAAACAACATCGCAATTCACAAGGTGATGAGCACGCATTGTGGTTCATGAGTCCTACGTGCGAGCTTGAACAATCGTCATCTCCTGTGCAACATTGCATACAGAATAGCGCAATCCATAATGCCACTCCTCATACCCATTGTGGTTCATCATTACTATTGTTCAATGGACAATTGAGTCCTACTGAAGAAATGATGGAAGAACCGCAGGTTTCGAACCAACAAGGGAACATATTAAGTAAACTACAGGCCACACAAGATCTGATAGTTGGAATGTTACAAAAAATGAAACAAGATCTATAAGCTGACAAGGTGAAATGGGAAAGATTGTTTGCTAGCCTATCTGGTGGACAAGACAAAATTGTGAAAGCTGATCAAAGAGGTAATGAGCCACGTACATCATTCCAACTATCATCTCTATCACAAAATGTAGCATCTTCTCAAGATGTCCGGAGAATTGAAATGGACAAGGGAAAACAGGTATTACAGAGTCATACTGGATATCCGGTTGGACTTGGAAATAACTACAAAAACTTTGGAACAACGAGCACAACACTCTATAGCAGTCAGAGGTGTGCCAACGAATGTTCATCAAAATGTCCAACAAAGAAGTGAAGCTTTAAGGATCCAACATCTTGAGGATGATGAACAATCTGATAGTGAAAGTCGGGACTCAAATCAAAGAGAGCACATTGATATTGATTCCGAAGGAACAATCAACATTGGGAACTTGCTACAATCATGCCTTAGGAATCAAAATGGTAGTGATCAAGTGGAAATGTCTGGTGTGGAAGGTCCAACGTAGGAAACAAATTCAAGTGAATCTGATGATTCTTCATCAAGATCATCAGAGGATGAACCGGAAGCGCAATTTGATGAGGGAAAGCAGTTACCAATGATGGAAAAGCCTATTCAACAGATGGATCAGCCAACTTCATCAACAACTCTTGATTCCCCATTGAATTCATGGAAAATGGACAATCAACATTTATGCAGTGCTATAAAATGTACACAAGATCAACAACATAAATGTAATTTCCAATTTGAATCGACCCAGAAAATTTCAATTGCAAATACAATGTCAATGCAAGGATATCGAAAATCAGCTGAGCACAACAAACATGATGCAGAGGATTATGAGGACAATATTTTTGTTTTCAATATTGATTTTCAATCGAGCAGTACAAAGGCCAGTTCAGACAATGAAGTTGTCAATGAGGCAAATCACTCAAGGACCCCATCTTCCTTGAGATCACAAGAATCGTTGCAACCAGAAAACTTGTCTGAAACATCTTGTGAAATGGGATTAACAAACAAGGATACAACTGAGTCCATATGAATGTTTCACATTCAGTATAGAGTGCACAATGAAATGTGATGAAACTTGTATTATACAAGCTGGAAATTGTCCTAGCTATGAGATGGGACAAACAATCAAAGATCAATTATATCACAGTTTCCAGTTTGTGGCTCAAAATATTTGAGATATCAATATTTTTGAACATGATGATCTAATCTACGAAAGATTTTTTATAGAGACTTTGAGTGAAAGGAATATCATTACTCTTTGCAAGTATCTCATTCACACAATATTCTTGGAAATGAATGTCCCTTCAGAATATCATTTATCATTTTCAGAAATGATCAATCAAAGCATATTAGTCCCTAAGTTGGGAATTAATTATGCCAATAATTTCTTCATGCAGGATCTTCACAGTTCAGATGCAAGGCTTATGGTTATCATTGAAGCATTGGGATTGAACAACAAAGTGACTACCCAACAACATGACAAAATCTTTAGACCAGCACAGCCAGATGCAATGCTAAAATATGATCCTAAAGGAATTGGATAGATCATCCAATTTATTACGATGTCGAAGAAGCAGACAGACGAGAATATTGTGAATTGATTGTCAAAAAGCAATATGGTGTTTCATCCATCTCTTCTTCGGCCATCTTTTTTTTTTCATGGGAACAAGGATTATAGTCTGAAGCTAGCAAAATGGATTCAATTCGACAGCTTTGGATCTGTAACGAGGCAATAGATTATTTTTTTTGGTCATGACTACTTAACCAGGGTGATCAAGCTGATCAGACAAGAGTCTTTATTTTTGAGGATAAAAAATGTTTAAGTAGGGGAGTGTCATGTACTTTTAGTACATCAGTGCTTTTCAAAACAATATAATATCCATTGTAAGCTTTGTAGGCCCAAAAGGAGCTATTAGCCTTACTAACAAGGCGGTTCCCTCTTTAGGCCCTCCAAAGTAACTAATAAGGATAATAGGCCAACAAGGGCCCAATGTAGTTTGAATAATACTTAACAAGGGATAACTATCTCTCAAGATAGTTAAGTTAAGTTAAGTAAGAGCATTGTCTATAACTAGGCAAGAGACATCATTTTGCGAATCTTTTGGCTCATTTGCAAGCGAGAGCTTCTTGCTTCCTCCTTGTGAATATGAGCTATGGGGATTTCCACTGTTAGGTCTCATGTGCCTTATCTACATGAATCCATGCTCCATTTCCATTGATTGTACGCTTTCTTTCATTTCTATTGAGATTCTATGGAGATCCTTGTGTTTCTAGCTTTTTATGGATATGCTATCTTGAATGCTTTGTATTTTTCTTTCTCTTAGCTTTACTTCCATTGTAATTGCTAATTGCTTAGATTTGACACATGGCATCATATTTGTTGTAAGTGCATGTTTTGACTCAAGATATACAAACTCCTTTCTTTGTTTGCAGAGAGAATTTCATTAGATTTTTCATCTTAGATGGTACATCATTTAGAATTAAACAAAGCTCTATATCCTTAAATAATAGTTTTTTTTGTTAATTTGAGTACATTAAGTACACCAAAGATTAATCTTGAAAAACCATTTGAAAACTAAAGGCAAATAGACCCTTGGCTTTCAATCTTGTTTGAGCTTGAGTCTCCGAAGAATATGTACTTCACATAAAAAAATAGTGAGGTTTTTGAATAGGCTCTTGCATGGCATCATTTGTTGAAAAGCTCCTAAATCAAGATACCATTGCTGAGTATCTTTACTTTGCAGGTCTTGTACCATAGTAGTGTCGGTGCTTCATGGGAGTTTCGGACTGAATCTAAACCTGACGATGGAGTCCATCTTGATCCTTCAAGACGTGATGGACATAGTTCTTGGCCTTGAAGAAGAACCACAAGTTCTTCAAGAGGTTGAAAAATAAAAAAAGAGAGCTAAAATGGCTCTCCACTACATTAAGATGAATGTCTCTAATGAGATATTGAGAGAGATAGGCACTTGTACAACAACCAAGGAAGCTTGGGATTGTCTCAAGATTATCTATGAGTCTAGGAACACCTCTAGGCTCCTCACTCTTAAAAATCAAATCTTTCAAAGTAGCCAAAAGAGTGATGAGAGTGCATCTAGTTATGTTTTGAGAGTAAAAGATATTCATAGAGAACTTGCTTGTATTGGTGATTCCATCAATCAAAATGAGCTAGTCCAAGTCATTCTCAATGGCTTGAGAAGTGAATTTGATAACCTTGTCCAATCCTATGCCATTAAGGAGGAGCTACCAAGTTCGGAGGCTCTCCAAAGTGTGCTAATTTTTGAAGAATCAAGACAAGAGTACAAGCTCTTGAGGATGGACAAGCTTTCTCTCACTCATAATGATGGCAAAGCTCTCTTTGCCAAGGATAAGCACAAAGGGAGGAGCAAAAACCAACATCAGCAATCCTCAAGCAAGGACAAAGCCAAATCCAAAGACAAAGATGAGGAGGAAGATGATTCTTCTAATGCTTCATCATCCAAGCTCAAGAAGAAGAAGATCAAGTGCTTTTATTGTGGCAAGAAAGGCCATTATGCCACCAATTGCTTCAAGAAGAAGAATCAACTCAAGCAGGCCAACATTACCAATGAGAAGGAAGACACTATTACAAGTAATGGAGAGGGATCTCTTATGGTCTCTAGTTTCTCATCTACTCCTTTCAAGAAGGACGGCCTATGGTATATTGATAGTGGAGCCTCTTCACATATGTGTAGCTCCAAGGACTCTTTCTCTTCTATTGCACCTTATGATGGAGTCAAGAAATCAATATACATTGCAAATCATTTTGAATGACCTATTGAAGGCATTGGGAACATTCCCTTAAAGCTTGCATCCTCTAAAGTTCTTTCTCTCTCTAAAGTTCTTTATGTACCTAAGCTCACTAAGAATCTCATTAGTGTTGGCCAATTGCTTGATAATGGCCCTGATGTAAAATTCAATGTTGATACTTGCACTATCAAGAAGAATGATGAGATACTTGCATTAGGATCTAGATTTGGAGGCATCTATAAACTAGATCCAAATGAGTATGTGAATGCTTGTAATGTTGCTCTTGTGAACAAGCTCTCTATGGAGGAATTATGGCATAGGAGGTTGGGACATCCCAACTACAAATCCATGCTCTCTATGATCAAAGAGGCCAAAGCTATTGGCTTGCCAAAGTCATTCTCCAAGAAGATCAAGCCTTGTGAGGCTTGTGCTATTGCTAAATCTCACAAAAAGCCATTTAGAAGATCTTCTATCAAAAGCAAGCATCCTTTGGAGTTAATTCACTCGGATGTGCATTTCTCATCAACTATAAGCAAGGGAGGAGCCACTTGTTTTGTTACTTTCATTGATGATTTCACAAGATTCACTTGGATATATCTTCTTGCTTCTAAATCAATGGTGTTTGATCATTTCCTTATTTTCAAAGCTTATGTATGTGAAGAATTGCCAAAAATTGGCAAATCTAGCTTGATCAAAAACCATGTAGAATAGTGTAAATTGTGTACACAAGTGGGTACCACACATGTGAGGCCATGATGCCACATGGGAAACCCATCCTAATGTAGGTTAGGTCAAGTCAAGAGAGTTGGTCATGTCTATTTGGTGGTCATCCCTACTTTATAGGACCTACACCTAAGTTTAAGGTGAAAATTTGACCAACTAGCTACCTACCAAGCATAACTCTAGGAAATAGACTAGGGTTTCATTTTAGGTCAAGGAGAGTGAGTTAATTTCCTTATTACATGCTGGAAATCCACCTAACTTCAAGAAGTAAGTCGAATTTGCTATGTATTCCCTCTCTCCATAGTGAGAAGATAGAAAATTTTTGGAGCTCATTGGCAATCTCAAGCTAGTTCACTATGTACATTGAGTTTTTGTGATCCAAATGAGACCAAATCAATTTCTACTTGTTTCTCAGGTTGAAGGCCGTACTAAAGCCTGTATTACACACGTGTGGTCTCGTATTTCAATGTTTATCAATGCTTTTGATTGTTAGTGCTTGTTGTTTGTGAAATTGCCAATCTAGATCAACTTTTTTGTGTCTAGTTTTTTGATAGATTGTTAAGCAAGCATCCAATCACTCCTGTGGATCTTTTGTAGATCCATTTATGGTACTAAAGTACAGTACTTTCACATGGTATCAGAGCCAAGTACAAGAGCATAAGCCATTGATCTAATGCAAATCCATTTTTAGCAAGTTTTGGTGCTAAAAGCTAGTATTGAGAGGGCAAGCTAGAATCTTGATTTTGGTGAGGAGATTTGATCCCAAACTTGGTAGGGGTCCAAATCCGTACTTTCCACATGTGTGGGCACCTCTGAACCTGCATTTAATGCATGGTATTCAATTGATCCAAAAAAATTCAATTTGTGCGCTATTGGTGTAATTTTTTGTGGAGATCCTAGGATAATCTACCAAGATCATTTGCCATTGATTAGATTTGAATTTGTTTCATGGAATCTAATTAATCTAGGCTGAGTTCAAGTCCTATTAAGGTTAAAAACAGGTCTTGAAAGTACACCAAGAAGGAAGAAAGAGATTAAGTCATTTTTTTGTCCAAAAATAGCCAAATTTGGCAAGATTTGATTGTAAGTAGATTTCACATCATCTTATCTTCATTCCAACTTTGTGAGGGAGTGCTAGAACTGAGATTATAAGTCCATTTGTTGGATTAGAAATCTAATTTGAGTGAAAAACTACAAGAGAGAGACCTTAGTGAGTTTCTAGAGACAATCAAATCCATTTCTTGGCAAGATTTGTTTGAAAGTAGTTTTCACTTCATCTTATCTTCATTCCAGCTTTGTGAGGGAGTGATAGGACTGTGATTATAAGTCCATTTGTTGGATTAGAAATCAAATTTGAGTGAAACACTGCAAGTGTGAGACCTTTGTGAGTTTCAAGTCAATCAAATCTATTTCTTGTTTGTAGAAGTCACTAGTAAGATGGGATCTGCTGGAGCATACCTTCTAGAAGCTAGTGAGAGGTTGAATTCTACAAATTATGCTATTTGGAAGGTTAGAATGGAGTCACTATTGGTGCTCCAAGACCTTTATGAGTTCTTGATTGAAGATGAAGATGAACCTCTAGGTGCACAGGAGTTAGCTAGATACAAGAAGAGATCTAGGCTTGCACTTCATTGTGTAAAGATGAATGTGAGCAATGATTTGTTGAGAGAAGTATCAGCTTGTACTAATGCTAAAGAGGCTTGGGAGTCTTTAAAATCAATCTATGAGTCTAGCAACACTTCTAGAGTTCTTATGCTTAGAAATCAAATTTTGCAAAGCATGAGGAGAAGTGAGGAGAGTGCACAGGACTATGTACTCAGAATCAAGTCTCTAAATAGGGAGTTGGCTTCCATTGGAGAGAAGATTCATGATGGAGAGCTTGTACAAATTGTCCTTAATGGTCTAGGAGATGACTTTTCAAATTTGGTCCAAAGTTTTGCCATCCAAGACACTTTGCCAACTATAGAAAAACTTCACAGTGTATTAGTGGCTGAAGAGTGTAGGATGCTCCATGCAAAATCTAGGATGAGTTCCTTTCTTTGCAAGATGGTGATGAGAAAGCCAATTTCTCAGTCAAGGGCAAAAAGAAGACCAATGGAAAGAAGAAGCATTCAAAGGAGGCCAAAGAAGAGGATGATGCATCAAGCTCAAAGGACAAGTCAAAGCAAAAATGCTTCTTTTGTGGAAGGAAGGGGCATTATGCATCTGAATGCTACAAGAGGCTAAGAGCACAAGTGGAGGAGGACACACAAGGAAACCTTGCAAAGGAGGAGGAGGAAGATGAAGTAGATGTATTCTTGATGGCATCTACATCCTCACCAACAAGCAATAGCAATTCAAGAGACAATTGGTGGATCGACAGTGGGGCTAGCTCCCACATGTCTTGTGAAAAGGACTTTTTCTCAAACTTACACTCTTTCAATGCTGCTAAAAAGTTTGTCTTTACTGCAAATGATGAAGAGTGTAGGATAGATGGTGTTGGTACCATCTCTTTGTGTCTAGAATCCTCAAAATGCATGGATCTAGAAAATGTCCTTTATGTACCATCAATCACCAAGAACATGATTAGTGTTGGTTTACTCTTAGAAAGTGGTTTGGATGTCCACTTTAAGCATGGTGTTTGTTTCATCTTGAAGAATGATGTTTGCATTGCAAAGGGATTTAAACATGGAAGATTGTTTAAGTTGGAAGCTAGTGTTGCTTTTGAAAGAATGAGCTTGGCAAAGGAGGAGATCACTCAAGAGGAGATCTTGGCAAAGTGTGATCTTGCTTGCATTGAGGAGGAGCATCAAAAGGAGGAAGATCTTGAGGATCAGCCTCAAAGCATGAGAGTTCCAAGGGAGTCCTCAATGACAATGGCCGAGTCATCAAATTGCATGCAAATTGTCCATTCAAGTGTGCATCTTGCAAGGGTGGTGAGCATTGGAGAGTCTACTATCTTTGAATACTTTTTGGAAAGTAGTAGTAGACATGAGGTGACTTGTTTCTTACCTTTAAGATTCATGGTGTTTATTACTTTGTATGACAAGACAATGAAATGGGCTGTTTTGAAATCTACATTTGCTGTTGATAAAGCAATTTCATTGGATAACTATTTTTGTAATAGTTTGAATAGAGTCATAAAAGATGAAACATCATTTGCTTTGGAAATCTTTGTGTTCACATGCTTTGTGCATGATCATTCCAATGTAAGGACCAAAGATTATCCTATTTCAATGATAGGAATAATGGTAGTGTTTTGCTCTTCAAGTAGAGATTGTAGAATCTACTTGTTTTTGACCAAAGAATTTGTCAATGGTGGAAATGTGATCTTTCAAGAGTGGAAGATTTGTAAACTTGAAGAAGCACCTTTGGATCAACACCTTATTCAATTCATTGATGTTTTGGAGTCAAGTCAAGTGGAGGATCAAGCTCAAGACCCGAGGACTCCAAGAAGAATCTTGAGTATCAAGATGGAGCCATCTAGGCTCAATTATATGGATCAAGCAAGACAAGTTGTCTTTGGCAACATTATTTATGCACTTAATATTTTAATTGATGTATCTTCAAGTGCACAAAATGCCTTGGAATCCATGGCTTGGCATGATGTTTAGTTTTGAAGTGTGCTACATGTATATAGACACGTTTATGGAACATCTTGTAAGGGATCCTCTAAGAGGTGGTGAAAGATCCTTCATGGACATCATTCTCTATTGAAGTCTCAAAAGTTCCTTCTTTGTAGCTGGATTTTTTAGACACTTCTAAAAGCTTTCATTGATCTATCAAGAGAGTTGTAAATAGATCAAGCTAAATTTGAGGAGTGTGAAGAATTGCCAAAAATTGGCAAATCTAGCTTGATCAAAAACCATGTAGAATAGTGTAAATTGTGTACACAAGTGGGTCCCACACATGTGAGGCCATGATGCCACATGGGAAACCCATCCTAATGTAGGTTAGGTCAAGTCAAGAGAGTTGGTCATGTCTATTTGGTGGTCATCCCTACTTTATAGGACCTACACCTAAGTTTAAGGTGAAAATTTGACCAACTAGCTACCTACCAAGCATAACTCTAGGAAATAGACTAGGGTTTCATTTTAGGTCAAGGAGAGTGAGTTAACTTCCTTATTACATGCTGGAAATCCACCTAACTTCAAGAAGGAAGTCGAATTTGCTATGTATTCCCTCTCTCCATAGTGAGAAGATAGAACATTTTTGGAGCTCATTGGCAATCTCAAGCTAGTTCACTATGTACATTGAGTTTTTGTGATCCAAATGAGACCAAATCAATTTATACTTGTTTCTCAGGTTGAAGGCCGTACTACAGCCTGTATTACACACGTGTGGGCTCGGATTTCAATGTTTATCAATGCTTTTGATTGTTAGTGCTTGTTGTTTGTCAAATTGCCAATCTAGATCAACTTTTTTGTGTCTAGTTTTTTGATAGATTGTTAAGCAAGCATCCAATCACTCTTGTGGATCTTTTGTAGATCCATTTATGGTCCTAAAGTACAGTACTTTCACAATGTAGAGAAGCAATTCTCATTCAAGATTAAAGCTCTTAGATGTGATGGAGGTGGCGAATATATATCCAGTAAATTTCATGTTTTTTGTGAGCTTGAAGGCATCAAAAGGGGGTTTCTCCATAGTTTTTGGTGGAAATCAAAGGTTTTTTAATGGTTTTAGTGAATTTTTCATCTAGAATTGAA
Source organism: Diphasiastrum complanatum (assembly GCA_029204225.1). Classification (NCBI taxonomy): domain Eukaryota; kingdom Viridiplantae; phylum Streptophyta; class Lycopodiopsida; order Lycopodiales; family Lycopodiaceae; genus Diphasiastrum; species Diphasiastrum complanatum. The sequence continues at coordinate 50,631,616 of CM055097.1, forward strand.
GTTTTTTGCTTGAAATTGATCATAGGTACTGGTGTAGTACGTTTTCCATATTGTACTTGCTGTTTTACAGTCAGTTATGATTGGATCTAATGATTGCATGATGTTGGAATAGTCAAAAGGTTGATTAGATAGTGATTTTGGACCAAAAATTGGGGTTTTTGGACCATAAATGGACTATAGAAACCATGTTTGACTAGAATCAGAACTTTTGGTGCTTGAATGCAATGAATCTACATGGATTTGGATCTGATTGCATGAATTTGTGGATTTTCCCCACAAATTTTGGTCAAAATTTGTCAAACACCAAGGTTTTTTGATGTTTTTTGGACTAATTTTGGGGTAGATCTCAAAATTCTCAGCCAAGACTTGGTATGAACGTTTTTAGAGATGTAATAAAGCTTTCCCTGATTTTTCATGTAGTTTGGATGGGATTAGACACCATTAGAGGGCTCAAAACACCAAAAATTAGTGTATTTTTGATGATTTTTGAGCATGAATACCTCTCAATTGGGGGTCTGAACTTGTTGGTTCTTGTTACAAGCTTAAAAATATGATGGATTGCGTCTGTTTTGAGCCATCATGCATCCAATTTGGATAGGTGAGCATTAGACACCATCATGTTGAAGTTTTGCTTGTTGGAGGCCAAAAATGCATTTTTTGCATGATCTGAGCTTATGATTGCTTGCTAAACCTGTTAGAAGCTATTATTCCTCTCTAATGAACCTTAGTAGAGTGCTTGTAACCTCTGATCCAAGGGTTTTTGGGTTGGGATGTGTTTTATGAATATTCCTCTCCACAAAAGTGCGCCCCCTACCTGTTTTTCATGCATTTATTGCTCGCACGTGTGAAGCCAAGTGTGCAGGGTGACATGGCAAGTGCCTTGTAGACCCACTCTCCCTTCGTACTATGATTTACAACGACCAATTTGGTGTCCTGTAGAGAAAGTTATGGCTGTCGGAAGTTTGGCAATTTTTGAACTAAAATTTTTGCAAATTTTTTGAAATGTTCTGATGCATGCTTGTTTGTAACTCAGTGAAGTGCTTGTTTGTTGATGAAAATGTATGGATAGACCTGTATGCATGCATGGATGCATGTTACATGCGTAATCAGTTGATTGATCAGTAGATTTCTTGCATGAAGCTATTTTTGGCAATTCTAGATCAAAAAGCAGATTTCCTAGTGGTTGGGCTAATTACGGGAATTTTTTTTTGTTTTTTTTTTTTGAAAAAATCAGTGCATGTCGAATTTGATATGTGACAGTGCCTGTGAATTTGATAAATCGACCATTTTAATCGATTTTCACAATTGGTCCATTTCAAACTGATTTTGTGAATTCCAATGCTAATTTCCCAGTTTCTTGGCAATTTACGTAAAAATTGATTATTATTGAAATCACTGCATGTCATATAAGATGCATGTTGAATGTTTTAGAATCCTTCCAATATGAGATGGTAATTGTGAAACTGTCAAGTCGATGTTTGGTTGATTTTCACAGTTTAGGTCCATATTGAATGGAATTTGAAAATCCCAGTTTACATAAAATTTGAAGAAACCATGGACGTTTTTGATTTGTTCCAATTCTTTGGTTATTGATCAGATAGAAATGACTTATAAAGTGAACGATCTTACTGAGTTGAAATAAGTCGATTGTTAAGATTACTGTACCTTTCTCTTTTAGTTGAAGATTTTGTGAATCTGTCAATTAAGGAGCATTTCTTGTTCTGGGGATCAGTAAGGACCAAGAATAATGTAAATCTAGTAGAACAGTTCTATGCTGGCCTACAAGAGGATTTTTCAGGGATTAAGTCTGGCACTTAATAAGCAAATCAAAATTGTCAGGGTGATAGTGCTAAAATTAGCGATACCAAATTGAACTTTTTCCTAGTACAAATTTGGGGTTTTGTTAACCGGAACCATTTTTGGAAGGGGGAAAAGAGTGGAAGTCTAATATGTAGATGATGGCCGGTCTTAAGAATCCAATTATTTAATTTACATTCAATTCCTGAAGTATAACTAATTGCAAGTGAGAATAAAATTGGGAATTATTTAAGAAGACTGCCTCTGGGAATTTGGATTTCTTTTCTCCAGTGTGAATTAGAATTTCAAGAATTCGAGGATTCTAAGGGAAAAGTAGTGGCAAGACTGATAATCCATTTATAGAACCATGTCTGTTTTGCAATTGGATTTGGATCTTGCAAAGTAATGCAGATAGAAGATGTTCCATAAATGAATCTAATAATTTGGATTCTTTCCAGTTATAGAGTATTTCTCTATAATGATAGTAACGACCAGGAGAGTTCTAACTTGTTAAAAAATTGAAGTTTTTTTTACCGATTCTGGAATAGACATTGGATATCTAGGACAGTATGAGATTCCGTTTTTTGTTGAAATCTATGGTTCTTTTGGGTTAGGATACATTCTAATGTATTGGGATGATACATTTTGTTTGCCCATGTTGGGTACAATATGAAATGGTATTCTTTGAGTGACACTAAAGAAGCATGAGAGATTTCAATTGTTAGGATTATCTTCTGGAATTTGTTGTGAATTTGATCCTATATCTGGGCAAAACAGATCTGGATGTAGAGAATTCTTGGAGGAAAAGCTGGTGGTATGGGACATCAGTGATTCTAAAGAGGATTTCTTGGGTAGAATGATCTGTAGACCGATGGTTAGGGATTGCTGTAATGGTAATACTAACAGAGTCCATTGGTTTTTGTTAAGGGTATTTTGGGAATTATGAGATATAGATCGATCCCTAAATGGTATCTCATTAATTACAAAATATGGAAGCCCTTAAATCTATTTCTCAATTTTATTAGACCTCTACTCTTTAGAAATTTCTTAATACATGACAATTGGATTGAGATTCATATAATTCTTTCCAATGTAGAACTCTGTTATGAAGGATTGTTATGATTATATGAAATTGTACTTCCATATAAGATTTTTGAATATGGCTGGGAACTTAGGTTTTCTGAACCCTAACGTTAGTCTCTATTTGATATCGATTATTGAGAGATAATATTTCTATCATTCGGGATAAGATATTGTGTGATTCTGAGGAAAAAGTTATGTTTGTAATAGTATTGAATACTCATTACTGACTTTTTTGAATCTTTGATATCTTATATGTTGTCTCCTGGAACTTTTAAATTGAAATTATGGAATTTCTTTTTTAAAAGGGGGGAAGAAAAGATAGGGATAAGTCTTTCGTGGAATCGGCTAGTTGCATTGATTTTAGAAAAAAAAATCTTGTATTTGTGCAATGGTAGAACTATCCAGTTTGAAATAGAGGAACTCTCTAAGTGATTATTTTGTGTAATCTGAAACCAGAGGAGTTTTGGGGTTATTGAGCTGTGAGATATTCATTAATATGGGAAGTAGTGGTAAAGATTAAATTAAGATTCGCAGATTGTTACCAAGTACCATTTTGAAATGGATTGGATCAGTGGAATAAAGTTTTTATCTTAACATTATGCTCAAAGATGTCTATACGAGTTAGCCTAATCTTGGTTTTACGCTAAGATCTGTTGTAGGTTGATTGGTAGAAGGAATTTTGCTAATAAGAGTTAGATGGTTGGAAAACTTGTGATGTGGAGTTATTCACTTCAAAGATTTCCCAGATATGTTATTTACTCATGAGAAATAGAGTTATTTGGTAGCTGAGTTGCAAGATTCTCCGTGAATTATGTGAGTAACATATGCAGATTGTGGATATCTGTCAGTTTATCACTTCTGTTTATGTATAGGAACATAGTTGGATAAGTTGCTTATGTACATCTTAATCTTGTGGATCTACTATGTGTTTCCTATGTACTGAGTTTATATCGTATACTTAAACTAGTCATAGTACATAGACATATGAACAAGTAATGTGTGGAACAGTTACTTGCAGGTTAATGTCTCTTTCTATGGAAAGAATAATTCATTAACTTATTTATGGTTTGGAAGAAGATCTAAATGTGATGTTATACATGTATAATTGAGATCTGTACCTAGACATTTAAGATTTCTGAATCATTTACAATTGACTTGAATAATTGGATTACTCCAATTAGAAGTTAATTGGATGAATATGCAGTGTGAAGAGAATTCACCGGGAACTGTTTATTTTGATCTATATTGCTTATAAGTCACATGATTAGTGAGTCAATTGGATTCATTTATGAGAACTGTGCATAGAATATAGAAGATTCTTGATATAGAATATTACTTGAAGTAGAAATATCCTAAGTTATTAACTATATCCCAATGAGCTCATATACATACATTGGATGACAGAGTCTAACTAATGTCAAGGATAACCACTGAATTCAGCAGAACTTTATAATTCTAGGTGATTGTATAAAGTTTATTATTTGTTAAAGACAAATGTTATAGTGGTCTTTAATCACTTGGTTGATTGTAGAATTTAGAACTCATAATCTGGTTAAGAAGAATCGAGATGGAAGAATATTCTTGGAATCTAGTAATTTTCCTTGTGGAAAAGATTTCAGAATATTTCTTATGTTTACTGAGTGGTATGTTATGCATATACTCCAGTATCTCTAAATGATTATGGGTTTAGAATCCAATAGATTATGATTGACGAATCATAAGATTCTAAATGTTTATGATTGACGGATCATAAATTGATACTTAAAGGTCATTAGATGATTATATGAAAATATGATGATTCTTAAGATAATGAGTAATTCTTGATCAATTAGTGGAGTTAAAATTTAGATTTGCTATCTGAACTGTAAATTTGTGTACAACTTGAGATTGTTTGAATCTCACAGGCATTTTCATTAAGTAATTGTTTACTTATGAGGAATTTGCTTACCTTTACAGATTGTAGTCAAGGAATGCTCGTGTACTGTTTTTCAGCCTAAAGTCTTCGGTTATTTAGGAGCAAGTTAAGTCTATCAAGATTGAATGGTTGCTATTTTCTAGTATATGATGCTAGGGATAGAGCACTTATCTCAAGAGAGTATCTGGGGTACTCAGGACTGAGTTGAAGTCATTTTTATCTTGATGGATCTCCTAAGAGATTTTGGTGGGATGAGTTTTGTACCAAGAAACATTTATGACAGGTCTACAAGTAATTGTGGATAGTCTTGGACTATAATTGTTTTGGATCTTTAACTTTTGAACATTGATTTTCAGTGTAAGGCGAGGACTCACCCAGTGATTCATGTAAATTGAGGTACATGAAGGTGATGTTATTAGATTGGAGAGAATCAAATCCAATAGGGAAGTTTATCTTTTAGTGTACTTCTAAAAGGTTGATATAGTATTCAGTGTAGAGATAGATAATTTGAGAAGTATCCCATCTCTAAATACTTATTTGATATTGAAGTCAGACTAAAGATTAATTTTCAGGGTAATTGTGAAAGTTAAACGATTGATTTGTTAATTTTAAACTTAATCTTCAGGTTTGGTCAATTGCTCATCCGATGTATCATGTGAATTTAGTTTGTATGATGATGACAATTTGATGTATTGAAGATTTTGCCCATTTGAAAGATTTATCGCTCAATATACCTTTGGACCCTAAATGAGTACTCAGGATCAGAGATAATAATTGAAAAATTGTTCTATCTCTGTGTGCTTACTTAGGTCGCCCATCCTCCTATTGGAAATTTAGTTTCTTGAGCCTGTTTTCCCTCCTCTCTCTTAGGTTCTTCACTATGGCTTGGGGTGGGGGCTAGGTCCAGGAGGAAACTCCAGGAGGGATCTAGGTTTGGATGGGTAGTTTTGCTCCACAGGTGTCCTTTTGGTTAATTTGCAACAAGATCTAGTCAGATCTTCATTTGGTGATCCTTACAAAATCACCATTCACCATCTTGAGGGAGTAAATGTTTTTTTTTGAGATGTAGCTTGGAAGCTATATCTCACACTTTGTATAGTGTGCTCAATATGTCTCAGACTTCTTTCGATGTCTGGGCCTCGGATACATGCCTGATATGAATATCCGTAATGTTGAGGATGATCAGCGTGAAAGCCTTTCCATCCTTCAGCTTCCATCTGGCAATTACTGCATCGTCTGCTTTGGGTTTTCCTTCTGCACCTATAACAACGTCATACAATTCTTTAGCCATTAGTATAGTTTTCATCTTAAATTTCCACAGATGGTAATTGGCTATATCAATTTTGTCCATGATGGGATTGGCTTTCCTTTGAGAATCCATTTGGAAGATTAGTCTAAGTGATAGAAAAAAACTATCAGTGACTTAAGTATGAAAATATGGCACTGAGTTACAAAACAAGAAGACAATACTCTATCGGCTAGTAGAGTCTTTACTGTAGAAGCTTATTAGGCTACAAAAATAGCTCTGATACCATGTTGGAGAAAGAGGGTGTGTCGTGTGTGAGAAACAAAAATAGCTCAAAAAGAAAATGACACGAAAAGGAAAGAACTTGAAACTCGAACGAGAAACGAGCTCGAACAGAAAGTGTTTGTGCGCAGCGAAATGAGCTATATTACTCTTTTCCTAAGCATGACTACGCCTATCAGAAACGAATAGAACATTAGTGATAGAAATCGTGGTCGTCCTGATTATGTAGCCAAACATTAATAAAACACCAGAAGAATAATTCGTCACGAACAGCTAGACAAATTATTAGTAGCGAATGATTCGCAAAGAGCTAGACTGAGCTTGACTGATAATCAGTCACGAATGATTTGCGAAAGACAAGACTCGAACGAATATTAGTTGTCAACAACTAGACTAATAATAACTCGCTAAGAACAGATTACCAGATTGAGCAACAAGAAAGTCAAACAGAATGAAAATAAGCATATTAATATCAACACAAATCAGAACGCAGAACAAAAGAGTTGTTATCGGATTAAGTATAGCAAAATATACATGTCAATAATGTGGTAGAGCACAAGACAATAGCAGATGAAACCGCGTGCTCTACAAAGCTAATTCAATCGGTAACATGAATGAACCTATTACTGACAATAAAGAATCAATGCGCATGGCATCTACTTCGTCTATCTATGATAAGCTTCTGATTCTATTATTTTACACACACACTTCATCGTTCATCATTGAATACGCAAATGAATTAATATATATATTACACAATGTTACAGGTGTTCAGATGAAGAAAGTACAAAGTGGATGTGATGTCTGTAGGAGATCGTGGGTGGCTACTGTTGTTGTCAAATCTGTTAGCACAGTTGTATGGGATGAGCGTGAAAAGGGCCGTGACATCAGCCTTCGTTGAAATGAATGTTGGTGAAGATGCAAAAAATGTGTCACTCTGACAAAATGCCTTAGAATTTGATTTACAAGGTCCTTCACTTTTCCTAGGGCACCTTTGGCATTTTGTAAGCAATGTCGTATTTTTCGCCTGTCACAAAAACACGTGTAAAAATACAATGTTATTCTTTTTTTCTTTTCTTCACCTGTGAGAATTTACTTGTATTTATGCAGACAGTCGTGTTTTATTCGTCTGTCTTATTTTACATGTAAATATGCAGACTATGTAACAACGTGAGTAAAAATGCAGCATGAATGGAGGCAGATTAAAATGGGATTTAGGAGAGTAGAGAGATAAATCCAACATGAGCAAGGTAGATTGTTTAAGCTTGATGCTGATATTATAGTGGAGAGTGTTAACTTGGCAATTTTGGAGATATCAAAGGTGGAACTATGGCACAAAATGTTGGGCCACCCCAACTTCAAAGCCATGGAAACTATGTGTGCAAAGGAGCTTGCACTCGGCCTCCCCAAGCATTTGTCAAAGTGTGGGAAGATATGTGAAGCATGTAGCCTCTCAAAGGCTCACAAACTACCCTTCTCAAGATCTACATCAAGATCAGGCTCTCCTCTTGAACTCATCCATTCAGATGTTCATAGCTTCTAACATGAGTCTAATGGTGGTGCCAAGTATTATGTAATCTTCATTGATGACTATTCTAGATATTGTTGGATTTACCTCTTGTCTAGTAAATGTATGGTGTTTGATTCTTTTTTAAAGTTCAAGACTTTGGTAGAAAATCAACTTAGTACCAAAATTAAGATATTAAGAAGTGATAATGGAGGTGAATATATCTCCAATAAGTTGATTGACTTTTGTAGTTCTAATGGCATAAAGAGAGAGTTGTCATGTCCATACACCCCTCAACAAAATGGAGTGAATGAGAGGAGAAATAGATCTCTTTGTGAGTGTGCTAAGCTTTAAGACTAGATGCTTCTCTATCCAAACCATTTTGGGGTGAGACAATAACTTGTGCTAATTATTTTTGTAATAGATTGCCTGACCAAGCCATTGGAGGAATCACACCATTTGAAGCTCTATTTGGAGAGAAGCCCAATATCAAGGATCTCAAAGTTTTTGGATCCACTTGCTATGTACACCAATCTTGGATACAAGGAAGAAGGATGATGAAACCTCCATCAAAGGCATCTTTGTGGGATATGGTGAGAATAGCAAAGGATATAGAGTCTTCAATCCCATCACTAGCAAGGTGATAGTGAGTAGGGATGTTATTTTTTATGAAGGACATGCTTGTGATTTGGATGATAATGCTACTAATCATCTTGATGCCAAGGATCATTCTAGGATGGAGGAGGAGCTTCCAAGTGAAGAAGAACTTGAGAATCCACCTCAAGATGCAAGAACTCCAAGAAGTCCAAGAATATCTACAAGGGCAAGGATCGAGCCATTGAGGCTCACCTATGATGGTCAAGGTGATTAAAGGGAAGGCTCATCATCTTTCACATCTTACACCTTTCTTACTTCAATGTTAGATGAGCCAACATGCTATGAAGATGCTTGTAAATCTAAGAGTTGAATGGATGCTATGCAAGTACAGTACGATACTCTCATTGATAATCAAACTTGGGATCTTGTGAATCTTCCTCAAGGGAAGAAACCACTTGATTGCAAGTGGTTGTTTAGATTGAAGTATAATAAAGATGGATCAATAAGTAGGCATAGATCTAGGCTTGTAGCCAAAGTTTTTTTACAAACCAAAGGCATTGATTATGATGAGACTTTTGCTCCTATGGCTAAGCTTGTTACTATCAAGTTGATCATTAGTCTTGCTACAGCCTTCAATTGGAAGCTATTCCAACTTGATTTCACAAATGCATTCCTCAATGGTTATTTGGAGGAAGAGATCTACATGAGGCAACTCGAGGGCATCATCAAGGCAAAGCTTGAAGGAAAGGTGTGTTTCTTGAAGAAGAGCCTTTTTGGGCTCAAGCAAGCACCTAGAGCATGGTACTCTAGGCTAAACTCTTTTCTTGTTTCCATCAATTTTGTAATGAGTGCCTATGATCCATCATTGTACATAAGATTTCATGATGGCATGATCATTATTCTTGTTTTGTATGTAGATGACATTATCTTGAGTGGTAATGATCTAGATGGAATAAGAGATGTAAAAATTGCTTTAGCAAAAGAGTTTAAGATGGTAGATCTCGGCCTATTAAGCTTCATTCTTAGAATAGAGGTTATTAGAGGATGTGATTCTAGCTTCATTTGTCAATCTAAATATGCTACATCCATCATAGATAGATTTGGAATGAATAATTGCAAAGGCATTGAGACACCAATGGAGCAACATGTAAAGGCATCTATTGGTTGTGATGAAGCATCCTTTGGGGACATCACATTATATAGAAGGCTTATTGGCTCCTTGATCTATTTAACTATAACTAGACCTGATCTTAGTTATAGTGTTGGAAAGTTAAGCCAATTCATGCAAAGTCCTCTAGTTTCACATTGGAAGATGGCCAAAAGAGTTCTTAGATACATTTCATCTACTAAGAATTTTGGCATTTTGTATAGAGGGACTAATCTTGGCTTAAGAGCCTATAGTGACTCAAATTTTGCAGGTGACAAAGTGGATAGAAAATCAACAAGTGCTTTTGCCACCTTTCTATGTGATGGAGTAGTACCATGGCTTTCCAAAAAGCAAGATACCATCTCCTTATCTTCCACAGAATCCGAGTACAAGGCCTTGACATCAACATGCAAGGAGGTCTTGTGGCTCAAAAGGCTATTGGTGGAGCTTCATGTCATGGAGGATGAGATCCCAATTATCTATTGTGACAACCAATCAGCCCAATCACTTGCAATACATTCCATGCAAGGAGCAAACACATCGAGATTGCTCATCATTTTGTGAGGGAGAAAGTGCAAGCCAAAGAGATCAAGCTCCAACATGTGCCATCATTGAGTTGCTTGGTTAATTTTTTTACTAAATCTTTACGTAAAGATTCATTTGTCAAGCTTAGATCTTCAATTGGAGTGATTGATAAAAGTATTGTTGTTTCCAAGGCTAGATCTGAGGAGGAATGTGAAAAATTGCCTACATTGGCAAATCTAGCCATGTAGAATATTGTACATATTGTCAATATTTTTTCGTTAGTAGTCACTTGTATGGCCAAAGTGCCACATGGCTGTTATGTCCATGACCAGTACATAGGATACAGTATAGTCCTATTCTTGGATACACGGTACTCCAGTGAAACAAGCTGTTAGTTATGCCACGTCATACGAAAGTAAGTAATATCCTTGTGAGGCCTAGAACACACTAAGTGGAGTTTAGACAAGGTAATGAGACAATGTACGCATGTGTAGAGTTATCAATAGCAATTCTATGAATAGTTGGTCCATGCATAGGACTCTATTCTAGGTGAATCTATGTATAGGGAATATAGGGCTATGCATGGCTATGTGCCCAGGATGCATTAGGCTCTATATAAGAGGACCAAACTCGTCCTACTCATCATCATGGTTCTTGATTCATTGCCAGGCTCTTAGTCTACATTCATGCTTCTTGTTCCTTGGCCTGGGGGTGAGGCTTCTAGAGTTTGATTGGATGCTTCTACTTGGTTGGGTGGTTTCTCCACAGTGTGTTATCCTTTTGTGTTTAGGATTTGTAAGTAGGATCTAAGGAGCTTCCCTTATAGTGGTATCAGAGCAAGACTTACAAGCTTGGAGAGTTGGTGGTTTTCATTGGAGCTTGGTGGTATTCAGCTAGTATTCTCATCCAAGGAGAGGAGCAAGGTTGCAAGTTCCCAAATTCAATTTGGATGTTCCGTATCTCTCTCAAATTCATTTGGGTTTATGGTGAATTGTGCTAGGAAATCAAGTTTGGTGTCTTTTTTGGAGTTTTAGCATGTGTAGCTCAAAACTAGTGAAGGATCTGAAATTTCCTGCAAGTTAATTCACTTTGAAATAGTTGAAATTCAGTTTGCATGTTGGATCTTTCCATGTATTTGGATTCTAGGCTCTTTTGTGGCCAAATTTGGCTTGTTTTCCATGATTGTGGCAAAAAATGGAGGGTAGAACTCAAAATCTAGCATGATCAGATCAATTGATTGGTTGTAACTCTGTATTTTGGATTGCATGTGGATTTGGAAAACGTTCTTGCCATTAATTTCCAATTGTGCATGGTGAAAAAACCTAGAAAGGGCTCAAATTCATAATTTTTGCTTGTTTTTTCATGAAATTGGATGATAGGAGGTTGTTAAACATCAATTAAAGCTGAGAAAAGATGAATCATAGTCTTTTAAACCTGTCCTAGAAGTTAGAGCCAAGAATTCCAGCAATTGGGTTTGTAGGAAGTCAAAAAGTATAAAAAATTGACCAATTTTGGTGAATTTTGGGGATGGATTTCTCTAAATTCATAAGAGGATCATTCTGAATTTTTTCCAGCATGATTTGTATTTCTTTTTACCTTCCCAGCAAGCTATCAGACTTGTAAATTGATGGGTAGAGGCTTATGCTTCAATTCCATCAAGTTTGTAGCAATTTTGACTTCTAGAAACCAAGAAATCATGGTTCTCAGCCCATAATGCTTCATGGGATATGTATGAAGTCTTCATGGAACTATTTTAGACCATTTAAGACTGTTTGGATCATCAATTTTAGGCCTGGTTGAGTGTTTGCATGTTTTTGGACGGATTGGTCTAGAAAAAGTGCGCCCTCCTATAGCTTAATTGGCTATTCTGAACTCGCACATGTGAGTCCTAGGTGACAGGCTAAGGTGAAGTGTCTTGTTCACTGGTCTCCCTCTATACTGAGTTTTACAGCACCCAATTTGGTGTCCTGTAGCCAAAGATATGAGCATCTGAAGTTTTGCAATTTTGTGAGCAAAATTGGCAAAATTTCCAATTGTTCTGATTGCATGCATGACAATTTTCTATTTTGATGTACTGTGCTTGCATGAAATGTCTGCATTTGGTTTCTCTGAGTGATTCTAACATGCATGAGTTGGTTAGATCTGTTTTAAGTGGTCATACACATGTACGTTGACAGGTAGATACAAAACTGGATTTTATAGCTGACAATTTTTGTAGCACTGAATTTTTACGTAAAATTCCATAAAGTAAAAAATCAGTTTAATGTCGCATGTCTTGCATGCTTGATGGACATTATTGAAGTAAAATTAAGAATCGAACAATGAATTAAATTTTCGATTTCGATTGCTTAATAACTGATTGTGATTTTTTTATGAATTTTTAGAAAACGTAAAATTTAATTTTTTAAAAAAAAAAGTGCGAAAACTCGAAATTTTTAGTTTTTTTTCAGTTTCTTGTAATATCTATGAAATCGACTAAAAATAGTGATTTGACCATACTGGAGTCAATTTCAGTCTGTTTTTTGGTCAACAGTACTTCACTATGAGTTAATCAAATATTAACTAAATTTAGTAATTTCTAGGATAGATATATCGAGATGGCCGAAGAAACTTCAAATCAGACTGCAAATCCAGGTGCACCATCTTATATGGTGATTTGTCAACATTTGAGTACGACACTAAATGACATGAATAATCGTAATCAGATGAGAGATCAATAAATGGAGGTTCTTTTGAATCAAGTCAAATTGATGTCTTCACCCAATGTCAATTTTCAACCGGAGATTTATTCGGGCAAGAAGAAGAGAAGAAACCTGAGGTCGTCGAGGACTGGCTGGCCAAGTGGAGTAGTTACTTCAATCTGCACCGTGTTCCTGATTAGAAGAAAATTGAAAGTGTCGTGCTGTTCTTACATGACAAAGCGTCATCGTGGTGGCGAGATTTATCGGTGAAGGCAACTACTTGGGATGCGTTTGTGGAAGTTTTCAAGAAAGCTTTCGTAGTTGCTGATGACGTGGACTACTACCTAAAGTTTGTGAACTGCAAGATGGGTACAAAGAGTTTAGACTCTTATATCCAGGAATTCATGGACCTCTGGAATAGGGTTCCATCATTCGATGCAAAGTTGACATTATGGCAGTTTGTCTTAGGTTTGCCAGCCGACTATCAGAACGAATGCAGATGAAATGTGCTTCAAAGCCTCGAGGATGCGTTTCGGATTGCAAAAGCATATGATTCCATAGTGGTGGCATCCAGGTAGCAATTTGCGCAAATTTCAACCACTTTGAAAACCAAGAAGGGTAAGAAGCACGGTCCAGACCAAGCAAAATATTTTGACGAATTAGATCAAGCAGCATCGGAACCCAGGATGCCAAAAAAAAAGAGAAATGTCCCGAGAAAAGGCTAAAAGAAAAAACTTATGTTTTGTCTGTAAGAAGTCTGGACATATGATGAAATTTTGTCCAGAAAGGAAAAAAAGGTTTGCTCACATGATAGAAATCCCAAGAGACAATGGTAAGACTTTGGAAATTAACAGGATGGATTGTGAGTGTGAATGTTCTTTTAGTACTACTTTTTTCTTGCCTAATGAACTTTTTCGTCTAATTGGCACAATTAAAGATCAAGAAGTGAGTATTTTATTGGACAGTGATTCAACTCATAATTTTATTAATTCTTGTCTTGTGCAGAAACTCAGCTTGGAAAATGAAGCCATCAATCATAGATATAAAGTTTATCTAGCTTTGGGAGCAGAGTTGGAGACTTGAAACATAAAAGTCTCGAAGCTCCCAATTTTGGTGCAAGGACACACAGAATTAGTTAATTTTCATGTTTTAGAAGGTTTTTCAATTTATGCTATTCAGTTGTGGATGTTCCTGAAATGAATCTAGATGGTTGTGAATTCTCAACAATTCTGAATTCAGTAGATTTAGATCATGAACAAGTAGTGAAAGAACAGATCATAAATGAATTTAGGGATGTTTTTCCATCGGAATTACCTCGTGGTTTACCACCGTCTAGGTCAGTAGACCACATGATTGAGCTAATTCCAGGAAGTCAACCTGTCTCTAGACAACCTTATAGGTTCTATCAGAAAGAGGAGACAGAGATTTCAAATCAAATAGAAAACTATCTGAGGATGGGACATATACAGCCTAGTAAATCACCATGGGGAGCTCCTGTTCTTCTTAAAGCGAAGAAAGATGGAGGTTTCAGGATGTGTGTGGATTACAAGGGGCTTAATAAAGTGACTATAAAGAATAAATATCCATTACCCAGGATGGATGACCTTGTAGATCGCTTGAGTGGAGCACGGTATTTCACCAAGATAGATTTCAGGACAGGGTACCATCAAATAAGAATTAAATCAGAAGATGTCCAAAAGACAGAATTTTGTTCTAGATTTGGTCATTATGAATTTCTAGTGTTGCCATTTGGATTAACGAATGCTCCAGCATCGTTCCAAAAAATGATGAATGATTTATTTTGTCCATATTTGGGAAAGTTTGTGGTAGTATTCTTAGACGATATTCTCGTTTACAGTAAATTCTTGATGGAACATGTAGAACACTTCAAAATCGTCTTGATGAAGCTCCGTCAGGAGTTACTCTATGCTAAAGAGTCCTAGAGTAAATTCTTTAAGCAAGAGTTGCTTTATCTCGATCATAAGATTACAGTAAATGGGATCAAGGTTGATGAGGATAAAATCAAGATTGTGATTGAGTGGCCAATTTCGGAAACTGTGAGGTAGGTAAAGTCTTTTTAAGTTTTACACTTTTCTTCAAGAGATTTATTGAGGATTATGCTAAGTTAGCAGCACCGCTTAATAATCTGACAAAAGGAATTGTTAATAAAAAGAAAAAGAGGAATCAACCTAGTTCGCCTGTTGTTTGGAACGAGGAATTGAATCACTGTTTTGATAAACTTAAAACAATGATTGTTTTAACTCCCATGTTACAAATTGCAAATCCAGATTTACCTTACGTTGTGAGAACAGATGCAAGTGATGTTGCAGTTGGAGCAATTCTATTACAAATGGATAGGCCACTAGCGTTTGAAAGCAAAAAATTCACTGGTCCTCAGTTGCATTACACTGCGCAGGAAAAGGAATTGTTTGATGTAATCCATACACTTAAAACCTAGAGACACTACTTGTATAGTAGTAAGTTTTGTAGTGTATACGGATCACCAGCGTGTTAAGTATTTTTGTAATCAACATGATCTTCGGGGGAGAAAAGCTCGATGGGCTAAATTGATGCAAGAATTCGATCATGAAATCCGTTACATAAGAGACAGCTCTAATCAAGTTGCAAATGCTCTTAGTCGGATCGGTGAATTGAACGAGTTGTCATTCACCCAGATTTTTACAAATTTATATATTTTGCTGAGAGAAAAATGTGAATCAGATTCCCATTTTGGTCACATTTGGAACATTGTTCAGACCGGAAGAAATGTGGATAGTGTTGAGTCAGAAACACAGGGGACTCAACTAACTAAGAAAGATAAGAAGACTGTGAAACAGTTCACCATTTTTTGATCATCCTGAATCAGATGGCCAGACAGAAAAGACTAATCAAACTATGGAAGATATTTTGGGGACATATGTTTCTCACAGGCAATCTCATTGGGAAGATTATCTCCCACTGGTTGAGTTTGTGAAAAATTGCCTACATTGGCAAATCTAGCCATGTAGAATATTGTACATTTTGTCAATATTGTTTGTTGGTTACTTGAATGGCCAAAGTGCCACTTGTACATACACACCTAAAGTAGGTTACCACGAGTCAAGAGGAGTGTTTGTGTCTATTTGGTAGTGATTCCTACTTTGTAGGATCTAGACCATGATTTATGATGAGAATTGTACCTACCATGCACCTACCAAGCATGACTCTTGGATCTAGACTAGGGTTTTCACATTAGGGCAAGAAAGTGGAGTCTACTTCCTTATTACATGCTGGATTTTCACCTAACTTTGCAAAGGAAGTGTGTTTTACTATGTATTTCCATTCTCCATAGTGAGAAGATAGAAACTTTTTGGAGCCTCAAGGAGAAACTTGAGTTTCCTCTCATTGTATGGTGATTACTCTATTTTTCCAATGAAAACCAGCTTTGCCACTTTGTAAACACTGTCTACAGGCCGTACTACAGCCTTATTTTCACACGTGTGGAGTTGGATTAGACTATTTGATCAATGCTTTGATTGTCTCTACTTGTTTCCTATCAAGCTGCTAAACTAGATCTTGTTTTCTGATGACTAGTTTTTGATAGATTGTTTAACAAGCATACAATCACCTTGTGGATCATTCAAAGATCCATTTATGGTCCTTAGTACTGTATTTTTCACATGGTATCAGAGCCAAGTACAAGGCCATTGATCTGTGTCTGAATCTAATCCAGTTTTAGTAGGTTTTGGTGCAAAAAGCTAGTATTAGAAGGGCGAGCTGGTATCCAGGTTTTGGTGAGGGGATTTGATCCCAAACTTTTTCAGGATCAAAATCCGTACTGTTCACACGTGTGGGCATCTCTGAACCAGCATTTAATAACCCATATTCATTGGATCATAGAAAATTCATATGGTGTCAGTTTGATGTAATTTTTGGTGCAAATCCTAGGATAAGCTACCAAGATCACTTGCCATTGATTAGTTTTGAATTTGTTTCATGAAAACTAATTAATCTAGGCTGATTTCAGACCTTCTTAAAGTGGAAACCAGGTCTTGAAAGTACATCAAAGTGAATGAGAGAGATAGAGTCAGTTTTTGTCCAAGAATAGCCAAGATTGGCAAGATTTGCTTGAGTGTAGTTTTCATCTCATCTTATCTTCATTCCAGCTTGTGAGGGAGTGATAGAACTGTGATTACAAATCCATCTGTTGGATTAGAAGTCAACATTTGAGTGAAACACTGCAAGTTTGAAACCTTTGTGAGTTTCAGGTCCAAACAAATCTATATCTTGTGTGTAGAATCTTGCTAGTAAGATGGGATCAGTGAGAGCCTACCTTCTAGAAGCTAGTGAGAGGTTAAATTCTACCAATTATGCTATTTGGAAAGTGAGGATGGAGTCACTAATGGTGCTCTAGGATCTTTATGAGTTTCTAATAGATGATGAAGATGAACCTCTAGGTGCACAGGAATTAGTGAGATACAAGAAGAGGTCTAGGCTTGCACTTCACTGTATTAAGATGAATGTAAGCAATGATCTTTTAAAGGAAGTATCATCATGTAAGAGTGCTAAAGAGGCTTGGGAATCTTTAAAATCTATCTATGAGTCTAGTAACACTTCGAGGGTTCTCATGCTTAGGAACCAGATTCTACAAAGCATGAAGAGGAGTGATGAGAATGCACAAGATTATGTGCTAAGAGTCAAGTCTCTTAATAGGGAGTTAGCTTCCATTGGAGAGAAGATTCAAGATAGTGAGCTTGTTCAGATTGTCCTAAATGGTCTAGGGAGTGGCTTTACAAATTTGGTCCAAAGCTTTGCAATCCAAGACACTTTGCCTACTATAGAAAAGCTACACAGTGTATTAGTAGCTGAAGAGTGTAGGATTTTGCATACCAATGCAAGAATGAATGCTATTTCTCTGCAGGTTGGTGATGAGAAAGCTAATTTCTCATCTAAAAAACAAGAAGAAGACCAATGGCAAGAAGAAGCACTTCAAGGAGACCAAGGAGGAGGATGAGGCTTCAAGCTCAAAGGGCAAGATCAAAGACAAGTCCAAGTACAAATGTTTTTTCTGTGGAAAGAAAGGACATTTTGCATCAGAATGTCTCAAGAAGAAGAAGGCACAAGAGAGCAAACAAAGCAACATTGCACATCAGGAGGAAGAGGAGGATGAAGAGTCATCCTTGATGGTTTCCAACAAACCACCATCATCCAAGAGCAACACCTGATTCTTGGTGGATTGATAGTGGGGCAAGTTCCCACATGACATATCAAAAGGACATATTCTCCACCTTACTTTCTTACAATGACTTACATAGATCAATCTATACTGCAAGTAGTCAAGAATGTAAGATAAGTGGAATAGGAACAATTCCCTTGTATGTGGGATCATCCAAAAGGATGAATCTAGATAATGTTCTTTATGTTCCTAAGTTAACCAAGAATTTGCTTAGTGTTAGCCAGTTAATGGATAATGGCCTAGATGTACAATTTAAGCATGGAGTTTGTTCCATCCTTAGAAATGATGAATGTATAGCCAAAGGCTTTAAGCAAGGTAGATTGTTTAAGCTTGATGCTAATATTGCAGTGGAGAGTGTTAACTTGGCAAAGGTGGAGCTATCAAAGGTGGAACTGTGGCACAAAAGGTTGGGCCACCCCAACTACAAAGCCATGGAATCTATGACTACAAAGGAGCTTGCAATTGGACTCCCCAAGCATTTGTCAAAGTGTGGGAAGAGATGTGAAGCATGCAGCCTCTCAAAGGCTCACAAGCTACCCTTCTCAAGATTTACATCAAGATCAAACTCTCCTCTTGAACTCATCCATTCGGATGTTCATAGTTTGTCACATGAGTCTAATGGTGGTGCCAAGTACTATGTAATCTTCATTGATGACTATTCTAGATTTTGTTGGATGTACCTCTTGTCTAGCAAATCAATGGTGTTTGATTCTTTTGTAAAGTTCAAGACTTTGGTAGAAATCAACTTAGTACCAAGATTAAGGTATTAAGGAGTGATAATGGAGGTGAATATGTCTCCAATAAGTTGATTGACTTTTGTATTTCTAATGGCATAAAGAGGGAGTTGTCATGTCCATACACCCCTCAACAAAATGGAGTGAGTGAAAGAAGAAATAGATCTCTTTGTGAGTGTGCTAAGGCCTTAAGGCTAGATGCTTCTCTATCCAAACCATTTTGGGGTGAAGCAATAACTTGTGCTAACTATTTGTGCAATAGATTGTCAAACCAAGCCATTGGAGGAATCACACCATTTGAAGCTCTATTTGGAGAGAAGCCCAATCTCAAAGATCTCAAAGTTTTTGGATCCACTTGCTATGTACACCAATCCTTGGATAAGAGAAGGAAGGATGATGCAACATCCATCAAAGGCATCTTTGTGGGATATGGTGAGAATAGCAAAGGTTATAGAGTCTTCAATCCCATCACTAGCAAGGTGATAGTGAGTAGGGATGTTATTTTTTATGAAGGACATGCTTGTGATTTGGATGATAATGCTAATAATCATCTTGATGCCAAGGATCATGCTAGGATGGAGGAGGAGCTTCCAAGTGAAGAAGAACTTGAGGATCCACCTCAAGATGCAAGAACTCCAAGAACTCCAAGAAGATCTACAAGGGCAAGATCCGAGCCATTGAGGCTCACATATGATGGTCAAGGTGATCAAAGGGAAGGCTCATCATCTTTCACATCTTACACCTTTCTTACTTCAATGTTAGATGAGCCAACATGCTATGAAGATGCTTGTAAGTCTAAAAGTTGGATGGATGCTATGCAAGTAGAGTATGATGCTCTTATTGAGAATCATACTTGGGATCTTGTGGATCTTCCTCAAGGGAAGAAACCTCTTGATTGCAAGTGGGTGTTTAGATTGAAGTATAATCAAGATGGATCAATAAGCAAGCATAAAGCTAGGCTTGTTGCCAAAGGTTTTTTACAAACCAAAGGCATTGACTATGATGAGACTTTTGCTCCTGTGGCTAAGCTTGTTACTATCAGGTTGATCATTAGTCTTGCTACAACCTTCAATTGGAAGCTATTCCAACTTGACTTCACAAATGCATTCCTCAATGGTTATTTGGAGGAAGAGATCTACATGAGGCAACCCGAGGGCTTCATCAAGGCAAAGCATGAAGGAAAGGTGTGTTTTTTGAAGAAGAGCCTTTATGGGCTCAAGCAAGCACCTAGAGCATGGTACTCTAGGCTAAACTCTTTTCTCATTTCCATCAATTTTGTAATGAGTGCCTATGATCCATCATTGTATATAAGTTTTCATGATGGCATGATCATTATTCTTGTTTTGTATGTAGATGACATTATCTTGAGTGGTAATGATCTAGATGGAATTAGAAATGTAAAAATTGCTTTAGCAAAAGAGTTTAAGATGGTAGATCTTGGCCTATTGAGCTTCATTCTTGGAATAGAGGTTATTAGAGGATGTGATTTTAGCTTCATTTGTCAATCTAAATATGCTACATCCATCCTAGATAGATTTGGAATGAAGAATTGTAAAGGCATTGAGACACCAATGGAGCAACATGTAAAAGCATCTATTGGTTGTGATGAAGCATCCTTTGAAGACATCACATTATATAGAAGGCTTATTGGCTCCTTGATCTATTTAACTATCACTAGACCTGATCTTAGTTATAGTGTTGGAAAGTTAAGCCAATTCATGCAAAGTCCTCTAGTTTCACATTGGAAGATGGCCAAAAGAGTTCTTAGATACATTTCATTCACTAAGAATTTTGGTATTTTGTATAGAGGAACTAATCTTGGCTTAAGAGCCTATAGTGACTCGGATTTTGCAGGTGACAAAGTGGATAGAAGATCAAAAAGTGCCTTTTCCACCTTTCTATGTGATGGAGTAGTATCATGGCTTTCCAAAAAGCAAGATACCATCTCCCTATCTTCCACAGAATCCGCATACAAGGCCTTGACATCAACATGCAAGGAGGTCTTGTGGCTCAAAAGGCTATTGGTGGAGCTTCATGTCATGGAGGAGGAGATCCCTATCATCTATTGTGACAACCAATCAGCCCAATCACTTGCAACTAATCCTACATTCCATGCAAGGAGCAAACACATCGAGATTGCTCATCATTTTGTGAGGGAAAAAGTGCAAGCTAAAGAGATTAAGCTCCAACACGTGCCATCATCAAGTTGCTTGGCTGATTTGTTTACTAAACCTTTACCTAAAGATTCATTTGTCAAGCTTAGATCTTCAATTGGAGTTATTGATAAAAGCATTGTGATCTCCAAGGCTAGATTTGAGGAGGAGTGTGAAAAATTGCCTACATTGGCAAATCTAGCCATGTAGAATATTGTACATTTTGTCAATATTGTTTGTTGGTTACTTGAATGGCCAAAGTGCCACTTGTACATACACACCTAAAGTAGGTTACCACGAGTCAAGAGGAGTGGTTGTGTCTATTTGGTAGTGATTCCTACTTTGTAGGATCTAGACCATGATTTATGATGAGATTTGT
Organism: Diphasiastrum complanatum; assembly: GCA_029204225.1. Lineage (NCBI taxonomy): Eukaryota > Viridiplantae > Streptophyta > Lycopodiopsida > Lycopodiales > Lycopodiaceae > Diphasiastrum > Diphasiastrum complanatum. The sequence continues at coordinate 50,652,877 of CM055097.1, forward strand.
ACCTACCATGCACCTACCAAGCATGACTCTTGGATCTAGACTAGGGTTTTCACATTATGGCAAGAAAGTGGAGTCTACTTCCTTATTACATGCTGGATTTTCACCTAACTTTGCTAAGGAAGTGTGTTTTACTATGTATTTCCATTCTCCATAGTGAGATGATAGAAAATTTTTGGAGCCTCAAGGAGTGAGTAAGTGACATAATGATGTTTTTCTATTCCATTTCCATTAGCAAAACTAGCAAAAAAACACTAGTCATCTTCAAGATCAAAATACTTTTAAGGAATCATCATAAGAATTACATTCTTAGAGCAGAACACTATCACCTAGAAGAATAAGGAAGAGAACAAGATTTCACATTTGATAAAATAGTTGAGATCTCCTCTTTTTCCATCACACCCCTTTGGTTAGGAAACACACTATCATCAGAATAACTTAAAAAAAAAATTCAAATGCCCCCAGAATCTAAAGTATCTTCCATCTTTCTTTCCATCAAACTACACTCATAAAAATAATGAGCCTTTTTTGCCACAACAAAAGCATTGCACATTAGACCTTATCCTTCTTGCCACCATAAGAGGATGCTGTGAAAGTACAGTACTTAAGGACCATAAATGGATCTTTCAATGATCCACAAGGTTGATTGTGTGCTTGATTAACAATATATCAGATACAACCAAAAACAAGATCTAGTTTAGCAGCTTGATAGAAAACAAGTAGAGACAGTCAAAACATTGATCAAGAACTGAATCCCAAGTTCACATGTGTGAAAATCAGGCTGTTGTACGGCCTATAGATAGAGGTTAATGTGTGCCAAATCTGGGTTTAATTGGAATCAATCACTATCATCATACAAAGAGAGAAAATCTAAGTTTCCTCTTGAGGCTCCAAAAACTTTCTATCTCCTCACTATGGAGAATGGAAATACATAGTAAAAGACACTTCCTTTGCAAAGTTAGGTGAAAATCCAGCATGTAATCAGGAAGTAGACTCAACTTTCTTGCCCAAAAAATGAAAACCCTAGCCTAGATCCTAGAGTCATGCTTGGTAGGTGTATGGTAGGTACAAATCTCATCATAAATCAAGGTCTAGATCTTACAAAGTAGGAATCACTACCAAATGGACACAACCACTCCTCTTGACTCATGGTAACCTACATTAAGTGTAGATTGTCATTATAAGGGAAGCTCCTTAGATCCTGCTTACAAGTCCTAAACACAAAAGGATAACACACTGTGGAGAAACCACCCAACCAAGTAGAAGCCTCCAATCAAACTCTAGAAGCCTCACCTCCAAGCCAAGGAACAAGAAGCATGAATGTAGAGTGAGAGTTTGGCAATAAATCAAGAACCATGATGATGAGTAGGGCGAGTTTGGTCCTCTTATATAGAGCCTAATGCATCCTGGGCACATAGCCATGCATAGTCCTATGTCCCCTATACGTAGATTCACCTAGAATAGAGGCCTATGCATGGACCAACTATTCATAGAATTGATATTGATAACTCTACACATGCATACACTATCTCATTACCTTGTGTAAACTCCACTTAGTTTGTTCTAGGCCTCACAAGGATATAGTTATTTTCGGGTCACGTATGACATGGCATAACTAACAGCTTGTTTCACTGGAGTACCTTGTATCCAAGATAGGAGTATACTGTATCCTATCTACTGGTCATGGACATAAAATTCTTCCCTCCTTAAATTGTTTTTGTCCTTAGAAACTAAAATTCGGAAAATTCTTCTTTATGCTATCAACTCTCTCTCTCACAAATCATCATCCTCGGTACGACCCTTCCACCGAATTAAGCACTCAGAGATAGAATGATTTTTCAATTGTTTATCTCTGGTTTTGAGCACTTTCTTAGGTTCCAAAGGTACACTAAACGACAAATCTTCCAAATGGGATAAATCCTCATCCGATCCAACTGTATCACCATCATGTAAACTTAGTTTCAAACGACTTACATGAAACACTGGGTGTGCAGTCAATTTTTCTTGAAGATTGAGTTCATACGCCAAAGAACCAATTCTACCTACAATCCTGAAAGGTCCACAATAACGGGTAGATAGATTATTATGCTTCCCTGTACGTAACGTCTTAGAATCTTTTGGAATCCTAAGATATACCCAGTCATCAACTTTAAAATCTCTTGGAGATCTCTTAAGATCGGTATAGTGTTTAGCTCTATCTTGAGCACTCTATCCTTAGCACTTGCAACATTTCTTGCATATCATGCAAAAATTCAGCAACCTTCTGGATCTTAACAAAGGACTGTAACTTGTAGCAAAATATTTTCTACTATTATATGCAAACTCTGTGAAAAGTACAGTACTAAGGACCATAAATGGATCTTTGAATGATCCACAAGGTGATTGTATGCTTGTTAAACAATCTATCAGAAACTAGTCATCAGAAAACAAGATCTAGTTTAGCAGCTTGCTAGGAAACAAGTAGAGACAATAAAAGCATTGATCAAATAGTCTAATCCAACTCCACACGTGTGGAAATAAGGCTATAGTACGGCCTGTAGATAGGAGATCTCAATGGAGGTGCATAATTTTTTCAAAAGGAGGGGGTGAAGTGGTGGGATAAATTTCTATTTGGGAATCTGTGATTTGCGTAGTTTTCGAAAAAGAACTAGCTAGGGTATAGAAATGAGATTAGATCTAAAAGGAATTTTGGATAGATTCAAAGTAAGATGCCTAATTGGAACTTTTTGAATATGAAAAATTCTCTAGGGATTGTGTGGACAATCTGGATCAAGAACGGGTTTGATATTTGAATCATTAAATATAAGTAGTACAATAAAAGTTCAAAGGTTACTAATTCCATTTTGATTGGAATAGAAGTAAGTTTGATCAGAATTTAAGACTGAGAGTTTTGTATTGGAACAACCTAATCTTAGTTTTAGTACTAGGATCAGAAAGGGGTTGATTGAGTGGAAGAAATTATGCTATTAAAAAAAACTAGATTGGAAAATTGTTGAAATTGAATTCTCAGAGATTTCTCAAGTATGTTATATACTCATGAGAAATAGGAAATATTTTGTAGTTGAGTTACAAGGTCTCAGTGAGATATGTGAGTAACATATGTGGGTTCTGGAGGATTTGCCAGGTAAGAATGTGTTTATGTATTGGGTCATAGTGAGATTATTCTCATATGTGCAAGATTAATCTTGTATGAATCTACTGTGCAATCCTAGTTACTAAGGTTATCTGGTGCACTTAACCTAGTCGGTGAACATGAACATATGATCAAGTATTGTTTTGACAGATACTTGCAGAGTTAACAAATCTTTGTATAGAAGATTTATGGATTAACTTATAAATGATTTGAGTAAGGATCTAAATGTGGTGCTATAATAGTATAATTGAATTCTTCACCTAGACATTTAAGATTTCTATATCATTGGCAATTAACTTGAGTAGTTGATTACTCTAGGGTGAAGTTTATTGGTAAAACGATCAGTGTGATGTGGATTCACCAGAAACTGATGGTTTTGATTTATATTGTTTGTAAGACGCATGATTAGTGAATCATTTCGGTTCATCAGTTAAAAATTGTGTGCCTTGGATATACAATATTCTTGGAATAGAGTATTCCTTAGTTAAGGAATAGACTCAGCTCATTAGTGAATGTATCCCTGAGAGCTCAAATGGATAACGAATAATAATGAATCCAAGAATAACAACTGAATTGATATTCATCAGGACTTTGGGTATCTAGATGTGATTCTGGATTGTAATCTAAAGTTTTGTAGTTGAAGATAATTGTCATTTTGGTATGCGTTCGGTCTTTAATTATCAGTTGTTTATAGAACTTGAATCTTGCACTTCAGTTAAAGAATCATGTTTTGGAAGTATTTCTAAATCCAATATTTTCTCAATGGAAAGATTTTTGGAATGACTCTTACTTTTCCTGAGTTATGTTAGACATATACTCCAGTATCATGTAAATGATTAAGTATGATTTGGATTTCAAGAAATTATGATTGACGAATCATATGAATCTAAATGTTTATGGTTGACGAATCATAAATAGATACTTAATTATTGTCAGAGGATTATAAAAAATTGTAATGATTTTTAAGTGTGATGATTAATTATTGATCTATTATTTGAGTAAGAATTCGAATCAGTGTTTTTGAATATCTCTACTCCAGTGTTATATTTGAGGACCTATGGATCTCACAGACATTCTCACAAGATAAGTATTTTATTGTGGAGAATTTAATTTATCTAGTGGATGTTATTCCTGCTACAGTTTATGGTCTACAGATGCTTGAGTACAATTCTTCATTTAAATTGGATTATCAGTTATCATAGGAGACAGACAAATCTATTAAGATGAATGAATGTTTTTTTTTCTTGCATTTGGTGCTAGAAACAGGAGCATTAAACTCAAAAGAGTATCTGGAATACTCAGAGTTGAGTTTTAATCATTCTATATCTTAATGATTCTCCTAGAGATTCTAATTGAATGAATTATCATATCTTAGAATTTGGATTCTAAGGGTATTTGTACTTGAAAGCTTATGAATTATCTGTCAAAATTGTGGATAATTTCATACTGTAATCGTAAATATTTTATTATTTCTTTAACGTTAATCTCTTAAGTTAGGTTATTTCACCCAATGTTTCATGTAAGTGCTTTACATGAGGTGATGTTACTAACTTGTGATGAATGTAACCCAGATGGAAAATTTATCGCTTAGTGTACTTTTCAAACCTGAGTTGTACTCCAGAGCAGAGATTAACGATTTGAAATAGGTTTATCTCTTAGTACTTGTTTGACATGAAAGTTAGACTAAGGACATTGATTTTCTCGGTTAATATTGAAAGTTAAAGAAACTGTAATTCTTTCCTGTTTAGAGAGCTTCTAAGGATAGAAGCAGTTTAAGGAGAGAAAAATGTTATGTCCATGACCAATAAGTAGGATTCAGTATACTCCTAGTCTTGGATACACGGTACTCCAGTAAATCAAGCTGTTAGTTATGCCACGTCATACTGGATGTGACCCAAAAGTAACTAATATTCTTGTGAGGCCCAGAACACACTAAATGGAGTTTAGACAAGGTATGAGACAGTGTATGCACGTGTAGACTTATCAATAGCAATTCTATGAATAGGTGGTCCATGCTTAGGACTCTATTCTAGGTGAATCTATGTATAGGGAACTTAAGGCTATGCATGGCTATGTGCCCATGTTGCTTTTGGCTCTATATATTGAGGCCAAACTCGTCCTACTCCTCATTGTGATCATTGATTCATTGCCAGAGTTTCATTCTACATTCATGCTTCTTATTCCTTGGCTTGGGGGTGAAGCTTCTAGAGTTGATTGGTCGCTTCTACTTGGTTGGGTGTTTGCTCGTGTGTTTTCCATTGTGTATTGTCTTATAAGCAGGATTTTAGGGAGTTTCCCTTATAAAATCCTATGGAGAAAATCCATAATCATGATCGATAGGCTGAAAGTACACCAAATTTAGAAAAGCCATCTACCTGGAGATCAAATCCACCATCTGGAAGTACCAAGCACCAAAAGGCTGGAAAAAAACAAGAAGCAACTCCACCTTTCGATTGATGCAAACTAGGTCTCATGTGCCCTATCTACATGAATCCATGCTCATTTACATTGCTTTGTACTCTTTCTTTCATTGATAATGTGATTCCATTGAGATCTCCATGTTTCTAGCTTTCTATGGATATGCTATCTTGCTCTTAGCTTTACTTCCATTGTAATTGCTATTTGCTTAGATTTGGCACATGACATTTCTTGGTATCAGAGCATAGATCCATGATTCATGATGATTCTATGTGAATTCCATTAGATTTGATGAGTGTATTGTTTTTGTAGCTTTCTTTTTGCTATTTTTTAACTTTGAATTTTTCAGTTCTGTTCAGATGAATTTTTGACATTCAATTTCGCTTTTTATTTTAATTTGATTCAATAGGTTTGTAGTGATTTGTTTCAGCTTTAATTTGCACCAATTTTCAAGGCATTTGGATAAGAGATGCAAACGTTATTGCACTTTTTCCAAAGGTTGTCAAAATAGGTGACTAGGATTTTGCTTTCACTTGATTTGGATTTTTCAGATTTGATCTGAGTTTTTATTTCTAGTTTCTTTCCATAGGACTTTAGAGCATTTCTTAGCTTTGATCTGATCCATATGGCAGGTCATTTGGATTAGTATCCAAAAAGTTATGACAAATCTTGATTTGTAGCTCTAGTTTTATTAGTTTTCTTTTTTCAAAAATTTCAATCCTGTTCTGTGATTAATTCAACCAATCAAATCACATTCAATCATTGATTTGATATTATAACTTGATAAAGCTTGGGTTTAGTTTTCAATATTACTGAGTTTGTTTTGATTTGGATCAATATTGAGAAAGTTATGATCAAATTTGTGGAGATGGGTTAAAATTGCCAGAATTTTGAAATTTTTTTGTGGATTCTTTCCAAGTGAGAGAGAAGCACTTCAGTTTTCAATTCTGAAGTTTCATGTCCTTTGTAAACTTTTTTAAACTTTTTCAATTTGAAGTTTGATTTAAAAAAAAAATCAAACCTAACCTAACCCTACCTACCTACAGTCCTAACCTACGCGAACTAGCCTAACCTAACCCTAATTCTCATTCACTCTCTCTCTCTCTCTCTCTCTCTCTTTAAGAAAACCTCGGAGTGACCATTAAGGTCTGTAGGTAGGATTTCTTTCATTTTCACCTCTCTTGAAGTTTGATTTAAAAAAGAAAAACCAAACCTAACCTAACCCTACCTACCTACAGTCCTAACCTACACGACCTAGCCTAAGCTAACCCTAATTCTCATTCACTCTCTCTCTCTCTCTCTCTCTCTCTCTCTCTCTCTCTCTCTCTCTCTCTCTCTCTCTCACAGGTGGAGATCGCGATCCAATAGCTAGCTGAACCTACTCTGCTGCGATCTGTAGCTGGCTGATTGCTTTGATGTCTGAGTTTTTGATTGCTGCGATCTGTAGTTGGCCACTGAAAAGTGTCAAATGCTGGACTAAGACTGGAGTTCAATTTCATTGGTAAGAAATGCCTGTCAATACTACAGTTTCCAAAGAATCGAAATAACCGAACAAAAACAGGATTGCAATAAGCTTGATTCGCATGTATGTGCTGTCTTCTGATGAATACTGGGCGAATCAAGAGACTAGTAAGATGCTCAGCTCCGATAATTCCCAGCATGCATCTGATGGCGTGCCAACAGATGTCATAAAAACCAAACCCGGAATGCAAGCTTCACTCAAGCTCCCTCAAAACAATTTGGTTATCAACAAAAACCATTTTCCATCCATCTGGATCCAAGCAAGCTGTGATTTCACTGTTGCATTGAATCCTGCACCTACGAATCCAAGTTCACAAGTACACGAGTTCTTCCACGAATTCAAACCTCTCTCCATTGAACTTTTCCTTTAGACTTTCTGTCCGCTCTTTTTCGTCTTTTCCGTTTGCTCTTCAAGTTCGTTTTCATCTTTTACTTGACTTTCAACAGGTGCATATTCTTGTTGATACTCTGCTATGATTGTGTCATAATTACTGCTCAGTTTTTTTTTTCAAGACCCTTTTTTTTGAGTCAGTTTTTTTTTTTCGTGTTTCCATTAGAAATTTTCAAATCTTCATATCATCTCCGTTTTAGATCGGATTCAAACACTGTAAAAAGGAAAAAATTGTTCATGGTGACAGATTGAACACAACTGCTACTTCATTTTCATTTGTTACACTTTCCATTCACAGCCACTTTATTTTTCGAGGACTCAGAATCTTTAAGTGATTGGAGAAGAGCAATTTTACCTGCTTGTAAATTATCATTTTAAATAAATTTCAAACGGTGAATTCATAGTCCACAAGTCTTCACTAGTCATTAATGATGGACCGTTATAGTCAAAACATTCAATTTCCATCTTTTGATGAAATACAATCTGAAATTGTACGTTACAACCTTGTATTTGACGGACAACCAAATTCAATCAGCATTGATGATTAGTTGACTGAATTAGAAGCTTATTTCCGTCATCGCCATTATTCTGAAGAAGATAAAATCTATCTCGCTTCATTGCGCTTTCAAGGACAAGTTCGAGCATGGTGGGATACTCAAACACATTTGAGCACAAAGCTTTGGAGTCAATTCAAAATTGCTTTCATCGATAGTATTACCAGGTTTTATGAGAAATCATTCGAATCTCTCAAACAAACTGGTTCTGTACAACAATTTAATCAGCAATTCTTGGCATTGGTTCAGAAGACAAAATTTGAGTATAGAAAATGTTTGAACTACTATGTGAGTTTTCTTCAAACGCCTATGGGTTGGTGGAACTTCCAAAGGATAAGAAAGTTATAGCATGCAAGTGGATATTCAAGGTGAAAAAAAACCAAGATGGATCAATTCATGTATAAGGCAAGGTTGGTGGCCAAGAGATATGCACAAGAACATGGTATTGACTATGATGAGACCTTTTCACCCGTGGCAAAGATGGTAAGCATTCGGGTCATCATCTCTCTTGCTACAAGATTTGGTTGGGATCTATGGCAATTGGATATCACTAATGCATTCTTGAATAGTGATCTTGAGAAGTAAGTTTACATGGAGCAACCCGAGGGCTACATCTCACATGGAATGCCAAATCATGTTTGTTATTTGTGAAAGAGTTTGTATGGTCTTAAGCAAGCCCCTAGGAGTAGGTATGCTAAGCTTAACACATTTCTACTTTCTCAAAACTTTGTTATGAGTGAGTATGATCATTCACTTTATTATAGATTTGATGGAAATGATGTTACCATTCTACTAATCTATGTGGATGATATCATATTGAGTGGAGGCAACAATCAAGATATTGATGAGAGCAAGATTGCGCTCAAGAAGGATTTTGAGGTGCATTATCTTGGACATTTGCATTATATCTTGGGAATAGAAGTTTTTAGGTCTTCTCAATCTACTTTCATTTGTCAAGAGAAGTATACTAACTCTATTCTAAAAAGATTTCATATGGTAGATGCAAAGCCTTGTGATACACCTATGGAGTCAAATGTAAAGCTCACTATAAGAGGTAATGAAAGATACTTCAAGGACATTACTCTCTATAAGAAGCTAGTTAGTTCACTCATTTATCTAACCATCACAAGGCCTGATCTAAGCTATTATGTTGGTAGATTAAGCCAATATATGCAAAATCCTAGTGTGGGGCATTGGAAGTTAGGTCTCATTGTCATCTAGTGAGGCCAAGTACAAAGCACTAACATCATGCACAAAGATGATGTTATGGATCAAAAGGATGGTGAGAGATCTTCACTTGATGAGTTTTTCAAAGAGTCCAATCATCTTTTGTAACAACCTTTCAGCCCAAAAGTTGGCAAGCAATCTTATCTTTCATGCAAGGAGCAAGCATATCGAGGTGGCATAACATTTTGTTAGGGAGCAAGTCATGGCAAAGGAGGTGGAGCTTCAACATGTTTCTTCAAAGGAATGTGTGGCTGATATCTTCACCAAAGCATTGGGAAAAGACTTGTTTACAAAGCATAGAACATCACTTGGTGTATTTTTCCAAAATCTACGCTAAAACTAGTTGAAGAGGGAGTGTGAGAAATATCAACTAGTTTGGTCATATTTTGTTTATTTGGCAACTTGAGACCAATATGCATTTTTAGACTTAGAGATAAACATTTCAAAGTTATTTTTAGTCTAAATGTTTTTGAATTACCACTTTTGAAAAGTGTGGAAAATGTAGTAGGTCGAGTTTGGACATATTCAAATTTGAATGTTAGATACATTGAATCTAGTCATATTGTTGATAGGGTTATTATTCTAGAAGTTTTTATGAAAAAAATAGGCATGGACCTGTTATAAATAGATGTACACATGTGGGAAGAAAACTTAACTCTCCCTCTCTCTCTCTCTACTCTCTCTCTCTCATGCTTATACATGAGATCTCTTTGGGGTTCCATACTCATTGGTGCACATTGGTGTTGATATCTTAACTTTTTGTGTGTAGAATCAGTTGGTTTCATGTTTATTGCATACACACGTGTGAGATATAGTAGCTTACTATTTTTGTATGGACAAAAATAGTACTTTATCATTCATATCTGAGAGTTTGAAGCTTCTATGCATTGATAGAGCTAGTTTTCTACATTGTCAATGGTGCTAGATGTGCTATCTTAAGTAATCAAAGATCTTAGAGCTAGATTGTATATGTAGATATTACCTAAAAAATGAGGATACCAAATGGGCCCCCTTGTGTGGTGTCAAATGTGCATGTTGATGTGATGGTTTGTTTTTTCAAGTCTTCTAGTCCGTTTTTACCTCTTAAGTATCTGTGATTTGTTGTGTGTTTTTTAAAAAAAATACATAGTTATGATTTTGGCCTTCAAATTAAGGATCACAATTAAGTGTTGTTTACAACAAAACAAAGCTAGGATTAGATACATTTTTGCATATTGATATGTGTATGGGTAGGGAGGATCACTTTATCATACAAAGTATCAACAAACACATGGTTCTATAAATATAATAGATAAAAATCAATCAACAAGATGATAACTTGGCCGACACACTATCATACATAATTTCATCCTTCCAATCACAATGGTAATATGGGAATCATGTGTTACCACTATAAGAGAAGACACATCACCAACACCACTACAAGAAAAGACACATCACCATATGTCACCACTACAAGAAAAGACATGTCACCATATGCTAGCACTACAATAGAAGAAATTCCACCAAATGCATAAGCAATTATTGTTGGGTTCCAAATCTACTATTATTGTTCTTACACATATTTGAAACTTTGACTCTCCCCTATTAAATCTTCTTAAACTTGTGTCCTGGCACATATCTGGGTTATGTAGAATATTCATGAGAAAAGAACTTAAATGTTGCTTTCTTGTATATAATTTCAAAATAATTTTTTTCATAATAGATTCATATGAAAATATGATTTAAATCTACACTAATTGAGCTTACATTCAAGAAGTATTCAAGAAAGTTGAATTTGATCAACATAATGGAAGATCATTTGAATCATTCTTTAGCTAAAACAGTCTCATATATGAAGGATTTTGATATTATTTCATTTGATAGGAATTATTACATTAATAGAATACTGGGATGTGAATGGTCCAAATAAAACAAAATGCAACTTCAAGACAATCAAATACATTAAGATAGAGAACATGAAATTATGCCTATGAAAATATTGCACAATGGGCTATTGATTAAGGAGAGATTGAATTTTGTATTTTGATGAAAATGGAAGACTAGCCACTTCTCATATCTTTATTTTTGTATCAAGTAAACATATGTACAATTCAATTAGCATTTGAAGCTCGAGAGACAAGACTTGATGAAAGACATGTCGGGGGATTGTATCCTCTCCCATAGGTGTAGAGTCAATTGCACACCATGACATACAAGAAAATATGTTATCAAGAAGCTTCAAATGCAAGAAAGACAATCCTTTAAAGAGAAAGTCAAGAGGAAAACAAATTTTTTTTTGAAGATAACTCACCTCACTTTGATTGATAACTAGTTGGTCCAAAAAAAGCCTACTAGCTTTTAAGTTTATTTTCAGCCTCCCTGGATGATGTGCTTGCACAAAAGTGTTCAAAAAATTATTGTTCGTAGAAGTTGCCTTAACAACTTCATATTCTTTTCTTTTTCTATTCTTCTTTTTTCCATATTTGGTTAGTAACTTGACTTACTTGAAACAAAATGCACTTCTCAGAAAATCACGAAAGTTTTGGTAACAAAATGAGGTAATATGTCGAATAAAGTTTACTTTCAATTTTACCTACTATTAATTAGAAAGCAAGGCTACCTATTAGATACAATAGTTTTATTGTCAGGATCATAGCTCACTTGATAGTAGATACATTTTCTATGCAATGAAAGGACGGGAGTTGTGACAAGGTGAATGTGAGGTCCCACTATGAGTTTTGTTCATATATTGTGCAAATACTAGAAAACATGTACACCTTAGATTATAAATTCTCCTTAAAATGAATCTTTAGATTTAATCTGAATCTTTAGATTTAATCTCTTCACTATTTCTTTTGTCCTTGAAAAATTTACATTCCATAGAATTGAAACTATTACTTTACTTCTAGGCCATTCAAAAGACAAGATATGTTGTGCTGTGCATTACAAGTGACATGACTAAATTTGTGGGATGAAAAATGTTTGATGTTGATTTTTGGAATTAAATTTTTCTAATATTTTTTTATAGAAAAAAATCAATTAGCATCTATAAACAAGAACGTTGTAGTGTTGCACATAGGCTTTTGGCCACATAAAAAATGTTTCGTGTGGTAACTAACAATTCTTTTTGGTGCTTTGAAAATGATTAAAAACATAAAGTATTACTTATTTTTTGAGGAAAAGAAACTCATGATCTTGCAAGTGAACATTGAAAATGTACTATGTAATGTTTTTCATATCGGTTTGTGAGCTTAATTGTGATTTCATAATATTGTGTAATAGCTTGCAATGGGTGTCTAAATATTGGTTGATGTTCGAAACAACAAGTTTTCAAGAGGTATCCCATTTTGGTCGTTTGATCTCTGATGAGTATCTCTTCATGCATCCCCTCTTATGTCTCTGCTTCTCTAGTCGCTCATTTACTTATAGTAGCTGGTAGATCTTGTGTTATTCTGACTTTATAACTAACAATTGTTTAACTAACTAATTAGGATAGTCATTATTGGAGCGTGAAGACATAGACAATATGTACTTGGAATCCTATATAAATTTGTAGTGTCACATTTTTTGCATTTTTTGGGAGAATTGTTGCATATCTGAAGGTGCGTGAAATGGACTAAAACCTTCAGTGAACACTTTGTCGTCTTTTTTGCAAAACCTTTAGAGCTCAGAAAATTTTGAAAGTGAAGCGGAAGTCTTTGTCGGGTTTTTCACCTGTTGCGACATTCAGTTACAAAATGCAGACTGTTGAAATACAGTTCATTTTCTGTAGACATATTTGAGAGAGTAGTTTTGAGAGAAGGAAGGAGGGCTGCTGGGATGAGTAGGAGTTAGATTAAATTCCAGCACTCCTCCTTAAGCTTACTGCTACAAATCTGAACTGCAATTGAGATTTATCATATCTAGTAAGGTAGAATGTTTATCTCTAGACAATGGGCTTGTCAAAATATCAGCCAACATCCTGTCTGTGTGACAGTAACTTAGTACACATCTTTATTTTGAACTTTCGTGAACTGAATTTCTATGTGTTTAGTTCTAGCATGAGTATGTGGGTTTAGAGATAGAGCTATGCAGCTTTGATTGTCGCACGGGAGTATTGTTGAACCAATCTGTGGGAATTGCAGATCCTGTAGCAACCTTTTGAGCCAAATGATCTCCTTCACTGTTGATGTAGCTGCAACATATTTGAATATTGTGGAGGACAACGAAATGCATTTCTGCTTTCTGTTGTTCCATGAAATGGGTCCTCTTGCAAGGAACAAATATAACCTGATGTGGATTTTGTGGTATCCACGTCTCCTGCCCAATCTAAATATGAATAAGTGATTAACGAAAGTGCAGCTTCTATATTATCGTCACAGTTCAAAGCATAGTGCTTTGTAGCTTGAATGTACTTCAGTACTCTTTGCAGAGCCTTCCAATGTTGTAAGCATGGATTGGACATGTATTGAGACAGTGTGCTTATCGCATATGCTAGATCAGGTCGTGTGTAGATCATAGAATACATTATAGATCCTATGACATACTGATAAAGATACCTGCACATTTCTTATTGATTTGCTTGAGTTCTGGGGCACATGTCTTTGGACAACTTCGATCCTAGATTCATAGGTGTGTCTATGGGCTTGCAATCCACCATGCCATATCTGCATAGTACATTGATTAAATAGGACTCTTGGCTTATAGTGATCCTTCTGCTTGCGTGATCTCTGTTGATATCCATACCGAGTAGGTAATGAACTAGGCCTAAATCAGTCATCTCAAATTATGATGAAAGCAAAGATTTGGCTTCATGCAGTAACTGATTTGAATTGCTGATGATTAAAGAATCATCAACGTACAATGCTATAATAATATAGCTTGACCCTTTACGCTTGAGATACACATTAGAGTCTGCGGAGCAAGAAGTGAAATTATGCTGCAACAAGAAGTGGTTGATTCTTGCTTGAGGGCATATAGTGCCTTGTGCAATTTACATACCAAATGCTCTTGGCCTTGAAGGACGTAACCTTCTGGTTGATAAATGAATATGTCTTCTTGTATATATATGTGAAGGAACACTGTCTGGACGTCCATCTGGTGAATGTCCAGATCTTCTACAACTGCTATAGCCAACAAGGTGTGAATAGATTGATGTTTTACTACTGGATTGAAGGTGTCAGTGTAATCTATTCCATATACTTGCTCAAATCCTTTAACCACCAATTGAGCTTTCCATTTGGATATTAATCCATCTGGCTTAAGCTTTAGCTTGAAGATCCACTTAGAGTCAATCAATTTTATACCTGCACAAGAACTAACAAGACTCCAGGTCTTGTTCTTCATCAGAGAATTGTACTCATCATTCACGGCAGCTTTCCATCCGTCTGCATTTGACATTGACAAATGCTTCTACGGCTTGCTATCAGTTTTTGGAGGGACAGTGCAGGTGTATTGCTCAGAAGCAATACCAGGGTATCGGATGGAAGATTGGCAAGAAGAAACATTGTTGAGTCTTCTTCTGAAATAGGGGAACCTATGGCAGCAAGTTGATTCAGCAACTATTTGCTATTTGATACATGAGCAATCTAAGTGTCCTTCAGATTTAAGGATACAATGGCAAGTGCTTTGCCATCCTTTGCTTCCCATCCTAGAAGCAGTTCTGGTTCTGCTGGTTTGACAATAGAACCGTTGACATATCCCCATAGCTCCTTCTCGATTAAGAACATCCTCATTTTGAACTTCCACATGTGAAAATCATCTCCATTAAACTTGTTGATCAAACGGATCTCTGAGGTTGAACCTTCCATTGTAATCGAATATCAGAGATTGAACACAAACAACATATGAACTAGCTCCTGAAAACAAGAACGTATAAGTTCCTTTGTATGTCCTAGACTCTAATAATCCAAAAAGACCCGAGCTATGATACCAAGAATAATGGAAATGTATATGGCTCTTGATGAATCATCAGCTCTGATACCACTCTATGGAAAACTTCTGAAACGAAGTCCCAACCAACAAGAAAAGACAATGAATACTATGAAGAATAGTGATAACTGTGTGAACAAAGATTAGAGAAATGTCCAGTTTGTGTTGAATATGATTATCAATGTAGGAGTCTTAGACTACCATGAATAGAGATTTCATAAACAATTAGGTGTCTGTGACAGCCATGTGGAGTATCTCTTCATGCATCCCCTCTTATGTCTCTGGTTCTCCAATCGCTCATTTACTTATAGCAGTTGGTAGATCTTGTGTTATTCTGACTTTACAATTACAAGATAGTTTAAAAGCTGTTTAACTAACTAATTAGGATAGTCGTTATTGGAGCGTGAAGACGTAGACAGTCTGTACGTACTTGGAATCCTGCATAAATCTATAGTGTCGTATTTTTCGGGAGAATTGTCGCATATCTGAAGGTGCGTGAAATCGACTAAAACCTTCAGTGAACACTTTGTCATCTTTTTCACAAAACCTTTAGTGCTTTGAAAATTTCGAAAGTGAAGTGGAAGTCTTTGTCGGGTTTTTTGCCTGTTGCGACATTCAGTTAAAAAATGCAGACTGTTGAAAGAGTTTATTTTCTGCAGACATCTTTGAGAGAGTAGTTTTGAGAGAAGGAAGGAGGGCTGTTGGGATGAGTAGGAGTTAGATTAAATTCCAACATATCATTATACACAAACTCTACTGAAGGTCTATTTGTGTACCAATAACATATGCAAAGCATGTATTGCAAGATCTAACCCTCTCTGTCTGGCCGTCTGTCAATACTGCTCATTCGCAACTGTGGTCTCAGCATGGCAAACACGTCTGCCTAGAAATTACCCAGATCCCTGTCAGACACAATGAACGTCGAAAGTCCATTCAACTTGTAGAAACACGTATAAAACTACGAAACTGAATAAATGAATGGATGTAGATTAAAGATTGATTATTTGGCTGAATCACTCCCACTAGTAGAATAATCCAACACTCCTCCTTAATCTGAATCCATGAATACCTTGACCTTCAAACTTAGTTCTGCACAAAATTTTGTGTGTGCATCCAAGCTTAGTGCCTCAGTAAAAATATTAGCTATCATGTCTTACATTTGACAATATTGCAAGTCTACCTCTTTGTCGAGAACTTTGCTTCTGACATAGTGATACTTAATTTCAATGTTCTTACTCCTAGAATGAAATATACGGTTGGCTGACAAAGCAATAACACTTTGATTATCACAAAATAAAGTTGTCGAAGCATATTGTTTCAGATAAATAGCTGAACATAAGTTTCTCAACCATACTGCTTCCTTTGTAGCTTGAAAGAAATATTCTGATTCAGTAGAAGATAGAGCTATTGAAGTTTGCTTGTAAATGTTCCATGAAATAGGACCATTGTTGAGGAAGAATGTAAATCCTGATGTGGATTTACGAGTGTCTACATCTCCTGCCCAACTTGCATCTGAATAACCATTGAGAATATTGAGTTTGTCATTGTCAACTGTTTCATAACAAATGTAAAAGTTTATAGTAGCTCGAATGTATCTCATAACTCTGATAAGAGCTTTTTTTGTGTAATGTCAAGATTGGTCATAAACTGACTTAAGGAACTGACTGCAACAACTATGTCTGGTTTGGTATAGATCATCACATATGTAAGAGAACCTATTATCGAATGATAAGGATTCTCACGCATCTGCTCCTTCTCTTTGACTATCTAAGGACATTGGTCCTTTGACAATTTGAGTCTTGGATCTATGGTGAGTGAGCTAACTTGCATTTATCACCTTCGATAACTCCATTAAGATATGATGTTTGTACATCCATTTGATGTATCTCTAGATTGGCAGCAGCAACAAATGACAATATAATTATGATTGAATAATGTTTAACTACTGGACTGTGTAGTTGACATTATATATCTGCAAAAATCCTCTCGCAAAAAGTCGAGCTTTTCTTCGATCGATACTTCCATCTACCTTGTATTTGATTTTGGATTTCCATTTGCAATCAACTACATTTATGCTAGCAGGCAATTCAACAATAGTCCAGGTCTGGTTCTTGATGAGAGACGAATACTCTCTATCCATAGCTTCCTTCCAAAGATCAGAATTGGGATGACTAAGTGTCTCTTCGATAGTATTCAGCTCTTGAACAAGATAGGCTGTAGATTCATCGATATACCTTATAGGTGGTCTGTAGTTTCTTTTTGATCTTCTAGGAGATGAGTGAAGTTGAATATTTCCATTATGCTGTAGTTGCGGAACTGCAACATCTTCTTCAGATTTGTTGTTGATAAGTTGTTCGTCTGGAGTAGACGAGTTGGGACCTTCGATAGGATTAGTCGACTGAGGAACTGTAATGTTCGATAATTCGAGAATATCTGATAGTTCGAGTACATGAGCTTTTCTCTTGCCTTTGAGGTCAATGAACTGATATTCGATAAAGACGATATCACGACAGGTGAATATCTTCGACTCGATAGGACCATACAACTTATAAGCTTTTTCTGAAATAGTATAGCTAATGAAAATAGATTTGATACTGTGGAAGTTGAGCTTCTTCCTAATATCTTGCGGTATCTGCGCATAGACGATACATCCAAAATTGCATCCATTCGATAATGATGGTTTGGACCCTGTCCAAACTTCATAAGGTGTCTTTCCTGAGAGACCTTTAGTCAGACATCTATTTTGGAAGATTTTCGGAAGTGTCGCATGAGCAAGCATACTTGAAAGCCTCCGATTTCTGCTTAATATAATAAACAGCTGTTCTTCTGGAATATTCGTCAATGAAGGTAATAAAATACTTTGCATCAGGCAATGCTGGAGTTTGCATTGGACCACATATATTTGAATGAACAACATCTATAACATCTTTTGTTGCATGCCTATGACTTGATCTAAAAAGAATCTTGGTCTGTTTTCCAAGGATGCAACAATGACAGACAGGGAGGTCAACTTTGTTGGTTGGATACTCAAGATCAAGTGCTAGGGATTGTATGGACATGTTCAACACATATGTATGATTCAAGTGTCCTAATGTATAATGCCAAAGTAATGCTTTATTGACAAGAACATAGGTTTTCAGGACTTGATTTGTGTCAGAATAACAATGAGACAGTCTATATAAGTATCCATGACTCTTGCTGAGTGCAAGGATATTATTTGTCCTATCAATAATTTGGCATTGATCAGTCACAAACTCTACCATATGACCTAAATAAGTAATTCTACTTATTGATAACAGATTTGTAGAGAGTTTAGGTACATACAAAACATTTGATAGTAACTTGAATTGATCATGCTAGAACTTCAATCTTATAGCGCCTTCACCTTCGATAGTATGTGTACTTTCATCGCCAAGATGAACGAATTTTTTGTACTGTAAGGTGTATAGGACTAAAAATACTCACGATGACTGGTCATATGTTGAGTAGCTCCAAAATCCAGAAATCAAGAATTATCGAATTGTGCCTTCTGGTCTTTGACCATAAACGCTCCTTCGTCCATGTCGATTGTAGGAGATTGAGATGATATTGCGACTACATTCGCCTTTTGATCTGGTTGCTTATTAGCATTCTTTGCTTTTAGAATCCTACAATCCTGGATCTCATGATTAGTGCATTTGCAATACTTACAGAACATCTTTTTCTCCGATTGTGGATTGGATAATTACTCTTGATTCTATGTCGGCTTCTGATTCGATGCAGACTGCTTAGAGCTTTTATTTTTCTGTCACTTAGAGACTTTATTGACATATAGAGAGTGAGATGATGAAGTCGGAGAGGTGTCTTGACTTCTTCGATTATCTTCTTGTAGCAACATAGTGATAACTCTAGTGAGAGTTAAATTTTAGTGTGTTCGATATGATCATCACCCAGTTTTCATATGTAGAGGGCAAGCTTGATAGCGATGTCATAATTGCGTCTTGATCATCGATGGGTGATCCGACAGCTGCCATCTGATGCAAGAGATTCTTAAATTGGTTAATGTGATTCTAAAGTGAATCATCATTTGACATCTTGAGTGTGAAGAATTTTCTTCTGAGATGCAACTTGGAAGTCACGTCCCTCACATCATATAGTGAGCTCAAGATGTTCCATACTTCTTGCGAAGTTTGAGCTTCAGATACGTGGACAATCTGAGTTCCTGATATATTGAGTATGATAAGCACAAAAGCTTTACCATCCTTCGATTTCCACTTTGAGTCGTCTGTGTCGTCTTCAGTTCGTCACCAGTGACAACATCCCACAACTTGTTGGTGATTATCAAGGTCTTCATCTTAAATTTCCACAATGAGCAATTCCCAAGTATTTCTACAGATTGTGTAGAAACATGTATAAAATTGTAGAACTGAATAAATGAATGGAAGTAGATTAAAGATCAATTATTCGGATGAATCACTCCCAATTCCTACTGTAGAAGGTAGAAGGCACTGATGATGGTGAGGTAGTTGTTGTTGTAAAGGTTCAAGTAAGTGCTGTTGAAGGTGTAACCTGTAATGCTGGAGATAAAACTGAACCAACTAATGCTGCTTCTTTTGAAGGATCAACTGCTACTGATGTCTTTGCCAGAATTGGCCGTTAGACAACTGGCTTGTCTGCTGACATACATGATCTGATTGATTGCTTTCAGCTTGTTTTTTACCAGTAATTGTCTTTTGTAGTAAAGGACAGATTTGTGCGAAAAGTTCTCGAACCTGTAGCATGAATCGGAGGAGGAAAAACGGTAGAGGCCGCAGCCCATCACCGCAATTCAGATGCGTTTGACTAGAAACTTCTGTTTATTTTGGTGGTGCAGAAGTGGCTGAAGGTCTAACCTTTGAATTAGAGAACTCGGAGGTGGTGTAAACCAGTGCAAGTGCAAGAAATCTTGCTGCGTCCTGCAATCTAGCGCCCCAGGATTCATCTTCTATCCAGACCTGATAGAGATCAGATACGTTTGTCTGCCGCATTAGCATCCAGGTTGAGATTGATATATTGTTTTAATCAGAGCGAGATCCATGTACCAGATCGTCTCTATTGGTCACATTGTTGCGGTCTATTACCTCTTGCTTCTTTTCGAAATTTCCATGCGACAAAGGCTTTCCTATGGCCGTGTTTATCTGAATGGATTGCAGAGGAAGAAATGGAAGTAGGATGAAGCATCAAGCAGCAAAGAGGTTGAAAGAGTGATTAGGTAGCCAGTCATTCCCTTGTTTGAAGCAACAATCTAGCACCACTTGGATCCAAGTATAGAGTAGAGTGTAGAGTAGGTTACAATTGTAAGGGTTTGTGAAAAAATAGACAAGGAACCAGAAGATGCTCCAAAGATTTTGATAACCAAGATCTATTACGTGTCGGGCAGAGGACATTTAGCCCGGTAAGGCTTTCCAAAAATTTTTAGGCTCGGCCTGCGCATTCCATTGCGCAATGGATACCTTGCCTTTTTTCCCATGTACATTATGAAGCATAATAAGCAATTTGACTATGACTGACCACTCAGGAAATGCCATGTGGCAGCCGTACGGAAGTGCAGGGTGGAAAGGTCATCACCTACGTTTGAAAAAAAAGGGGAAAATAGTTACAAGGTATCCATTAAGGGATCGTTGAATGCACAATCTCTCCAACGAGTGCTTGGAAGCTCGGAAAACCGGCAAAGTATAGGAACGAAATTAGCAAGTTTTCTCAAAAATAGGTATCATAAAATGTTTGATGGTTTTTTATACAAGCATATACACCTTTTTATAAATAAGAGTCTTAAAAAAACTGAGAAGTTCTATAAAATGTAGGTTTTTTGAGGATAACTCAAAAGAGGTTTCCCGAGCACAATCTCCAACCATACCCTACCTTTCTCTCCTCGGACACTCCGCCCCTTAGAAGGACGACATGGAAAGTGTTTTAAGAAGACTTCAATTTTTCATTTAGAAGCTAGCTCAACCCCTAATTCTTTTAAAGTACTGGAACTCTGAGATGTTGTGGGGGATGGAAAACTTTATGTTGAGTTTTTAAAAACACCTTTAAATTTTTAAAGATTCTCCCTTTGGGTGAAAAATATCAAAAATCAGAAAACTGAGCGTCACGTGCTTCCAAGGAGGACATTATTATCTATGCCTAATCACGTGGACCCAAAAATTGTTAAAATTAAACCTATTATTCAATTTGTGGAAACAATAGCTCATAAGATAGAGGACATGGTCACTATTTTGGTCCAGAATTGACTACAAAGGGATATGCCTTTCTATTGATCATACAATTAATATGCCATTACCTACGTTGAGCATGTAAAGGCATATTAATTGTATGATCAATAGAAAGGACGTTGATTATTGTTAGAGATTTGATTTTTGATAAACTAGATGCTCAATCACATAGTGAGGAAGCACATGGACGATTGCTAGATCCATTAATTAGTCGGCCAAGAGTATCAACCTTTGATTATGGTCAAATTTATGGAGAAGAAAAATTTGGATCCTATATCAGATACAACTAAGAAGTGACCCATGTGGTTTTTGCAAGTGACATACGAGACGCGATGAAAGGCCAAAAACAAGCAAGAAAATAATAGAAGATCAATAAGAGAGAGAAAATTGCTACAAACACTTGAAATAACTTTGAGATCAATTTTGCAAAATCAAGAGCCAAGGGCCTATGAAAAGCGTAGAAAGGAAGGGAATGGAGAGAGGCAATGCAAACTAAAATGGAATACATAATGAGAAATAACACATGAGATTTAGTGGTGCTATCACAACCCACTAAAAATTATACTTTAAGCTTAGGCAATACAACCATTGCATGGAGGAGCAAAAAGCAGCCTATGATTACTTTATCATCTATAGAAGTTAAGCGTTTAGCAATGCTACACATATGGTTGAAATGTTTAATTGCAAATATGGGTCAACCACATGTGAATGCAATACCAATTTTATGTGATAACCAAAATTGCATCCATTCAATCAAGAATCTAGTAATACATGCTCGAAATGAAGCACATAGAGGTGCATCATTACTTTGGTCAAGAGAAGATTCAAGAACACACCATTGATCTTGTCTTTTGTACATACACATCAAACAATCAAGTTCCAAACATGTTCACTAAATCTTTGGGAAGATTTAAATTTAACTAGTTTCCTACATTATTAGGTATAATAGAACTTAAATATATCAATGAGGGAGAGTAATAATATTATCATTTATCTAGTTCTTTTGTACTTACCTCTTACGAGATATTTCCTTTTGTAGCCTTGATTAGTATGCTATTGTAACAATTGGTGTTTTCCTTCTATCCTGTAATGTGTTCTTGCTCTTAGCTATGGTGATTGGTTGATCTTTAATAATTGAGAGTGTGGCCGCCAATGATGGAGATAATTGAAAGGTGGCATCACAATATCTCCACCTTGATGGAGACTTTTCCACCATTGGACGAGGTAGAGGCTTGTCAGCAACCTCAGTAGATTGAGAATGACCTCTTTCAATGTTAGATCATCTAAGCTTTAACCTATTGAGATTTTGCAACTTGATGTAATTAGCTTTCAATACTGTTATCCAATTTCAACAAATGTTATCATAAGTGGTTTGACTTTTGTAGTATTTAGGAGTTTAATCTTTTGATTCGCTTGGTCTATTTCAAAAAACTAAAATACTTCTGATTCTACTTTTTGATGTTAATGCAATGCAACAAAAATGAACTTGAAAATCTTGCTCTCATTTCAAATTCCTTAGGCTTTTTAATTTGGGGGAATGGATTTTGTAGTGACACTTTTTAGTAGATCAAACTATTGTAAATTTGTGAGGACGTTGAGTCATATATTAATGGTCTACAAAACTATTGACCCAATTGCAAAGGACCGAGGCATAAACCTTTTTAATGCTGAATTTTTTAACAGGCTGTGCATACTTGGCGACTTAAGTGTCTTTCTAGAATTTCTTCACATTCTTTTATGAAGCTTGGCACTAGCCTCAAAGAGGATGTCCCTTTCATCATCCGTGATCTACCTTCGCATATTCTACACCATTAATTACAAAAAATTTAAAGACAAAGAGGCAATCTCCTCGCTCCCTCTCAAGAAAGTGGCTTGTAACTTCCTACTCACTGATAAGTTTTTCCATACCAACAATAATATAAAATGAATGGTTAAATGTAAAGCATATCCTTGCTAATGACTTCGTTTGATGATCACAATAATATAAAATGAACGGTTAAATGTAAAGCATATCCTTGGTAATGTCTTCGTTTGGTGATCATTAAATGAATAGTAAAATGTCAAGCACATCCTTTACTAACTAAATAACAGTAACCAAGCTATTTTTATGAATTGTCCATAGCAACCTTGGGTATAATAGATATCATGGCCCAATATGTGACATGACAAATAGGACCCACCCACTGACCTAACCCCCCCTACATTCTGCCATGCCTACCTAGTAGTATATTAGGCCGTAGTTAACTGCGACAAAAATGGGGTAACTGACTGCATACCGCGGTAGCAATCTACAGTTATTTCCTACGAATAAGATGTACTACCTACATAACTCCGATGATCTGTCATATTGTTTTGTTTCATTGCCAAGAGATTGATCGCTAAAACATGCTTTTCGGAGAGAAAAAAGAGAGAGATTGTGATCGAGGGGTCGATGTACGTCTTCGTTGGACAGTCTGGCCAGCCTTATAATGATGAGGGAGGAATTGTTTTTGTTTGGGGCTGATGTTGGAAAGTGGGCTTTTGAATATTTCTTATTTTCTTAGCAAACATGCAGTGAAAAGGTAGTCTGGATAATCTGCCATTTTTGCACTCGTAATAGTACGGTGATGGAGATGAGCTGGTGTTTTCTTTCCTGCGAATAATGATTAAAGAAGGAAGGTGATGAGATGGATTACAATTCTGAAATTATGCACGTTTTTATGGTCTTTTCCAGCTTTTGACGAATGAATATTTTTCGTAGTCTTTGCTTTTCCTTGAGTTTTCAGAGATAGATAGGGCTTTTGCAAGATTCATTTAGAAACGTTGCGAATCTGTTCTTATGTCGCTCTGCCTGTCGCAGAATTAGATAGTCACTGATCTGTGAGTGCACCAGATCTATTTCCGATAAGCCTGCAAGGGAGTTGGAGCTCACATCTGGGTAGCTTTGCAGAATCCTCTTGATATATCTCCTGGTAAGATTTTCGCTTCTTCCAACCAATCAAGCATTATCTTATTCAAATGGCAACAGAACTAAGTGGAATTACACCTCAATATCTTTTGAAGTTACTTGCATAGGATGCTCCTCGAAGTCCCTTGCTCTTTTTGGTCCTCCAGGATTGGAAGTCTAGACCTGACAGAGAAGAAAGGAGGCCTTCACCAATATTAGGAGGACTAATTATGGGATCCGATGAATACTTCAAAGCCAAATTTCTTAGTTTCCTTGTTTCAGAGATTATGCCTCAGTTTCTGATAGGTTTTTTCAACCTGAATCTTTCAGATTTTGCCACGTCTGCATCGCCAACCATTGAAGACTTGCCAAGTGGCACTATGCTAGCCACATGGAGCGTATTGCATAGCAGAACGATCATGGTTGAGTTCCTGGAGCTGGGCTGAAGCGTTTTTGGTCATCTGCAAGCAACTAGTGGCAGCGGGATTCTCACTTCCTGGGACTTAGTTTGCAGCAGGTGGAGGCAGCATCAAGCAGCGCCAGCCACCCATGGAAAGCCACAACAGCAGAGGCTCCTACGGACACCATCTTCCTCAAGGGATGCTCTGTAATAAATATCCTTGTCCTGTGGGAACTACTCCTGGATATAGCTACCGTTCTATGAATGGTGAGGGTGAGCCTCCACTGCCAAAAAGAGTAAAAATAGAGCCAGTAGAAGATATGGAAAGCCCATTTTCACCCAGTCTTGTGATGGGCAATGCACAGTGGCCCATAGAACTCATAAAACCTCCACCATATCCACAGCCATCACAGTCCAGTCATCAGATGCGCCTGCATTCAAATTCTGGTGGAATAAGCTTCGATCTGGTGCAAGACCTTCCGGAGATGCGCAAGTCGCGAGCCGATCCATCCGGTCAGTTTGTGCTACATGGAAATCTTGGTGAATTTCAAGCCTTTCCCCCTGGTTATAAGTCTCCTCTTAATAATCTCTTCAATCCTACATTGACTAGCCCAGTAAATCCAGTGTCTGGAGAGATGATTACTATGAGCGATAGTTGCTCATGGGGCATGGGGTCTCAATCAGTGGATACTCAACTACAGCTTGTACCATATGCGCATACTAATGTTGTAGCAAATCACTCTGTATCTCACTTGCCTTTGGCTATACAGCCTTTAGCTCTTTCAGAACCACGGACAGAGGAATGCGATTTCTTTGCACAGCAAGCGGAAGATGAGATGCCGCTTGAAGCTTATACCTTAGGGCTTGAAAGTGATGAATCTGAACAGGATGTTGGTGGTGGCTTGGCATTGTCTATTGAGGCTTCAGATGCCAGCAATGATCCAGTAGGGGCTAGTCTTCCCTTGGCACTCTCTAGCTCAAAACCTGCAAGTGACCAATGCTTGCAAGTTTTAACCCCTGAGCAAGAGATTGATAACTTTAAGTCTCTTGTTAAAGCCAAAAAGGAGGAAGGTGACCTTTGCAGTCATAAAGATTTGAGGAGGGAAGCTGTCCAAGGCACTCTAGTGACGTTTGAGGAGTTAAGGTTGACTTGTGTGAAAGAACAGGAGGACTTTGTTCCTGTGGAATTGGTAGGGTTTCGCAGAAGAGCAGATTTGAAAGCCGCTTCCCTTATGAGAGAAAAAGGGTTATGGCTTAATTCTCAGAAGCTGATTGGAAATATACCTGGAGTGCAGGTTGGTGACACTTTCAACTTCCGCATTGAGCTATGCATTTTAGGGTTGCATAGGCAGCATAGAGCTGGCATTGACTACATTACTGCACAGAAGTCAGCTTTCAATAAAGCGGTTGCAACCAGTGTTGTTATCGGTACAACTGAGCAATATGGTGATGATGTGGATATGGGTGAGACTGTTATTTATACAGGCCAAGGAGGTACACCTCGTGGAGCAAAAGAGGGAGATGGCAGTGCACAGGATCAGAAACTTGTTAGGGGGAACATTGCTCTCAAAAACAGCTTTGAGTTGCATATTCCAGTTAGGGTAATAAGGGGTCATCGCCTTAAGAACAAAAGATCTGGCACTGTTTACACATATGATGGATTATATCTGGTAAATGGCATGAAATATGAGCTTGGTGTTGCTGGCAATCATGTCTTCAAATTTCTTCTTCAGCGTATGAAAAATCAGGCACCTCTAAAGGATGTTGGTTCTTTTCAAGTTCATACTAAGTCCTTACCACCATGTGCAAACCGTTCTGTTGGACCTGAACCTCTAATGATAGAGGGACCTCTGGATTCTCGTAAACAGTCCAACATCATGCCTCTTAGAAGCTTATCACCTGTAAAGAAGCGATCTTTTGTCCAGGGACAATTGATGGTTGGCAGAAATGCTTTACTGAATGCACCTTTGCACCCTATTGGGTGCAATCAGTCATCACCTCATGTGTTGTCGCTTGGCAAACCTCAAAAAGAGTTTACTTGCTTGGAGAGACCAGCTCACCTTGTAGGCAATAGTAACATTTCATCACCTTGTCTCATACAAGTTATGATGCCCGCCCCTTTTAACAGATCTTTGAATCTTGCTGATTTGAGAAATTATACTTGTTATTCATCTCCCTTACCTGGTTATGGAGTGCCATTCTTTCAGGGTCCCTTGAACAAGCTAAGTTGGACGATTCCGTTGTCATATGGAAAGCTGTTTTCTGAAAATGAAGCTTCCTCAACAAAGGGACCCGGAAATTTATTAGAATACGATGTAAACTAATTACATTTAGTCCAAAGTGCCCCCACAGTTGCAAAGCAACAGTGTCAATGGATGAGCACCATGGCTTGTTTGAGTCTTTATCATCCAGTAGTCTGTTTTACTTGCTTAATTGCCATTGCAGTTCTTTGAATTAGCTGTAGAATTAGTCTTTTAGAACAGTGACCTTCCTAGTATTGTAACTACAAAGCGGCATCCACATCATGATTAAGGTATTTTACACTGTGTATCCAAAAGGGGCATCTAGTTAGGACAACATCTCGCTTGCTTTACTGCTACATGCTGGCATAACAATGTACTGGATCAAGAAAGGTAGTTTCAGGTCAGCCTTTCAATGTCATTTTGTTTTATAAGATCATTATGAGAATGTAAGGTGTCTATATCTCCAGCAAACGCTGGGGTTATTCAGTTGTTGTTGTTTGATGGATATTAGGATGTCCAATTTTGAGCAAGAAAATTTCTAGCCATTGTTTTGAGTCAAGCGAAGAGCTGCCATATGTGCCGTACTGGAGAAGTAAGCTGCCATGTTGAGACAAAAGATGAGCTCCATAAGTTGATATGGCCTGTGCTATACTTTTGCTGGTTGAAGCATGAAAATATTGGGATGCAAGTCAACATGGATGCTTCTGCTAAGAAAATGCTCAACCTAATCCTGCAATGAAGTATTCATCATCATATTCTTACTTCATTTGAGTACGACGTTGCAGAAATGTCGGAGGAGTGCTTTGCCAGCAGTTCTGAAACCCTTGTCATGCCATTGCTAGAGAATTTAAATTGTATGGACATGATATTTGGGTGCAGCCAAATGCCAACCTGAGCTAGTTGTTAGGGGGGTGCTTGCAGCTGTCAATTTCCGGCCCTCCATCCGTTATATGAGAGCATGGGGTGGAGCTAAATGGTACTCTGAGATGAGGGGGTTGCAAGCCTAAACTCCTAAACTCTCCAGCCCCTATATGAGAATGTGAGCATCAGGTTGATCACTGATGCCTTCTGTTATTTCTCAGTTTTAGGGCCTGCACCATGCTCTGACAGGCAGCTCAAGATGGCAGATAGTAGCTCAACTTCCAAGTAACTGCATTGTGTTAACCATGAGTTTTGTGGTGAGTAGCATGCTCTGACAATCAGCTCAAGATGGCATGTAGCTCAACGCAACATGTTTCCCCTGTGTTTCTAAAGCAATCATGATATGTGCCATGTTGTGATATGCATACAATGAACCCTGGATAAATGTTAGGCCTTGGGAGTAGCATAAAATAACTAATAAAGAGGGTTAACACATAGAGGGATAATGATTTGCAGTTGAAAAATTGATGATCTTGTTGTGCACCTGCTCAAAAATTGATGATTTGTGTTGGATTTGAGAGGTGGTGATGGGGGATGGGCTAGCAAAATGTGCTGAAAGAGACAAAATGACCACCATAGGTTTGAAAGCATTTTCAATGAATCCCTAAATCCTAAAATGTTGCAACCCCCATATCTATGTAAAATAACGTTTATCCAGGCCAGGTTCTTTATGGTGGGACTAAATTATGTTAAGAAATAAAAATCAAAACTTTTGCTGTGTAAAATCCTTCAGAGTAATAAAAAAATTATTAATAGATAGGGTTACCATATATGTAAACGTAAAAGTTATCCGAGGTTGACTGTATTGTGGTCTTGCACCTGCCAACATGTTCATTTTATATAACAAATTGTCATAACCATTGTGGCTTACTCTGAAAACGTGCTAGGCACACTTTCCCAACCTTTAAAGCATCCCCTTGGTAAGTGGCTGGCCACGTGGCGTAGTAGCAAATATGGATGCCTGATACCTTGAAGTTTGAATGTAACATAAAGCCAAAGGGGCTTTAAAATGTGGCCCTGGCCCAATGGCAAACTACCATGTGGCCAAGCCTACAAACCACAGCTAAAAGAATTACGACTAACACTCTGCGAGTCGTGACTGGAACTCTGCCGGTCACGACAGAAACACTGTAGTTCCTTCTTCCGCAATGCTTTCCATAATACTAACATCTTTGTTTCTCTACTCTCTCTCTCACTCACACACACACACACACACACACTCTCTCTCTCTCTCTCTCTCTCCTTGTAAACCGAATCCCTGAATCGCCTTGAATAAATGAATAAACTCTCTCTCTCTCTCTCTCTCTCTCTCTCTCTCTCCCCCCACAGATAACAATAATACATTATTTGCAAATATAACATAAGAAATTCCAGAACCTGAAGCAGTAGTTTGACATTTTGAAAGAAAATATTAGACATATAGCTCTGCAAACTATTCCATATATTGAAATTGCGGATCAAGCCATTTGGGAAGAACATAGGATACCATTAATTACAGTCCATTAAATATTACAGAAAGATGCCACAGGTTGTAGCAATACAAAACATCGAATTTGTTACGTAAGCAGTTTGATTAATTCTGAATATAAAATAGTTTAAAAACTACAAGTTCAAAGTATTTTGTAATAGTTTGATACATGTGATCTTTAGACAAGAAATGAAAATGGATCAGAATTTACACTTATTTTAACTAAAAAATCTTCCCCTCTCATCCTCTCCAAGTTGATTAACTAGAACTCCACGTTTAGTGCCAAAATATGTGAGACTGTAGTAAACACTGCGCCATTGTAACCTGTCGTGACATGCTTTGCAGTGCAATCGCTACTAAGAAGAATTTGTTCATCAGATTGGGTGATAACTGAAGACTTCTTCCTAGGATTATCAGCTGAAGACTTCTTCCTAGGATTATTAGCACCCTCCTTCCTTCGATTCATAGATGCACATGCAACACCAACATAGGAAAATACAAAACTATCTCAAATTCAACCTAATGTCAGGCACACCAGTCTCTCCAATGTGCTTCAACTACCTTTTACAAAGCATCATATTGATAGAACGATACATCTATAAGACTCTCAGATGGATAAAGAGAACCGTCCTTTTTGCAAACTCTTTCGAAAAATTTACACAACATGTCAGCTAGAATCCTTTCAGTAAATTTTCTAATGCAGTATTAGTAATTGACCCTCGTAAATGTCTAAAAGATCTATTCCTCGCCCATTTGACATTTCTCAACTAGCATTCAGACCTCCCTTGCTAACCTGCTTGGCAATCTCGTGATTTTTAGGAAGAAAAACATCATCCTTTTTATTAAAAGCACTCTTTGAACCCTCATGTTTCTCCAAAGAACAAGCATATTTCAAATCAAGCCCATCTACATTCTTAAGAAAAAGTGCATACAAGACATCTAGAGATTCATCATCAGAATGATAAACATTGTTCTCACCTATGGTCAACTCTTGCAAATTATCAGCAGTCTTATGAAGTGTACAACTTCTGTACCCCCCATTGATTCCATTTTCTAGAAATGACTATCTTGTGACAAAAAGTACATAACAGAAACTAACGCACTCAATTTCTGTTTCAATAGTCAAAATAGTACTTGCACAAGAAAATGTGAAGGTTTTGCAAAATCTAGCTTGATTAGTTTATACTTTCATGTACATAAGTAAATCTCACATGTGTGGAGCATGTTCCCACGTGTGGAGGGTAGGCCTAATCATTTTAGTTCATCTATATTGAGTTTGAATAGTCAATAGGCCTCAAATTTGAGATTTAGTGAGATAGTGACACTTGTCACATGATGTTAGGATTGAAATGCATCTATTTGGCCCAATCACATTTAGAGGCATAGATCACAAGGCCA
Source organism: Diphasiastrum complanatum (assembly GCA_029204225.1). Classification (NCBI taxonomy): domain Eukaryota; kingdom Viridiplantae; phylum Streptophyta; class Lycopodiopsida; order Lycopodiales; family Lycopodiaceae; genus Diphasiastrum; species Diphasiastrum complanatum. The sequence continues at coordinate 50,683,599 of CM055097.1, forward strand.
ATCACCTTAGGAGGTGCATTACATGTGGACCCATCATGTTTAGAGATGCACATCATGGAGGCCCAATCAAATTGTGAGGTGGAAATCATGAGGTCCAATCATGATGAGAGGTGCAAATCTAGGGGTCCAATCGTGATGTAGGAAAGTAATAAATGGGCTCCAATCATGATGTAGAAAGGCAATAAATGGGCTCCAATCATTCTAGAGCATTTCCTTATGCTAGATCTCATGCTAGTACTATATGGAAGAGCTCTCTTATTGTACATACAAGTTTTTGTGAAGCAATCTATGTGATACACATTGTTTTTTCTCATATTCTCTCTCTACTTGAGGGCTCACTCACTTTATCTCTCTACTCGAGAGTAGACTATTTATTTTCTCTCTAAAAGCATGTTGGAATCTTAGTTTTTTCATGTACTTTGATTGCGCCTTTGAGTGCCAATTGAATGTGGATTCATTATGCATGAAATTGTGCTCTTGCCTTAGAATCAATCAGGGAAGATTGTAGGATGCAATACAGGTGATAGATCTATGTGCAATCACAAATTACCTTAATCTTCACATGGTATCAGAGCCACCCTTAGGTATGATCTTCATGCATCAATGATCAAGTACAGAGAGTGAAGTTCATGTTTTTGAGTGTAGTCGAGGATCTCGACTAGCTTCCAAGGAATTTTGGCATCACGAGGGGCCAAATTTATGATGACTTGGCTTTGAAAAGTATAGTACGGACTACTGTGCTCAGAGCACGTGTGGGATGCCCAATTGTGCAAGTAAATACTGGTTGGAGAGCTATTTGAGTGTAGATTTAGGTGCAAGAGATCTCAAGTGAATTGGTTCACTATAGATGAAATTATTGGCATTTGTTTGGAAGTAGGTTGGGCACCCAACCTAGTGACTTTTGCCAAAGAGCACCAAATCTTGGTGGTTGCATAAAAAAAACTCAAGTTTGCCCTGTCAATCTAGGTTCTGAGAGTTCTAGATGAGATTTTGAGATCCTAGTCACATTGTTTCACTCCTACTCATAGTTCTTGAGTGTTTTATTGGCTTGAAATAGAGTCATAGAGGTGTGTGAAACTTGTGTTTGGTGTGTGGTCCAAATTATCTTGGAGTTTCTTCTTTTGTGAAAGGCAAGATCTAGTAACTCAAGTTGATTTGGCATTGGTGGAGAGATTGGTCTCTCCTTTGTGATCAAGATCTTACTAAGTGGATCTAGCTCTTTGATGCACACATCTTAGTGAGAGAGAAGAATCACATTTTTTCAAATTTCAAATCCAACCCAAAGATGGTGGATGGATTGAATGTACCAAGCTTAATGTGAAAAACAAGGTTTTGAGAGCTAGTGTGGACATAGTTTGCAATCAAGTGGATTTTGAGATCAAAAGGGATCAAAATCATGATGAATTGACCCATGATGGGTACTGTATGGACTGAGGTGCCTAGGTAGGTGTGAGATCACCAAAATTTGAATGGTTGGTGAGATCCAAATCTAGTGCATGATTGCTTGCTGGAAAGCTAGCGAAGTCTAGTTTGTGATGCAATTGTTTTCAAGAAAAAAGGACTTGTCTTGAAAACATTATAGGCATTCAAATGAAGGTGGATAGGGCACCCAAACTGGTGAGACATGCCAAGGATTGCTCATATCTAGCTTAGATCATAAAAAATTCATAATTTTGCATTATGAATCTAGTTTGTGTGTGATCTAGATGAGATTTTGGTGCCATAGCCACATATTTTCACACAAATCCATTGTGTTTGAGGTGTTTGGGGATTCCTTTGAGTATTTTCAAGTGATTTTAAAACTTATGAAGGGAATTGGCTCAGAGTCTTGGAGTTCTTCGTCTTTGGTGTGAGGCAAGATCTAAATACAAGGAGAGATTGACATTCAGGGAGGTCGAGTTGTTGGTGGAATAGTCGAGATCAAGTGCTAAGGAGTGTCTAGACATGTTCGACATAGATGTATGATTCAAGTGTCCTAATCTATAATGCCAAGGTAATGTTTTGTTGACAAGAACTTGATTAGTATCAAAATAAGTCAATCCATATAAGTATCCATGCCTCTTGTCGAGCCAAGAATCTTATTTGTCCTATCGATAATTCGGCATTGATCAGACTCAAATTCTACCCTATGACCTAAATCAATAATTCTACTTATTGATAACAGATTCATAGAGAGTTTAGGTACATACAAAACGTTTGATAGTAGTTTGAATTGATCATGCTGGAACATCAATCTTACAGTGCCTTCACCTTTGATAGTGTGTGTACTATCGTCCTTTTAGATCGAGTCATAGGCATGCATCAAAATATGTTCTAGACGTCGTTCATTCAAATATATGTGGTCCAATGCAAACTCCGTTGTTGCTTGATGCAAAGTATATCATTAGATTCATTGAAAAATATTCGAGAAGAACAATTGTTTATGTTATTAAGCAAAAATTAGAGGCTTTCAAAATCTTCTGACAATTCAAAGAGTGTGCAGAAATGAAAACTAGTAAAAGAATTAAAGCACTAAGGTCCGACAACAAGGGAGAGTACATGTCTACCGAATTCAAGGACTTTTGCCTTGACAACCACATTGAGCAATAATATATTACCTTCTATTTGCCTCAGTCGAATGGACTTGCTAAGAGAAGGAACAAAACCTTAGTCGAATCGGCTAAGTGTATGCTTGCTCATGCGACACTTCCGAAATCCTTCTGGGCTGAAGCTGTTTCCATTGCAGCTTATATTCAGAATAGATGCCTGATGTCGTAATATACAAACACAGAATTGCTATATTTATGAAGTATTTAGATCGTTCCCCAAGGAGATAGCGCTCAAAAGCTGCTTAATTGATACATACTTGACTTATTTCGAATGAAATGGTGTCGGCTGTTATTCTGGCTGTCGACAGACATTTTATAAGCAACCAATATTGCTTGTATTGTGGTGTGTGTTGATAAATGAGTTCCAAACAATAGTCGTCCACTATCAAACCGAAAAAAAAAACATTCTATAAGTAAAATGATATTAGAATAACTCGAATGAAATATACTCTGACTGATTAAGTTGTCAACATGGATTTGTGTTATGTTCGATGCAGAGGCGTACGAACAGACAAAAAGTTAATCTTATTCTTGAACTAATTTGTTCTAGACAAAAGTCCTCAACAACTAAAGTCCGGTCATGGTTAAAGAACTCAAGTAGTTTGCGAATATGTTAGAAACAATTATCTTCGTTACTAACACGAATACAGATCAATAACTCAGTTCCTCAGGCAGGGACTAGCATTTCACAAACATACATACTTCCCTTATCAGCAACTATGAAAAATTGCACCAAGGGATATTTCACTCGATGTCAAATACAAAGTATTCGCACAGCTGGGTAAATTAGTTTAAAGACAGTTCTTTAGATCAACTTTATGAAAACACATCAAATGACTATAATGAAATATCATACTGTCTGACCAAAGAATGATTTAAGTAATACATACGAGATTGCTAGTAGACCCGAAGTCACTCACACACAATAGTGCGAAGAACAAAGATTGAAGGAAATAAACTTAGACGCTCTATTCACTTCTTCAATCTCAAACATATAATAACTCTCTTTCTCTCTTGGTGATGTGAGAATGAAGCATGTTTGTATTTATAGCCTATGGAGCAAACAAACACACCACTTAAAATTCCTGGTGCGTCGCTCCATTTACAAATTCTAGTTAACATATAAGCTATAAGTAAATTGTACAATTGGACCCCTTCAGTGTGGCGATACGAATCTAGTCGCTTTGTGTTCTAGGCGTCGTTTCATTTCAGGAGGTCTTGTCCTTGAGGGAAAGACAGGTCCTTAGCAATTACATCCGAAAAATGATATAGGCCTCTTCATAATATATATTTGTCCAGTGCATATCCTCATTTTCAAGTATATATTGCCATTTTTGAGTAAATATATAAATATGTGATATCACATATCCCCCTCCTCAAATGTGAAACGTCCTCGTGAACAGAAAGTTTTTGTTTCAAGAATTATTCATTCCTTAGGAAAGAATATTTTTGTGTTGAAGATCTTCGCTAGGTCACAAGTAGAGATTTTTCTTCATTTGTTGAGTTTATGACCTTCACTTGATATTTCAAAATCAAATGTTCATTCAAAATATATTTCAGCAACACAGAATAAGGATCATCACATATAAAACTCTGCATCACATAATCTGAAACACTATATACAAGAAAAAGACTTCATGTATTAAGCTCTTCGTGTAACTGTTGTGCCATTTCCAAATCTCTTTGGCACAACAATACATCTTCTCTTGCTCTGGTATAACTCCCGATAGGTAAGTTGCCGTAAGGTATCAACCTTACAAGGAGTAGAGAACCATCAAAAAGTTCTTGAACTAATTGGAAAATTTCTTCAAAATTTTTCCTAAGTGAAAACTGTTCGAATAAAGTAGAGAAAAATTGAAAAAATTTACACTTTACAAATAAACTTTGAACCAAAAATAAAACTTTGGCTGCAAATGTGCCAAACTGCCAATATATATATGTACAAAAAGATCTATATTCGTAGGATTTGAATCTGTCTTGCAAATTCTGTTTTATTTCCACAAAATAGCTGGAAAAGTTGCGCTCCCAATCAGTGTAGATACTATACAGCTCCGGATACGCCACGTTAACATCCAACAACAGACTTGCATCGTCGAAATCTTTGATATTTGCTCGGCCTTTTGGTAAATATAACTTACACAAAAACACACCTAAATCTCCTCTAAGGCTTGTCCTTAGGCTTAGGAGAAGGTGCTGGTACAACTGTACGTTCAAGAGGTGGACGTGGAGGAAAAAAACTTCAAATTTTCTCTCAAAAAGTGAAGAAGATGGAGGATTTGCCATTTTTTTTTGTGTGTGTACAGGTGGAAGTTTACAAGGAGGTGGATTAAGCCCAAGAAAGAGGCTAAAAAAGATAGGAAGGAGATCACATAGGTCTGTTCTTGCAATAAGTACAGCCTACAAGTATAGTTGTGTACTTTTCTTTTATTTCTCCTCTTTCTTAAAAGATCTGTATAACAAAGCTATGGTTTAAAATAGCTTTATGTGTTTTCAAACTTAGAAAATAAACCTTTCAACCTTAAGCTTGAACTTAGAAACTCAAGGTTAAGTTTATTTTAAAACTTGCAAGCTTTACAGAGTTTTCTTATAAAACTTTGAAAACTTAACTTAAAAGTTTTAGCATGTACTTTGCAAAGTACACAAAAGTTTAGGCAAAGAAGTTCAATACTTAATGTAGACAAAGTCTAGAAAGCTTTGAGCTGCAAGTTGGCTTTTACAAATTTTAACTTGCTTTGTAACTTGACATCACATCACAAGCAAGAATAAAGAGTACTTTGTAAAAGTACAAAGGTGATGTGATGGGATTAATTCCCCTCTCCCAAACTGAAAGATAAATTTTTATACAGCCAGCGGCTGCTGTTTGTTTGCAAGCCAGGCCTAAAATAACTGCCTGTGCAGCCTGCGGCTGTTGTCCGTGATAGAAAAAAAATGTCAGAATGTCGTACGTCAACGCGCAGGTGCCCTGAATTTTTTTTTTTTTTTTCAAAATTTTTTTTGCATAAAGAAAAAACCCAGAAGCAAAAAAAATATCCAACTTTCAAGTCCCAAAATAAGGCCAAAAAACGAAATCGGCTTTTGAAGCTTTTAAAACCGCAAAAAATTCAAAAAATCGACAAACTTCCACCATAGCTAGCAAAGGTGGCTCGTTTTCAATCAAAACGACCTCAGATTGAGATGAACCAAAAAGCAAAGTTTTCCAATTCGATTCAAGGAATTCAACTAAGCCTTCAGAAAACATCATCTAAAGGCTTAAACCAACCCAAAATGTAAGTTAGAGTGATTGCACCTTATTCACAATGATCGGTGGCACTGATACCAACTGTTAGATTCCCCATCGTCGTGCTGGCCATTGCTAAAGCACTATCTTACTACCCAACCATAGAGGTATTGCCACCTCACCCCCATGCACTAGAGCTATAGACCACTATCAAACAAGCTCGGATCTCATGTAAGCCATGGTGTCTCATAACACCATGCCTTACCCTCGACCCTCGCCTACATCCTGAGGCCTAGATACTTGTCTTGACCTGACCACCAGTGGAAGGGCTCTTCATTCTCCAGGAGAGAATGAATACCAAGCTCATGGAGATCCACCTCTATATACATAGTCCAGGTGGGTCATCTCCAACCATAGGAGTCACGCATGACCAACGACACACGGCAGTTGTGCACACTGACGTGGGTCCATGACAATGAGTTACTACGCACCACATTGACACGTGTCACACAAAAGACCTAAAGCTCCAGATCAGCATTTCGTCCCATGACTGAGACCGTCACCTCAAGTTTCATGTTGCGTGCCCTAATGGGTATGTAACACCATATCCCACAAAGATGCCTTTGATGGAGGTTGCATCATCCTCTTCCTTGTATCCAAGGATTGGTGTACATAGCAAATGGATCCAAAAATCTTGAGATCCTTGAGATTGGGCTTCTCTCTTCAAGTAGTGTGATTCCTCCAATGGCTTGGTTGGGCAATCTATTGCACAAGAAACTAGCACATGTTATTGCCTCACCCCAAAATGGTACATTTTCAAGATTCATCCTTTTGGATGATCCAACATACAATAAAATGGTTCCAATATCACTTATCTTACACTCTTGATCACTAGCTATATAAATAGAACTATGTACATCATTGTAAGAGAGTAAGGTGTAGAAATAGTTCTTTTGAAATGTCATGTGGGAGCTAGTCCCACTATCTATCTACCAAGAATCATTGGTGGTGCACTTGGATGATGGTGGTTTGTTGGAAACCATCAAGGATGATTCTTCTTCATCCTCCTCTTCTTGATGTGCAATGTCGAAATGTTCTTTCTTTCCACAGAAAAAGCATTTGAACTTGCATTTGTCTTTGATCTTGCCCTTTGAGCTTGATACATCATCCTTTTGCTTGGCCTCCTTTGGATGCTTCTTCTTTATGATTGGTCTTCTTTTTGCCCTTGAATGAGAAATTGGCTTTCTCATCACCATCCTACAAAGACAATGAGTTCAATCTTGCTTTGGTGTGTAATATCTTACTCTCTTCAGCCACTAATAGCTTTTCATAGTGGGCAAGGTGTCTTGGATTGCAAAACTTTGGACCAAATTTGCAAAATCATGTCCTAGACCATTAAGAACAATTTGTACAAGCTCTCCATCATGAATCTTCTCTCCAATGGAAGCCAACTCCCTATTTAGAGACTTGATTCTAAGCACGTAATCTTGTGCACTCTCCTCACTTCTTCTCATGCTTTGCAAAATCTGGTTTCTAAACATGAGGACTCTAGAAGTGTTACTTGACTTATAGATTGATTTTAAAGACTCCCAAGCCTCTTTAGCACTAGGATGATGATACTTCTCTCAAGAGATCATTTCTTACATTCATCTTCACACAATGAAGTGCTAATCTAGATCTCCTCTTGTATTTAATCAACTCTTGTGCACCTAGAGGTTCATCTTCATCTTCAATCAAGAACTCATAAAGGTCTTGGAGGACCATTATTGACTCCATCCTAACCTTCCAAATAGCATAATTTGTAGACTCTCACTAGCTTTTTGAAGGTATGCTCCAATAGATCCCATCTTACTAGTGATTTCTACAAACAAGAAATAGATTTGATTGACTTAGAAACTCACAAATGTCTCTCTCTTGTAGTGTTTCACTCAGATTAGATTTCTAATCCAACAAATGGACTTATAAACTCAATTCTAGCACTCCCTCACAAAGATGGAATGAACATCAAATGATGTGAAATCTACTAACAATCTAATCTTGCCAATCTTGGCTATTTTTGGACAAAAAATGACTCAATCTCCCTCACACAACTTGATGTACTTTCAAGACCTGCAAAACAACTTTAAAGGACCTGATTTCAGCCTAGATTAATTAGATCTCATGAATCAAATTCAAATCTAACTAATGGCACTCAATCTTGGTAGCTTATCCTAGGATTTCCACCAAAAATTACATCAAGATCTCACAATTGAATTTCTTTGGATCAAATAAATATGAAGCAGTAAATGCAGGTTCAGAGGTGTCCACACATGTGAATAGTACATATTTTTACCCTACCAAGTTTGGAATCATATCCTCTCACCAAAACCTAGCTTCTAGCTCGCCCTCACATAACTAGGTTTTAGCACCCATACTTGCTAAAAATGGATTAGATTTGATCAATGATGGCTCTGATACCATGTGAAAGTATGGTACTTTTTGGAACATAAATGTATCTTAAAAGACCCACAAGAGTGATTATGTACTTGCTTATTGTGAAAGATTTCAGATCATTATGATCCAATCTACTTGAATGATCTTTGGTTAGAAAGAGAAATACACTACCAATCTCACCAATGTAGAAAAATCAGCATCTACACACAAAATGAGATGCAAACACTAATAGAACTTGATCAAACTTGAATGGAATGAAAAAGTATTGTTGCTGTCCATAAAAAACCTGCAAGCTACTGTATTTCACACGTGTGGATCCAAAAATAACAAATATAGATCATTCTACACATAGAATTGCAAGCAATCACCAAGATAGTGCACCAATGGATAGTAGAACCCAAGAGAACCATCTATAAGCATGAAATGAGATAGATAAGAGAGAAGATAGCTCTCTCCACGAGTTACATCCTTTTAGAGCAGGTCCAAACCCTATTTGGCCACTTGGCTTTCCCACCAAAATGCTAACCCTACTAATTTTGGGTCTAGATTCAATGTACTATTCAAATTTGAATCTACTCAAACTCGCATTCTAACTTTTCCACACTTTCAAAAAGTGTTTATTCAAATAAAATTTAGACTAATGAACTTTGAAAAGTCAATCTCTAAGTCTAAAACAAGTTTTGACCTCAATATGCCAAATATGAAAATATAGCAAAATATGATGAAACTAGTTGAATCTTTCACACTCCCTCTTTAACTAGTTTTAGCATAGACTTTGATCGCACTCCAAGTGAGGTCCTATGCTTCATGAACAAGTCTTTTCCCAATGCTTTGGTGAACATATCAGCTACACATTCCCTTGAAGACACATGTTGAAGCTCCACCTCCTTTGCAATGACTTGCTCCCTCACAAAGTGATATTGTATTTCAATATGCTTGCTCTAGCATGAAAGATAGGATTGGATGCCATTCTTTGGGCTGATTGATTGTCACAAAAGATGATTGGGCTCTCTGAAAAATCTAGCAAGTGAAGATCTTTGATCATCCTCTTGATCCATACCATCTCCTTTGTGCAATGTGTAAGAGCTTTGTACTTGGCCTCACTGGATGACAATGAGATAGTGGCTTGTTTCTTTGACATCCATGATATAGCTCCATCACCTATGAAAATACAACAAGCACTAATGGATTTTCTATCCATTACATCTCCAGCATAGTCCGAATTTAAAAATCCAAAAAATATTAGGTGATGATCCCTCATACAATATGCCAAAATCTCGAGTTCCAATGATGTACTTCAAAACTCGATTTTCTAGCTTCCAATGCTCCTCACTAGGATCTTGCATGAATTGACTCAATCTTCCAACACAATAGCTTAGGTCAGGTCTAGTAATGGCTAGATAGATGAGTGAACCAACTAGCTTCCTATAGAGAATAATGTCCTCGAATGGTCTTTCATTACCTCTTATAGTTAGCTTTACATGAGACTCCATAGGTGTATCAAAAGCTTTTGCATCTACCATTTCTAGAATAGAATTAGCATACTTCTCTTGACAAATGAAAGTAGATTGAGAAGATCTAATGACTTCTATTCCCAAAATGTAATGCAAATTACCAAGATCATGCACCTCAAACTCCTTCTTAAGATCATTCTTGATATCCTCCACATCTTGATTGTCTCCACCACTCAAGATGATATCATACACATAGATTATCAAGATGGTAACATCATTTCCGACAAACCTATAATAAAGTGAATGATCATACTCACTCATAACAAAGCCTTGAGAGAGGTAAAAGGTGTTAAGCTTAGCATACCAACTCCTTGGTGCTTGCTTAAGGCCATACAAACTCTTTTGTAGAAGACACACATGATTTGGCTTTGTTGATGAAATGTAGCTCTCAGGTTGTTCCATGTACACTTCCTCCTCAAGATCACCATTCAAGAATGCATTTGAAACGTCCATTTTCCATAGATCCCATCCATAAAGTGTAGCAAGTGAAATGATGACTTGAATACCATCTTTGCCACGAGTGAGGTCTCATCATAGTCAATTCCTTGTTGTTGAGCATATCCTTTTGCCACTAACCTTGCTTTGTACTTGTTGATAGATCTGTGAAAAATGCAAAAATAAGCTTGGTAGAGGCCAAAAATCTTGTATATAGATAAACACACATGTGTGGAGCCTGTTCCCACATGTGAAAATAGTGTACTTGTCATGTACCATAATCATATAGGTTGTACATATGATTTAATTCAAGTTCTAGTGGCTAAAAAGGCCAAAAACTAGTTTTCTAGACATATGACACATGGCATCAGTCTATTGCTTGCATGAGCCACATCCTTTGGTTAGGTGTCACATCCCATGTGTAGAGGACAGCTCACATGTGTGGAATAAGCTGAAGTAGACGAATTTTGACTTCTAGAAGATTTCCAAGTAGATCTCCATATAGAAGGAAAATGGACCAAAAGTGCTCAAAATAGAAGGTTTTGTCCAAGTGTCAGTTTTGCATGATGAATCATCATATGACAAAGCACCTTCACACATGTGGGATCAAAGGGATGATCAGTACCACGAGCTCTCACTCATTGTATATATAGAGCCACATTTGGCCATAATCAGTGTGAGACACCAATCTTGGTTTTGGAAGCAATTTTGAGTGATTCTCTCCATTTGTCTACATTTGTTTTGATTGTTTTGAGGTTCTATCAATGTGTACTTGATTTTCAGGTTGAGTCCGTACTCAGACAGGGTTTCACATGTGTGAAACCAGAAAGTACACCTACCTTCAATTAATGATTGTTCTTGTTAGGATTTTGTGTCTAGAATTGATCTAGATTGATCTTAATCTCAAGTAGATTGATAGATCAAGTAATCTGACAACCAATCCCTCTTGAGGATCAGATTAAGATCCAATCTTGGTCCTTTTTGTACTTTTTGCACATGGTATCAGATCCAAGTACAAGAGTTTTTGTTGAAATTGATAGGGTTAATCCAAATCAAAGCCAAAATTAGCAGTTTTTGAAAACTAGTCAAATTTTGTGTAGCGAGTTGGATTTGATAGCTATCCTCAAAAATTTTGGTCCAGATCTTGTTGTGGGCTGTAGGAACCCTTTTCACACGTGTGAGGCCGTACAGCTCCGGTTTTGGCTGAGAAAATTCAAAAATTTGTACAATTTGACTCACACACCCAATTTGAGAGATTTTTAGTGCAAAATCAAGCATTTTCTATAGAGAATCTAATCCCTTGATTAGTTCTTGGATTAGATCAGCCAAAAAATTAAAATTGAAGCTTGAATTAGGAGTATTAAATAATTTTCTCTGATTTTTTGAGTGCATGTTGAAGTTGAGAGAGATTTTGCTAAAAATCATAGATTAAGGAGTGATATGCAAGGTGAGAGGTTGAAATCCATTGTACCATCACTCTAGATTTGTTCAAGAGTGATAGGGTCAAGTTTAAAATCATCAATTTTCTAGAAAACATCCTTGGATCTGTCCTCCAAGTGAAACCTTTGAGAGTTTCTAATGCATATAGAGCATCTATGCAAATCTTTTGTAGAATTTGACATAGATTGGCTTAAATTGAGAGTTCTAGAAAAGAGATTGAGATCCAAGTCACATTGTTCAACACTACTCAATTTGTTTGAGTGATTGTAAGGTTTGAAAAGAGTCATTAAGGTGTCTATGACAAATGTGTAGAGAGAGATCCAATTTTCTAAGAGTTCCTTCCTTTGTAGAGGGCAAGATCTAGAAGCTCATTTTGTGTTGTTATTGGTGGAGAGTTTGTCTTCTCCTAAGTGATAAAATCTTTCTAAGTGGCATTAGCTCTTTAAATCACAATATCTTAGTGAGAAAAATCACAACTTTTGATTTTGAAATTCATTCCAAGTCTCAAAAGGTAGAGTAATTGGTGGGGTGAGCAAAAATTGACATAGAATGTATGAAACTCAAATTAGTTCTATTCAACTTTCTTTGTGAGAGTGTGAGGGTCAATTTGTGATCTCATTGGATGTCTAGAATGAGGAGGAGTCCATATTTGAGTATTCATGCATGGTTGAGATCTTTGTGAATCTCTAGTTGTCTAATTTTTTAAGCTTTGTGAAAAATTGGTGGTATAGTTTGTTGTCAAATCAAATCAAATTCATTCTAAATCTCAAGTGTGAGATTATTTGGGTCAAGAGTGAGTCCAAAAGAAGTGATTAAGTTTGATTTTCATGTATTTGAAACAAAACCCATCTTTTGTTCAAGAATCTCAAGTGTTGAGAGAACTAGTCAAGTGAAAAGGAAAATCTAGGTGTCAAATCTTTTTCATATCCATTTCAACTTTCAAAAGAACGAGTCATTAGTATTTGATGAGTCCAATAGCAGATTGGATCTGATTTCTTTAGTGATTTGATTCAAAGATTGTGTGCTTTTGTCTTAGTGATCAAAGCAAAGTTTCCAAGTGACTAGTCATTACTGTGAAGATTGATTCTTAGGTTTGTGAGCTAGATCTTTTGTAGATCCTTCTAGATTGTTGAAGATGTTCAAATCTAGTCTCTTGAAAGTCACAAATTACATTTGTAGAATCATATCATAGGTTTTTATTCACATGGCATCAATAGGTGGCATCCTAGTGAAGGAAAGAAAGGATCCTAAGTGCAACCTTTGTGGCAAGGGAGGATATATTTTTGCAAGATGCTACAAAAAGAGGACCAATCCATCCAAGGAGAACCAAAGCAAGGGGGCCGAGGTAAAGGATGGAGCTTCAAGTTCAAAATGCAAATACAAGAAGGACAAGTCCAAGGAAAGGTGTTTCCTTTGTGGAAAGGTGAATGAGGCTTGGAGTCTCACAAGGACTTGCAAGATTTGTCTTCAAGAGTCCATCACAACACATGTTGAATCTTTTGAAATTTTTCATTTGGAAGTGCATTGTTTGGTTCAAGATGCAAAGATAGATGTCACTTTCATGAAAGTAACTTGGATTTATTTTATGTCCTTGGAAAGTATTTTGCTTGTAACGTTGGACAAGTTCAAACTTATTGTTATTATCCAAGAGAAATCAATCAAGAATAAGGAGCAATCACAAAATGAAAATAGTTTCATTTATGCTCTCATGTCAACTTATGAAGAACCACTTTGCTTTGAAGAGATTTTTGTATCTCAAAGGTGGATTAAGGCAATACTAGTTGAGTGTGATGCCTTAAAAGATAGCAAAATATGTTTTTCTTGTAAGTTTACATTAGTTATGAAGTCAAGGAAATGAAAATATCTTCATAATGTAGGATCTTTTGGTTTCAATAAGATCATGAATGATGTGTTCATTCATAAAGATGAAAATTGTATGTTTTCAATCTTGAAGGCAAGTTGTAAACTTCTTATGAGAATAAGTGAAGCATCCAAAGTGGACACTTATATCCATAAGCAAGTAGTTAGCCTTATTGAGTTGGAGATACCTTTTGATTTCAATATTGGAAAAATCATGCCAAGTTGTGGTGATTTTTGGACTTATGTTTCTAGCATAAGTAATCTTGATAATCATAGGAAGTGCATATTGAATGGTCATACTTGTTGTGATCATTATGAGACATGGAGGTCTCGGATTTCCATCAAGAAGGAGCATCATGAAGAGGATCTTAAGGAGTCATCTCAAGGTTCAAGTGTGCCAAGGATTGAGGAGGAGAGACCTTCTCAAGTTGTGATTCCAAAAAGAAACTCAAGAAACATGGTTGAACCCATGTGGCTCACATTTCAAGGGAAAGAGGAGCATATCTCATGTGAAGGAGCAAGCCTCAAGGTCAAGCATCTACATGAAAATTGGAAGGAATCAATTTTGGAGGTGCTAGGATGGTGCAAAGCTCTCAAGCTCATCAAAGATGTCAACATCAAAGAAGCACTATCATGGATATGGTGATTTTAGATCAACATCAAGCTCATTGGCTGATCTTCACATCTTTTGAACCAGCAAAGACCAATTCAGCCCATGGAGTCAAGTTCAAGATCATCATGTTTTCCATCAAGCTAGATTTACCAAGCTAGATTTACCAAGCTAGATTTTTGAGGAGGAGTGTGAAAAATGCAAAAATAAGCTTGGTAGAGGCCAAAAATCTTGTATATAGATAAACACACATGTGTGGAGCCTATTCCCACATGTGAAAATAGTGTACTTGTCATGTACCATAATCATATAAGTTGTACATATGATTTAATTCAAGTTCTAGTGGCCAGGGTTTCACACATGTGAAACCAAAAAGTACACCTACCTTCAATTAACGATTGTTCTTGTTAGGATTTTGTGTCTAGAATTGATCTAGATTGATCTTAATCTCAAGTAGATTGATAGATCAAGTAATCTGACAACCAATACCTCTTGAGGATCAGATTAAGATCCACTCTTGGTCCTTTTTGTACTTTTTGCACAAGATCCATCTTGGTTTGTCTTCACCTTGAAGATCCATTTTCATTCAATAGCTTTCTTGTCCTTAGGCAACTCCACCAATCTCCATGTTCCATTCTTCATAAGAGCTTGATACTCAAGATTCCTTGCCTGGATCCACTCCTCTTCTTTCCTTGATTGATCTACACTTGTAGGCTCATCCAAAGAGGTTAGAAAAGCAACATAGTTTCTAGAATCTACTTGCTTACCCTTTTGATCATATGTGAGCCTTGAAGGTATTTGTATTTCTCTTGATGTTCTCCTTGGCTTTTGACTTGATGAAGGTCCATCATCATCACCATCCAAAGTAGGATCCTTCTCATCAACATTAAGAATGTTAGATCCATCCACACTACCATCAATCATGCTTGAAGACACTTTTGGAATGTTCCCCTCATCTGACGTCTCTACCAACAATCACTTTGTTAGTAGAAGGAATGTAAACCTTGTAGGCTTTACTCACCTCACTATATCCAACAAAAATACCTCTTCTTGAAGATGGATCCTTGTGGGCCTATCTTCAAGAGTAATGTTGACATAGCATGTGCATCCAAAGGCCTTCCTTAACACTTTCATCAATGCAAGCCAACTCATCATTCAATGCTTTCATTCTCAAAATAAAAGTACTTGGACTTTCTTCATTCTTTTGAAAACAAGAAAAGATTTGCCTTCTTAGAGTCAACACTCTAGAAATAGACTTGGATTCATAAAGCTTCTTCGATGAATTCCAAGCTTCCAATGATGACCTGCACTTACCAACTTCCTTGAGAAGTTCATTGGTAACATTCATCTTTATCATGTGTAGAGCCTTCTTGGCCCTCTTGTCATACCTCATTTGATCTTGTTGTGTTGCTAGTCTCTCCTCCAAACCTACAACAATATCCAAAACATCATTCATTTCAAGAAGTGACTCCATCCTCACTTTCCACAATGAATAGTTACTTGAGTTAAGCCTATCATTGGCTTCCAACATGACTCCAATCGAGGTTGCCATGTAGCAATGACCTGATCTTCTCTTTAAACTGTTTCAATGCACAAAGCACTCATTTGAACAACAACAAATGATCTCAAAAGAAATCACCAAGCTTTGAAACTATCTCACAAATTCTCTTCTAGCACTTATACCAAGCAAATCAACACATAGAATCATGGAATCTTGATGAACCTATGATCTATCCTCAATCTAATGACTTTTTCCACTTCCTAAGATTAAAACACACTCAAATGAAGTCCAGGAACCTCACTATCTAGAGATCCAATCAAAATTAGGGTTTTGACAAAATCACAAAAAATTGACTATTCCAAATTTACATGCAAATGCTGAAAATTTGATATGCAATCTATTAGCCACCACTTAGGCTGATCTAATGATCCAAAAAATCGGCCAAATCCAGTATGTGAGTTCAAAAATCAGAATTGATCAAGTATATTGACCTATATAGTGTTTTGATCTACAAAAGATCCAATCTACAAAAGCAAAAAATTTGATTTTGGTGTAGAATCCTCTCTAGCATGCTCTAGACTTGATATCTTCACCAAATCATTGATAGATCTGATTTGCTCCTTCATAGCTTGAAACACAAGCTCTGATACCATGTGAAAGATTTCAGATCATTATGATCCAATCTACTTGAATGATCTTTGGTTAGAAAGAGAAATACACTAACAATCTCACCAATGTAGAAAAATCAGCATCTACACACAAAACGAGATGCAAATACTAATAGAACTTGATCAGACTTGAATGAAATGAAAAAGTACTACTGTTGTTCGTACAAAACCAGAAAGCTACTGTATTTCACACGTGTGGATCCAAAAATAACAAATATAGATCATTCTACACATAGAATTGCAAGCAATCACCAAGATAGTGCACCAACGGATAGTAGAACCCAAAAGAACCATGTATAAGCATGAAATGAGATAGAGAAGAGAGAAGATAGCTCTCTCCATGAGTTACATCCTTTCATAACAGGTCCAAACCCTTTTTGACGACTTGGCTTTCTCACCAAAATGCTAACCCTACTAATTTTGGGTCTAGATTCAATGTACCCAACTATTCAAATTTGAATCTACTCAAACTCGCATTCTAACTTTCCCACACTTTCAAAAAATGTTTATTATAATGAGATTTAGACTGATGAACTTTAAAAAGTCAATCTCTAAATCTAAAAATAGACTCAACCATCTCTTTTGACTCGACCTAACCTACATTAGGAGTGGATTGCCACATGGCATTTTGGCCATACATGTATTAAAATCCAATTATACACAAAAATATACAATATGCTACATGGCTAGATTTGCCAATGTTGACAAATTTTCACAACTAATAGCAATACTCTAACAGAGATTTGAAAGAAACTTTCTAGAGACTATACAAGTCTTTAATGATCAACTATATATACTAAAGCAGTTTAAGCTCATCCAGTAGGACACCTAATCAGGTCGTAGATCGCAATTGGCAGTTAGTCGTAATGCACTGTCATCCATCTAGTTAGGACTTTCTAGAAATTTACTTGCAAAGCAGTTAGGGTAAGTCTTTAGCTTCATATCAGGCAGAACAATAACTATCATCCTTCAATATGTTTTACTCTTCGACTTTCATCGGAGTCATTCGATATGTCGGAGCCACCTATTGAGTGATTCCTGAGTATTTCTGCAGATTGTATAGAAACACAAATAAAATTGCAGAACTGGATAATGAATGGATGTAGATTAGAGATCAATTATTTGAATAATCACTCCCGATAGTAGAATAATCTAACACTCCCCCTTAATCTGAATCCATGAATGCCTTGACTTTCAAACTTAGTTCTCACAAAACTTTTGTTAGCAACTGTGCTAACATAGAGAAAATAAAAAAATAATAAAATTCCGTGGCATGTGTTTTGTAAGACCACGTATGAGTATTTGTCAATAAACTTCAAGCCATGGCATGTGTTTTGTAAGTCCATGAGTAGAAGGTTAAATATTAATAAAATAGCTTAAACTTAGATTTAGAACTTAGACTTAGGAAACTTAAGATTAGAAATATTTTATCTTAAGTTGTCCTAAGTTAAGAAAATTGAAGTTCTAAATCCTAAGTTAGAAGTTCTAGAAAGGCTAGAAACAGATTAGTCCCATAAGTTAGTAGTTACTTATGGAAGACCCTCCTTGCCATAAAAGGAGAGGTATTTTCATTATAAATGACACTTTTGAGATTAAGCTATCTTGCTCTCTATTTTGGAGAATTATCATTCTATTTCATTTGTGTTCCCCTTGGAAAGGTGCATAGCTTGAGGGAAGGTGCTCAGAACTCTTTTTGCCTCCTTTTCATCGGTTTTATTGTGGCATGTTCATTATTGCTTATTTGTTTAGTATTAGCTGCAATCTCATTTTATTACCCTTCGGGTGTTAATCTAGGATTAGTCTAGTCACCTTGCTAGTTGGGTAAGCCTCAGCAAGGATTTTCATTGTTGTTACTAATTAGTTTATTTCCGTTTCGGGCACTAGTTGGGTAAGCCTTAGTGCTCTCATTCCTTCATATTTCTGTTGAAGCTTTTGTAGAAACTTAAAAAGTGGACGAATCTCTACATCCGTATACTACACTCGTAAGTAGATCTAGCCACCGCACTCACTAGAAATACTTCCAACATTGGCATTGTTGCCACTTTTTAAGTATTTTTCTACCTAGCTTCTTCTCCTTTCTTTCTTTTATTTCTTGCTTCTGTGTTGTATGTTTGCTTGTGTGCTTATCTCTATCTACCAACAAACAGCATGCGTCGTCTCTCCAGGTCCTACACGAGCTGTGGAGCAACTTCTCAAACCGGGGGGAAGCAACAAAAGAGTCAACTTGGGCATTTTCTTCAAAAGTAGTGACCCAAGTGACCTTTTTCACAACCAAACAGGTATATCAGAATTCGTCAGTCTGTTTGCAGCCCACCCTGATATTTCATTTTATCACCTCCACGAATTCTGACCACAGTCAAATTTTGAGAAAACAGCCTGTTATACTGTCAAAATCCCTTATTTCTCATCAAAATCTTTGTCTTAGAATTCGACGACTTCATTGAGACTAGATCTCATTTACATCAGTCCTTCAACAGGTCCGCGAATTCTATCTCATAGATTTTACCCGTTTACTGACAGAACATCACATCTTTTTCTATATTCCCTATCTACCAATCAAACCTCTCTGTTAGAATTCGCCATCAAGCCTAAGAATTCGCCCTCACAGAGCACAAATTTCCTGTACTATCCGCAAATTCTGAATCGTCAAATTTTTCCAAAAAATCTAAAAAAATCACTATTTTGACATTCAGAATACTTGTTCAAAATTTGCGAGTATTACAGTTAGATTTATCTGCCTCTCCACAATTTCTCAGCCTGTCCGCGAATTCTATAACAATAAAAAAGACCAATTTTTGTCCTACACTATCCATTCTGCAAGCAAACTGCCCTTTTTGTCAAGTACAGTTCTACCCTGCTACTCTGTATTCTACATCATGTCTCATGACTGTGCTGAATCTTCTAAGCCGACTCCTCTACGAATGGAACGAAGAATTCCACGTATCGATGCACCAAAGTACGATGGCGAATCTGAACCAGTCCGATTTCTCCAAGACTTTGATAATGCATGCCGTTTTTATGGAGATACCTCTGAAACTGAAAAGCTTCGCCTATTTTCCATGGTACTCTATGGCACCGCCAAGGAGTGGTACTTGAATCTCGAAACTCCTGATTTTGCTTCTTGGACCACCCTCAAGGACGCTCTCATCAAGTGTTTCAAACCATCCAAACTGACTCAGAGCCCGTTCATTCAAATTACTCATATCAAGATGCGTCGCGAAGAGTCTGTTCGAAACTACATTGAGCATTTTAAACGTCTCAAAGTAGAATGTGCTGATGAAAACATCACTGAACGCATGGCTATAAAACTATTTTTAGTTGGATTGTCTAAAAACATCCACCGTGAACTCAAACCAGTTGACCTTTATGATCAACTTAAAGATGTGATGACCGATGCTATCCGTGAAGAAGACGAAGGTTCCGATGATGACTTTGACCATCGTGAAAAGAAATCTAAGAATCCGGATCGTCCTAATCTGATAATATTGCTCACTCTTCTAAAATTCTACATCAAATGGAAACCTGACAAAAAGCTCAACAATCACATATGGATAAACTCACTGCCGATTTCCAAACCACCATGAAACAAATTGCTGAGAAATCCTTTTTAGCAAGAGAAAATGTCTGGTGTCCAATCTGCTCACAACATCACACTGCTAATGAATGCCCTCAACTGCGAAATCATTTCCCAACAGCCACCAAACCCACTGTTTATCAAGCTTACCGCCCCTACCCGCCACAACAATCTGTGCCACGACCAGGGGTTTACCAACCACGACCACCTGCACCAAATCAATATCCATCCCCACGTCAACAGTTTGTTGTTAACCAACCTGCTCCACAAAATGCTGTCCATTATCTTGATTCGAATACCATCGATCCGGCCACCTACTATGTGGAAGACAATACTCAACCGTAGTACTCTACTGAAACGATTGCTTATTATACCTATGATTCTAATGCTCAACCACTGGATCCCAATGCCCAAGCTTATAATCCAAACCAAGCTGTCTTTGCCGCACACCAACTACCCGCAATACGAGGATGCTTTATCTGTGCAGGTAAACATCCTAGTATTCGCTGCCCAGATAAACTTCGTTTCCCTCCAGCTTGTGAAAATTGTGGTATTGAACATCACGTAAAGGACTGCCCATCCCGATCCAAACCTGCTGCTCTAGTTTGTTCAGTGCAAGTAGAAACTTTACCAGTTGAAACTCATCCTGCTTGGGTCTTGACTCGGGCACAAACCCAACGCCAAGCCCCTACACTTGCACCCAGCAAAACTCAAACGCAGGCTGTTCCTCCAAGTGATGATTCAACCCCGATAGTTTATCCCCACCCATCTGAAGAAATTCGGCTGCATCATGAGTATTGCCAGCAAATCCGTATGCCGACCAACACTCTTCCTCTTCCCATAAAGTACCTCACAAGCCCTTTAAAAGCAAAACCCTTGAAGGTACCGAAGTTTGGGGAGATTTACTACAAGCCAATGTCACTCTTCCCTTCCATGTCCTCTGGCAGCATCCTGGCCAATGGAAACAACAGATCCAATCCAATAGCACCATCACTATTGATGAGTTGCCTGAAATGCCCTTACATCTAACCAATCCACTCAGCGAACGAGGCAACATGAAAATCCCAGCTACCCATCATCAATCCCGTGAAGTTTTAGCAGTACTCAATGGAGGTTTTGGGGTTAATATCATTTCCACATCCCTCATGATGGAATGGAATCTGAGAGACAAGCTAGCCAAACCTACTTGTCAGCTTCGAATGGCTGATCAAAGTGTGGTCCGACCTACCGGTTTCCTTCTGCACGTGCTGATCAAACTAGGAGGACTCAAATTTTCCGTTGACCTTGTAGTACTTGATATTCCCAATAATGCCTCTACTTGGTCGTCCGTGGCTCACCAATGCACGAGTCGTTCATGACTGGAGCAAAGGCTGAGTCACTTTTGGTAATCGTGACAATTTTGTCACAATTGACTCAACCGGTAAACTCAAACCTGCACGCATATATGATGAGGGATCCTGAACCACCAACTCAGTATTTGAGCCATACCAGTCCAGCCACAAAAAAGGTCATTATGTTAAATCTATTGATATCATAAACTGGAGTCACAGTCTAGCTACCATTGATTGTGTGAATGTTGATTACTGTGCTCAACATCAGGATAATTGTACCTCTCCACACCCGATCGATCACGACCAATTACCTTATCTGGATACACCCATCATCAATATCAATTTTATCGATATTCTTCTACACCATGATGAGCTACTAAATGTTGCATGGCTACCTACTAATGAATCAGACGATTTATTCATTGATGACGAGAACGTCTTATGAATTCAGAATTGCCCAGAAGATATGGACATCTCTGATATTCAGATCCTCAACTATATGGAAGCACTTCCCCTGAAGACCTATTCGCAACATGCTTCCAAGGTGGAATCAATTGCCAAGGTTGCAAGTAAAAACCTGAGACAAAATTCTACCATCCCAAACACCCACACTATCCATGGGATCTATGTGAGGAGGAGACTATCTTTCAAATTGATGACGAGATCCTCCATGACATACCCACTGTCTCTCCACCACCAAAACCTCAACTACGTGGTCATACTATGAAAGAGAAAACGAAAAAACCACTTCAAATTCAACAACCGGGTGACCTCACAATTGTTCGAGAAGTTCTTGAGATTGCCTCTAGCCCTACACCCATCCCTGAAAAAGCACCATCTTGGCAAGATAAAGACAAGGCCCCCCTCGAATCTCCAGCCCATGATGTTCCTACATACTTCAAGGACTATATGATCGAGGATGTCACAATCAAAATACCCCAAGCTCAACGTGAGCCCACTGGTAATTCACCCTACAAAGGCTCTGCACAAACCATAACCCTTTCCCTGAGTGAGCCAAATGAAACCAACGAATATCTTGTCCACATCGGAGCTCATCTCCATCGCGAACAACGAAGACGGCATGAAAAGCTCCTGCGAAAATATCGACATATCTTTGTCTAGACCTATAAAGACATGAAAGGCGTCTCACCCCAAGTAGCTGTGCATCGTATCTCACTTAAACTGGGTGCGAGGCCCACTGCGAGTCGTCTGTACAGATGCAATCCCAACTATAAGGCCAAGATCAAAGAAGAATTACAACGCCTTTTAGATGCGGAATTTATATATGAAATTGAACATACTGAGTGGGTCTCCCCAATTGTCATCGTCCCCAAGAAAAATGAGAAACTTCGGATCTGTGTCGATTTTAAGAAACTTAACGCCGTCACTGAACGAGATCATTTTCCATTACCTTTCGGAGAATCCATCTTAGAAAATCTAGCAGGAGATGAGGCTTACTCCTTCTTAGATGACTTTAGCGGATATAATATGATCCAAATCACTGAAGAAGATCAACACAAAACCACCTTTGCCATAGAATGGAGAACCTTCTGCTTGAAAGTCATGTCTTTTGGGCTCTGCAATGCTCCTAGCACCTTCCAATGTGTTATGCAAGCGGCCTTTTCTGAACAGATGGGCGATACATTAGAAGTTTACTTGGATGATTTAGGAGCACATTCCGAAGAAAAACGTCATCTGTCTGTGCTCAAATTTTTTTTTATCCAATGTCAACGCTTTGGTATTTCTCTTAATCCTAAAAAATGCCAGATTTGGGTAACCCATGGTATTGTGTTAGGACATATTATCTCACGAAATGGAATTGCCACTGATCCTGAAAAGATCCTTATCACTCAAAATATATCGAAACTGCGTACGATACGTGAAGTTTACTCCTTCCTTGGCCACGCCAACTACTATCGGTGCTTTATTTTCAATTTCGCTAACAAAGCCCGATTAATCTACAAAGTAGTTGTAGTTCCCAAATGGACGGATGAACAACGCGTCGCTTCAATCAACTCAAAGAAGCCCTTACCAAAGCACCCATCCTCCGGGCTCCTGATTATTCTAAAGAATTCCATGTGCATACCGATGCATCCAAATATGCCATTGGAGCAGTGCTCACCCAACCAGGAGAATTCAAAAAAGATTACCCAATTCGTTTTCTTAGTCGACAATTGATACCTGCTGAGGTCAATTATACCACCACCGAACGCGAAGCCTTGGCAATGGTATATGCGGTTCAAAATTTTCGCCATTATCTTCTAGAAAAATCTTTGCATTCTTCACTGATCATCAAGCACTGTTGTTTCTCATCAACAAGACCTGCACCACAGGTCGTATTACTAGATGGATCCTATTATTGAGAGAATTTGAGTTTAGGATCGTGGTTCGTAAGGGAGTTTAGCATTTTTTAGCAGATCATCTATCCCGAATTCCTTATCTTCCTACCCCTGATCAAGGCGTCAACGATGATTTACCAGATGCAATCCTTTTCCAAGTTGACTCTACACCTATATGGGCTAAAGAAATTGTCAAATATTTAACTTCAAGGCAGATGGATCCTTCCTTCTCTAACCCGAACAACGAGCGTTGGTCCTCAAAACTAAACCTTATACGTTAATTGTAGGACAACTCTACAAGCAAGGGTTAGATGAAATTATTCGATGTTGTCTTGCTGAAGGAGAAATCCCCTCTGTAATTTCCCTCACTCCTGAAGGTATTGGTGTCGGCCATTTCTCTTCTGAAACAACTGCTAAGAAAATCCTCTTGGCCGATTTCTGGTGGCCAACACTCTTCAAGGATATGCACAATTACACTAAGGCTTGTGATGTCTGCCAACGCACAAAACGCTTTCAAAAAATAGACTACATGCCTTTACATCCTGTAACCACTGATCAAGCTTTCCAAAAATGGGAAATTGATTATGTTGGACCTATTAGTCCTGCTGCTCGACACACACAATCTCGTTACATCATAGTAGCTACGGACTACTGTACCAAATGGGCTGAAGCAAGAGTTGTTTGCAATGCTGACGCTCGTTCCACCACCACATTTCTCTACGAACAGGTTATAGTTTGGTTCGGATGTCCTCTAGAGCTTATCAGTGATAGGGGAACACATTTCCTTAACTCTGTCATAGCAGACATTCTTTCCAAATTTTTTGTGGTACATCGCAAAAGTTCCCCATACTATCCACGCTGCAATGGCTAGGCAAAATCCACCAATAAAATCCTATGTGACATTCTCACCAAAACCATCGAATCCAGCCGATCTGATTGGGAACTTAAACTCCATGCTGCTCTCTGGGCTTATCGCACTACCCCGAAACGAGCTACAAGCTTAACCCCCTTCCAGCTCACATATGGTTAAGAAGTCGTTATGCCTGTGGAATTCCATATTCCCTCCCTTCGAGTAGCCTACAACCTTGAGCTCGATACTCCTCAGAATCTAGCAAATAGGTTATTCCATCTAGAGCAACTCTGTGAAACACGACGGATCAGCATCCATGCTCAACAACTCCACAAACGACGACCAAAAGCATGGCATGATCGATCCTTGAAACTTCGAGATTTCCAGGTGGGCGATAAGGTCCTGGTATACCAGGCCAAAGCCTTCAAAGGCAAACTGAAATTTTCAGGCCAAGGATCTTACGTCATAAAAAAAATCTTTGCCTCTGGATATGTTCAATTCCAAACCCTTCAAGGCGATGTCCTCGACACTGTGGTCAATGGGAGTCGACTGAGAAAGTACAATGAATGTTGCTTTTATCTTGATATGTATTAGTTGCTTTTTCTCTACTGTTTATTTTTTTTTCTTCTTCTCTCTTTTTTATTATTTGTATGCCATTTTGACACCATTTTTGCTGTGATTTGTTGTTCCACCTATCAAGATACTATCAGATCAGTCTTCTCTGAGAAAACCACAAAAGTCATTAGTTTTAGACAAAATGTTTTCACATCATCTTAGATAGAATTCGTCTGACCCCTTTTTTATAGAGAACGATTCATTTTTTGCCTCCGCAAATTTTGTCTCAGAAAAAAAATATCAAAAAAAAAAAAAAATGGAGTTTTCTTCATCAGATACCCATGCTCAGAATTCGCAGACAATTCGCAGGAGCTCAAATTGATCCTCACGATTTCTCTGTTACCTTCGCGAATTATGATCAGATACATTTTTGCACTATCAAACATTTTCCCTCTTTTGGCCAGCACAAATCACTTACAGGAATTTGCGGGCCGTCAAAATGCTTCCTCAAAATTCATGACCATCATTACCAAATTGTGGACACTGAGGACGAATTCTGGGTGAAGTTGCGAATTCCTGCCCAAAAAAGTCTATATATAGTTCTCCAGCCTTTCTCCACGAGTTCATTTTAGATTGCTACTCTCGAGTTCATGCCAAATTTTTTCAAAATTTTCAAAATTTTCAGAGCAATCTAAAATCACTACTGCCATGGCTTCCCATGATTCCTCACTGAGCTTGCACCGCCATAAATCCCCTCGTCCTTATTCAGGGGATATAATCATGATCTCTCTTAAAAATTACATCGAGCAGCTCACACTGGCCAGAATATCCTCATCAACCTTGGTTTTGATCTAACACTTTTCTGGGACCAGCAGAGCGAGAGCCTCATCCGAGCAGCTTACTCGACCTATTCGGATGAGTTCCAAACTTTCCGGCTTACAACCATGGTAGCTAGTCTATTATCAACGTCTCTCCTACGGATCTTCAGAGTGTCGGCTTTCCTAATCTCGAAGAGACAATCCATGGCAAGGGCACCAGTTATGATGCCAAGTACTTCACCAAGTTTTTGACAGACGATGACAAAACCATTGCCCAAACCAACGACGAGATTGCTATCCGACTCATCACGGATCCCCATCTACGGGCCACCTCAGAGATCATCGTCACGATGGCTGTAGTACATACCACCAAGATGGATCGCATTCCACCGAGCGATCTCTTCTCTCTCACCCTCACCATGGACGACCCCACTCAAAATTATAAGTGGGCTGAGAAGGTAGCGGAGAACTGTGCGGAGCCCTGAAAGCCCGCAAATCAACTACCAAATGTGGGTATCTCCTCCACATGTTGGTCACCAGGCAATTGGGGTCTAAGGCGGCTGCTGCCATCAAGGAGCTGGATGTTGTTTATCCAAGCACAAAAAAGTGAGCCATCCCGCAACCGACAGCAGAACTAGTCTCACCAGCCCCACCTACTAAGAAGCAGAAAGGGAAGGCCGTCAGTACCGAAGCAGATGTCCCACAAGACATTCTCTCCAGCGACATCGGGATAGAATATGCTGAATCCGAAGGGAGACTTAAACCATCTCAGGTCCCAAAGGAGGTCCTAGAGCAGTAGGCGGCCTTACTTCACCAGGCCCAACAACGCCGAAAAGCAGTAACAGCAGCAGCAGGTAGCTCCGAAACAACAAGCACTTCTGGCTCTGATCCTATGGGCATGATTCTGTCCACACAGACAATTTCCTCTCCATCCCTTGCTTACAATTACTAACTGCACTCCCATCAACCACTGTCACCACTAACCCAATCTCACAATCTCCGCCACGTAGTCTCTCCCCACCCCTCAATCCACAATCACCCCTCCCTGTCTTTCCTACACCTCCGTCTAGCCCTGCTCCTGATTTTCTACCATTTAACCCCATGTCGTATCCTAACTACACACGAAACCTACCTGACATTGGTCCTTGGGAGAAGCTACCCCTTACAGCACAAAAAGCGGTATGGTTGGTGAATGAGCTCCAATACAATATATTCGGCACCCTAGGGGGACAACACACCATGCAACAATTTGACGATGGTGCTATGGCCGGCCTTTAGAAAGAAAAAGCAAGGCTGGAGGAGGAAACCAAACAACAACAGCTGCAGATCCAAAATCTCACGAATTACAATCAACAACAGCAGTAGATGCTAATCCATCTTCAGAACCAGCTCCAACTGAAGGTATCCAACATGCAGCAAACCATCGATACCCTCAAAGCTGAGAAGGATGAGGCTATAGTAGATTCACAAGCAGCATGTTCCTCTATGAAGGAACAGTTGGAAATGGTGGACTTCAACGACTTCGCACCACCAGCTATCCCTGAGGGAACTGCCATTCCAGTGGTGGCCTATCAAACGCTGGCCCAAAAGCTGAAAGCGACGATGGAGCAACATGCAAAATTACAACAATCATGCATTGCTTCCGTCGAGGCCCTAAACCAGCACATAGCCACCTTGGAAGAACGCTTAAAGGCTGCTGTCCAGTCGACACCATCAATTCATGCAAAGCACGTCCATATTCATGATTCGGAGTACCACCTTGATGGACATGATGGTGGAGATGGCGCGGGATTTCAACAGCCTCCTCCTGCAACTCAAGGCTCCGCATTTCAAAGCCAACCCTTGGGGCAAGGAGCTCAAACACCAACCAATCCATCGGGCTCTGGGGGTACTAGCTCCCAACATTTTCTTTTCCATTCCACTGCGCCCTCGACAACACTAACTCCACCTTCATTCCACGACATTTTTCACCTGAATCATAATGCATTGTAGAAGCTAACCCCTCGCTTCCTATATCTCCTGATCCCGATCCACAAATCGCACACAAGATTTCCTCTGAAGCCCCCCCCCATCTAGCACAAAATCACGCCCACAGAACCAAGCAAGAAATTGCACGTCTCTCAGGAGTTTGCAAAAAAGTACCCAACAACGAAAGAGCGAGGTGACTACATACTGTCAGATTTGGACCAGTGTCAAACACATAAAGCAGCAGTCAAACTCCTGGATCCACAACCTCTCTGGCGCCATCAGCTCTTCCTGCAAAGTAAGACCTCGATGGCACGGTATCTCGAAGCTCCCTCCTACATGCGTACCAATCCTTATTACTATCCAATAGTGAGGCGAGAACCGTTTCCTGCCACCAAGATCAAGAATAGAATCTTTTGGCCTAAGCTCACATGAGTCGATGCCGGTAACTTAGCTGAAGACATGGTCACCAACTGCCGAGTCTTCTACCAGAAGCACCATGGCAATCCTGATCGCGATGTCAGATATTTTGCAGATAATTGTGGCCTGGTGGCATTTTTGGCAAAACTCAGAGGTTTTTGGGATCGAGGGTTACCCCCAATTGCCCTTGACATCAATAAACCCTTGCGCACGCAAAATGACCATATCAACGTTGCAAGGCTCTATTATCGCGCTGCACTTACTTCCGCCTTGCACGTTGATATGGTGGAGCTATGGAAAACTCATAATTTTCTCCAGGGTATGCTCCATTATTACAAACCCATGCCCTTCCTGAACAAATTATGGTGGCAAATGATGGAGGGCATCGGGACGACCATCTACCACTCCCGACAACAACAGTCTCGCCTCCAAGAAGCACAAAAAATCCAAGACGAAAAGGCGTCGATTGGTGTGGGACCACCAATCCAATAAGGAGGGGGATAATGTTAGCAATTGTGCTAACACAGAGAAAATAAAAAAATAATAAAACTCCGTGGCATGTGTTTTGTAATACCATGTATGAGTATCTGTCAATAAACTTCAAGCCATGGCATGTGTTTTGTAAGTCCATGAGTAGAAGCTTAAATAATAATAAAATAGCTTAAACTTAGATTTAGAACTTAGACTTAGGAAACTTAAGATTAGAAATATTTTATCTTAAGTTGTCCTAAGTTAAGAAAATTGAAGTTCTAAATCCTAAGTTAGAAGTTCTAGAAAGGCTAGAAACAGATTAGTCCCATAAGTTAGTAGTTACTTATGGAAGACCCTCCTTGCCATAAAAGGAGAGGTATTTGCATTATAAATGACACTTTTAAGATTAAGCTATCTTGCTCTCTATTTTGGAGAATTATCATTCTATTTCATTTGTGTTCCCCTTGGAAAGGTGCATAGCTTGAGGGAAGGTGCTCGGGCCTCCTCTTGCCTCCTTTTCATCGGTTTTATTGTGGCATGTTCATTATTGCTTATTTCTTTAGTATTAGCCGCAATCTCATTTTATTACCCTTCGGGTGTTAATCTAGGATTAGTCTAGTCACCTTGCTAGTTGGGTAAGCCTTAGCAAGGATTTTCATTGTTGTTACTGATTAGTTTATTTCTGTTTCGGGCACTAGTTGGGTAAGCCTTAGTGCTCTCATTCCTTCATATTTTTGTTGAAGCTTTTGTAGAAACTTAAAAACTGGACAAATCTCTACATCCCTATACTACACTCGTAAGTAGATCTAGCCACCGCACTCACTAGAAATACTTCCAACAACTTTCTATGTGCATCCAAGCTTAGTCACTTGGTAAAAACATCAGCTGTCATACCTTGCGTTCGATAGTATTACAAGTTTATCTCTTTGTCAAGAGCTTTGCTTTTGACATAGTGATACTTAATTTCGATGTGCTTACTCCTAGAATGAAATCTGGGGTTGGTTGATAAAGCAATGGCACTTTGATTATCACAAAATAAAGTTGTCAGAGCATATTATTTTAGACAAACATCTGAAAGTAAGTTTCTCAACCATACTGCTTCCTTTATAGGTTGAGAGGCTGCGATATACTCCAAGAGGCTAAGGTGGTAACCCAAAAGGTGGGTGGGGACGTGACCCAAGCGACCCTTGGGTGAGGTGGCATAGGGAGGGTGGTGGCCATGTGATCTGAGGGTAGGTGGACCCCATAAGGGGATGCCACTTATTTTTGGGGCCCATGTACTTGCTAGGTGGCGACCATAAGGCATGCCACCCTAGGGCAAGGTCTTTTTGGAAGGAAAAGAAGTGGGATGGGGGGTAAAGGCTCCATTTCCATCATTGAGGTGCTTATTGAGGCCTAGTCTTCTTGAGTAGTTGTCTCAAGTTCTCTAAGCTCTTTTGTTGCGAAGCCCTTGCAGCTTTTTCTTATCTCCTTCCTTAGAGCGCTATGGACACTGCTATGCCCTTGGCTGAAGGACCGTCTTCACCACCTCCTCCTCTTGATGTAGATGCTAACCAGCTAGTACTGGCCCTAAATCTGCTGCAAAACCAAATTTTAGAAATGCAAGCCAAACATGTCACGACCGAGCAAGAGTGGCGTTCTGCGACACACTCGCTGTCCGTTGGTGTTTATCCAACGTTTAATTCGGAATTCTTTTTGGGGAAAAGAAGGACTGGCTTTCCGATGTAGTATTGTCATGGCTAGATCGATGGAATAGTCATTTTTCCATGCACGATGCGCCTGATAATACGAAGATCACTTCTGCTCTCATGTTTTTACGCAGAAAGGCATTTACATGGTGGCAGGATCTAAAGGAGAGGGCTAGTGCCCCTTCTACATGGGATGCCTTTCAAGAAGCCTTTAAAACGACTTTTCTTCTGGTGTTGGATGATTTTGAGCATTGGTAGTGTTTCACCACCGTGCAGATGGGTACTAGGCCATTAGATGCCTATATCCAAGAATTCCAAAAAATTTTGCTCCAATTCGCCTCACGATCCGATCCTATCCTCTTGAAGTTACATATTATTTTGGGGCTTCCGACAAAGTTTCAGTTTGAAGTGCGGTGTAACCAACCGCATACTATCAAGAATGCAGTTCACTTTGCGAAAATCTTCGATGACGCCCATTTTGCCACTCGCAAGGAGCCAAATATGCCCAAGGCTGAACAAAAAGAACTTTTTTTTTTCAAAAAGCGGGGCAGAGCCTAGACAAACATTGGTTCCCAAGGCGAAAAAAAATGCGTCAAGTTGGATCGCGTAGACTACGACAAGGTGAGAATTGATGGCTTGTGCTTCTCCTGTATGGAGAAGGGGCATCTTTCAAAAGATTGCCCAAAGAAAAGGCAAAAGAAATATGGTGAGCAACCTAAATCTTTTAAAGCGCCAAGTAATTCTTGTATTTCTTTCGTTGATTTATCCTTTAAGGATGGCACTAGTTGCAAGAATTGTTGTTTTAATACAGTTGTTTTTGGTCCCCATGATCTCATTCATATGAATGGAATCGTAGGACACCAAGCTGTGATTGTTCTTTTCGATGATGGTTCCACACGTAACTTCATAAATGCTAAATTGGTGTACAAGCTCAAGGTAGCTACTGCGCTAAGTAATCACTTGTATGTGGTGAAAATGGTGTCGGGGGAAGATCGACAAGCTTGAGATCAGCTTGTTCCTTAGCTGCTACTTCAGATTGAAGATTATGTTGAACCGCTAGATTTTCATATTATGTGTGAAGATTATTAAAATATTATTTTCCTATCCCGAGTTTGGGGCCATGTCCATGGTGATTTCCACTAAATTTCATGTTGTACATAAAAGGAGTGTGAATTGAGCACATATCCTTCTAGTGTAGCTCAGATTTGAGTTAAATAGGTTCAATTTTGATGACATGCAGTAGTTTAGATAACATGAAAAGTCATACTGTATGCATGCAAGCCACATACAATCAGTGCATGCAACATGCAAAGTAGTTTCTGTGATCTACACATGTCTAGGCAGTTTTATGAGTTGACATGCAGTACATGCAACATCCATGCATGCAGTTACACATGTGGATCTCTAGTAGGTGAATTAGTTCAGTTAAGTGGACTTTCCATGCAGCTCCACTGTAGGAATTAGAGTCTCTCTCATGTAGAAAAAACTGGGCATGTTTTGCCATATTGTGAATATTGAGATTTTGGTGTATTGGATTCATTCTCTCTCTACCCAAGTTTTCTATGCTTGATTTTCTCTCTCTACTCGAGAGCAGCCTCTTTTTCCTATACTAAACACTTCAAATTATTCCTAACATTCATTTCTCATAGTGAAGAGTTAGACTTTTTCATCAAATGTATGCCATTGTGCTCTTGCCTTAGATTTTTCAAGCATATTGTTCTTTGATCAATCTTGTGCAATCACAACACCTCAGTAAGATCCTGTAGGGTGTGTGGTGAAGTTCGCACATGCTAAAAACTTCACATGGTATCGGAGCTTCATGCTTTGAAGACGTGAGGGTGTATACATAACATCATCAGTGTTTTTGCTTGCAGGAACTCGGATTTGGGAGAGGGATTCAAACTCGCTAAGAGACAAGCTATCTGTGGATCATAAGTGGATCAATTCAAGGTTGATCTGATCCAGTGGAGCTTTGTACGGACAGAGAGCTCACACATGTGAAATTAGCCCTCATTAATGAGTGTTACTTCTCAAGGAATGATCCAAATTTGATGCTCAATAGCTTGTTGGATAAATATTGAAGAGTAGAATGTGTTGCTCTTGTTTCTAGATCAATTTGATTTTTTTTAGAAGAGTCTTAGGCAATCAGAGAGTTTGAGAGGGTACTCAACTCGTGGGATATGCCAAAGTGAGCACACATCTGTCTTTTTCACCAATTTCATCATTTTTCAATGTCAATCAAGTAGAATTGGATAGAAGTAGTATTCTGAGGTCTTAGACTTTTCATTTCACACATATTACTGTGTTTGAGTTGAAAGTAAGTTCTTGGAGAGTTTATCAGTACTTTGAAACTCGTGGGAGAGATAGACTTCTTGCTTGCATGTGCTTCTTTTTTGTGACTGAAGCAAGATCCAAATTCAAGATAGATTGATTTTCTGTGTTGAGAATTTGTTCTCACATCTGTTGCTAGATTTCATAGGTTGGATCAACATCTGTACTAGATCCTAGATTGAGATAGCAAGCAACATCTTTCAACTCTATTTTTTTATCATTACTAGAATATCTCATAGTGAAGATGTCTTCATCTGGTTCACATTTTTTAGAGCACAGTGAGAGATTAACATCTTCCAACTATGCAATGTGGAAGATCAGAATGTCTATTTTCATCCGCATCTGCTGCATATTCAGACTCAATCTTCCAGCCAGGAATTACTCAGAGCTTCCTTCAGCACCTCCACCACGTTTTCCACTCCCTTTGCTACATTTGCTTTGTAGAAATAGACAGTTTCAACAGGATGTAATGGATATTGTGACTGGAGCTGAAGAAGAACTTGCTGTAGCCTTTCACAAAAGAACAAGAATTGCCCTTCTTTTTATAAAAATGAATGTTACCAATGAAGTGTTTAGAGAGATCAGTACATGCACCACTGCCAAGGAAGCTTGGGATACTCTAAAAACAATCTATGAAATCAAAAATACTTCTAGATTTCTTACACTTAGAAACCAAATATTTCCAAGTTATCAGAGAGTAGATGAGAGTGCTTCATCATATGTCAAGAGAGTTAAGGATCTTCATCAAGAGTTAGCTGGTATTAGTGATGCTCTTAAGAACACTGAACTTGTTCAAGTAGTCCTAAATGGACTTAGAGATGAGTAGGACAATATTGTGCAGACTTATGCTATCAGAGAGGATCTTCCATCTTTGGAGACACTGCAAAGTGTTCTCATTGCTGAAGAAAGCAGACAAGAGAACAAGATGTTGAGGATCAACAGACTTTCATTGAAAGATGGTGGAGATGACAAAGCACTCTTCATCAGAGACAAGTCAAGAGGCAAGGGCAAAGGACAACAACACTTCAAGAAGGACAAAGCCAAATAAGGTGGTGAGGATCAGTCCTCACAAGCTGCGACATCCAGTGGCAAGAAGAAGCTGTCAAAGATCAAGTGTTTATTCTATGGCAAGAAAGGACACTATGCATCAAATTGTTTCAAGAAGAAGAACCAATCTAAGTAAGCTAACCTTACTAATGAGGATGAGTGTGAGGTTGTAGAGAGTTAAAGAGAGGATTCATTAATGATGTCTACTTTTTTATCTTTTTCTTTTAAGAATGAAGAAGTAGACATCATTAAAGCCTTAGAAAATTGGGCAGACAAGCATCCAATCTTAAAGCCTTAGAACATTGGTGGATAGATAGTGGGGCTAGTTCCCATATGTCTAGTTCTAGAAACTCTTTCACTAATCTCATGCCATATCTAGGTGCAAAAAGATCAATCTATACTGCTAATGATGTAGAGTGTAGGATTGAAGGAGTAGGTAGTATTCCACTGCATGCATCATCATCAAAAGTACCTAGATTGACTAAGAATCTCATTAGTGTAGGACAGTTGTTTGATAGTGGATTGGATGTCAAGTTTCAAGTTGACAAGTGTATAATCTCAAGAGAAAATGAAGTTATTGCTAGAGGATCTAGAATTGGTAAGTTGTACAAACAAGATTCTAGGGAGAGTGCTAACATTTCAGATATTGATAATGAGACCAAGGTTCTACAGGAGGATATGTGGCACAAAAGATTGGGACATCCCAATTTCAAAGCCATGAAATCTATGGTCAAAGAAGGAAAAGTTGTTGGTCTACCAAAGACACTGTCAAAGGAGCTTCTACTTTGTGAAGCTTGTGTGCTGGCAAAATCACACAGAAGGCCTTTTCCTAGATCAAGTATCAAGACAAAGCAACCATTTGAACTTCTACACTCTGATGTTCATTTCTCATCAACTAAGAGCAAAGTTGGAGCAAACTGCTTTGTCTCTTTTGTAGATGATTATACAAGATATTCTTGGATCTATATGCTGTCTTCAAAAGCCATGGTCTATGATGTTTTTCTTACTTTCAAAGCTTATGTAGAAAAGCAGTTTCCTTTCAAGTTGAAAGCTTTGAGAAGTGATAGTGGAGGAGAATACACTTCCAATAAGTTTAAATACTTTTGTGAGAGAGAGGGTATTCAAAGAGAGTTTTCTTGTTCATATACTCCTCAACAGAATGGAGTTGCTGAGAGAAAAAAATAGAACTTTGTGTGAATGTGCAAAAGCCATTAGGCTAGAAGCTTCTCTGCCTAAAGAATTTTGGGGAGAGGCAGTTGCATGTGAAAACTATCTTTGTAATAGGCTTTCAAATCTTGCAATAGGAGGAAAGACACCATTTGAGATGTGGTATAAGAAAAAGCCTAAGGTAGATCATCTTAGGATTTTTGGCTGTGTATGCTTTGTGCATGTGCCTATAGAAACTAGAAAGAAGGAAGATCCTAGTGCAGTAAAAGAAATTTTTGTAGGATATGCATTACCAAAAAAACATACAAAGTTTATTTACCCTCTACTAACAAAAATGTTGTTAGTAGAGATGTGATCTTCCATGAAGATCAGAAGTTTAACTTGGATGATGCATAGGGCAAAGAGTTTCAAGCAAGATCAATCATCAATCTTGATGCTATTGAAGAAGAGGTGAGGCCGAGGCTTGAGGAGGAGCAAATTCAAGCTACCACACCAAGAAGATCTACACGAGCAAGATCTGAGCCAAGCATGCTCACATATGATGCTGAAGGAAGGCAACTGGAAGGTGAAACTTCCTATCATGCACTTTTTATATCAGATGAAGAGCCTAAGGATGTCCAAAAAGCACTTCAGTCCAAAGAGTGGGTTGAAGCAATGACCCAAGAGTTTGAAGCCTTGATGTCAAACAACACATGGGAGCTTGTGGAGCCACCAAACAACATGCATGTGATTGGATGTAAGTGGGTATTCAGAATCAAGTATAATCATGATGGATCTATCAATAAGTATAAAGCAAGACTTTGTGCCAAAGGCTACTCACAAATCAAAGGTCTTGATTATGAAGACACCTTTGCACCAGTTGCAAAGATGGTAACAATCTGAATTCTCATATCTCTTGCATGTTCTCACAAATGGAGTACGTTTCAACTTGATGTTTCTAATGCATTTCTCAATGGTTACCTTGAGGAGGAGATTTACATGGAGCAGCCTCCAGGTTCTGTGAAGGAAGGTGATGAATCAAAAGTTTGTCTTTTGTTCAAAAGTTTGTATGGACTGAAACAAGCACCAAGGTTTTGGTATGCAAGGCTCAACTCCTATCTCATATCACTCGGATTTTGTCTAAGTGAATATGACCCTTCTCTATATTATAAGTTTCTAGATAACTTTGTAATTATACTTCTCATCTATGTAGATGATATCATTCTTTGTGAAAATAATGAGAAGTTAGTTGAAGAAACTAAGCATGCACTTGGTACTGAGTTTAAAATGCATGACTTAGGAGTTCTTCACTATATTCTAGGCCTTGAAATAGATTTTTGGAAAGGTCATGCATTTATAAGCCAAAGTAGATATGCACTTTCCATGCTCAGGAAATTCCATATAGAAAACTGTAAAGGCATAGATACACCTATGGGGCACACTGTAAAAGTTCCTATAAAAGATGATGAAAAATCCTTGAGGACATCACTCTTTATTGGAGTCTTATTGGCTCACTTATTTGGTTACAGTGACTAGGCCTGATCTAAGTTTTTGTGTTCACATGCAAGACCCAAAGTTATATCTTTGGAAGTTGGCTAAAAGAGTCTTGAGGTATATATCTTCTACCTTGGATTATGGATTATTCTACAAAGGAGAAGATCTGACTTTGATTGCTTTTTCAGATTCAGATTTTGTAGGAGACAGGTTGGATATGAAATCCACAAGTGCTTACAATATATTTCTTGGAGGGAACTTGGTTTCTTGGCTATCAAAGAGACAGGCAACTATTTCCTTATCATCCTGTGAAGCTGAATACAAATCTCATACAACCACAACAAAGGAGGTTTTATGGATCAAAAGGCTACTTTTGGAGCTAAAGTGTTATGCAGATGAAGATCTTCCAATTATCAAGAATGATAACATTTTTGCTCAAGCTCTTGCAAATAATCCAGTCTTTCATGCCAGGAGCAAGCATATTGAAGTGGCTCATCATTTTTTAAGAGAAAAAGTCATTGAGAGAGAGATCTCACTGGAACATGTTGCACCTTCAGATTGTGTTGCAGATCTTGGATTGCAAAGCTTTGGACCAAATTTGTAAAGTCACTCCCTAGACCATTGAGGACAATCTGAACAAGCTCACTATCTTGAATCTTCTCTCCAATGGAAGCTAATTCCCTATCGAGAGACTTGATTATGAGCACATAAACCTGTACACTCTCATCACTTCTCTTCATGCTTTGCAGAATCTGATTCCTAAGAATGAGAACCCTTGAAGTGTTACTAGACTCATAGATTGATCTTAGAGATTCCCAAGCCTCTTTAGCACTGGTACAAGATGATACTTCTCTCAATAAATCATTGCTTACATTCATCCTCACATAGTGAAGTGCAAGCTTAGATCTTCTTTTGTATTTAGCTAACTCTTGTGCACCTAGAGGTTCATCTTCCTCATCAATCAGAAACTCATAGAGATTTTGGAGCACCATGAGTGACTCCATCCTCACTTTCCAAATAGCATAATTGGTAGAATTTAACCTCTCACTAGCTTCTAGAAGGTATGCTCCAGCAGATCCCATCTTACTAGTAAGATTCTACACACAAGATATAGATTTGTTTGAACCTGAATCTCACAAAGGTTTCTAACTTGCAGCGTTTCACTCAAATGTTGACTTCTAATCCAACAGATGGACTTGTAATCATAGTTCTATCACTCCCTCACAAAGCTGGAATGAAGATAAGATGAATTGAAAACTACTCTCAAGCAAATTTTGCCAATCTTGGCTATTTTTGGACAATAACTGACTCTATCTCTCTCTTTCACTTTGATGTACTTTCAAGACCTGGTTTCCACTTTAAGAAGGTCTGAAATCAGCCTAGATTAATTAGCTCTCATGAAACAAATTCAAAACTAATTAATGGCAAGTGATCTTGGTAGCTTATCTTAGGATTTGCACCAAAAATTACATCAAACTGACACCAGATGAAATTATAGTGATCCAATGAATTTGGGGTTTTACACGTGTGAACAATACGGATTTTGATCCTGAAAAAGTTTGGGATCGAATCCCCTCACCAAACCTGGATACCAGCTCGCCCTTCCAATACTAGCTTTTTGCACCAAAACCTGCTAAAATTGGATTAGTTTCAGACACTGATCAATAGCCTTGTACTTGGCTCTGATACCATGTGAAAAGTATAGTGCTAAGGACCATAAATGGATCTTTGAATGATCCACAAGGTTGATTGTGTGCTTGTTAAACAATCTATTAGATACTAGTCATCAAAAAACAAGATCTAGTTTAGCAGCTTGATAGAAAACAAGTAGAGACAATCAGAGCATTGATCAAAAACTATAATCCAATTCCACACGTGTGGAAATGAGGCTATAGTACGACCTGTAGACAGTGTTTAGAATGTGCCAAAGCTGGGTTTCATTGGAATAAAAAACAATCACCATACAATGAGAGAAAACTCGAGTTTATCCTTGAGGCTCCAAAAAGTTTCTATCTCCTCACTATGGAGAATGAGAATACATAGTAAAAGACACTTCCTTTGCTAAGTTAGGTGAAAATCCAGCATGTAATAAGGAAGTAGACTCAACTTTCTTGCCCTAATGGGAAAACCCTAACCTAGATCCAAGAGTCATGCTTGGTA
This sequence comes from Diphasiastrum complanatum, assembly GCA_029204225.1. Lineage (NCBI taxonomy): Eukaryota > Viridiplantae > Streptophyta > Lycopodiopsida > Lycopodiales > Lycopodiaceae > Diphasiastrum > Diphasiastrum complanatum. The sequence goes on from CM055097.1 coordinate 50,722,054, forward strand.
GGTGCATGGTAGGTACAAATATTATCATAAATCATGGTCTAGATCCTACAGAGTAGGAATCACTACTAAATGGACACAACTACTCCTCTTGACTCGTGGTAACCTACTTTAGGTGTGAATGTACAAGTGGCACTTTGGCCATTCAAGTAGCCAAAAAAAATATTGACAAAATGTAGAATATTCTACATGGCTAGATTTGCCAATGTAGGCAATTTCTCACACGAAGATTGAGCTACTCTTGTTTGCTTCTTGCTTATCCAAAGTGTGGCTGCACCGGATGCTAGAGTAAAACCTTCTAAAATACTTTTGCTATCATCCTTCATGGATGCCCAACTTGCATCACTGTAAGATTCGATCTGAAATCCAACTTCCTTTGAATAACACAGTCCATAGTCTTTCATTTTCAGGAGATATTGTACTACTCTTTTTGCTAACTTCCAATGCAACGATCCTGGGTTTTGATTAAATTGGCTCGGCCTGTATACTACAAATGCTATATCAGGTCTGGTGGTATTTGCAAGATACAACAATGATCCAATCAGCCTGTGATAGGGTGTATTGGCCATTCTTTTCTCTTATTCGAGAGTCTGCGGACAATTTGCTTTGGTCAGTCTCATTCCAGGTATCATGGGAGGATGCACACCTTTGCATTTGAGCATGTTGAAGTCTTCAATGATTTTTCGAGTGTACTTTTGTCGGTGAAGATACAACTTGCCACCTTCAAAGTCTCTTTTGATCTATAAGCCTAGATAGATTTTTGCCTCTCCTAGGTCAGTGATCTCAAATATTCCAGAAATGTCTCTTTTGACATCTGAAATCAATTTATCTTTTCTTGAGAAGATTAGCGTGTCGTCAACATAAACAATTAGAATGATAATTTCATCTTTGACATGTTTGATATAGACATTCGACTCAACAAATAAAGGTTTGAAGCCTAAAGAATGTAGTGCTTTGTCCTTCTTTCTATACCATTGCCTAGCTGCTTGTTTCAGACCATAGATGCTTTTATTCATGTGACATCCGAATTCTAGATATTCTTGGCTTATAAATCCAAGTGGTTGATTCATGAATAAATCTTCTTCTAATTCTGCATGCAAGAAGGCAATTTTCTCATCCACAATATGGATATTGAGATCATGAGCTACTGCATAAGTGAATAACAAGCGAATTGATGTGACACGTTTGACTACCGGTGAGAAAGTATCAGTGTAGTCGATCCAATATTTCTGTGAGAAACCTTTTGCAACCACCTTGCTTTGTATCTGATGTTATCTCCATCAGGACCTGTTTTGATCTTGTAGATCCACTTGCGATATTGACCGTGTCAAACATCTACGATCTGAGTGCAATGCAGCCCTAACTCCCGATCATGTGGTGATCATGTGGTTCCTAGCCGGATTACCACGAAGCATCAGAAGAGAACTGAAACGACGGGAGCAGTACGCTACTCTGCAAGAAGCTATGGAAGATGCCATCAGGGAAGAGGATGAGGGATCTGACGACGAATATCCTTCCACCCACACTCCTACTCCCTCGATCGCATCATCATCATCAAACGCATCCGCTCTATCCACAGAACTGCTGTTGGAGCAAATGACAAAATTACACAAATAACAGATGGAGCAACTTACAGCGCAGTTTGACCAAAAACTGATAGCCTTACAGAAAACTGTAGCAGTAACTCCACACCAGCCAGAACCAAACTAGATACAGTATCCTTGCCGCAAGAATGTATGGTGTTCAGTATGCATGCAAAACCATACAAGGAACGAGTGTCTAGTCCTAAAGCAAAATTTGAGACTGACACATAGATTCTGTCATCTGTGCAATGCAATATCGCACGATACGACATTGTGCCCGTTTAATCCCCGGATTGTTCAACAGAAGAGAAGTCCTTATCAGACTTCCTACCCTTATCATCAAGGGCACCCAACGCGGCTCCAAGGTATGGCGCACCAAATCAACCACAACGTATGGCCTTACCTGCTCCACCAGGGCCAGCCAATCAATAAGTGGCCCATGTAAATCTGACAGCAGCAGAACCAGAGATGCAAATGCCACCTCAACCTGAGCAGCAGCAATGGTACGGACCAGATGAACCATTTATGGATCCTGTCATAAATGAATATGTTTCGACCTATGCAGCTCAAACTCAGCGCCAAGGAGGAAGAAATTACGGTTGCTACGGATGCGACGAAGGACACAGAATAGCAGAATGTCCCCACAAGAGACGATATACAACCTCCTGCCGAGAATGTGGTTATGGACACTGTTACAAAAATTGTCCATTTAAACTTGGAACCAGTGCACCTCTTAACCTCGTTGCCATATAGCAATCAGCAGTTCCAGCAGAGATGCCATCGGAAGGTCGACAATTCCACGCTCCTGTGTGAGCTGTTACGCGAACACAGAAGAGGAAGGAAGTGACTCCCTCACCACCACCATCGGTCACTGACGACCAACCCTCAACTTCAGCGCCATATCCAAATGTGAGGGAAGAGAGAAGACAATACCAAAAAATAAGACACTGGGTACAGAAAGCACAAGCGGAAGAAAAAGAGCAATAAAGAGACAATCCCACAAAACCTCCAGTCGGCGTCGAACGAGAACCGCAAGCGGACTCACCACTGCCCACTGATCAGAATGATCAGTTGCACCAACATAAACCACCTTTTCACATAGTGGAGTCCGAGGAACCACACACTGAAAGGCTCACACTTTTGCTGTCAAGCCATGTTAGTTTACCACTCGAGGAACTACTGCAGATTGCACCACAAGCGAAAAGCCTTTTAGTTGAATGGGCCAAAGCGGATGAAGAGCCGGTAGTGCCTGAGCCCATATATTGTGCGGGCTATGATGAAACAAATAATGTCCTTCACATCGGAGCAGCATGGGAAAGTGAGGAACACAACATCACTTTGTCAATCAAACACAAGAGATACGAGGACGAGGCGGCAATGGTAGGTGGAGGATTGGGTGTCAATCTGATCTCCACTACTTTATATGAAAAATGGGGTTTACAAGGATTGAAGCTAGCAAGATTCGCCATCAAGCTAGCAGATCAATCATGTGTGAAACCAAAAGGTGTAGTTGTCGATATCCCCGTAAAGATAGCAGACATGCAATTTGTGATCACTTTTGTAGTCATGGATATACCTGAATCTCCATCTGCATACTGGATATTACTAGAAAGACCATGGTTGAGGACTGCGCAAGTAGTACACAACTGGGGTACAAGGAAACTCACCTTCGAGAACAGAGAACAGGCTGTAAAGGTTGATCCAACTACATGGGCGGTGAAACCTATTGCACCCAAGGCTGATGACGGATCATCCACGACAGATGATACGATTGATCGCCCAAGGCTAGCCAAGGGAGGTCACTATCATTCAGAGACGGATGTCGTGAGATGGACAGATGCATTATCAACTATTGACTGCCAAGCATGCCAATATGAATCAGATCCAGAACCTAGTACATCTTCACCCAAATGTTACACTATGGACACACCAATCACATTTGGGATGAATATGATAAACGTAGCATGGCTATCAGCGGAGCCTATTGAGAACCCAGTAGACGATGATCCAGTCCCTTGGCAACATGATCTAACTTATAATAAGGAGATTGAGTTGACTGATGAATAGGTCCTACACCACATGGACCCAGATCGTTACGGAACCAAGAAGGTACCAGCTCAACCACCACAAAAGTCTGCTATGGCGAAAGTCTCAAGGATCGATCCACCTAAGGCACCTGCGAATAAGAAGAATCAGTTGAAGCAACGCTACAACCAGGCGATCTGATGGAGTGACCTACACGAAGAGGCGATAGCTATAGTGGACGTTGATATTCGCAACCATGAAGCGAATGTCATGGCAGTCCCAAAGAAAGACAACAAGGATGAAGCCACCAAAATGACAAAAGAGGGCAAAAAGAAGGTGTTGGATTCCTTAAAGTCAATCTAGTTGGACTCAGATACAGCGTCATCTTCTACACAAGTGACAGAAAATCAAAAAATGACCAGTCGGACCAAGATCAATATGCTGAAAGAGGAATCTTGACGAGCTCCAGTTCACGAGATGCCTGATACTTTCAAGAATTATACTTTGGATGACGTGGTAATCATGATACCGCAAGCCCAGCGAGAACTTGATCAAAGTTAGGCACCAGTAGAACAAGTCTTCGAGGGACCTGCGCGAACACAATCGATGAATCTTGCAGAGCCAAGAGAAAAAGAAAAGATAGCACATGTGGGAGAGCAGTTAACACCCACACAGTTCAAGAGACTACGATCCTTGTTGGTGGAATATAAAGACTGTTTTGCTTGGAGCTATAGTGATCTAAAGGGCATTTCGCCAACAGTAGTCCAACATACCATACCCTTGGTGGACGGAACAGTCCCCAAGGTGAGCCGTTACTACCACTGCAACCCGAATTATATAGAACTGATCAAGCAGGAGTTGCAAAAGCTGATGGACACAGATTTCATTTACGAGATCGAGCACAGGGAATGGGTATCGCTGATAGTTATAGTACCCAAGAAGAATGGCAAAATGCGGATCTGTGTGAATCTGAAGGCACTGAATGCAGTCACCAAAAAGGACCATTTTTTTTTACCATTTACGAAAAGTATCCTCGACAGGGTAGCTGGTGCCGAAGCCTACAGTTTTCTGGATGGCATTAGCGGCTACAACCAAGTGAAAATAGCCCCCCAGGACCAGCACAAGACAACATTTGCCATGGAATGGAGAACCTGTGCCTATAAAGTGATGCCATTCGGACTTTGCAATGCCCCAAGCACTTTTCAGCGAGTCATGTAGGCGGCATTCAAAGATTATTTGCAAAAATTTCTGGAAATTTTCTTGGACGATCTGTGCGTGCATGGACTAGATTCAGAACACTTATCCAATTTGGAGAAGGTGTTACAAAAATGTCGCGAATACCAGATCTCCCTAAATCCAAAAAAATGTCAATTCTGAGTGACACATGGCTTGATTCTCGGCCATATAGTATCAAGACACGGGATCGCCACAGATCTATCAAAGATCAGGATCATTATTGATCTACCACCATCGGGGACAATCCGCGAGGTCTACATTTTCATGGGTCATGCTAACTATTATAGGATCTTCATTCTTGATTTTGCGGAGTTAGCCAGACCAATCTACAAACTCACAACGGATCCACATTGGAATGAGGAGGCCCTAAAGGCTTTCCAAAAGCTTAAGGATGCATTGGTTTCAGCACCAATCTTACGCCCACCCAATTGGTCCATTAGTTTCACGTGCATACGGACGCATCGAAGTACGCAATTGGAGCAGTCTTAACCCAACTAGGTAAACACAAAAAGGATTTTCCAATTCGGTTTGCAAGCCGACAGCTCAGTGATACCGAAATGAACTATTCAACCATAGAGCGGGAGGCATTGGCAATGATCTATGCGGTTAAGAAATTTCGACATTACTTGATGGCCACACATTTTGCTTTTTATACGGACCATCAACCCTTGCTCTATCTCATTAATAAAACTTGCAACACCGAAAGAATCACCAGATGGCTACTTCTATTATTGGAGTTTGATTTTCAGATAGTAGTTCGCAAGGGAAAACAACACTACATGGCAGATCATGTGTCATGAATCAAGGGAAAGGAGATTGCAGCCCAACCCGACGATGAGTTGGCAGATGCTGTCTTATTTTACGTGGACACAGTACCAGAATGGGCTGCCGACATTGTTGAATATCTAATGCGGGGCCAACCAGACAAATCACTACCAAAGGCGGAACATCAAAAATTGATCTTGAAGGCTAGACCTTATCAGCTGATTGCCGGCCAGTTGTACCGAAGAGGTCTTGATGGAATTCTTCGGCGGTGTATTCTTCTTCGTGAGACCACCCAGATCATTTCGCTTTCACATGAAGGCATGGGTGGGGGTCATTTTGCATCTGACATTACAGTTTGCAAGATCCTACAATCAGGATGTTGGTGGACAACGATTCATAAAGATACGGAGGAATACTTGAAAAAGTGCGATGTGTGCCAAAGGGCAAGGAGACCAACGAGATTGAACTATGATCTACTGCACCTAGTCTTAGCCCAAGCACCATTCGAAAAATGGGGATTGGATTATATTGGTCCAATTCACCCTACAGCAAGGAGTTCCCAGGCTCGATACATAATCGTAGCCACAGACTACCTCAAATGGGTCGAAGCCAAGGCAGTAAGAGTAGCTGATGCTAGGACCACTGTCAAGTTCCTTTATGAAAATATCATTGTGCGCTTTGGATGCCCGGTGGAGCTAGTCACTGATCGCGGAAGCCATTTCATCAACGAGACCATCAAGGTCTTGTTGGAGGAATTCTTCGTGATTCCTAGAACCAATACGCCTTATTATCCTCGTGGTAATGGGCAAGTAGAATCATCCAATAAGATCCTGTGTAGCGTGCTCACAAAAACAGTTCAAACTAGCAGATCAAATTGGGAACACAAGTTGCACGCTGCACTGTGGGCATTCAGGACAGCATAAAAAGGAAGCACTGATCAAACACCCTTTCAATTGGTATATGGTCAAGATGTTGTGATGCCAGTAGAGTTTTTAGTTCCTTTATCAAGGATTGCCACCGCGCAACGTCTTAATAAGTCCAAATCTCTACAGCTACGCCATGAAGCTCTGCACAAACTCTGTGAAACACACTTACTAGCTTTGTTAGCGAAGCTCTGTCGAAATTTACTCTGAAATTATCAAGTTCTCCATTTGCAACCAAACTTCCTACCAGATATCATCTGATATTACTAAACACCGATCTGCGCTCTGAACTACACTCCTTATCATCCAACACTCGTTATTCATAGTTTACTGTTGTTTCCACACCCCTTTCCATTTTCCACCGTTTTTTCTATTTTTTCGACCACTAATCATCACTGTTAACATGGCCTCCTCATCCTCTGAAGACTCTGGCACCAAACAGGTGATCCAACGTGACATCCCCGAGGCCACACAGATTTGGCCTCTACCCTCTGACGCTCTAATCCAACCATGGCTACAGACAGCTGGTCCACTTCTAGTGGCAATGGATTTTTACCTGGCGCTCTTCATTCTGAGATTAACATGGGCCTCGCCCTTCACGCTTACGCCACCTGGGACGAGGACAAGGCTCGTTTCCACTTCCTGTACCAAGGTACCATGTACAAGGTCAGGATTAATGCCGACTCGATGGTCACCATTGGCATTATGTCCGGTGATCGTCAACCCATCTCCCATCGCCACGCCAAGGCTCTGATCAAACCGTTCGTAACCCAAACCACTCCAGAAATCCCCACCCAGACTAACAATGGTTACCTGATAGAAGCTATCATGGAACTCGTCATTCAGACGGTTGCGCATCTATTGAATAACTTTTTGGTTATTTCAACATTTCGCAAGGACAGAATCCAGTCTATGTTGCTGAGTCAGATAGTAAAATCCTTTCTGGAATTCCCTGGTCCCTTAGTTGTGTCATACGATTGGCATAACTTCCTAATTCGAGAACTAACCAACTCCATCAAACCCAACCACCATGAGCGAATCGCAGCAAGCCCCCTATTGTGTAACTTTGCCTGAGCACTTTTCGAGGTGAAAGTGCGTGGTTTCCAACGCTCATCCGTTTTGTCTACCCTCATGCCACATACTAACCTTTATTCGCCATCTCAAGCATCCACCTCCTCCCAACCTGCAGTTATTAACACAACGGCCAGCAAACGAATGCGTGGCGCTGCCTCTACATCCACATCTCCACCTACTACCCGAAGACGCACCTACACTACCGCACTAACCACCCCATCAACAACCGCCACTTCTTCTTCCATGCAACCCCCCACTTCGATTTATGTTGTCGCTACCTCTCTTCCTGTTCCATCCACATCTGTTTCTGTCTCCATCCCCGTTTCTTCTGTTGATACCACTCCTACTTCTCTTCCAGTATCCACTACTCCATCCATCACTATCGCATCTTCCATCACTCCTGCCGCCACCGTTGCTTCCATTCCATTCAATCCTTCTGATTCACAATTGTCTCCTGACACTCTGGCATGGATGCAAGTTATCAATTCTTCACTCCCATGTCAGACACTTTTTGCTCCATCCTCACCTTCTTCCATACTCAACACCACCCTCCAGTTTCTCTCTGTTCCTCCCATCCTCTCGTTCGGACAAACTGTCCTCACCCTTGTTTCCACAATCATTTCTCAACCCCACCCGCTTCGCCAACAAAGGTTGCCGAGGGCAACCAACCGTTGCCTGATGACGCATCTGTCCAAACAGTGTTTTTACCATCGCCAGATCGGACTGATCCTACCGCCCCAGATGGCATCAGGTCCAATGAGGACCTGATAAAAGATAATGACGATGGGATTCCATAAGTCGTCGGGGCCGATACAACACAAGCCCCTGCCAGTGCCAGTGCACCGGCTGCTCCCACAGATCTAACGACGGCGTACCAAACTCTGGGAAAATACATCTTGGATGCGGCAGCGACCAAAGCTATTCTGGAAAGCATGGTACTACACTTGGTGACAAGTAATACACAACTGCGAGCAGACCTCAGCAAGCTGCAGCAAGAGCTGATTTTGGCTCAACAACATGAACAAGCAGGGCACCAGGAGATTGCCAAGTTGCAGCAGAAGGAGGAAGGCCTCAACAAATATATCCAAAGCCTCTCCAACATGCTGACTGAGGTCTCCACAAAGGTGAGGAAGCTTCAAGTTGAAGCGTCCCAATGGCTTGCCCCCATCCAGACACAACTTACCATTTTGGAACCAAAGAATACGCGTCTGGGGACGAAGGTCAAAGCCCTACAAGACGAAAAGCTTGTCTGGTTAGCTCCACCTTCACCGGACTCAAGGCCGCTTTTTCAATTAGAGATGAATCTTCTACGGCGTCAGGTGCAGGTTTATAGCCAAACCTTAAACAACTACCAGGTAGAATTCAATAAGTATCGGGCAAGCGCAACTCATGAGCTCGCCCAGGCCAAGCAAGCCCTCAAGGCGTGCCAAAAATTCATGGACGCGAAGGCCCAGTCCACCCCCGTGGTAGTTCCACCGCCACCTAATTTTGACGCTACACAGGCTAGTACCAGCCAAGATCAGAGCCAACCGGCAGCAGGGGGATCTCAACCAGATCAAGGGTCCGAAGGCCAAGACCAAGGGCAGACGGATGCGGCTGCCGAGACGTGAGACCAGGGCCAAGATGCAACCACCAGCGAAAGACAAGCAACATCATCTAGAGGTTTGCGTACGATATTTGCCAGCCGGGCCTTCCGAAGACCGAAGTCCGTGGAGGAGAAAATCAATGAATTTTTATCAAAGTATCCCCACGAGTCATCAAGAGACGACTGACAGATATCGTTCTCATCTCAAACCATAAAGAATGAACTACAAGCATTGTCAGCCCTCCAACCACAACCAGAGTGGCGTCAGCAGTTATTCGAAAGAGATCCTACAGCCATCAGGGCCTACGTGACGAGTCCACAACAATTACAGGTGAATGCGCACTTCTTGCCATGTCCATGAAGATCCAAATGGACGGAATGCGACACTTCTCTGGACAAGATCACACTTCAGAATTTCAATTGTCCGGTCGTACAATCAGAATATGGGTGGACTACGGATGTAGATGCCAGAAGGGCTCTCATCGCATTCGCCAACCAATACATCAATTGCCCTGATCCCACAGTCCGCGCGGCAGCCACTTACGCCCGAGATTTAGAACATCTGATGGGGATCGAAACTAAATGGGACAATTTTCTCCCATCCATATTCTTTGATGTTAATAAGGCGCTACCTTCAGACAAAGTCGAAGATCAACTGCCAATAGCTCGTGTATATTACCGAGCTGCGCGTCTGGGTGATCCATGGACACGCCGATTTCAAACATGGGTCGACCAAGATTGGGATATTCCCAACAAAGTGTAAATAAATAAAATCATCCAATAAAATGTGTTGCAAGGGCATGGCATCCTGCGTGTATAAGCCCATGGCCCAATGAGCACGCAAATAAAGTTGTAAATAAAATAAACATGACTTGGGCCTTGAAATTTAAAATAAAACTAGAGGCCCAATGTCATTTTTAGACTTAGAGATTACTTTTTAGAGTTGGGTCTAAATTGGGACTCACATGAATCTTGTGATTTCTAATGTACTTTTTGTGGACCCTTGGATCAAGTTGGGTCCAAGATGAATGGATAGGATCATTGTGAATATTAGCCAATAGGATTGAGGGGCAAGGCCCTTCCCCATTTTATAAAAAGACACCATTTGTACACTATTTTCATGCTTAATGAGAAGAAGGAAACTCTACCAATTTTGGAAGAGAAGCATCCTCATTTGCAATTCAATGCTTGCTATTGCTCTTGTTGATTTCAATTGCTTTCAAGTTCATGCTTTTTGGTTTCAATAGTTTATGTTTCTCCTTTAGCAAATATAATGTGCATTTGAGCTAACCTCCACCCTCACTCTCTATCTCACTCTCTTTCTCTCTTCTCTTCTCAATCTCTTCTTTTCTATCCCTTCCCTTCACCCAAATCATGATGAATGTTAGTGTAGAGGAGTAGAGTTAAAGGAGAATAGTGTTAGTGGTGAGTAGAGTTAAGGGAGAAAGTAGGAAACTAACTAAAAGTAGTCTATGCATAGTTAGGTACCTATCCAGTGATCTAACCCTTGTTGACAGGCGGGAGGGCTATACTACGTAAGATCTTCGACCCTACAGCCCCCACTCTCGATATACATGTGAAGACATAATGTTTAAACTTGAATCACCATGAACAATGGCAGCTACTGGTGGAAGATTCTTGTGCTATATAGGCAAGGTGACGCTACTTTTCTCATTTTTTCAAGTGGCACCTATTGCCATGAGCTGGTCATCATCATTGTCTTTGTTGGGCACTTAGTGGGCCCTGCCACTAAAAGTACCATAAGGCTAAGCTTACATGTATAATTAGATTGATAAGTGTAAGGGCACTAACGTCCTGCCCGTATAAGCCCAACCCAATGAGCACACAAATTAGTTTTCTAGAACTTGTAATTCCTAGGAATAAGTGACTAGGGGTTTAAAACTCTAAAATGACATTAGAGGCCCTAACTCAAGTTCCAATAACAAGCTAAAAGGGCCCAAATTAGAACTCACATGAAACATGTGAGTTTCCCTTGTGCTTTTTTAGCACCAATAGAATTAGTTTGTTTTAAGTTAAACAGCTTGGATTAGAATCCTTGCCATTTTAAGTAGCCAGTTACTGATCAGGGGCCGGGCCTTCCCCAAGAATAAAAAAACACCTCTTGTACTCATTTTTCATGTTCATACAGAAGGAGGAGACTACGCCCGTTGCACACCTCTCTCTCTCTCTCTCTCTCTCTCTCTCTCTCTCTCTCTCTCTCTCTCTCTCGCTTGTTGTGTTTGCCTATTTTACTTATGTTTTCTAGTTAATTGGTTTTGCTCTCTCTCTCTCTCTCTCTCTCTCTCTCTCTCTCTCTCTCTCTCTCTCTCTCTCTCTCTCTCTCTCTCTCTCTCTCTCTCTCTCTCTCTCTCTCTCTCTCTCTCTCTCTCTCGTTGTGTTTGCCTAATTTACTTATGTTTTCTAGTTAATTGGATTTGCTATATTCTTGTGTTTTTGGTGAGGTGAGAGAGGTGTAAGATGTCTCCCTTGCTTCTTATTACTTGTGGTTAAAGTGAGAAAAAAAAGTTTGCAAGCTAACTTCACAAAGGAAGCACTATTCCCTTGGAAATGAGACTATATTGCATGATAGGGAACTAAGGATGATACCCAATAGTGGCACCATTGCAGGTGAGTAGTTTAGCATTTCTTTGTTGTTAATTTGCTTGTTTCATCATGCAATTTTTTTATTTTTTGCTTGTGGAATGGATGTGTGGGGAGTAGTATTGTGGATTGGAGGTTAGATTTGTTGTTTTTTCATGATTGCTTTCCTTGTATGATCTGTGGAGAGAGATTAAGAGTTGGAATACATCAAATTCCAACACCCTATTTCTTCCATAGATCCTAAGAATAATAAAAATCAGACAAATCATTTAGTTTTGACAAATTGTCCAAAAAAAGAGTAAAAAATCACCTATTAGACCTGATATATCTCTGCTCTGATCAAACCAACACTCTCTCACTTGGTAGTACATTTTGCCAGATCAACAGAACATATTGTACTTCAGACGAAGATTAGTTCCCAGCCAATCTGGCAAGATTGCCAAAAAAATCGCAAAAAGAATAAAAAATTCCTTGTGAAAAAAGTCCAAAATCTCACATTAGCCCAAAACGTCTCAGACATCCCTTGCCCACCTTTTTTTTCAACATCAGAGTCATCTTGCAAGTCGGCGAAGGTTAGTTTTGAGTGTATAGTCTCTAGCGAAGGTTCTTAGACACCAAAAATAGTTTTGAGTATATGGTGTCTGGCGATGGTTCTTAGACAACAAAAATAGGAAACAGTCATCAGAACCCTCGCCAACTTCAAGATTTGCAAAAGTAATCACTGTCAACCTTCACTAACTAAATTCTTATCAGATCTAGCTACTGACAAATGGGCGAATATTAGTTCTGAACCAATTCCTACCAATGACAGAACAATAAAAATTGATACTTAAGACTAGACCTTACCAGCTGATTGTCGGTCAACTATATTGATGTGGATTAAATTATAGCTCCTAGTGGTCTCTTTTATATTGTTGCGATTGACTACCATCGTTGAGTGCGATGGCGTTGGATTGAACACGCTACATTTAACAATCATGATTTCTATCTTTGTCGGTTTGATGTTGGTTTTTCTGAAGAGCTCATCCAAAGCTCCGAACATTATCGCTTCTACCTCCAAGCGCACGTGCTTCGTACCAGGCTCGGTGGATTGCTCTTGGTCAAAGACAAAGGAAGGGACGTAGGTTTCATCACCCAACTCGGAATGTGTCAACACCTTCTTCTGGAAATTGAGACTCACATCATTGTATACGCTAGATTGTCTCGTGAAATACTCGAGATATTCAATGGAGCATTTACGATTGTCCTCAGCCTATAGCATGCAAAATCCACGAGGTAGATCGAATGTGGCCGTGTAATCACGTAAAGAACAGCTACTATGGAAGCAATTCCAACCCATACAAATGAGCTAGTACCATTGATCTCGAGACTTTTGGCTGCAAATTCAGACACTACTTTCAAGTTACATCTTAGAATATATAAACTAGTTCAAGAATCTCTTGCAGTAGATGGCAACCATCGGATCGACTATCGATAATCAAAATGCAAATTATGATATTGTTGTTGAGCTTGTCATCTACGTATGAAAATTGGATAATAATTAAATCAATACACTCGGATCTAACTCTTTCTAGAATAATTGCTATGCCCACCTCTTGTCATGCCATCAAATTCTATAACCGCTACAATGACTAGGAATGCAGTAATTATCAAACAACCATCGCGGAGAATGGAATAACATCAAACAACCTTAGCCAGGTCTGAGATATGAGACAATGGCATCAACAGCAGGAGGCATCCGAAAAGAGACAAGTGAAGAGAAGAGGAGATGAAGAGACGAGTGAAGAGGAGATGAGAGGAGAGAGGTGTTGTGAAATAATCCAAATAGTCATGTCCCAATTTGAAGAGACTCACCTTAATTGAGACATGACCAATAAAAATTCTACGTCATCATAAAAATTTAATGACGTGATATTTTCTCATTGAAAGAACTTTAAAATAGATGTTAGTTGGGCTTATAATGACTAGAATAATAATGATATAGATTGTATATGAAAAATGAACATAAAATTAAATTTAAAAGTTTATGAAATTTTATTATTTGGAAAACAAAAGTGCAATAAGAATTCCAACATGAATTTCATTAAGATTATTATCCATTTTCAGCTCATATTTTATTGAAAAAGAAATTCAAATATATTACTTTCCTCCAATCTACAAAAAAAATATGTTCATAACACACTCTACATTGTTTTTGAATTTTCAAATTACACTTATGTTTAAATTTAAGTTTACAATTGTTAAACTTTTGATTTTTTAAAAAAAAATTACTTATAGTTTAAATTTTAAACTTAGTTTTTTTTTTCAAATTTTATTAGATAAAATTTAATTTGATAATTGTTTTAATTTTTTGATTTTTCATAATTTTTTTTTTTTTGAGTTTTTTTTATCATTTTTTTTGAGTTTTATAATTTATAATTTATAAAAAAAATTTATTTTAATATTTTAATTTTTTTTTTAATTTTTTGATTTTCTAATTGATGAATCTATAATTTATTATTTGATAGTTTTATAATCTTATAAAATTTAATTTTTGATTTTTTTGGTTTTTTAATTTGTTTTAATTTGTTAAGTTTTTAATTTGTTAATTTTTTAATTGTTTAAATTTTAGTTTTTAGTTTTTAATTTATTGATTTGATGTTAATAATTTATATTTATTTTAAAGCTACAATTGAAAAATCATAAAAAATCAAAAAGCTATAGAAAAGTTAGAAAATTATAGATATTAAGAAGTTAAAATATTAAAAAATCATGAAAATCACAAATTTTAAATACAAAAAATTTTAAATTTTGAAAATTCCAAAAAAAAAATTAAAAAAAATATACAAAATTAAAATTTAAACAACGTTTTTTTAAATTAGATTAAGAAAATAAATAATCAAAAATTTAAATAATCACATTAAATACTAATATAAAAAATAAATTAATATAATTAAAAATTAAAACATAAGAGCAATTTAATAGTTTACAAATAATGTGGAGTACATGTAGTACAAATAATTTTTTGTAGATCGAAAAAATGTAAATATTGTGGATCCAAGAAAGAACAAGCAAATTGTAGAAGCTGCAAAAATGAAGTGGTGGGGTAATTTGAATGAAATTCGAATTGGAAGTCTTTTCTAACTTCTAAAAAATAACGAAGGACATCCATTCTGGATTTCCAAAGTGCTTGAGTTCATTCAAAATAATAATCAGACAAATCAATGCCCATTGGGTGCGCACTATTTCACCAAATGATTTTTTAAGAAGGTACTAATTTGAAATGTTGCAAGTAGATTCGAAGGGCAAAAAAAACCGATTGTCAAAAAATCAACCAAGGGTCGATGATTTGAATTTATAAAATACAGATATTTTGGCTTTTAATTTTAAGTCAACAATGACTAATCGTTTACAAAAGTCAACTATATTCATTTTGAATGAACGACTTTGATTAATGGGACAATCATCATTCTCAACTCATCAACAATAAAAAAAAAATTAACTTACAAGGTTTCTTTCCAACATTGGGTGCTGATTTTGAAGAAGATATGTCAGAAGACGGGTCCTCCACTTCATCAATTGAAAATGAGAGTGTTTGAAATATGCCAAGTTCTAGATTAAGAGACATAAGTGAAAATTTCTTTGAAATGTACTTTGAAAAAATAATATATTAACATAATTTGAGTCCTTTTTTCATATTTTTATGAAATTTGGATTTTCAAAAATCATGTGTTGTCTTGAAATGTTGTTTTATTTTTTATTATGATGGTTCTATCAAGTTTGGTAAAAAAAAACTTGTAAGAATCTATTTTTTGTATAAAGATTTATTAAAAATATGAATTTTTTTGTACCATTTTTGTATCTAATTTAGACATTAACTCCAAAAAAAAAAAAAACTTATAATTCAAAAGTTGGCAAATTAGCATATGATTCTAGCACCAACATGTTTGTAGATTTGAATCACTTATTGAGATATATTATAGAATTTTATAAGATTACAAATGGAAGTGTTACAAAACTGATATTAGTTCTCAAGTTAGATGAATTAGAAATAGTAAAGGGACATAAATTGAAAAGGATTAGTGTTACACTCATGAATGGAGCATTGTCCAATACAACAAACTCAGAGGGCTCAAATTTCAGTGTGTCATCCAAAAATGACATATGTTGGTTAGCAACTTTTGAGGTAATATTGTTTTTTAAGTATCTAAATGATAATATGTTTGATCAAGTAATACTAAAAATTCCTTTGATATAATTGACGATTTTATGTTTTGGACACGTTTTAAAAGAAGATCACGATGTTATGGATTTTTGGCAAAACAAATTATCCAGAAATAATTAAGGATCATATGAACAACATACCAATCAGTGTACTTAAAATCGGTGATTTTAACGTGGAATGGCATTTGGCTGGAGACTTGACGACATTGAAGTGCATGTTCAATATCTCTCATGGAGCAGATTTGAAATATCCACCATGCCTATATGGCATGAAAATTATCAAAGACATCTCAAAAAACACGAGAATTTCAAGGAATATAGAAGACCCAAATTGGAAATCATTGCTACCGATTTCTCTTTAAAATCTTCATATTTGCACATTTCATGGGGAGGTAAGGATCATAGAAAAGTTGATATACCTTCATATTTTGTTTGTTTCAAATACTAAACCAGAGTCATCATTCAAACAAACAATAACTCGATTAGAGAAAGTTTTGTCAAAAGCAGATCTTCATAAATGACAAGTTAAAATACAAAATTATGAGAAGCTTTTAGGCAAAACGAGAAACATCCCTTGCAAATCAAGCATAGGAGGAGCCAAGGTTTGCCATTTCTTATCAAATTATTCTGGGAAATCCACCAAAATTGAATATTCGGTATGGAAAGATGTTATTGTTGTCACTCAAGATTTTAGAAATAAAGAAACAACAAGGCTTAGAAAAGTTGAAGTCTGGAGGAAGCTTGACAACATGGTCAAATTATTACTCAGAAAAGATAATCCTTCTAATATCGATATCTTACTAATTGAGAAATCAACGACTGAGTTTGTGGATGTAGTGAAAGTCTCTTGGGGTGTAGTAACATTGTACAGTATCTCGTGAGTAGCTTCTCAATGTTATACTTAAATTTATACTTGATATGCTAATGCATACATATTTGATATTGCATATTTTGCAGCATCATGTTTTATTTTTTGCAAGAACTTATGGCATCTAAGTATATGGTCATCACAGGGAATGAAAAAAATCACATTGGCAAGCTAGAGTAGCATTTCATCGAAATACACAACACGATGGAACATCTTCAAAGAATAGTTACATGATTCAACTATTTCAATGGTTTTATAGATGTATGCAAATTCGATACACAACCAGATCAATAAATTATAAAGAAAAATTAGAAAGAGATCTAAATTTATATGCAAAAATGATGTGGATGCTAAAAATTTACAAGAGTTGTATCATAAACTTCTATCATCATTCATGATGCTGGCAAGAACACTACATGTATTGTGTTATATCTCAAATACAAAAAAAATTACAATCATTTCTTCTCTTCATCTTTAATGACCAACTTTGTTATATGGTCATGGAAATTTTTTTTTCTATCATATGGATCTATGAATTTTGTAGATTTCCTCTTGCTTAAGTCGATGTATCCAGAGAGGACAACTAGAGCATATGACCTTTTTGAAATTTCCTCAGCTACACAGCCAAATATTTCTATAACAATGTCTCTCTTTGCAAAAATTATCTTATATACATCTGGAGATATTTATGCCCATTGAAAAAAAATGATAGTTCTTGTATTGCCATTATTACTATCCCTACATTCAATTTTTTTTTTTTGTAATGAATGCCAATTTTCCTATTTATAAAGGTCTGCATATAATGGCATAGCAACCGAATCCTTCTATCGTGATCTTTGGCTTTCCCTAAAGTATCCTTGTCTTGCAGCAAAATCATCTACCTCCACAGTATGCTGCAAAACAAAAGTGGGAATCAATTTCTAAAATAAAAGAAAAGTTAGATTTGTATTAAATAATATTGCAACAAGAATTAAATTAACTTACTAAATCATGCTCATCAGCTTCAAGAACGGCCGCCCCTTGTAAATCATGATCAGCAACAATGGTGTTCAGATCAGTGATGCAAAGAGTTTGTGCTGCATTGGGGGGTATTTCTTCTATAATTCAAGAAATTCCTCCTCACTAGGCATATTAGCCTCATATGCCCTACTTTTAGACTACTTTTAAATATCATTGACTCTAGTGCATTCCTCCCACTGAGCCAATCATCGGCATTATTATAGTCGAAGGATGGTAAAGCTTTTGCGCTTATTATTCTCAACATAGTAGACACTAAGATTGGCCACATACTTGAAGCTCAGACTTTGAAACAAGTATGGTACATCTTGAGCTCACTATATGATGTGAAGGACGTAACTTCTAAGTTACATCTATAAAAAAAATTCTTCACTCTCAAAATGTCAAATGGTGATTCAATTCAGAATCATGTTAACTAGTTTAAATATCTCCTACAACAAATGGCCGTTGTCAAATCAATCATAAACAATCAAGACACAATTTTGACATTGCTTTCAAGCTTGCTCTCTACATATGAGAATTGGGTGATGATCATATCGACACACTCAGATTTGACTCTTACCAAAGTTATCACTATTTTGCTGCAAGAAGATAATTGAAGAAGTCAAGACGCTTCGACGATTTCATCATCTATATGTCAACAAAAGCTCAAAACGACAGAAGCAAAAAAGCTCTAAGTAGTCTGCATCAAATCAGAAACTGACAAAGTCAAGAACAATTATCAAATCCATAGTCGAAGAAGAAGATGTTTTGTAAGTATTGCAAGCATGCTAATCATGAGATCCAGAATTGCAGTGTTCCAAAGCTAAAAATGCCAGTAAGCAACCAGATCAGTAGGCGAATGTAGTTACAGCACCTCCCGACATCGACATGGACAAAGGAGCGTTTATGGTCAAAGATCGAAAAGCACTATTGGATAATTCTTGGTTTCTGGATTTAGGAGCTACTCAACATATGACCAATCATTGTGAGCATTTTCACTCCTATACGTCTTACAGTACAATAAGATACGTTCATCTTGGCGACAATAGCACTCAAACTATCGAAGGTGAAGGTACTATGAGATTGAAATTCCAACATGATCAATTCAAACTATCATCAAATATTTTCTATGTTCCTAAACTTTCTACAAATCTGCTATCAGTAAGTAGAATCACTACTTTTGGTCATAAGGTAGAGTTTGATTCAGATCAATGTCGAATTATCGATAGGACAAGTAAGATCCTTGCACTAGGCAAGAGGCATGGAAACTTATATAGATTGGCACATTGTTATTTTGATACTAGTCAAGCATTGAAAACCTCTAGTATGATGTAAGATAATTTGATTCAGACCGTTTCCTATAGATTGCTTTAGGAACTTATTTCTAATTAAATTGCAATCCATGGTTAAAACACATGATCAAATTTCTCAAAAATGAAACCTTTAAAATGTTTCAAAGTAGTATAGGAGCACAATCGTAGATTTTCTATTTCAAAATTGCAAAAGACATCATATAGAAAGTACCAATCAAGTATAGGGGCAAATCCATGCCATGTTGATACTTGTACCTATCGTATGGAGAATAGGTGATGTACAATTTTCGTAACTCTTGAGCATATCCATGCTTTCCAAGAGCACGCCAGCTATCTTCCTGTTTTATAAGCTTTACAACCTAATCGTGTCTAATTTAGAAGTAGAACAATAAATGTTGCATTCATAATTAGTAAAGAGTTCTACCCATAACATTCACAATAGGATTAGGGCAAATCCATGTCGTTCCAGTCCCTACGAATGTGATATCTCTTGCACAAATCCATGTGCCTTTAAGAGCAACTAGGTTATCAACTCTTGCTATACTAAAGATTACCCAACACATTATTAGGTTAACAATCCTATATGTTAAGGCGTTATTCTATGAGGTATGAGCAAATGTTAGAATTGGTTCAATTTTTTATTTTTTTTTGAATGTAGGCAAGGCAGACCCAATACCTTACTTAATAGCATCTTATCTATTACATTACCGAATCCATTCATATAGCTTACAACCACATTAATGTTTGCAATAATGCAACCAAATTACGTTTTAATGCACCAACCTGAATAGTTGTCATAAAGGAATCATGAGAGGAAGTCATAATTGTTCATGATTGTTCAAGGATGTCTCCTTCAGAAAACAACTTTTGACAAATCCGGGTCTATGTATTGAAATACGTTTCAACAAGCCCCAAGATAGTGTTCTTATCTTATGATACGTCATACAAAAATATGTTCCTTCGGATCCTATGTGTTCTTATCTTATGATAGTTTTAGAAGCATAACATTACATACACTTGTTTTTTTCCAATAGAAGTGTTTGCCATATATATACATACTTGGATCGACGAATTTCGAAGTGTTTTGAATAGAGTTGAAGACTCAAGTGTCAATAATGAATCGCAACAAGGGCTAAAGGACATACATTTCATTTGTCATGTAAACACTCATTCACTATGTGAATCATCATCAAAAATAACATAAATGTGGTTGAAAAAACAGCTGCTTGGTTGTTGTCCATCAGCGATGGTCTACCAACAAGCATTTTAGAAAATGGAATTCATTAAAGCTGCCCAACCAACGATGATAGGCAAATGCATAAAGTCATAAGTGTATATCATTCCAATGCATTATAAGAGAAGCATTCCATTGCTGTCCATGCTTTATTCTGTGTGCTAAACATATGTAAACATTTCAAATCAAAAGTATGTGCACATGTTGTGCGATTTCGTCACATTTGGAGCACGCTACACATGTTGTCCAAACGCTAAAAATTATCTATCAAACTGATAGTTTACATACTAATGAAGCAATTTGAGGCATTGCTAGAAACCAACTTGTCAATTCTTTTTGTGGTTCGCGCTTCAAAAGCACCAATCATTTTAGAAATTAGCATACTAATTTAGCATTACAAAGTATAGCTAAGAAATAGCGTATTGTATATGTATGTAGGTCACGCTCTAGCACTAGTATCCTTCCATAATTTGTAGTAAGAAAAACCTTTCTTGACATAATGTAGACGTAGTTAACTACAAACCAACAATAAGCATGAGGATCATAGCAAAAGATCTCTTACCATGAGATATTTGGTAGGTGAATTCCTGCAGGTAGATGGGCTCCACTGATCAAGCCTCCTTTCAAGATAGGAGAGAGGAAGAAGGGTGGTGTGAATGTGGACATAGGTTACTCTTATATAGATTTCACCCTTTCTCTTCCCGTATGAGATGAGGTTAAGCATACCTATCCAGAAAGTAATTGTTTTCATCTGTAGGATATACTAGGGTATATCTTGACCGTCCTTATCAAAAGTGAAGTTTGAAGGGGTATTGTATATCACCAATGTTAAGTGCGAGACCATTGTTCCTCAAGAGAATTAATGCAACCAATATAAAACATACTGATAAATGTCGTAAAATGTAATTAGGTACCATCGATAAGAGAGAGAGAGAGAGAGAGAGAGAGAGAGAGAGAGAGAGAGAGAGAGAGAGAGAGAGAGAGAGAGAGAGAGAGAGAGAGAGAGAGAGAGAGAGAGAGAGAGAGAGAGAGAGAGAGAGAGAGAGAGAGAGAGAGAGAGAGAGAGAGAGAGAGAGAATCTCTTTTGCATTTTTGTAGAAAGTGACATCTTAGTTGGGTTGAGGAGATCAAAATAGAAGAGGTGGTAGGATTTGGAGTTGCAACAATGTTTGAGTTCATTACAAAATTTTTCTCACTTATATTTTGAAATGATTGATTTGATATTTTTTTTCTTCTCAAAATAGTTTTATTTGACATCTAAAAATCATAAATAAAATAGATTTATTGAATTCTTATTAAATATAGTATTGCTTACTAAAAAATTACAAGAGATAGAGATACTAAAACAAATAAATAGATAGATGTACAAAAAGTAATAAGCAATGTTAAAAAACACAAACAAAGGGAAAAGAAAGAGAAAGAAATACTTGTTATTTTGACAAAATAAAATATATGACGAGTTGTCTTAGAAGGTGGGCTTGCTTAAACAACACATAATCATAATGCCTAATTAGGTGGGGTTCACACCAATACCTTATACTAAGATATTTAAAATCGTACATGAAAAAACATATAAACTTTGAACTATTCTTTCCTTGTTCTTTTTCACCCTCATTATCATGTAAGTTTGTTGCACAGGCTTGTCTCAAACAATCCTCTTTGTATTCCAACAAGTATGGAAATCAACCATCATCATTACTTGTGATAGAACTACTCTACTAGACATGTACAACAAGAAGCACTACATAAGAACATGTGAAAGTAGTATTTCCTATTGATTTTTGTTACATTTGATATGCATTAGATTTCCTTGGAAGTGATGAGCTTAATCTAGGCAATATGCCTCTACTGGACAACCATGATGTACTTATAACTATAAAAGTTTCATGCATAAAGGAAAAAACCTAAATATGTCAAGATTGTCTACACAATCTCTAACTATGAAACCTAGTCAACATGTAGAACCATCCAAAAGATCTTCAAACTCTTTAAGTGGATCAAAGATGATGTGAGAACTATTTTGGAACTATAATAATATCAAATATTCGAGAGTATACCACTCATATAGATGTATAAAAAATAGTTCATGATCATCATTCATGCAAGCAAGACAAATGAGAAAATTCTACACAATGCAGAGATCAATCTCCCTCCTCCAATATCATCACCAAAATGAGGTATGTACATCAACTACTAAAATGGTGAAGTATTCAGCTCTATATAACTATATTATGCTGCATTTGGAAGGTTCTCGAAGTAGGGTTAAGCCTAAATCTCCACCATTCATCAAATCAATGGTCTAGATTGACTAGCTTGACAATGACCACATAATCTAATGACATATGTATATAAAACATTATAACAATGTTATTTGGACCAACTTGGACCCCTCCCCATAATTTCCACACATGTGTCATCCACCTTGAACCAAACTGTTTCCATATTTAGAGCTCAAGTTGATCCTTGCCAATTAGACTAGTTTTTCACATTCCCTCTCAAATTCAACTTGGCCAAACAAACACCATAATCACCATCCATGCTTACCATAACCAAGATAAGACTTCTTTGATGAAGATCCTTTGAAAAACTTCAAAAAGCAACACTTGAGAAATTCCATACTTGCCTTTGCCCCTTTGCACCTCACTCTAAGTGAGTACATCACATAAAATATGAGCATTATAAAAAATGGAGTAGCAAAAATGATCAATTTTACTCCACCAAAATCCAAATAAGTAGATGATAAAACCACCCTCTTTGTGTCTCCTCCTTTGATCTGAACTTAAGGGGCTCTAGGTTTTCTTCACAAAGTCTCTTTCAACAATTAGCTCCCTAGTTCTCAACTACTCCCTCCCCTCCCACTTGGACCAATATTTGAGACTTACCTCGTCATCTCCTTCCCCGCAGGGTCTTTGCTAGGTGAAAGGAGAGGCCACAAGTATAAAAAGACATGCTATTAGCAATGACAATTTCATCTTCGTTTTTCTTTGGTCAATGGTTTTATTAATTTTGTGCCCTACTATTCCTTGCGATTGAAGGACCAATCCCTGGCCCCACCCCCAATCAAACCTTTAGTGTGATCCTCAACTGGCAAAGTTGCAATTAATTCGGTGGGCCTTGTTCTTTTTATTTTATTTTTGTTTTGTCTTTTAAATCACCACTACACACCCACAAAGTTGCAGCATGTGGCCAAATCAAGATACACGATTTTTTGGAAGCGCCTTTGCACAGAAAACAAGAAAAAAGTATATGACAAACATTTAAAGTCTGAACACAAACAGTATAGAAAAAGCCACTTTTCATATCTCAAGCATATTCTAAAAACGTCCTACTAGTCAAAGCAAGGTATGCGAAGTTTTACCAAATAAACCATTGAGATGTTTTTGCCTTCACGAACATTTTGTGGATACCATTTTCTATTTTTGATATAGATGACTTAAGGCTGAAGACCACTCACCAAATGTGGGGCATATTTCTTTCGAAGCAATGACTAGCTAAGGAATCATGTGGCTATCGGCCACATGTCGCTATCTATCGTAGGTGAGGAGGCAACAAGGAAAGGGTGGCTCTACACTTGGACATGATTTAGGGCTAGAAACTAATGGAACATATCACAGACTAGGGATTTTCTACAGAATGTCACCATTGAAAGCGATTGGGAATCTTTATTGTAATGCCAATGTCAAATGCTTAGTTTTATTTTATTTATGCTACATGTGCCTATAAGAGCAAAAATTTAAAGTAGATTTTAAAGTAGAGCCCCACAACTCTTTGTCAATTATACCAACATAATTTGCATGTTTACCATGGCAACCAATCATTTGTTGTCCACATACATATAATGGCAGCAAAAAGAACAAGAAAAAATTGCAAAAACTAATAATTTCGCACCTGTCATTGTGTGGAAATATTACAAAACAAAATTAATGTGAATAGTTGACTGACTAGGGCATCATGACCAGGGTAGTGAATGCAAAAAATCCTTGTCATGGCTTATTTTAGGTAAAGCCATTGGGCTTGGCTTTAACCCTTTGGGCGCTTGCCCTTGGGCAAGTGCCATAAGGAGTTATGACCCATAATATGTCTATAAAAAGCTTTGGGGTATGTTACATGCTATAAAAAGTTTAAATCATGGGCCTTCAAAAAATCTATGCCATAAGGTAAAAACACTTTGCCAATATTTTATGCTTAGGAAATGATTTTTAGTGAACTTTCACGAGGTTCAATGACTGTTCAATAATGGCTGTAAAAACCTCATAATTTTACAACTATCTTATCTAGCATAAGGAATATTTTAGTGGCCATTTCACCGAAACTTCAAATTTGACTTGGCCTAACAACCTTGCCATAGTTTTATAGCCATTTTACCAAAGGAAAAATCAATAAAAAAACTTTTATGAAAAGGAAAACATAACTTGAAGAAGCCTTTAAGTGTAAAGGATGGCAAAGTTGACCTTTCTTATGGCCAAATTTTTAAGGGTCCCATATTTGACTTTTTATGGATTGTATTATTCTTTAGAAGAATTCTTGATCGAAGTTTTTGTGACATATTACACTTGGTAAAACAACTTTAAAATCAAATGGGGGTATAAAGATCACTAATAAAACTTTTCACAAGTGTAAAGGATGCAAGGGAGATAAATTATGGGTACTACTTACTCATCTTAATGTATTCTTGCTTCTCAAATTTCTTCACAACCCACCATTTTGTGAGCATAATGTTCTTGTGAAAATTTCTTCATGGTCTTGAGAATTCATAATAGGCCACTAAAAAAGGTGAGAGCATTTTGAGATTTCATATGATGCCCTTCATTTTTTCACAAGAAAATTTTCAAAATAGATACGCATTAAAGTTCACACCTTCCAATTCACAAGATTCATGAAGAAAGTAGTGAACTAATACTTTTTTGTGGCACTACAAGGTTGTGGTATTTAATTTCCTTGAATGATTCACAATAATATTTCAAGTAGATCTTGTACTTGATCATGAGATGTGCCTTCAATTTTATAGCGTTTATGAAAGTTGGAAAAAATAAATGCCACCTTATAATCAATAAGGGTGCCATTCTCCTTGTGATCTTTTTTGTAGTTTCTCGAGGAAGACGTTTTTTTGGCACAATTTAATGCTCAATGCAAAAAACAACATCAACATTTTGCAAGGATCTTTGATCATGTGTTAAAATGCCACTCTTTATGTGATATAGTGATATTTTTTTGGAAAGTCAGCTTTTCAACTTGATCTAGATTAGAAAAATAGGACTAGGCAATTAGGATTGAAAAATAGAGAAAATAAGGTAACATGCATATATATATATATATATATATATATATATATATATATATATATATAGATAGAGAGAGAGAGAGAGAGAGAGAGAGAGAGAGAGAGAGAGAGAGAGAGAGAGAGAGAGAGAGAGAGAGAGAGAGAGAGAAGTGTCTCTTCAAATCTACTTTTGCTATGTAGTTAAAACTTGGTTACAACTAGAGTTTTTGAAACAAAATAAACAAGCAAAAATGTTTTGACACTCAGGTGGCTTGAGCAAAATACATATTTCCTATATAAGTCAAAGTCAATACCCACGTCCTCTAAGTCGACATCGAACAAGGAGATATAACTTTGTGTCTGGTTTTAGATGAGTAAAGGAAGGCTAATTCACCTCATTCAAAATCGTGCCATCTTATTGATTGTGATCTTTCCACACATGGTGACTTGGTGTATTGGTGTTTGAGTTGGGCGGGCTCTCCCCCTATGTTCAATTCTCTATGATCCCACGGGTTGATAATACCAAAAAACAATTTATTCATTGTGATATCTTTTGATGGCTGTCTTGATTTTCACAATGGATAGCCATGGTAGAGTCACGTGCTTTTCACATTATCTAGGTACCATATAAGGTGATAGCGATGCTTATTAATGTGGAACTAACCAAGTTAAGAGCCGAATAGGATGAGGTAGGTTATGTGTACAATAGCCGAGATTGGTTGGTTCACAACATAGCGAAGATCTGTTTTTTTGTTTTTTAGTATTTAATACTTTTTTGAGCAAAATGGTAAACATATTGTTGTTAAGTTTAGTAGGGAGGCTTGTGTCCATAGGTACCTCCTCTTGTACTTAAGTACCTCATGTTGATGTCATCAAATTTTGGAACTTAGGCCCAATTTACATTGAATAATTGGGTAACATTTCAATTACAAGGTAAAATGTAACAAAATTTTACTACGAGTACTAGAGTTAAGGGGAATGGAATTAGGAAGTGTGTCAAAGGGGAAATCCAGGCCAAGTAATCCTAAGAAGGTTGTAGGCCCCATTCTTAGAAAGGGGTTGGGCTTGGGTGAATGTTCATGAAAGCCAACACAATATGGAAATGAAACCTACTCTTTTTCTAAAACCTATATCATTAAATTTTGACAGTTTTTTATACATCTTAGTTATGAGCTGTAATCTTTCAGTGTGCGCCTAGGAAACTGGTGCTAGTGGTTTGCAAGTGCCACAAAAAAAATCCCACGTGCCTGCAAAAATGGCGTCAATGCCCATGAATTCTGCTGCCTACAAAAATGGTGGAAATGCTCGAGAGACAATGGCATTGGTGCCCACCAACTTTTCTTTGGCCATCCATGTCCAAGCAGCAGCAGTGCCACATGGCACGTTTTTAGTGGGCCAAGGCCAAATGGCTCAATGTGCTAAATTATGTCTTTAAGTCCGAGGAGTCCCCCTCCCCTGGGGCTAGGCCCTTAAGTGATTATGCCTCTCATTTAGAAGGGATCCTGGAATGAGGCATCTGGTTCAAGTTGTCTTCATGTAGTAGGTGCAGGCAGCAAGGCCTATCGGGAAGGCTTGTAAAATATCTATTTGTTATTCAATACGATTATAATTATTATTCTTATGGGTTGCAGAGAATTGCTTTGCTAACTTCACTCTAGCTGAAGAAAGCAGCACAATAAGAAGAAGAAGAAGAAGAAAGAAGAGGATGATGGATCGTGCGAGAGGGAAAACAAGACAGATGCATAAACGTTTAATGATCCATTAGAATTGCAATGATAGATTGTTTGTTAGTGATGAAGTGATTTGAGGCATGTTGTCTCTTCTCCATCACGATGAGCACTGTGGCAATTCATCCTCAAAAAATATGTAAGGTCAAGCTGGATCTGGATCGTGTTGTTAGAGGCGTTTGGCTTCACAAAGGGTGCATTTTAAAGCGAGAAGAATCTGAACACAGAGCAGATTCAACATGGGGACATGCGCTTCTCATTCCCAGCACAACCATGAGAAAAATCGGCATAGAAGGTTGGGGCGTGAAAGAATGCCCCATGGAAAGCATCGCCCAAAACGGGCAGCAGTGGGGGTCGGGAGCAATGGGATTAGCCACAAGGCTGAGGAAGCCCTGACTCTTGCTGATGGAAATCTCAGTTCCCAAACAGTAATAGCTAGGAGGGAATCCTCCAGTGGGGCTATCCAACTGCAACAACAACTAGACAATCATACAGGTATCGTTCAGCAGGATCTTGTCTCATCTTAAGTCCTATCATTGTGCCGATCGCGTGTGACGAAGGCCTTGCCACTCCAGCTTAGGAGTAGGCTTTCCTTTCTTCTGGCCCTTCCTAAAAGATGTCAGTCTGGACGAAGAAGCTATATTGCAATCTATCTGTTCATCGCCACTTCTACGTTTTATGTAACAAGCTTTAGTCTAGAAGTTTAGGTACATATGCATCTGCATCATGCAATTGCAAGATGCCAAGGAATTATATAATTTCTCACGTTTCATGTGTGTGTGTGTGTGTGTGTGTGTGAGAGAGAGAGAGAGAGAGAGAGAGAGAGAGAGAGAGAGAGAGTGAGAGTTGTAATGCCAAAAATTGCATAGAGTGGAAACATCCCACCACCCTCCCATAAAGTGTCATGACGGCCAATATAATTTCTGGCATAGTAGCAACGGATCTTGATTTGAACCCTTCAGGATTGATTAGGATCTTTTATTATTTGTTTTTGGAAAAGTAGTTTCCAAATGTCACTAGGTTGCTCAAAATTTGTGCATATTGCTAGACATTTGTGTATTCACAACATGATGTAACATCTTAATTCTTTAAAGTCTTGAACACATGGTTTTTTCCAATATAATTTAGTGGTTTGTAAGTTCTACTGGATGTTAATTAAGAAATATTTCTAGGTAGGTGCTCATTTTACAGACAAGTTAGTAGTTACGGAAGAATATCACTATCGTACCATAGGGTGCTGAAGTTTAGCATAGTTTTGAGGCCTTCAAGGAGGTGGTGGCCACAAGTCTAGTTCTCAAGATTGTTGATAACCAATAATCATTTTACCTAGAGACAGCTGCAAGTGGCATTGCCGTAGGTGCATTGCTGAGCCAAGAAGGTAGACCAACCAACAACTCTTGAAAGTAAAATGTTGACATTAGCTCAATACAGGTATCTGATATAGGATCACGAGTTGTATGTTATTGTATAGGCACTTAAGGTATGGTGACATTATTTATACAATGCAGAGTTTTATGTGTACACAGACAATCATACTTTAAAGTATTTTTGCACTCAGCTAGATTTGAAGGGCCGCCGAGCTCCATAGGCCGAGTTGATGCAAGAATTTCATTTGGAAATTCACTTTCGAAGGGGAAGGAAAATGTGGTTGCTGATGCACTATCATGGATATTCCATCAGATGAGCTTTATTGTAGTTGACAGTGATCTCATGGAGGAGATCAAGAGGCTTAGTGAAAGGACCCACATTGTTAGCGTGTGTAGCTTGATGTGTGCAAGATAATCAACCAAATGGAAAAGTCAGCTTTATTGGTTGCTTTCGTAGAGGCACACATCAGTATGTATCTACAGACACCACGAAGAAGGTATGCTGTTAAGAAATGGAAAAGTACTCATGCTAGATGTGAAGGGATCTTTGTTGTAACATACTTCATGAATGCAATAATAGTCCCAGTGCAAGGCACCCTGGTAGTGATAAGACCAATGAGCTAGTAAGACGATATTATTTTTGGCCATGATTGTGACAAGATGCAAGGGAGTACGTCCAACATTGCACGACCTGTACTGAAAATTCTAAGGGGGGAAGTGGTGGGGACATCAAGGATAGTAAGTGTGCTTTGAAATGTATTTTGCATTTAGGGTTTTTGAAAATCCCCGGGAATAATTGCTTAATTCGGGATTTTAATCTTCTGAATAGAATTCATTGAATTCGTAATAGATATCTTTGCAACCATGAGATGTTCCTCAGGTTTGGATGTAATTTTGTGATCAGGGAAGTAGAAATTGGACACTATCACATTGGACCTGTTAGTGGTGATAGAAGCTTATCCCTGGAGATAATTCTCGCGAATTAGTAGGGATTAGAAGCATATCACTAAGTTCGAAGGGTTGTTAATGTGAGGGTGAGCTGTGTTGATTCTTCTACTTAAATCTGTTATATCCATTTGAAAGACATGTCAGTCATCCAAATAAATGGATTCTTCAGTTTTTGGTAGTGAAGGATAGTATAGGGATTATAGGACAGAATGGATCAGTGGATCTCTAGAAAAGTCAGATTAAGGTGGGGTTAAGGATCTTTTTGGAGGGAAAGCTGGTTTATGGGACATCAATAATTCGTAAGGGGAGGTTCTAGGACCATAAGGATCTGATTGACAATGGTAGGCTTCAATAATTATCGGATGTCAATCTAAAACCATTGGTCAAATTTTATGTATTTTGTGAAATTTTGAGGTTTAATCCGGATCCCAAGTGGGTATCTCATCATTTACAAAGTCGGAAACCCTTAAACCTATTTCTCACTTTCTTGAATTCCTACTTCTTGATAAATTTCTCAGATACAAGACTTCAGATTGATTTACATGATTCTTTCTAGCATGAAGTTATTCTTCTAAAAGATTGTTGTCATCATGTGAATTACTACTTGTATGAATAAGGCTTGGAGTTCAGGTAAATTCCAAGGTGATTGTGTTTCAATTTCTGAAACCCAGGTGATCTCTTTTTGCATAGATGGATTTCAGATGAATGATAGTTACGGTCACTTAGGTTGAAAATGTTTGAAAGAAAGGCGTCCCAGACTCGCTCAAGTTGTTTTTCTAGAACGGACTCCTTTAAGAACGATGCCTCAAGTATTGGGGGTCTGTCCCATGGTTAAGCCACAATTTATAGGCCATCGGGCCACAAAGGGCAAGAGTACCTTTGACAACTCTCAACTCATTAAGGGTATTTTTTTAGGATGTGAATGTCCTGCCATTTACTAAGGAAGGTCTATAAGGTGTCAATGTTACAGTCCTTTTCCTCCCCATTGAAAGGTGGGGGCCCCAAATGTTATTGTACATTTTCCACGACTTCAATTTGTTTCTAATCAAATTCCATCACGGAATCATGCAGTGACACAACCCTTTGGACTAGCGAAGTTGCCTTCTTTGGTTACTTCTTGGGAAAGTTCTTTAAAGAGTTCTTTACCCTTGTCTCATCTTGAGATCTAATGACCTACCTAGGAGAATGTCCAAGCGGCTGAATCTCTTAACTCATCAGAGTTAGGCGTATTCACGCCCTAGAAGCTAGTAACACTTGCACTAGCATTACAACCTAAAGCAAATTTAAGGCAATCGAAGAGTTCTCCGCCCAACCATATCCTCCCTATGTATAGAAAGAAAACCCATTGAACCCAGTGTATACAAACCCATTGAACCCAATGTATGCTTATGACATGCATGGTGCCAAGTGTTCTGACACCTCAATCAATTTCATCGGACACCCAACTACTATGTGCATGTAACTGCCTAACTTGAGGCCTTATCCTCCGTTGGGCCCCGATCCTCAAGTTAGGCCTCTTATTGCTAGTACTTGGGTCTTCATGGGTGTCTACCCCTAAATTGGGCCCCTCTACACACACATGCCATTAACATTGTCTTGCCTTGTATTGCTCCTAACTCTAGGAATGTCACAGGCTCATAACACTCCCCTTTGGACTTTAGACCATAAGTAGACGTGATTTTGGGAACTTGGCCAATATTTTGACCACCATATAGGTTTAACTCAAAAGAGGAAGAATCAAGATGAAATTATCAAACAAAATTGATAACTTTAAAAAAATGAGACATATTCGACCAGCAAGTCACCATTGGGGGGGGGGTTCCAATTCTTCTTAAAGGTAAGGAGGATGGCGGTTTTTAAATATGTGGATTTCTACGGGTTAAATAAATTTACTATTAAGAACAGGTATCCATTGCCAAGAATGAATGATTTGGGGGATAAATTGAGTGGAGCTAAATTCTTCACAAAGATAGATCTCCATACATGATACCATTAACTATGTGTCCGTCCCGATGACATTCAAAAGACTGGTTCTAGATTCCAATTTGGTCATTCTGAGTTTCTTGTACTTCCATTTGGATTGACCAATGCTCCTACTTTTCAACAATGAATGTACTTTTCAACGATGATGAATGATCTATTTTGTTCATATCTAGGAAAGTTTGTGGCTGTATTTCTAGATAATATTCTCATGTACAATAGATTACTGAAGGAACATTTGGAGCATCTCTGAGTTGTCTTGAAGATCTAAAGGCAAGAGAAGCTCTTTGTGATCGTGATTTCAAGTTCAGTAGATATTTCTGGTTGGTTGCAGTCCATAAACTTGAGATTTCTTTTTAAGGGAGCAATGGTCAAACTAGCGTTTGCCTCCCAGAAGTGCAGTAGATAGGGCACAAACAGATCTATTTTCAGTAGCTATTTGGTTGTTATTTGCTCTGGTTCTCAATAAATGTTAATGCTACAGTTTGGGCTAAATATTGGGCCCTTATCGACGCGCATTTGGACCCCCATTTTTATCTAGGGGGGGTGCAGGGGGGCAGCGCCCCCCTCTGCTACTGTCGCCGGGGGGGTCCAGGGGCGCCGACGACTGCCACCTCGGCCCCCCCATGGCGGGGGATCGGGGGGTAGCACCCCCTGAAGCAAAAAGCGAGGTACAATTGCTCTACAGTTTTCTGTCTCTATCCCACTGGAACCATCTGTTTTCGTAACGAACAGGCTAGAGGTTAGTTTTGAATTTTTATCCTTGACATAACCCAACATGGATTAATGCACCTAAATTGGACCATCTTGCACCCGAAACAGTCGGGAAACTACACATTAATAATGCTCTTAATTAGAGCTTTCATCTGATACCCATATTGCCCAAATTTTTTTTTAAAAAAAACGATTCTGGTTTTTTCCAAATCGCGATTCAGAATTGTAGTGCATCTATGGTTAGAGTACATTCAATGTTTCATGCGAGTCAGCTTCTTTAGCGCTTGAAAAGTTTTTGGACACCCATCAAAAGCTATTGAGAAATTTCTTGGTGACTGAAGTTCTGGTTGATTGAAGAGGACATTCTAGTTAGTAGTGATGAATTCTAGTTAGTGGTGATGACGATTTTTGGGAGCAAGCTGATTTGTGAAGGAATGATATTTCTCATTTCCATTTTGAGGTCATAATTGACGTTGGGAGCAGGTTGATTAATTAAGAAAGAATTTGCCTTCGTGATCAGTCATCACCATAAATCTGGCACCATATAAATAATGCCTCCAGATTTTTAATGCGTGAATGATTTGCAAGAATTTCAAGGAGTCTTGCTTCGATTCGGTTATCAAATCGATCCCACATTGATTAAGTTACATCTTATTATGGGACTTCCTAAAGAATATCAGACCAACCACAAAGCCTTGAAGATGCACTTCGCTTTGCAAAGATCTTCACCGATACTGATTCTAGTGTTCGGAAGGAGCAAGCCATACCCAAGGCTGAATCAAAGGAGAAGAAATTCTTCAAGAAGCGGGGCAAAGATAAGACGTACACCGGTTCCCAAGGCGAGAGTGCATCAACTTGGATCGCGCAAGGACCGGCAGTTTGTGTTACTCTTGTATGGAGAAGGGGCACCTTGCGAAAGACTACCCGAAAAAGCAAAAGAATTCTGGAGTCAACCCAAATCTTTTCAGGCACCAGGTAATTCTAGTGTTTCTTTTGTTGATTTATCCTTAACGGATGGCTGGGTTTGTAAAAATTGTATACAGCTGTTTTCTACCCCCATGATCTCATTCGGATGAATGGATTTGCGGGACGCAAAGCTGTGAATGTCTTATGTGATGATGGTTCTACTCATAATTTTGTTAATTCAAAATTGGTGCAGAAACTCCAGGTGGCTACAACACCAAGTAATCACAAGTACGTGGTGAAGATGGTGTCAGGAGAGGATCGGCCAATTTGGGACCAGATTGTTCCTCAGCTACATTTGAAATTCAAGATTGTATGAATTGCAATCCATAACATTCGTGGACTCAACCGTTTCTAAAGCAAAAAGCATGTAAGGAGAAGAAATATCCACATTTCCATTCAATTCAATAAATGAGCCATTATGCAAGAACGACAAACTGTGCGCTACATAGTTTTTCTTTAATGACTTATTCCTCTCATAGAACCACTCCTTACCAAGTATTACATCTCTACTTTATCCAAATTCATAATATGAAAGTCTATCCTTAAAGGCCTAGGAGTCTTGAGAGAGCTCTTCAAGAAAAGCTAAGCCAAAAGTGAAGCAAGTGAATGAGGGGAGTAAGGCCTTTACCCCCTTGCCCACACCACTTTTCCACCTTCCAGAAGCCATACTAGGTGATGGGCCCCAAGGGCACCACCTAGCATGTGCATGGGCCTCTGCCTTATGTGTCAACCCTTATGGGCACCACCCCACCCCCAAGCCACCACTCACCTTAAGGCCACCAAGTCACCAAGTCACCACCCACCTAAGGCCACCTCACTTACCTAACCCATGGGTCATGCCTATCCCCCATTTACGAGGTCACCTCCTAACCACATAGCCTTATGACCTTAGTACCTTACGTTAGACTCCTATGGGCACTCTCCATGTCATAGTACAGGTCTCAGGTACGTAAGTACAACAGGTATAAGGAGATGGAAGGAGGAGGATTTCCCTCCTTTGGAGAAATCCTTCTCCAAATTATTTTATGTGTGTGCCAAGAGGGCTTACAAAGGCATGAGGAGGCCTTACAAATACAAAAGGATAGCTATAGTGAGGAGAGAGGAGTCCCCTCCCTTCAGTACCTGCAAAAAGTAAAGAGGGGAGCTGTATTCTCACCTCCTCTCCCTCTCTTAAAAGACTCAATTTCTTTTAATTTCTTAGTCTCAAGCATTAGTTTGGTGTTTTATTAGTTTCTTTAACTTAAAGTTTATGTTAAAAATTCTGGCATAACCTTATAGTCAAGCTTCTGCAAAGCCAGGTTTGCCATAGGGCCTGGCAAAAAAAAAATTTACGGCTTCCCAAAACTCAAAAACAGTAAAAAAGCCAGAAAACAGCATCTTTCTGATGATTTTTTAAGTTAAAAAACCGATAGACAGAAAGCCCAAAAAAATCCAGCCCTTAACTAGCACTTAAAGTTTAACCAACCAAAATAGAGTTAGGACGATTTCACTTTTACACAAAGATCGGTGGCTCTGATACCAAATTTATAAACCCCCATCGTTGAAGCTGACCCACGTAAGGACACAATGAGGTGACGATGCTCTGTAACCGCCCATCCATAGAGATACTACCATCTCACCTAAGTGCACTGAAGCTAAAGACCACCATCAAGCATGCTTAGGTCTCCCCCAAGCTGCGACATCCCATACCACCGCCCCCTACTTCAACCCTCACATACCTCCATCTCATACCAAGATGACATCCTGGCCTAACCACGTGGGAAGAGCTCTTCATTATCCAGGTGAGAAT
Organism: Diphasiastrum complanatum; assembly: GCA_029204225.1. Lineage (NCBI taxonomy): Eukaryota > Viridiplantae > Streptophyta > Lycopodiopsida > Lycopodiales > Lycopodiaceae > Diphasiastrum > Diphasiastrum complanatum. The sequence goes on from CM055097.1 coordinate 50,757,211, forward strand.
GAATGCCTAGCTCATGGAGATCCACCACTATATACATAGTACAAGTGGGGGTCATCTCCACCAGCATGGTCATGTCATAACCATCGACACATGTCGTTTGTGCGTGTGCGCACTGCCAAGGGTCAATAACTTCGATTACCCCGCGCCAATAGAACATTGCTTTAGACCAGTGCCCTGTCCCGAATAACGAGATCGTCACCTCAGGTAGGCTGTTACGTTCCCTTATGGGTATGTAACAACCTACCAGAATGTCATTGCCATGCTTAAGTTCCTAGTCCCTTCCCAATGATTGCTAGAGACCAATGATCCAATGCAAAAGATTTGGTAGTTCAGGGGTCTACATAAATGGACTAGGCCCTATGTAACATAGAGCTACAATATAAGCCCTAATTACATGTCCCTCACTTATTAAGGATGGCAAGTATGGTGGCCACGTCTTTTTCCTTCTTGCAAAGTGGTCTGGTACCAAGTCAGAGAGATAAAACGACAAGCAAATGATGTATTTGTCAAATTCAAGCTCAATAGGCAAATACAAGAAGAAATCAAGGACCAAGGGAATAACCCTAACCTTAACTAGATTACTTTTGGATTGACACTTGAAGCTAGAATATTCTGAAGATCAAGAATAGGAGTAAGAGTCCTCTTATGTAGTCTGCCAACAGCTTCCCTAACCTTTTTCTGAGTTGTTAAGGGGACAGCTATAGGAGCTTCTACAGATTCCCATGAACATATGTTCTCTTGCAGTAGTGTGCCAATCTGAAGATTAACTCGTCAAAAGTCCATCTTAAATTTGATTGAAACAAATGCAAAACTAAGGTCCAAATAGGAGTGCAAGATGAGCTCAAATCTAATGACAAGTAGGAGTTCAGAATGAGCTTATATGTATCTCAAATACGAGGCAACTCAAATCTAGTCTCAAATATTATTTCTTTATACGGAAGTGAAAATGCTGATAACATGCTTCTTTTCTGCAATGCTCCAATCAGTCAGACCATAACTATTTGCAAAGTAAAGGGGGTTATTGAATGAAGGATATTTAACTTGTTCTGGTTGTATGCCTCTAGAGGTGTCACCGTTTAACAGTCAGAATCACGTATTGTCGAAGGGAGAAATATGGGCATCTGTGCTATTTACATTTTGGAATCCTTCAATGCTTTTAATAGCCATAATTTCTTCCAGCCAATCATAGCACCAGATATTTCAAAACTCTCTTAGCCTTAGTTTGTGAGCTGACAGTTATGTCTCTTAGCTCGGAAAAGTGCTTTGGCAAGAACTTGCGGAAAAATCACGAGCTCCATATTGCTCATCAAACTTCAAAGATGGAGTTGTACCTATTTTTTAGACTTATGCAAAATTTATTTTTGACACTGCAGGAGACGATGAGATCTGGTTCGATTCACAAGCCTGTTTTGCATCTGATCCTGAAGACGAGTTTATGACCATTGATGGTGATAATTGTCACTTTTATCTTTCATTTGATTTTAGTGATGCTTTTTTTTCATCTATCGTCGGTTCATCTAGGCCTGAGGCTTTTTCCTATTGATTTAAACCTGAAAAAGATGCAGTTGATTCTTTGAAAGCAAATAGTTTGTTTTTCTAAAAGACAGTTCCTACTGATAGAAATTTGATGCTTTTCCACATATATTCTCCATGAAGTTCTGTTCTGATTCCGTGTTTGTTCTGCTTGTGGTGGTTCTGTTTTCACAGGAAATAGTCTTAGTCTTTTGCAGAGTGGACAAGAGTCTCCTAGACCTACTTTTGCTGCTCTTAAAGAAAGAACGATGACAGTTGATACTGGATTTAGCAAAATTTTAGTGGATGAGCCTGTGAGTTCTAGTGAAAAACCAGCCTCAATGGTAAGAGTATCTACTAGCGAGACATTTGTGCAAAATAAGTTGGATTTTACTATTCTGGATGTTGTTGATGAAAGCCAGAAACTGAATGATGGAGAATATACCTTTAAGCCTAGGAGGCAGACTACATCAGAGGCCAATTTTCAACCTAATGCAGTTGCTCCAGTAATTGATAGTTCAGCTGACCTGGGAGAACATCAGATGGATGGTGATGAAGGATCAATCATTGGATCATGCTTTCCACGTCTATTGAGCTTTAATGAAAGAAAGAAACCTTTAAGCCCTAAGCCTCGGCGAAAATCACTGCGGAGAGTTTCTTTCAAGCGACGCTCCTCACTTAATTCAAATGAGACTTCAAAATTAGGTAAGTAGACTTAATATCTACCTTCAACTGATTAAAATCGTTTGATTAGTTCTGGAAGGTCAGTTTTGCAAGGAACTCCATATTACTTGGGCTCTTTTTTCAATAGTTTGCACTCTAGGTGACATTTTTTTGATTCAATCGGCTGTGTTTTTCAGCAATAACCTGCACACCAGAGACTTTTGTAGCGGTAGAATCTAGCCATATTGAACAATTTTGAATCTTGTTGATAACATGAGTTGTTTTCCCATAGCAGTTAGTCCTAGCATGTGGATGAAGCTCACAAATCAAGTTTCTTCAGCTTCTAAAGTTTGAAATACATGTGTTTCTTGCTTATGTTGGGAAAGTAACCTAGCTTGATTTGCTTGTTTCCCTGCACAGCATTAGTAAGATGTAATCTCAAGGTTCGAGCTGGTCATTGTAAAGTAGTTCTTTTATATTAGAAACACATCATGTCTATCTCCTTTAGAGGGTAAAAAGCTACTTGCTCTTTGACTTCATATATTCCATGATCTCTTCAAGTCTTTTGGCCTTTCAACTTTTGGGCTCCTCTCAAGGAATAGGAGAACCTGGAATCAATGTAGTGATTACTTCCAACAGAAGCTTATCAATTGGGTGTCAGATCTTTTAAAGGAGAACCTGATAGGATTATCGAGATGAATCTCAAATCCTGTGATCATAAAAAGATCAGCAACTTGTTTTCTAGAACTTGTTGGTAAAATTACTGTGTATCCAACCCTCCCTTATAGTCAAGTTGCAGAAAGAGGAAGAAGGCTTGCTGATTGCTCGTGTTTCTTCTCCTGTAACATTATGGGAACTTGTTACTGGTGTAGGCTATGCTTGGTCGTCCAATCAATAAATCCTAGTTCTTTTCTCTGTCCTTGCTAGTTAATTGATAAAGTTTAAAGCTTTTTATCTTTCATATGGATATGACATGTGTAAATACTCAAACACAATAGTAATTGGAAATGAATCTGCTGTGTTTCTGTTGTGGATGCAGGGGATCACAGGGAAATCTTAGAGAGACCTCTAGCTGGATCACAAGTTCCACCTCTTTTGGATGATAAAATGGAACGTTGTTGGTCCGTATTTAGCCCTTCAACTTTCAAGCTCCGAGCACCCAACTTTTCAAGGTATATTGTGGTATATTTTTTAGTGGGAAAAGACTTCACAGTATCAGATTTCTTCTCCCTCTTAGTTGTTGATTTGATCCCTTTACTTGTGCCACCTTTCGAAGAAGAAATGGAAGTGCTGTAAAGCTTAAATGCAGGACATTCTGGTCTGGTTGGATTGATATTATGTATTGAAGTAAGGGAACTGTAGCACACTTGGTTTGATCGTCGTTTAAAGGATAGTCTTCAGTTTGTCAATGATTGTACTTTGTATGGGTTGCACTCGAAAAACTTCTCTTTTGGATTTTATCTTTTTTTGTTTTCATGGTGACAGCTACTTTTGCATTTATTCTAGCAAACTTGATGTACTACGAGCTGTATGTAGAAGTTTTTAATCTGAGATTGGAACTTTCCTTCGCATTTGAAAAGCTCAAATGGTTCTAGTATGATTTGCAAATTGGCAGATACTACCTCAATTGCAATTTAGCTGGGTGTATGGTTCCGCGGTGAAGTTTGTATTCAAAGGTGCACGGCAGCAATCATTGTGGGAATTTTGCCACCATTGTCAAGGACAACATACTAAGAGTTATTTATTTGTAATAAATGAAGAGTATGGGTGTAAAAATTAACATTATTTTTTCTGTACACCATGTTGAATATATAGTTAGTAGAGGGTCACACTTATGCACCAAGGAACAGATTTCTTTGTTTTTCTTTGCCATCACGAGCCAACGTTCTCCCTAGCTCCTTGGCAGGATGAAAGATGTTTCAAGGCATGTTAAGAAACACTTTTTTGCCCGGATTTGTTGTTTTATGTATTCAAGTTTGCATGTCCTATTTGTTATGTTATAATATCATCTTAGTTTCAACTTTGAAATAAGTCAGATTCATTCTTCTTCATGTTCAACCAATGGCCAATAAGTGCATCCAAGAATGGCTTCTGGATTTCTTGAGACTTGTGAAAATATAGCTTTTTACTTTGTGACATTACCTAAACTAAGAACCTTCCTGCTGCAGATGAATGATGTCTTCTTTTTTTGACAGGTTTCATCAGCACTCTCTATTATGGAGAACTAGATGGATGTAGTTGAAATTTTGTCTTAGAATGTAACCAATGGAGTCGGATTCTTACAAAACCCAGATAGTAACTTGTGCTTGGGTACTGATGAGACATAAGTAGTGCTGAATGGCTGAATGTTTTTGCTTTTTGAATTCTAGATTATTGTTGCAATATGGATTCCTTGACTTTTTTGCTGCACATATATTTTTCTAAACTTAACTTTATGACACCACTGACTTTATAAGTTTTTTCTAAACTTTACTTTATAACATCACTGAACCATAAAATTAAATTTGTGAATTTGGGTCTATTCCAGTCTCAGAAATAGATTCTTCTTTTAAAATGTCGATGTTTCTAGTGATCCGTGAATGCTGTGGAGAGTGAATCAAACATTGTCAACATCGTCTTGCATGAACAGGGAGAAGAGGAAAGAGCATGCTCCTTCTTTATCTGTGTTTGAGCCAGTCGGAGCAGATGTATTCTTTTCAACGAAGAAAATTAACCATGTTGCAAAGTTTGTGGAACTCCCATCTGATGATATGCCGGTTGATTCAAACAAGCTGTGCAATCTGCTAGTAGTTAACGTCCAGGTACTCGTGTTTGTTATTCTTGATTATATTGAAGTATCTGGAAAGTTGAAAATCTTTGATATTAATATGGCACCCTGATATATAAGTTGCAGATTCCCAGGTATTTAATATTAATACATCATCTCGATGTATGAGTTGCAGATTCCCTGGTACCCGGCTTCAGTATTTGGAAGTGCCGGTGATGGAGAAGGCCTAAACCTTGTATTGTATTTTAAGCTTTCTGAGAAGTTTAAGGAAAACCCACCAGCACATCTGAAAGAAATGTTGACGGTACTCTCTCTCTCTCTCATGCACACACACATATACATGCATGTACACATACACACACACATATCTTGCCATCTATAGCTTATACGAAGCAACCTATAAGCATTAAGAACAATGAAAATAATAGCAAACCATCAATCAAATGTTGCTTCAACATAAATAGGCTGCTCTTGTTGGAGAGTAGCAGGATTCTCAAACATTAACTCAGCTACTCACTGCTACTAAGGTTCTCCCACAAAGAATCACTTAAAAACTAGAGAAACCAACCAACCAAGGCTAGCTACAACAATGTTTACTGTCTTTGGAGTATCACATTGGTCTTTACTGGTTGAAGTTTGCCAATTTGTTTGATGGATTGTGATGCCCTAAATGTTGATGCATCTCATTTTTAGTAGTATGGTAAGGATTCTCCATCATGTCTTATGAAATTGTTAGCTGATTACTCACCGACCTTAAGGACTGAGGAGTAATAGGCAAGAGTTGGGTGATGTGCGGACCACATTTCTCCTAAGGGTGCACTAGTAGGCTGTACAGTCAAGTACAAGTGCTGTACAATGCTAGTACAAGGGTTTTGAGGAGTTTTTGATGCTTTTGAGGCAGTTTTTGGGGGATTTCAGACTGTGGTAGATAGTTTCCAGAATTGTGCAGCTATTCAAGTCCGTACAGTACCGTTCCAGGTCCGTACAGTGCAGTACCAACAGTTGTACCAGGGTGACAGTGACTGTATATGTGCTTTCTTGGAGGATAGAGGTGTTTTTTCCAGTTTTTCAGACTTCAGCAGCCAATAAAGTGCCTGCTGGACCTGCTGCTGAGTCAGCAGTCCGTATAGTCCTTGCATTGGATAGTGCAGTGACTGCAGAGCATTTAATAGCCACTGTTTTGTACTGTAATCTGTTTTTAAAGCTGTTTTTCAGACAGCAGTAGGACAGCAGTCTGTATTTGAAAGTACAACTAGATAGTCAGTATAGTACGAAATTTTTGTGTATTATCTAAACAGTACCTGCTATCTGAACAGTACCTGTCAAGTACCTTTAGCATTGCTCAGTTTGGCATTTTTTATGACTGCGCATTAAATTTTGCTAAGGGCTATGATACATTTGGGTGTGGAGAGCATCTATTTCTGCAATTTTTGGGCTACAGTACAAATTCTTGAAAAAATTTTGGGAATCTTGGGCTACGGTACAGAACACATCTTTGAGACTGCATTTGATTTGTTTCTCCCCAAGAAGCATTTTTCATTGGCAATTTGAATTGGATTAAGCCTAAACACACTTATAAATTGAAGCCATAATTTTGAACCTCCATTTAATCAAGAAATTCTTGGAGTTGGAAAGTTTTTTGGTCATTTTGGGACCATTTTACAAGTACAACTCATAATTCTTGATTTTGTTACCACAACAATCTTTTAGCCAATTTTGACTCTTCATTCTGTTACCCATCATTCATGGATTTATCTAGTGACATCACTGTCATAGACAAAATTGATGGGGGCAATTTCCACACGTGGAAATTTAAAGCTTAGAATGATTTTGTTGGCCAAAGACCTATGGGATGTTGTCACTGGTATTGAGGTTAAGGCTGAAGCTGATCAGCCAGCAATTGCCAAATGGAGACATAAGGATGGCAAGGCTCTTGCCACCATTGCTTGGAGTCTCAAAGACTCCCAAATTTCACACACAGCCTGCTTGTGTTTTTCTGTTCTGGTAGCTTTATGCTTCTTTCATTCTGTTCTCAACATCTGTTTGGTGAATACCTGGTTTTGAGGAATAGTGATGCTTTATGTTCCTAGGAGAGGGACTACTACTAGAGATGCTAGTGATTCTCTTAGTTTTGAGTGTCACTTTGTGTGGGGTGACTCTTACTACTCGGTTGCATGTTCTTTGTAACAGGCATTTCATTTTGTGGAGTTATACTCCTTGTTAATATAGTTTTATGGTCTTCTGATTGAAATTATTTGTAAGCTTCCTGGATTCCTTTTGGTACTTGTTCTGCATGCCTTCATGAGTGGACAAAGTTCCTAATGATTGATCTCTTGGTTTGATCAATTGTCTCTTAAAACATGGCAGGCTACATGTTCCTTTTTTGGTGGTCATTTCATGAGAAGGATTTGAGATGGTTGTTCTAACTTTTTTCAGTGCTAAGCATCTTGCCTTTTCATGCACATCAGCTTTTGGTTGCCTGCTTGGTTTTTCTAGTGTTCCATGCTCCAGAATTCATTGTATTTGATGTTATCACTTAGTATCCTTGTCCCAAGTGGACTCTGGTAAGCCATAGGCTACAATATCTCTAGAAGCCAGTTCCCGCGGCGCTCTCTAAACTTTTTTTGAAGTTTCACATACCTCAAGGCTTGCAATCTCAGTCTTTTTACGTACTTTTGTCATTGTACTCCCTTGAGAGAACCATGTATGGCTTGATGCTCAGTAGCATTGGCTGTGGTTGTCCCGTCATTCTTGGAATCTTGTTCATTTATGTTGTTCCAAAAGCTATTGATATCCAATTGGGCCAAGACATGTATTACTAGCTGTTTTGTCCAGAAACTGAGACTGAGACATTTAAATTTTTACGTAAAGTCCAGAGCTGATTTGAATTAGCATTACCTATTACAGTCAATTAGGATTATTGAGATAAGTTATTGTTCTATTGTCCTGGATCATTCTTTTACCAATTTATCTTTTTAACTTCAGACACTTGTAAAAAATCTGTTTATTTTCCCATATACCTACAAGGAGATTTTTCTACCATGATGTCTAGTCTATGCAATTTGTGTTTTTTTAGGTTGAGAAAATTTTGCTAGCAGTTGCCATCCATGAAGAGGTTCAGGCTTTTTGGTTTTGAGGACTTGCTTTCCTTGTGACCAAGTAACAATTTTGATCTTGTCAAAGTCTGCCTACTTTGAGTCATAGAGTTAGTCGGCAGTTCTGTCTGGGGAGAGTAAATGAATCTTTTTTTTCTGGCAATGACTGTCTGTTGAATAGGCTGTTATTGGCTAAATAGAAATTTTAGTGACAGAAATTTTTGGACGATGAAGTGGAGAAAGTGAAAGGGCTGGTTGGGGACTCTTTCTTACATTTCAGAGAGCGACTGAAAATCGTTGCCCGAGTGATGAACCCTGACGAGTTGCATCTGACTGCTCCTGAAAAAAAACTTCTTGTAACATACAATGAGAAACCGGTCCTCTCACGGCCTCAACATGTTTTCTACAAGGTATGTACTATGCTCAAGTTATGAGGTTGAAATAATTTCCATATATGCTCAGTTTGTGAAACCTGCTTTATGTAAGAAAACGCTGTCTGTTTGGTTGGTTTCTGTAATTCTGAGGCCAAATCCGTACAATCATGCAGGGAAATAATTACCTTGAAATAGACTTGGACGTACACCGATTCAGCTTCCTTGCACGGAAGACAGTAGAATCTTTTCGGGAACGATTGAAGCTATGTATTCTGGATATTGGACTTGTAATCCAGGTAGGCCTGAAACGACTGTGAATACTTGCAGACTTTATAACAATTCCAAGATTATGAAGCTTTCATTTCATCTTTAAGAACCTCATGTATGAAGGTGTGAAATAGATGATTGTTGTATTCTTTTCTTTTTCCTTGTTTAAAAGCATGTTGAAGGCCATGTATAACATATTCTCTGCACAGGGGAACAGGCCGGAGGAGTTGCCAGAGTATATGCTTGGTTGTGTGAGGCTCAACAAAATTGACTTTGATCATGCCAAGATTCTAAGTACCGAAGAAGGGTTATAATTAACAGCGGCTTGGGTAGTCATGGGAAATGATTGCATGAGGTTGTCCATAAGATCAGGGAAATTTTTGTAGTCTACAGTAGCATAATCTGGTGCTTCCTCAAACAAGAACCATCATGTTCAACTTCATTCTTTGTTTTAGTTATTTTTAGCAGCAAGAAATTTTGGATGATGCTTTGTACACCCCGTCAATTGTTTAGTTAAAAAAGCATGCATTCATTCGTATTGTCATCTTCCTTTTACCAGTGCTAGAAGATACTTGCGAAAATGTACAGAAAACTGCGCTCCAGAAATTAGGGTTAGGGTTTTCCGGAACTAGATTTTTGAAAAAATTTCTTGAAGTTTCTTTGCTTTTCCATGAAATTTGTTTAGGGGAACTGTCAAAAATACTTTCTAAAGTGGACATTTTTTTAGGATAAGTATCTATAAGTTGCAAACTTTGATGCTATACTCGATGGGTTTCAGAAGTAGCTAGCCTAGCACAAACTGTTATCACCATAATTGGCGTATTTTGAGCTTGGGGGAGTTGTCACATAGCTCTCTTTTGCCATGTTTATTTGAAATTGCACAAGTAACTTAGGGATCAATCAGACATTTTGTTGGTCGTCCAATTGTTGATGCCATATAATGTCATGGTACTACTTATTTTAAGATAAATAATCCATGATCTGTGGTCTCCATTTTACAATTCATCTTGGAATTTGAAATAATGTATATTTGAATTTTAGTATAGAGAGACCAATGTAACAAATGTTTGACCTATCCAATCCGCCAGCATTGCAGCACAATACTCTTTTAAGGAAACCTTTGAGGAACTTGACCTAATGAGGAATCCTTTGCAGGAGCTTAAAGATGATTATTGGAATTCTATTAAGACTAAGTTGGTCAATCTAGGTGATTCAAGACCTTTTTGGGTGATATAATGTTTATTCTAACATTATTGCAATGTTTATGTTAATCACACTCTTCTGTGGAGCATTTTCAAGTGGATCATCGAGAATCATGAAATTGTTTCTATACACTTGTTCAATGGCATAGGGTGTGAGGTTGAAGGCTAAGAAGCATGTTTTGTTATGAAGAATTTTATCTCTATCCACTATCCTACTTTCAACACCTTTCTAGTAGTAAACTTGTATGTTAACTAAACTAACTATCAAGTTTTTTTTTTCAGCCATGAGTGTTTTTCTTAAAAAACACAATTGTGATCTGGGTTTCAGTGTGTTTCAAAAAGTTTTTGCAGCAAATTGTGATCTATTGCCACCCCCCCCCCCCCCCCCCCTCCAACACACACACACACACATATCTATATAGTATAAAACTATTTTAAAGAGAGAGTGTGTTTTTTTTGTCACGTTGTGCTGTAAAAAATGTCACGCTGTGCTGCCAAAAATGTCACGCTTTGCTCGCAAAAAATGTCATGCTTTTGCAAAAGAAAATGCTAAAAAAGGTTTGAAAAAAAATGTATGCAGATGTGTGCCTTGGTTTAAAAGTCATGTGTGTGTGTGTGCGCACGCACACCAACTATTTGTCATCTTTCATGATGACAAATGTGTGCCCTTCTCATATCCTTCTCATCCCTCCTTCCCCCTCACTCTCAATATGAGCTTTAAAGCTCTTTGACACAAAGTCTGCTACCCGTCGCATTTCAAACTCGCTTTGTAATCGCCACTTGGTTAGTCTCTCTGCTCCCTGATTCCCTCCCCCTCACTCTCATTACGAGCTTTAAAGCTCTTCGACACAAAGCCTGCTACTCGTTGCATTTCAAACTCCCTTCGACACAAAGCTTGCTACCGGCAGCATTCGTCGCATCAAAGTGGTCTCTCCGCTGTGAAAAAAGGTAAAACATATCTTTCTATGTTGACTTTGGGGGCTATGCTTATGATAGTAGAGTTAACTAAGAGATGTGGATCAACCATTGATCACATGCAAATCCATCTTAGAACTCGAGCTTCATCTTGTAGGAGTTTGGCTAGTTTTTTCACATTGTAACTTTTGATGACAATTGAGGATTCTCTTTCTACTTGAGAATTATTGCTTGTACATTCTCTCGAGCAAGGAGTTTTTTTCATATTAAACACTTGGAAACTTTTTTTATCATTCTCTCTCATAGTGAGTACTTAGTTTTTTGAGTCTATGATATGCTTTTGTGCTCATCTTGAATTGTAAAGTAAGATTGTTGTTTGATCATTCATGTGCAATCACAATACCTCACAAGATTCTTCAAAGGTGCTGCAAAGTTCACACGTGCTAAAACTTTACATGGTACCAGAGCTTTGTTGAGGTTAGTGTGCATTCATCATAGCTTGCTCAATTCTTGAGAGTAATTTCTTGAAGGAACTCAGATTTGGGAAACTCGCTTGCAGTCAAACAAGTTTTGATTTATAGGTGAACCAAATCGAGCCTGATTTGCTTCGATTGAGTCCTGTATGGACCAAAGCACTTGTGAGATCAGCGTTTTTCATTCAGGTGGTATATCTCAAGGATTGATCCAAATTTGGTGTTTAATTGCTTGTTGAAAAAGTATTGAAAAGTAGAGTGTGATGCTTTTGTTTCTAAATCAATTCGATTTGATTTTAGAAAGTGAAAGGCAATCAAAGAGGTAGAGAGTGCACCCCATCTTGAGGGATATGCCAAAGAGAGTACACATCTGGCCAATCTCATCAAAATTCTCATTTTGTGTTGTCAATCAAAGATAGAATTGTTAAGACAAGTTTCTTGAGGTCATAGCCACATCATTTCACACAAATGAGTTGTGTTTGAGTTGCATGTGAGATCCTAGAGTGTTTTCAATCCTTTGAAACTTGTGGAAGAAGTTGACATCAAACTTGTAAGTGCTTCATCACTAGATAGGGGCAAGATCTAGATTCAAGTTGATTGATTCTTTGTTGTGAGCAAGATCTCACATATTTTGTTACAAGCTTTCAATAGGTTGGATCAACATTTCAAGTTGGATCCTAGGTTGAGAGAGAAGCTACACATTCAATTCCACTTTTTTGTCATTACTAGAAAATTTTTCAAAGAGAACATGACATCCATGACATATCTCTTGGAACCTGGTGAGAGATTAACATCTTCGAACTATGCTATTTGGAAGATAAGAATGAAATCATTATTGGTTCTTCAAGATGTGATGGACATTGTGTTAGGAATTGAAGTAGAACCTGAAGGTCCTAATGAAGCAGCTCAAACATTCAAGAAGAGATTCAAAATTGCTCTTCATTTTATCAAAATGGATGTGTTGTGTTTTTTAATTTTAAATACATAATCGATATTCAGGCCTTCAAATTAAGAATCACAATTAAGTATTGTTTACAACAAAACAAAGCTAGGATTAGATACATTTTTGCATATTGATATGTGTATGGGTAAGGAGGATCACTTTATCATACAAGTATCAACAAACACATGATTCTATAAATATAATAGATAAAAATCAAACAAGAACAAAATGATTACTTGGCCAACACACTATCGTACATAATTACTTGGCCAACACACTATCGTACATAATTTCATCCTTCCAATCACAATGGTAATATGGGAATCATATGTTACCACTATAATAGAAGACACATCACCATATGTCACCACTGCAAGAAAGACACATCACCATATGTCACCACTACAAGAAAAGACACATCACCATATGTCACCACTGCAAGAAAAGACATGTCACCATATGCCATCACTACAATAGAAGAAATTCCACCATATGCCTAAGCAATTATTGTTGGGTTCCAAATCTACTATTTTTGGTCTTGCAAATATTTGAAACTTTGATTCTTCCCTAATAAATTTTCTTAAACTTGTGTAGAGATATAAGTCTTGGCACATATCTGGGTTATGTAGAATATTCATGAGACGAAAAACCTAAATGTTGATTTCTTGCATATAATTTTAAATAATTTTTTCCATAATAGTTTCATAGAAAAATATGATTTAAATCTACACTAATTGAGCTTACATTTAAGAAGTATTCAACAAAGTTGAACTTGATCAATATAATTGGAAGATCATTTGAATCATTCTCTTCAGCCAAAACACTCTCATACATGAAGGATTTTAATATTATTTCATTTGATAGAAATTATTACATTAATAGAATATTGGGACGTGAATGGTCCAAATAAAACATGAAAATGCAACTTCAAGACAATCAACTACATTCAAATAGAGAACATGAAATTATACTTATGAAAATATAGCACAATGGGCTATTGATCGAGGAGAGAATGAATTTGGTATTTTGATGAAAATGGAAGACTAGCACACTTGTCATATCTTTTATTTTTGTATCAAGTAAACATATGTACAATTCAATTAGCATTTGAAGCTCGAGAGACAAGATTCAAGTAAAATTTTGACTTGATGAAAGACATGTCAGTAAAGGGATTGTCTCCTCTCCAAAAGGTGTAGAGTTAATTGCACACCATGACATACAAGAAAATATGTTATCAAGCAGTTTCAAATGCAAGAAAAACAGTACTTGAAAGAGAAAGTCAAGAGGAAAACAAAAAGAAAATTGAAGATAACTCACCTCACTCTGATTTATATCATGATAAATGAATTAGATACTAGTTGGTCCAAAAAAAACCTACTAGCTTTTAAGTTTATTTTCGGCCTCTCTAGATGATGTGCTTGCACAAAAGTGTTCAAGAACTGGAAGCATTATGTAATTTGATTTTAATTCGAGTGAGTCATTCACGGTCTTGCTCATTGGAGGCCTGACACTCCTCTCACGAACTTGCTATGTTCTGCTCGTTGGAAGGCCTTCACACATTATTCTCTTTTGCATCTCTGAGCAACCAACCATTCTAGTAATCGATCCTATGTTTTCTATCTAGTACGTGGCGTTTACAAGATATATTAACTATAAATTACAAGACAAGTCTGTGCTTAACTACTGGTTAGATACCCTCTCTTTACGTTGCCTTCGCGGCTCTGTTAACGCCACTTGGCGGTGGTTGTGAAGGTACAAGGCCTTCAAACTGCAGTGACCGCAATCTCTTCGTAGTGATTCACATGTGTCACTGCTGATAGTCGATGAGGTCGATGAAGTCGACTAATCTTGATGGTCGGACGATAGTCGGTTAATTAAGTTGATAAGTCGGCCAAGTCGGATAGAATATCCACCACTGGCTATGCTTTCGATGTTCAAAAAAGCTGTTTTCCTTTGTCAAGCAAAAAGCAGAATACTATATCGCTTTCCACTACATAAGTTGAATATAAAGCCTTATGTTCTGTGCGGTTTAACTATGAGAGCTACTCAAGGAAATTGGGGTAAGACAAGCCAAAGGTACAGTCATCTCTTGTGATAGTCAAAGTGGAATCTAGCTAGCTAAAAATCTAGTGTTTCATGCTAGGAAAAAACATATAGAAGTAAAATATCATTTTATACATGAAAAGCTACGTTCAAGAGATATAGATGTGGTTCATTGTAAATTATTGTTCACCTTAACTATATGGACTACTTGCATATCGTGTCTTTTTATGGTAGAAGTTCCTTTCACAACTTCATATTTCCTTAATTTTTTATTCTTCTTTTTTCCATATTTGGCTAGTAAGTTGACTTAGTAGAAACAAAATGCACTTCTTAGAAAATCACAAAAGTTTTGGTAACAAAATGAGGTAATATGTCAAATAAAGTTTACTGCAAAGCTACCTATCAGATACAATAGTTTTATGGTCAGGATCATAGTTCACTTGATAGTAGATACATTTTCTAGCAATGAAAAGAAAGGAGTTGTGACAAGGTAGATGGGAAGTCCCACTACAACTTTGATTCATATATTGTGCAAATACTAGAAAACATGTACACCTTATATGATAGATTCTCCTTAAAATGAATCTTTAGTTTTAATCTCTTCACTATTTCTTTTGTCCTTGAAAATTTTACATTCAAAACTATTGCTTTACTTCTAGGCCATTCAAAAGACAATATATGTGGTGTTGTTCATTACAAGTGACATGACTAAGTTTGTGGGATGAAAAATATTTTATGTTGATTTTTGGAAGAAAAAAAAATTAATGTTTTTTAATAGAAAAAATCATTCAGCATCTATAACAAGAACGTTGTAGTGTTGCACATAGGCTTTGGCTACATAAACAATGTTTCGTGTGGAAACTAATGATTCTTTTTGGTGCTTTGAAAATGATTAAAAACATAAAGCAGTACTTATTTTTTGAGGAAAAGAAACTCATGATCTTGCAAGTGCACATTGAAAATGTACTATGTAATGATTCTCATTTCGGTTTGTGACCTTAATTGTAATTTCATAATATTGTGTTTAAGATATTATGCATTTAATGTCTTTGCAATTTGATTTTGTGTCATTATAGAGTGTATTCAATAATCATTGTAGCTTATTCATACATGGTCAAGTTGTGAGGGGTATAAAGGTGTAGCCTCTTTCAAAATTAGTTGTAGTTCATGTCCAAAAAAATTATATATCTAGTTGGATTAACTTTTCGAACATCAACACTAAAATCACCAAAGTGCAATTGTAGAAGTGTTTGTAAGTATTGTTTGTGATACATTATAGAGCATCTATTGTATTGGTTTTATATTGATTTTGGATGCTTGTAGACAAATAGTTTAAATTCATGTTCCCTTGTAGAATACTACATGTCTTTGTTATTGATTTTAGTGGCTTTGTGATGGTCCTAACAGAAGCATACTTTGAGTGAACAAAAATTTATGAAAGTTGTAGCTTATGCTTTTAAAGTAGGTTCTTGTATCTTCTTTATATGTTTCTTGTAATTAGAAAATACTATATCCTACTAGGCAGTTGATTGAATTTTAGTGAAGGTATTACTTCTCCATACATATTTTTAATAGCGTGCAGGATGAAATGGGTGTCTAAATATTGGTTGATGTTGGAAACAAAAAGTTTTCAAGTGGTACTGTCTTTACATTTCATGTTGTACTTTTTGGTCAGTGATGAAGTTTTTGGAGTTGAAATGTCAAATCATATGTTGCATCACTACACCATTCTATTGGAGAATAAAATATCTTTTTTAATTGTTGCTTACTTTACTATTTCATTCAGTTAATAAAAATGCATTCGATCATACTTGTGTGTGTGTGTGTGTGTATTTAATCTAGAAGTTAAAAACTTCACTCATACTGAAGGGCGAAGGTCTTTGGCAATGGGTAGAACTAGTAGAAGAGAAGCCAATTACTCATGGCAAAGAACTTCAAGAATGGAGTTTGAAAAATGACAAAGCTATAGCAATTATTGCGTCTTCAGTGAATGACAACATAATGCTAGATCTTTCATCAACTTCGAACGTGAAAGAATTATGGGAAGAATTGCAAACCAAGAATGAAACTCAATCTCGTAATCAAATCATGTTCTTGGAAGATCAATTAACTTACCTACAATGGGACGGCAAAGACCTGACGACTTTCACATGAAAGATAAAGGATCTGTTTATTTCTTTGCAAAATTCCAGCATAGAAAATGCAATTTCAAAGGAAAAACAGCTTAGCTATTTTCTTCGAGCCCTATCCAGGTCATTCCACACAACTCGAACTTTATTGGCGAAAGATTTGACAATGACACTTCAAAAGGCAATAGATGGAGTCAAAGAGGAAGTAGAAACTTGTGAACGCTATGACGATAATGGTGATTCGAAAAATGCTCTATTTACTCAAAAGAATAAATCTTCGAAGAAGTCTAAATCTAAGAGGGAGTCGTCTAAGCAGAATGGAAATCGTTCAGATGAATCCAAGACAAATGATCGACAATCAAGAAAACAATAAAAAAGTTCTGGTGATAGGAATATTTGCAATAGATGCAAAAGATTAGATCATATAGAAGACAAATCTTGGTTAAATCCAAAGATTGATTGTATTCATTGTCATAAACGGGGTCATGCAACAATAGACTATTATCAAAATTCCAGGAACAAGAAGGAGCAGAATCAAAGCGAACCTTCAGATTCAAATTTTGTCGAAGACAAAGCAGAATGCTCCAGAGCGGCAGAAGACATGACGACAAGAAACTCAACAGCATATGTTTGTGCTGATCTATGTTGTTCATCAAATTCAAAAATTCAAGCAGCAATACTTGATTCAGGAGCCACCTCACATTTTGTTTCCTCAAAACAAATTTTGTCTGAGTACAAGAAGATGAATTATTTGAGATTCATTATACTTGGAGACGGTTCTAAGCATGTAGTTGATGGAACTGGTGTACTGTGGTTAGACACGAATCAGGGTGACAAGAAACTAGAGGAAGTTCTCTATGTTTCTACTCTTGATAAAGATCTTCTATTCGTAGCAAAGATAGTCGACACAGGAATGTCAGTAACCTTCACAAGGGACTCTTGTAAATTGTTCGATGAAAATTCTGATAACCTAGTTGCTAAAGGTTACAGAGAAGGTAATTTGTATCACTTGAACATTCAAACTCGAGTCGAATGAGCAAATCAAACTCAAGAATCGATAGATATTTTGGGGCACAAGAGGTTATGTCACGTGAACATGGAGGCCTTATACCAAGCCAACAAAAGTCAGAGAATAAAAGGAGTTGAAATTAAGAGTCGAGATATTCGAACTACCTGCGAATCCTGTCTTAACGACAAAATGACTCGAACACCTTTCAGTAAAGATGTTTATAAAGCAACTAAGGTACTGGAAATTATGCATTCGGATATTTGTGGACCATTCGAAGTATTGTCTTTAGGTGATGCAAAATACTTTGTAACGTTTATTGATGACTTCAGCAAGTTCGTTCTAGTATACTTTATTCGTACTAAATCAAAAGCTTTCGAGAAATTCGTTGAGTATACGAATTGGGCTGAGACAACAAGTTGAAGCAAATTCGCACAGATTGTGGAGGTGAGTACATTTCCAACGAATTCAAAACTTAGTGTACTGATCGAGGTATTATGCATACGAAGACTACATCATACACACCTCAGCACAATGGAATTGTAGAACGAAGAAATTGTACACTAATGGAAGTTTCCAGGTGTATGATGGATCATGCGAAAGCACCAAAACAGTTGTGGGCGAAAGCAGTGGCTACATCAAATTATCTTCAAAATAGAATTTTGAAATCTCGAATACCAAATAAAACTCCTCATGAAATATGGTGGAAATTGAAGCCAAATCTTGCTCATGTTCGGACATTCGGATGTGTAGTTTATATGCACATACTAGACAAATTGAGAAAGAAACTCGATGAAAAGATAGAACAAGGTTTTCTGGTAGGATTCGAGTTATATTCGTCATATTATCGAGTCTACATACCCGAAATTGGCGGAATAAAAGCTGCTCGAGATGTCAAATTCGATGAGTCAAAGTACATAGCAGATAGTGACTTAGTCGGCTATGAAATTCTCAAGACTTGTTATGAGCTACCAACGACAGAAGTAAAGCAAGCAGATGATGAACGAGAATTACCATATTCAGAGGGAGTTAAAGATTGAGTACCTGATAAACTCGAATCATTTGTTCGAATTCAAGCAGACCAGGTCAAACCCGAAAATGCAGAATTGAATTTGAAACCTGTACAAATTGTGAGAAGATTTGATAGACAAAGAAAACCACCAATAAGGATTGGTCAGGATGTTTCAACAAATATAACCATTGAATTTTGTGGCTTCACAGACGAATCTCAAACATTCGAGAAAGCTATTCATGGACCAAATAAAGATCACTGGATTCAAGCAATGGACGACGAAATGTCATCCATGTATAAGAACAATGTATGGACACTTGCACCTATATCTGTTGGAAGAAATCCAGTTCCAGACCCTTTCTCATTTTTTCCATCTTGACTTTGCTCAGTAGGAGAAACAGGTCTTCCAGGAACTTTCTTGGTTTAAAGCGCGTAATGAGAGTGTTAGCCGATATTTTTGCACAGAAAATCAGACTAATATTGAAGTTTAAGTTTGCAATAATTGAAAAAATCGGCATGTAAAACTCGATTATCAGAGAAAAATTGGCACAAATTTGCCTTAGAATTGGGTCCCAGCCCGTCCTAAAGTGGCTAGACACAGTTTAAAAGTAAGAAACTGACTTTTGAAAAAACCGTCAAAAATATTTTGTGGTCAAGTTTTGTAAGACCGAGCCAAAAGTGCCAGTCCACCTAGAATTGGGCCCCAGCCCGTCCTAAATGAGGCTAGAGCAGATTTTGCGGCCTTAGAAATGGTCGGTAAATATTTTACGGCTTTTCAAAAAATGGCCAGTTGTAAAAAAATAGCCGGTATGACCGTGCTAAAATCTCACTATGTACTGAGTCCATTTTTACTAATATATGATCACTCAGTGTATTTTTCAAGGAAACCGTGTTGTCGTGGGAGCCCTAGTCATGAATGCCTAAAAAGTCAACTATAGAAAAAAAAACTGAGAAAGAAAAATTTCGGGTAAAAACGGGACCGAGAATATGGATTCAGTGTCAAGGAGTCACAGAAGCCCTAACGGCAAAGTTTGGGCAATTTACGGACAATTAACGAAATGTGCGGGCCAAGTGGTTACCCAACAGGCCAAAAATCCAGACAAATGAGCAGCATTTGCATGGCCCTTGAAAAATTAAAGAAAGGCCAAAAACGAAGGTACCCAAAGAAAAAATGAAGGCCGCCTACTAAAAATAGGGGTTGAAAAAGGGCCTCACCCAAAATTTGGATATTAAATGCCAAAAAACCTTGGAGGCTAAAAAATTTGAGAGGTACACCCACTAGCCATTGACATTTTGGGCTTCTAGGGTGTACAAAAGGGGAAACTTGAATGGCCTCCCTAGCCTTTGACAAAAATGGCGTCTTGGCTAGTTTTGGCAATGGCAATGAGGGCTTGAAGGGCATGAAAATTGGCAAAGCCTCATTTTGAAGGGGAACACTTGGGATTTACTATATAAGGAGGCCACTCTTTGTCTTAAGGATTCTCCTAGAGATTCTAGCTAAATGAATTATCATCTCTTAGAATTTGGATTCTAAGGAAATTCTAACTTGAAAGCTAATGAATTATCTGTCAGAGTTGTGGATAATTTCAGACTGTATATATAATTATTTTATTATTTCTTTAACTTTAGTCTCTTAAGTTAGGTTATTTTACGCAGTGTTTCATGTAAGTGTTTTACATTAAGGTGATGTTACTAACTTGTGTTGAGTGTAACCATGTTGAGAAAACATATCTCTTAGTGTACTTTTCAAACCAAAGTTTGTATTTCAGAGCAAAGATTAACGATTGGAAATAGGTTTATCTTTGAGTACTTGTTTGATATGAAAGTCAAACCAAGGATAATGATTTTCTCGGTTAATATTGAAAGTTAAAGAAACTGGTATTTTTTTTAGTTTAAAGAGTTTCTAAGGATAGAAGTGGTTTAAGGAGGGAAGAATATTACGTACATGGCCAGTAAGTAGGATTCAGTATACTCCTAGTCTTGGATACATGGTACTCCAGTAAATCAAACGGCTAGTTATGCCACGTCATACTGGATGTGGCCCGAAAGTAACTAATATCCTTGTGAGGCCCAGACCACACTAAACGGAGTTTAGACAAGGTATGAGACAGTGTATGCAAGTGTAGAGTTATCAATAACAATTCTATGAATAGTTGGTCCATGCTTAGGACTCTATTCTAGGTGAATCTATGTATAGGGAACTTAGGGCTATGCATGGCTATGTGCCTAGGTTGCTTTTGGCTCTATATATTGAGGCCAAACTCGCTCTACTCCTCATTGTAATCATTGATTCATTGCCAGGGTTTCACTCTACCTTTATGCTTCTTAGTCCTTGGCTTGGGGGTGAAGCTTCTAGAGCTAATTGGTTGCTTCTATTTGGTTGGGTGGTTGCTCCATAGTGTGTTTTCCATTGTGTTTTGTCTTGTAAGCAGGATCTTAGGGAGTTTACCTTCTAACTACAGCAGGTCAAGTCTATGCCAATTTGAAATTGCCAACCAGTTTGATTCAAGCCATGTTGACTGCTCTATTGAGTTTCTAGAATAAGCTCTAGTGAGTACTTGAAGCAAAAGGAAAACATTGACAATATATGGCAATAGTGTAAACTTCACCTGTAATTACTAAGACACCCTTTTTATTTTTATATCGGTTGTTGTAATATTATAATGCGTAAGAGAACTTCTATGAGATTGAGAAGTTAATGAGGAGAACCTAAATAGAGCTCAGTCATCTTGTTGCTTCTTTGTGTACTACAAGATTATATAGACCAACATACCAATAATATCATTTATCTCAAGAAGCCAGGTTGGATATGGGATATTCTAACATTGTCCAAACTGCTATCCTGATTTTGTTCCTCTTGTCCTCTTGTGCAGGTCGTTGAAGTTGCTTTCCATAGAGTAGGAAGATGGTTATGATCTTTACATATCCAGTTATTAAAGCACTTTGTTGAGTACCAAATTCTTTTAGATGTCTGAACTCTTCAATTCCTATCCAACATCCCAGTCCTTTGTTTTTAGTAAGATCTTCATGATGCACGAAAGAGTATATCTTGATCGGTCAATATGGTTCACTTGCTCTTTCTTTTAGCTCAATTTGATTAAATTTTAGATGAGCAAAATTCTAATTACATTTTTGTTTGTTCAAAGGAGAACTTGTAATTATAATTATTTTATTTCTTTAACTTTAATCTCTTAAGTTGGATAATTTTATACTGTAATTATAATTATTTTATTTTTTTAGCTTTAATCTCTTAAGTTAGGTTATTTCACCCAGTGTTTCATGTAAGTGCTTTACATGAAGGTGATGTTACTAACTTGTGGTGAATGTAACCCAGATGGTATCGCTTAGTGTACTTTTCAAACCTGAGTTGTATTCCAGTGTAGAGATTATCACTTGGAAAATAGGATTATCTCTAAGTACTTATTTGATGTGAAAGTTGGACTAAGGATAATGATTTTCTAGGTTGATATTGAGAGTTAAAAGAACTGTTCATGTTATTCTTTTCTATTTAGAGAGCTTCTATAGATAGAAGCAGTTTAAGGAGGGAATAATGTTATGTCCATGGCCAGTAAGTAGGACTTAGTATACTCCTAGTCTTGGATACATGGTACTCCCGTAAATCAAGCTGTTAGTTATGCCACATCATACTGGATGGGACCCAAAAGTAACTAATATCCTTGTGAGGCCCAGAAAACACTAAATGGAGTTTAAACAAGGTATGAGACAGTGTATGCATGTCAATAGCAATTCTATGAATAGTTGGTCCATGCTTAGGACTCTATTCTAGGTGAATTCATGTATAGGAAACATAGGGCTATGCATGGCTATGTTCCCAAGTTGCTTTTGGCTCTATATATTGAGGCCAAACTCGCCCTACTCCTCATTGTGGTTGGCAGCCATGGTGCCATTAAACCCTGTTTCTTCTTCACCTAACCTGCAAAGAAGAAAAAACCCTAATTCTACACATGAATCCACAGAACTAAAAACTGCATGGCTGTGGGCGCTATCCAGCGTCTCGGGAGGAGCAGCTGCAGATTCGGAGAGGAGGAGGTGCGATAGCCTATGTTCGGGCTCTCTCTCTCTCTCTCTCTCTCTCTCTCTCTCTCTCTCTCTCTCTCTCTCTCTCTCTCTCTCTCTCTCTCTCTCTCTCTCTCTCTCTCTCTCGGGCGGTTGATCCAACCCTCTATTTGCGATCTGGCTCTCGGGCTAGAGGGCACGAGTTAGGTGAAGAAAAGGGGGGGGGGGGGTGCTTTAACATGCATAGGGCTTTAACATTCATAAAATGTTTTTTTTAGTGTGTGTGTTGTACACAATGGAAATTTTTCTGGTGCATGTTGGGTCTTCATGGCCTCCTCGGATGGCCACAGTCTATGTAAAGTTTTTTTTTGTAGTGATTAAAAATTGGAGTTTAATTCTTTATGGTTTCTTAGAACATTTTTTTGATCCTAAGTCGAAAATTAGTCTCTGTCTTATTTTTTTAAGTGTAAGATGACGATTGCTAAAAGAATTGTTTTTTGTGGGGTTTCGAATGATTTCCACAATTCTTATTGCAATTCTTTGTTGTGTTGGCAGTTATGGCCGACATGGAATAAGAATTATTCAATGAGGGAGTTCCGTCACTGGTTCGAAGTGTGGGAAGCCCAAACAATGGTTCGCAGTCTATTCTGGATATGATAGGCAAATAACTGCTAGAAATCCACCAGAGTAACAAGCAGCGGGATGAACAAATCAAATTTCTTTTGTCTAAGCATGATGCGACACCTTCTTTACACTTAGATTTTCAGCAAAAGTTTTTTCGGGGGACAAGAAGTTTAAACAGTCGGCAATAGTGGAGTCTTGGATTAACAGGTGGAATAGCTATTTTGGTCTGCATGGAGTACCTGAGGAGAAGTGAATTTCTTCAGTATTGATTTTTTTGGAAGGAAAAGCCATGTCATGGTGGCGAGATCTCGATCCTAAGCCAGTCACTTGGGATGCTTTTCGGGATGTATTCTTGAAAGCATTTATGACTGTGGATGAAAGAGACTCATATCGGCATTTTGTAGAGCTTAATATGGGGTTGCGTGACTTGGACACTTATGTCCAAGAGTTCAGGGATCTTCTTATTAAAGTGCCACATTTTCTAAGAAAGTACGCTGAGTGGCAATTTGTGAATGGATTGCCAACGGATTTTCAGAATGAATGGAAGCGTAATTCTTTGAACTCGTTGGAGGATGCCATTCGAATCGCACGTGTGTACGATCAGACGGTGGTAGCTTCTAGGAAATGGGGGCAAGAGAAAAGCTCAACAAATTTTCGACCGCAAAAAAGTCAAAAAAGTTTTTTTGATGAACTTGAGACTATGGCTTATCAAAAACCCAAGTCAGTGAAGAAATCGAAGAAAAAATCTAAGTCATCAGTCAGAGATGCCTTCAAATAGGGATTGTGTTTCAATTGTGGCAAGGTGGGCCATCTGGCTAACGAGTGCCCGTTAAAGAACAAGTCCTCATCTGATCTTATGACAGTTGATTTGCCAGCAGGTAAAATGAAAATTGATGTTATTAGTAGTACTTGTGAATGTCAATTCTGTACATTGTCTTTTGGTCCTCATAATTTGTTTCGAGTAAGGGGCAAGTTGTTAGGGAAAGATGTGAATGTATTGTTGGATTCAGACAGTACTCATAATTTTATTAATTTTCAACTTGTGCAGAGACTCCAGGTGCCTACCAAGCCAAGTGACCATCGTTATGTGGTTAAGCTTGCATCGGGCACAGATATCGAAGCTTTTGAAGTAATGGTTCCGAATTTGGAGCTAGATCTTCAAGGCCATATTGAGAAGACTGATTTCCAGGTTCTAAACCTGGGCCAATCGGACATAATTTTAGGATATGAGTGGTTCTTTAGTAGATATGATAGTTTGCAAATTGATATTAAGAAGCATGAGTTATGATTCATAGATTCTAGTGGTAAAGTTGTATCCATTCTTGGTGATGATACTTGAACTCAGTTTCCGATGGTTACATCGACGGAATTAATAAAGGAAGCTCACAATTTTGATTGTTACTATCATGTTTTAAAATCTTGCTTAAGTGGATTTGTTTCTGAGTCTTCACATGAGAATGATAGTACTAAATCAATTATTGATAGTAATTTCATTGTGAATGATGAAAATCAATATGGTAATTTAGATCATGATCATGAAGAGAAACAATTATTAGCAGATTTAAAGCAAGAATTTAGTGATGTTTTTCCAAGTGAACTTCCACATGGTCTACCTCCGTCTAGGTTAGTAGATCATAAGATAGAACTAATTCCGGGTAGTCAACCTATCTTTCGACAACCGTATCAGTTTAGTCTGAAGGAAGAGGAGGAAATGACTCGGCAAATTGACGAGCATCTCCAAATGGGTCACATTCGACCTAGTAAGTCGCCATGGGGGGCGCCAGTCCTTCTTAAGGATAAGAAAGACGGTACTTTCTGGATGTGCGTGGATTACAAGGGGTTAAATAAAGTTACCAATAAGAATAAGTATATTCTACCTAGGATGGACGATTTGGTTGATCATTTGGGTGGACCCAGATATTTTACTGAAATTGACTTGCGAACTGGTTATCATTAGATTCGAATTCATCTAGGAGATATGTCTAAGACAGGATTTAGGACTAGATTTGGTCATTATGAATTCTTAGTGTTACCGTCTGGGTTAACAAACGGTCCGGCCACTTTCCAGCAAATGATGAACGACTTGTTTCATCCATATCTGGGAAAGTTTGTTGTAGTGTTTTTAGATGATATACTCGTCTATAGTAAAACACTCAAAGAGCATAAGAAGCATCTTAGGACTGTCTTGAGGATTTTGAGACAGGAGAAAATTTATGCTACATAGTCGAAGTGTGAATTCTTTAAGAAAGAACTGTTATATCTGGGTCATGTCATATCCTAGAAGGGAATTTTGATAGATCGGGAAAAGATTAAAACAGTTTTGGAATGGCCAATTCCTAAAACAATAAGAGAACTTAAATCTTTTTTGGGATTTATAGTTTTCTTCCGTAAATTCATCTTGGATTATTCGTTGATTGCTGCACCTCTCAACAATGCATTGAAGGGGATAATTACTCGAAAGGGTAGGCCGAGTCCACCTCTTGTGTGGAATGAGACATTGGATGCAAGTTTTAATAAACTTAAAGAACTAATTGTCTCAGCACCAGTATTGATCATAGCAGATCTGGATAAACCTTTTCTGGTTAAAGTGGATGCTAGTGATTATGGGGTTGGTGCAGTTCTATTACAAGAGGGGAGGCCAATTGCTTTTGAGAGTAAGAAGTTGTCTAATGCACAGACTAGATATACAACTCAGGAAAAAAACTGTTTGTGGTGGTGCATGTGTTGAAATTGTGAAGACACTATTTATATGGTAGTCAATTTATAGTGTGCTCAGATCACCAACCATTAAAGTATTTTTGTAATCATAAAGACCTTAGGGGTCGAAAGGCTCGATGGGCTGAGCTGATGCAAGAATTTGACTGTGATTTGAGATATATTAAAGGATCGTCAAATCAAGTGGCGGATGCCTTAAGTCCGATTGCAGAGATGAATGAGTTGTCATTCACAGAGATCACTATTAATTTCTATCTTTCATTTCGAGGTCTTTATGAACAAGATTCTCATTTTGGACCTATATGGCAAAGAGTTCTGAATGGCTCTCAATCAAGAATTGATTTGCAAGGTGATCAGTTGGATGTGAAAGATAAGAAGGTAGTGGATGATTTTTTCATTTGGAATGGGATTTTGTTCCAGGGGAAAAGTGTGTGTACCAGAAGTGGATGCATTAAAAAAGAAAATTTTATTTGAATGTCATGACGCACCTTGTGCTAGGCATCCAGGTATACATTGTACTCTAGATTTGGTTCGAAGGGACTTTTTTTGGCCAAAGTTAAAACCTTTCATAGAATCTTATGTGTTGAACTGTGATCAGTGCCAGCAGAATAAAGTAGAGCGCTTAAAGGCTGGTAGACTATTACATCCATTGGATATTCCTTCTAAACAATGGATAGTATTTTGATGGACTTTGTAGTTGATTTATCGAGGACGAATAAACAGAATGATGCAATTTGGGTCATAGTTGATCGGTTAACAAAATTGGCTACGTTTATTCCGGTAAAGACTACAATTAAAGCGTCCAATTTAGCTCAAGTGTTTGTTGAACGTTTGCTCAAGCTATATGGGTTGCCATCTAACATTGTTAGTGATCGGGATCCTAAGTTTACAGGCTGATTTTGGACAAGTGTTTGAAAAGCTTGAGACGTCTTTGAGCATGGGTTTGACTAATCATCCGGAATCTGATGGTCAGACTGAGAGGACTAATCAGACGATGGAACAAATGCTTCGTGCATACATTTCACTTAGGCAATCTCAGTGAGAAAAGTATCTTCCATTGATTGAGTTTGCTTATAACAGTAGTAAGCATTCGGCTACTGGGTATAGTCCATTTATGCTTATGTATGGATTTCAACCTAGATCTCTGATAACGGTTGAAACTGAGTCGATTAAAGTTGAGAAAGTAGCGGATTTCTTGTGTGAAATGCAAGAAATGTTAAAATTAGCACATTAAAATGTTTTAAGTGCCCAGGATCGGGTAAGACATTTTGCTAATCTGAAAAGATCGCCTCGGGAGTTTCAAGTTGGAGATTGGGTGTATCTTAGAACTCCAAAGGATTATAAGGTAATGCGCACTGGGAAGCATTACAAATTGTCTGCTAGGTACAGTGGACCTTATAGAATCTTGAAAAAGATTGGATCTTTAGCGTACCGATTAGAGTTACCAAAGGGAACCAAGGCTCATCTTGTGTTTCATGTAATTAGTCGTCTGAAGATGAGTTTACATGAGGGAGTTCATGTTGCCTCTGGTACTAATCTAGATTCGTTTGAAGACTTATTTGAGAAGATTCCTTTAGAACCTGAAAAGATTATTGATACTAGATCCAAGCGATTGCAAAATCAGGATGTTATTGGGCATCTGGAAAGGATATTCTAATGATGAAGGTTCATGGAAATTAGAAGGTAATCTAAGGAAGAGTTTTCCAGACTTTGAGTTCTGAGGACAAAACTAAAATAAGGGGGGAGGTATGTTACGGCCCTAATGGGGGGTTTGTACCATTAGGGAGCTGCCTTAGATATAGGGGCCATGCCTAATTTGGACAATAGCTAAGTGGGACCTTAGGCTATGCCTGCATGCAGTATAGGCATGTGTGTTGCATCCTAGTATGGGATAGGATGTACATGCACTATATCTATGTATGGGTCTTTGCTATTGTGAGTTAGAGGTGCCTACATGCAGTGGACATGCATGGGAGTTAGGCATGAGTTGATAGCACGCTTACATGTGGATTCATTGCATGGACAGGCAGGGGAGGGGTTTCTCTTTATATATACCCACTCCTGTGTCCATTTGATTCATTGAGAATTTGCGGCCGTTATGCTGTCGGATTGGTAAGCGCTTCCTATCATAGTGATTTGCCATACTCCCTAGTGCTCATGGGCTAGATCGGACGGTCTAGGATTGGTTGGGACGGTTTCGTCCACTGCACTCCCTTATTGTATTCTTAACGCTCATTCTCTATTGGAGATCTTGGGGGACGTTTTAGCTTTCGTGGTTAGGCTACGTTCTGCACAAGACGAGAATTAACAAAATTAGAAAAATAACTACTATCGATCAAAATACTAACTTCTTCATCTTTAATTGTGCCTATTAACCTAAATAGTTCATTAGGCAAAAAAGAAACAATACTAAATGAACATTCACGCTCAAAATTAAATAGGTCAGTTTTCAAAATTTTATTTCTCACTCTGGAATTTTGATCATCGGAGCCGTAGTTTTCTATTGTTCAGGACAAAATTTTATCATATGTCCAGGCTTATTGCAAACAAAACAAAGCTTTGCTTTCCTAGCCTTCATCTAGGACATAGATTTTTTCATTTTCTTCTTCTTAGGTGGTTCCAATGCTAATTGATCCAATTTATCAAAATATTTCGAAGCACATTCAGGGCCTCACTTCTTCCCCTTCTTGGTTTTCATAGGTGTTGAAATTTGTTGAAATTGCTTCCTAGACATTACGATAGTGAAATCATATGCTTTCGCAACATTTTTGAAGGTTCTGAAGCACATTTCTCCTACATTCATTCTAATAATCAGCGGACAACCCTAAGACAAACTACCAAAGTGCCAATTTAGTATCGAATGATGGAACTTGATTCCAAAGATCATAAATTCCTATATATAAGACTCTAAGCTCTTGCTACCCTTCTTGCAATTCACGAACTTTTGATAGTAGTCGACATCATCATCTATCACAAAAGCTTCTTTAAAGACATCCACAAAAGCATCCTAGGTCGTGGTCTTAACAGTCAGGCCTCTCCACCATGATGACACCTTGCCACGTAGAAACAACACCATGTGTGAAAAATTCAAGTAGTTTAGTTGAGTTATTTTGGCAATTTTGAGGCCAACTTGGAATTTCAACTTAGAGATAGATTTTTTTATGTCAATAAAGGCCTAAATAGTGTTTTTACTATTTTTGAAAAGTATATATGTGGACGAGGTCAGATCTAGACCCAATCTAATTGGCTAATATAGATACATTGCAGTCACTAAAAACTAGGTTTTTGGTGAAGTACCTAGAAGTTGTTGTTTTAGAGCTAGTTTAGGGAAAGTGGCCAGATGGCATCATGGCTGCTACAAATAGATATACCATCATGGAGAAAGTATGTTGTAGTTCTCTTTATATGTGGAGAATTTTTCTCTTCTGATTCTATTGTCATCTCTTGCATATTTCTTATGATATCTTGAGTTCTAGTGTATAGAATGTGAATTTTCTTGTTGTACTTGGATCCACACATTTGAAGTATTGTTTGATGCTGATGTTGCACAGAAAGGGACTATATCATATCATATCTTAGTGTTTATGATCAGATCTACATGAATTTTGCAATTCTAGCATGGTAGATGTATGATTTCTAGCTTGTGAATGATTCTAGATGTGCATCCAAATTTAGCCAAGATCTAATTGATCCATCAAGCATGTTTTGAATCTAAATTTTTCACATGGTATTAGAGAAGGTTGAAGGTTAAATTTAGTGGATTTTCCAAATATAGAGGTGGATTTTAGGGCACCATCAATTTATGAGTCGTTGGAGTGGTTTTCATCTCAAATCAAGCATAAGTTTCAAGTGTAGAAAGTGGATATTTGTGATCCTAGCATCATTTTAGGTCAAATCACCTAGAGTAGACCAATTTTTTAATCCACTTATTAAAATGTGGGAAATTTTTTTTTTCATGATTGTGAATGTTGCATGATGAATCGAAATAGAGCTTTATAGCTTTTGCTTGATTCAATATTTTGCATTTTTAGAAAACCCTAAAGTTGATAGGATCTCTTGGTTTTGAAGTTTTTGGACTTTTCAAGAGTGTGTTTCAATATTAAGGGAGTTCCAAAGTTCATTATATTGTGTATAGATCAAGTGTGATCAAGATATTATCAAATCTATGTGCTGGGTTTGCTGGACGGGAGAAAAGGAGAGGCTAGATTGTTTAACTTGGTGCAAAGTTTTTCTATTCAAAAGACATCGCCAAGCATGGAGGAATTGAAATACTTCTTGGTGGCTGATAATTTTAGACTCCAAGCAAGAGGAGGATCATTTTCTATATCTCAAGTTGGAGAGGAGGAAGCTATGTTCTCAAAAGGCAAGTGCTCTAAAGGGCAAGATCAAGGTGAGCCTTCTACTTTTGTTGGCAAGAAGAAAGATAGATATAAGCTAAAATGTATCTATTGTAAATTCAAAGGACATTTTTCTAGTGATTGCTTCAAGAAGAAAAGAGATTAAGGTGATAAGAAAAGCAATTTAACTCTTGATGAAGATGGTGTTGATGAACAAATTTCAAATGATGCTTTTGTTATGTCATCATGCTTGTTGGCTAATCATGGAGATATTGATTTTTGGTGGATTGACAATGGAGCTACATCACATATGACATTTCATAAGGAGTATTATTCATCATTTATGGCATTTGAAGGTGACAAGAAGGTGGTCTACACAACCAATGATGGTGAGTGTGCAATCAAAGGGACTGGCACAATCTCTCTCTCTCTCTCTCTCTCTCTCTCTCTCTCTCTCTCTCTCTCTCTCTCTCTCTCTCTCTCTCTCTCTCTCTCTCTCTCTCTCTCTCTCTCTCTCTCTCTCTCTCTCTCTCTCTCTACCAATAGGAATTTGACTTTGAAGGATGTTTTGTTCATTCCATCAATCACTGGTGTTAATCAAATGCCTTGACAAGGTTTCAATGGTGGTGCTAAAATGTATGTGACATTTATTGATGATCTTAGTAGATTTTGTTGGGTATATCTACTAAAGAGCAAGGATGAGTGATGTAAAGTTCAAAATTTCAAGGCAATTCTCTACCAAGATCAAGTGCTTGAGGAGTGACAATTGTGGTGAGTACATTTCTACCGAGTTCAAAGCATTTTGTGTTGAAAATGGGATCAAGAGTAGGCTCACAAGTCCAAGGACACCACAAAAAAATGGAGTGGCCAAGAGGAAGAATAGAACCTTATGTGAAGGATCCAAGCATGAGGTTAGGTGCAAATCTTCCTAAATCTTTTTGGGGTGAAGCTTTGATGTGTGCAAATTTTCTATGCAATAGGTGGCCGAGTGTTGTCTTGAATGGAAAGACACCTTTTGAGATGTTATGTAGTAGGAGGCCGAGTGCCAAGTTTTTCAAAACTTTTGGATGCATTTGCTATATCAACATTACTCTTGACGATAGGACAAAGGAGGATCCATCTTCAAAGAAAGGTATATTTGTTGGTTAAAGTGAGGTGAGCAAGGCTTACAAAGTTTATATTCCTTCAACTAAGAAAGTGGTCATAGGAAGAGATGTCATTTTTTATGAAGGAAACATTCCAAAGGTTTCTTTAAGTGGTGATGTGGTCATGGCAATGTTGATGATACTTTGGATGTTGATGGTGAAGAGTCTTCTTGAAGTCAAAAGCCAAGGAAGACATCAAGGCAAAGGTAACAAATTTTAAGGCTCACTTATGATAAAAAGGATAAGCAAGTTGTTGTTGGTACAAACTATGCTTTCCTAACCGCTTTTGATGAACCTACATTTGTAGAATGGAGATTTTGTGGAGGAGATTTTTATGGAGCAACCTGAGGGCTAAATTTCACATGGCAAGCCTAATCATGTGTGTTTTCTCCCAAAACGTTTGTATGGGCTTAAGCAAGCACCAAGGAGTTGGTAAGCTAAGCTTAACACTTTTCTACTTTCTCAAATTTTCATAATGAGTGAGTATATCATTTACTTTATTTTAGATTTGTTGGAAATGATCTTACTATTCTTCTAATCTATGTGGATGATATCATTTTGAGTGGAGACAACAAACAAGATATAGATGATATACACACTCAAAGAAATGGATGGGCATGCTCATAATAGAATCACTCAAGAAAGCCATCATGAACAAGGAGCTTAAAAAATGCCAAAAACTCATGGAAGATTTTCTCATTCAATTGAAGAGCAAAATGACATTACATGTAAAGCTCCCTCACAAGAGAAAGGGGCTCTTAAATAAACCAAGAGGCTGCCCATGTGGAGCCCAAGTGGCAATTCCACAGATTTACAAGTGGAATTGGCTCCTCCACTACAGGTCACCATCAAAAGCTGGCTCACTCTAATTTATTTAAGAGGGGTCTATCACATTAATTACAAATGTCTATGCATACTAGCTCCTACATGGTCATTCCTTCTCTTGGGATTCACCATGAGGCTCAAATGATTTAAAGCTATATCCTAGCTAGTACTTCTCAGCTCTCATGCTCAGCTCCCATCCTCATCCTTCTTTCTTCCTTCAGGGACCTCCTCGATCTAGGGTGAGAGGTGCTCTTCTAGAATAGCTTGGCTCGGCATCTTGGGGTTCCTCAGAATCTGCCAACATCATCCCTCCCTAATCTATTGCAGGACCCACTGCAACACATATGAAATGACGTCATTTTCTGCTTGGCGCTTGGAAAAGTGTGGATCTTCTATCACTTTCGTAAAAGCAAGTGCTTATTTCATTGCAAAATTGTTTCACAAGATTTGAGATTTCTCAATGGCCTTAACATCCCTGTCCTCTTGAGAACCTCCTGCGAGTCCTGCTCGTCGTGTTGCCTTGTAGTTTGTTTCTGCATGCTCATCTTCCTTCCTAGGGCTTCAAATACTTGGAAGCGTAATTTGCTTTTGAAGAGTAATGGCCCCAGGTAATCTTGCACCTTTGCAATAAATCCAAACTCCTGCCAGTCTTCCACCATTGTGATGTAACGAGAGGACATGAAGGCCGCTCTATAATAGAGTCAAGCCATCATCTGGTGGTTGTCTTCTGACTAGAGGGCCACATTAGGATTGATCCTTATTGGATCTAAGCCTCAATTCCAAACACATTTCTGATTCATGAGAAAGGCCATGGATCTGCAGTATTCGGCACTCTCTCATACACATAGGTCAACTTTGGATTTATACTTATGGCCAAAATCCAATAGTTGCAGCCTTAGGTCATCCAATGATGAGCTTTCAGAAATCTCTGGGATCACTAACCAGTTGACAACTTCAACCGTGGTCGTTTCGTTGGCCAACGGTTTCTTCTCTTGATTGGCATATAGAAGGGATCAACCCTCTTCCAAGCTTGTGCCCTCAGATATTTATGCAACCTTCTACT
Source organism: Diphasiastrum complanatum (assembly GCA_029204225.1). NCBI lineage: Eukaryota > Viridiplantae > Streptophyta > Lycopodiopsida > Lycopodiales > Lycopodiaceae > Diphasiastrum > Diphasiastrum complanatum. Next base: position 50,790,338 of record CM055097.1, read on the forward strand.
ATCCTTTAGGATTTTATTTTGCCACTCAGGCTGGGGTTGCAATGCTACAATGATCTTTTCCCTTGTGGAGTATTAGCTCTGATCAATGTCATCTTTTCTGCCTCTCATATCCCAAGGGTATTTCCTCTCAAACTTTTCAGATTCTTGCGTATCCGCCATATAGGGTCTTGTCTTAATTGGTGAGGCTACCTTGCATTATTGTTGCAGCTTTACCAGGTACTCGGCTAAGGCCTTGGCATCCGTATCACTCTTTCTGGCTCGTTCACTTGTTGAAGGCTCAGTTTTACTCACATTAAAGTCAGCAGGTCTGGGTGAGAATCTTCGCATTTCTAGCATATCAGCCTAGGAGTCATCATAACCACCAGCGTCAATGTTAATCTCAGGGAGGTCATGTGGAGTGTGATTTGGCAAAACTGGCATGGGGGTGACATGTTTAGTAGGATGGTTAATAAGGTTGTACACCACACCAGGAGAACTAAGTTGTTTTAGGAACTCGTCACGTCGGGCCTTGTACGTCTCGGCAGGTCCTTCATAAGGTCTCAGAAGTCGACTTAGAGGGGGTTGAGAGGAAGAGGGTGAAGGAATGGGGTAAGTGGATATGAAGACCTGATGAAAATTAAAGGCAAAATAAGAAGGAGGTTTGAAGTTAGGTTGGGGAATGGAAAAACTTCCAGAAGCAGCCTTAGTCCTCTTGTCATCCAATCCCAAGCCTCCCTCTAACTGCTAGGCTTGCCCATCATAATCCTTTGCCCCGTCATCTCCGTCATTGTCCTTTGGTTTCTGATTAGAGATTCTTGCTTGGGCCTTGCACGTCGTGTTCCATAATTGGTTCACTTTGTCCAACACCTGCTGCAGGGCCTTCGTCACTTCTTTTTCTAATTGTTTCTAGGACTCGAGAATGACTTTTTGTCTGTTTCGTTGCAGCATGCTCAAAATTTCTTCTGTCTGCCACTCTTTCTTGAATCAACCTTATGTATTTTTCCATTCTTATGCTTGAGGCTTGTGGAGCTTGGAACTAGATGTCCTCGGGCTTTACTGGAGGGGCATCAACCGCCATTGCGCTAGATGCTCCATCTCGGTTTTGGTCGATTTGGGTCATTTGTTACTTGAGTTGTTGCTAGACCTCATTTAATTCTGTTGCTTATCCAACCATTGTGACTTTCGGCTCTCTTATTGAAACTTTTTTTTTTCTATCTTTTTTTTCTTTTCTTTTATCTGCTTTTGCTGCTCGGATATGTTTTGGTCTTATTGCTTGAGATTATTTTCCAACTCCTTCTGGTGGCTTACCAACTAGTGCATATGGTAGTTGGTCTCAGATAGGCTTATCATTGAACGCTTGGCTGCTTAAGGTTAGAAATGCTCGGGTATCTGTCAGGGGTGTGGTGCGGTGGCGTTAGTCCAAAAAACATGGGTTGGTGGGGACGCGAAGGTGCTAATGGTGAGAATGGAGGAATGATGTTAGTCGTGATGGTGGTTGTGAGAATGATGAGTGGAGCGGTGGCTTGGGTGGTGGTGGACACATTAGCTGGTGGAATCTGAATTCCCTCTTACTGATGTTTTGTCGTCTTCGTCATCATCTAACTCCATTAGGTCTGCAACATCAAAGTACATGGATGTGTCCATGAGGACGTGGACTTGCTGGGCCTATTCCTCCTAGACTGCTACTGTGTCCTTGGGAATGATATTCCCATCTCCCTCCCCTCCCAAAATTTGTGCCTTTGGTGAAGTTGGCGACGTTGGCGTTGTAATTAGAATGGGGGCAGTTGTCACTGAAGTTTGTTGGGTAGCTTGGAAATCTATGCATATGTTTGCAGCTAAGGATGTGGCAGTTCCATCAGCCCCATCAATGACATGAGTGAGTGAGGATTGCTGTTGGATGCTAAATCTAACATTGAGCTAGCATCCTAGTAATCTGTTGAACTTGATGAGGTTTGATGAGACGATGTGGCTTGTCTCGTGGCTCGTGGTTTGCATTGGAGCTTCTCACCTTTGGACTCTGTGTCATTGGTCTCCGTGCTATCTGAAAACTGCTTCTTTGCCATCATTTTGTTTCTTGTTCTCTGTTGACGTGTTTCTGGAAGCTTTTCCTTTGAGGTATCAAGTGTTTGCTGAGCAAAAGATCCTTCAGCAGCTGGATCTTGTTGCGAGCTTGATCGTGTCGGCTGCTTCTTGATAGTCAACTTCATGATGCTCATGTTTGGTCTTTTGGGTGGTGGCCCTCGTGGAGATAGGGCTCTTTTTTTGGAACCCAAATGCTTGGACGTTTTAGATGGAACTGGTATGTTCCAAGTTTTATCAGCCACCTGCAACAGTTCCTGGAGCTTGGGTCCATTGTTCACTTGTTGTAGGATGAGATCTGTCATCAGATATCCTAGCAAGGTGGAGGATTGCTTATGCTTTATACACTCATGAAGGCAGCTCGAAGCGAACTAGGCCCATTCATAGAGATTTTGGCCATGCAGTCATGAATCTGCCATCATGTGGAATAGAGACATCGGTATCTAGAGGATCTTAGATTTGTAACGTTGTGTGTACTCTGTTAACTAAGCACAAGCAACAACTAGAGCTTGATCATTGATATGTCAACCAGAGGACTCGATCGAGATCTGATGCAAGTGCTTGTTGAGTACTCTATCTCAGTGATGGTGTTGGAGAACTTCATGAAGTAAAATGTGACAATGTTGAAACATGTGGAAGTTCTCAGTGGGATATACTATCTCAATTATCATATTTGTGTTATGGGTGGACAATTTGAGATATCAGAATTGCAAAAGTGAACTGGATCAAAAAATTTATAAAATCTATCCTTGTGAACTAGACCATCAGATGTTGACTTGCAACACTCTCTATGAATAGATAACTATGAGAAAAACATATGGGGAATAAGGAAATACAAACGTAGATAGTCAAAAAACATAAAAATAAGAGGACATGAAAAATAAAAAGTAAAAATAAAAAATAAAAAATAAAAAACTATTAAAAAATGTAACAGAAATATATACAATAGTGATGAAGTTATACTGGGTCAACAAAAAACAACTCTTTGTAGTTGCGTCGTAGACGACCACCATTTACAATGGTGTCAAGGAATACTCCATCAAGTGTTTCTAACTGGACCGTTTCATTAGGAAAGATTTTATTTATGACATATGGCCCTCGCTTCTGAATTTTAATTTTCCTAGGCGCTTCTTAGATGTGTAGAGAAGCACCTGGTCACCTAAGTGTAAGTCTTTGTTGCGTGCCAGACTTTTTGTCGACGTTTGTTAACTAATTGTGCGTGATACAAGATGAGTCAAGTCTCACACAATTGGGCTAACATAAATAGCCTGTTTTGGGCTTCTTGTTCAATTGTAACTTTCTCACATAGATCAGTAGAGAAAGCTTGCATGACTCGCAAGGAAGGAACTAGAAACTCAACAGGCATTATTGTCTCTTGACCGTATATGAGATGGAAGGGAGTAACCCATCCAATGGCCTTCTTGGAAGTTGTGAGGTATGCCCAGATAGCAGAGAACAGTTTGGTTTCCCAATCTGATTGACTAGTTTCAACTATCTTGGTTAGGATCTTACAAATGGTCTTGTTTGTCGATTCTGCCTAGCCATTACATCTGAGATAATATGGAGTACTTTTGAGGTGGATAACAAGGTAATGGCATAAGATATTATCGACCACTTCATTTAAGAAGTGTGAGCCTTTGTCACTAACTAGCTCGATTGGACAGCCAAAACACGTAATGATGTTTTCTTAAAGAAAACGTGCGACGGTCTTTGCATTGGAGTCTTTGGTTGTGCGTTCCTCTATCCATTTGGTGGCGTAATCAGTTGTAATCAAGATATAGCATGCTTGAGTATTTTTGGCTGCTGGGCTGAGGGGCCTAACAAAGTCTATACCCCACTTATGGAAGGCTTCGCCTTCTATAATAGGGGTAAGCAGTGTGAAGTCTGTTTTTGTAGTCTTTTTGGCTTGTTGGAAAACATCACATGTTTTGATGATAGCGAATGTATCCTTAAACAATGACGACCACCATAAGCTTGATCTGAGTATGATCTTAGCAGTCACTTCGACAGAGAAGTGACCGCCACCAATGCCCTCGTGTGCCTGAGATATGGTTGTATCTCATATTCATAAGCGCATCTGCGTATAATACCGTCAACACCCGTTTTATATAACAATCTTGCGATAAGTTGAAAGGGTGCTGCCTTGAGCAAAAAAAAATTTTTGGCTATTGTATTTAGGCCTTCTTTGATCCATTTAGTTGTAAGGAACTAAGTGATTTCCTCAGCTCATAGGGGAGCGGCATTGATCTGGAAAAGGCATGCATCAGGTAGATCGTCGTTGACTAGTGGAGTTTGGAAAGGTGGTCAGCCATGAAGTGTTGTATGCCTTTCCTGATGACTATGTGAAAATTGAATTTCTCAAGTATTAAGAGCCATTGAGCTATACATCCGATTTTACGGGATTTATTAAAAAATATATAATAATGCTTGATGGTCTGTGTAGAAAGCAAAGGTTTGGCCTAGTAAATAGTGGTGGAATTGTTGTACGGTGGCGTAGACCATAGCCAGTGCTTCTCTCTCGGTTGTTGTATAGTTTACTTCAGCAGGCACCAGTTGCCTTCTCAAGAAACATATCAGAAAATCCTTTCCATATTCGTCTGGTTGTGCTAGGATTCCTCCTATTGCATACTTACTTGCGTCGGTATGTACATGGAATTCCTTCGTGTAATATGGGAAACGAAGTATGGGTGCGGTAATGAGTGTTGTTTTCAAGTCCTCAAAGGCTTTTATGTGTTCTTCAGTCCATTGAGGGTCGACCACAACTAAATAAACGAGTCGTGCCTTACTGACGTAGTCGATTATGAAGATGCGATAGTAGTTAGTATGGCCGAGGAAGACGTAAACTTCTTTCACCGTTGCAGGTAAAGGATCTCAACTATAACCTTGATCTTGGAAGGATCGGTTGAAATACCATCCTTGGATATAATATGTACAAAGACAACCCCATGGGTGACCCAGATTTGACATTTTTCAGGGTTTAGTGATATACCAAATAGCGAATGAATATCTTTTCATGGGCTTCGAGGTGCTTATCTGTCAAAGAATGTACACCCAAATCATCCAGATAAATCTCGACAATTCGATGTAACAAATCTTGGAATACCATTTGCATGATGTGTTGGAATGTGGAAGGGGCATTGCATAAGCCAAAAGGCATTACGTTAAAAGCACAAACGTTGTTTTTCGTGGCAAAAGTTGTCTTGTGTTTATCCTTAGGGGCTATTTGGACTAGAAAATAGCCACTAAAACCATCTAAGAGGCTGAAAGCTTCAGCTCCTACCATTTCCTCGAGTATTTGTGTCGTTAAGGGTAACAAGAAGTAGTCTTTTTTAGTAAACACATTAAGGTTTTTGAGATCAATGTAGATACAAAGCTTGTCGTTTTTCTTGAAAACCACCATGATGGGTGATACCAAGTCCGTGTGCTAGAATTCAAAAATGAAACCAGCATCAAAGAGCTTCTTAATATCTTCGTCAATTCATTCATGATTAACCGGGTTATAATGATAAGGCTTATCATGAATATCTTAGCGTTCTCCTCTAATGGAATAGTATGCACGACTATTTTAGGTGGAACCCCCTTCATTTCGGTATAATTCTAGGCAAATACATCCCTGTATTTACGTAGTAAGGTCTCCAGATCAAGAAGTGGATCTGGCGTGAGGTGGGCTCCGACGTGAACGATACAATCCATGTCTTCATGAGAATCTTTAAGGTTGAGTGGAATGGTTTTTGCTGGTCCTTCAAAGATTTGGAAAACGTGTGTAGGTTCCCGTTGGGGTTGCGGCAACTGGATGACTACGTCATCAAGTGTGAAATCTTTGAGTTTGCTTGGTAGGTCAAAAGGAGGTTCTACAAAGTTCTCTAGAACTTTGTGAATCATCGATGTGGATGTGTTAGCAGATGTCGATGGGTTGCTTAAGCTTTTCACACATTTCTTTTTGTCTCTTGGTTAGTTTTGAGTCAACTATTTTATTTTTTTGTAACCGAGGCTTTTTGGTTTGTTGAGGAGGCGGTGTGGTTGCCTCTTGAATCAATTCTTTACTTATGGCATTCCAGACTTTGTCTGGATAGATGTCCCATTGGTAGACCTTAGGTTTGGGCCAATAGGCCATTGTGTTGGCTACTTTAGATGCAACTTGCACATGAGCTAGAGGCCCTAGTGACTTAATCTCTTTGGAAATCGATTTTGGTGCATACCGTTTTTTATCGAGATATATGAGGACTTGGTCATCAGTCATCACATCATCATCTACCGAAAGAATACCGTCTTTCGAAATATGGGCGGCAGGAATACTAGGTCCTCCTGGGCACCAAGCTATAGGAATTGGATCTATCATCATTAATGGAATGATGGGTGTCTCTATGTCCGTAGAAGATGGTAGAATATATGTGTCTTCTGTGGTGGTTTCTATGCTACATCTATTGGAATCGGCACAATCCACGGTGGCCAGTGCTTAACCCCAATTGATTATATCGGTTGATCTTGTATAGTGTCTTTTCGGCATAATTGGAACACTATCAGAGTCGTCATATGTGGTAGATGACCAATCATCATAAACCTTGGTAGGCTTATGTTACATACCTATGTAACTAGTTGTACTTTAGACCCCTATTAGTCCATTTAGTGTTGGGGGCTAAATGGCAAGTTACTCTTGGATAAGGGTTACCCTTAGGGTTAAGGGGATGTCCCTTTGGATAAGGGCAGGCAAGTGATTATACCTTGGTCGGAGGTATGGAGTCACGTGACCCTTGGATAAGGGGTACCCTTAGGATTAAGGATAGGTGTCTTAGATTAAGGTTCTAGTCTCCTTGGTTAAGGACAGGTAGGTGTCTATGCCTTGGATGGGGGTATGGAACCTAAAGAGGTGCTAGAAAGTCATTGGATGACTATTTTTCTAAACCTTGGGCCTCAACCTTGAACCATATCACTTTGATGGTCTAGGACCAAATTCTACATGAACAACTTAGGCAATGGGACCTAGTAGGAGGCCGCCCTTCCAAAGGGTCCATTGAGTTCCCAACTCCCACAAGAAAGACATTCAAAGAGTCATAGGTTATGAAAGGAGTCTCTTGACATTCCATAAACCTATGGAGGCTCTTGGAGATTCTTTAACTCCCCTAGGCTTCTCTCTCTCTCTCATTGGATGAGCATGGAATTCCATAGTGCATGGGAGGGGTCCATGGGCCATCTATATGAGGGTAGTAGGGCACCCATTGGGAGGGGGAGATCTCTCTTGTTTGCTTTGCTTATGCTCTAGTGTTGCTACTAGTGTGTAGAGTGTTTTCCTGTGGTAGTATGCTTAGGGTTTGGATCTTGCTTATGGTATGGGACATAAGTAGGGTTTGGATCTTGAGTATGCTATGGAGTGTTGTGGTATGCTTGTGATTTATTTATGGTTAGCAAGGGGGTGCTAGATAGGTCTTGCTTGGAGCTTGGATCTAGCTATGGTTGGGTGGTGAATACTTGAAGCCAACTTGTTATCTATCTTTTTGTTTAAAGAGTAGGGACACAAGTGGAGGAGAGATCCTTGGAGGCTTGCAGGTGGAGGCATCCTAGCTTGGAGTTGGGGAGAATCTTGAAGCTTGTAGGTTGCTTGGAGGACATTTGGAGGCTCTACCTTAGATTTGGAGGACTTCCTCACCTCTACTTGTAAAAGTGGTATCAGAGCTAGACAAAGGATGGTAACCTTTCTAACCTTCTTCAAGTTCTATTAAGGTCACCAACTAATTTTTTTTGGGAAAGATTATTGGCTTTTCTAGTTGTAGGAAGCTTGTAGTTGAAGTACAGTAAGGATGTTTTGCACTCTATACGGGACTTCACCGGTAAACTTCAATTTTCCCTTGATCAGCTTGGTTTTGTACATCAGTGCTAGATCTCCTTCTTTCAGGTCCTTTTTGTGTAATCGACGATCATGTCATGCCTTACGACAGGCTTTCTCTGTTGCTAACGCATGGAATGCCATCAATCTTGTTTCACACAATTTGTGCAAAGCTTCATGACGTAGTTTTAAAGACTTGTCATCATTTAACCGCTCTATTGCTGCTATGCGTAAAGATGATATTAAAAATTCAATCAGCATGACAACATCTTGACCATAAACTAGATGAAAGGATATTTGATTTGTACTACTCTTGTAAGCGGTTCTGAATGCCCATAATGCTGCATGCAGTTTATGTTCTCAATCAGACCGACTTGCTTCAACTGTTTTCATCATAATAGTGCAGAGAATCTTATTGGAAGATTCAGCTTGGCCATTCCCTCTGGGATAATATGGAGTACTGAACCTGTGTATAACAAAAAAATCTTCCAATCAATACTTTATCGTTTGATTAACAAAGTGTGTACCCCGGTCACTGACAATCTCGATCGGACATCCAAATCTAATAATAATATTTTCATAGAGAAACTTGGCCTTAGATTTCGCATCAGCAACTTTGACAACTTTGGCTTTAACCCACTTGGTCATATAATCAGTTTCTACAATAATGTACCAAGCGTGAGATCCTTGTGCGACAAGATGAATAGGACCAATATAATCTAGGCCCCATTTTTCAAGTGGCGCTTGCGATAAAACCGGATGATGAAGTTGGACAAGCCGATGGCAAATTGCTATCTATTAAAGGAGTTGGAGTAGTACCAGTGAAGTTAGCCAGCGGGAAGATAAAGTGGATAAGCAATGTGCAATATGACATGGCTTAGCTAACAATCTACTATCTGTTGGGACGATGGCTGATCTGGGCTAAGGCAAATGTTAGTGGTCATGGATGAAGTTTGCCTTCTGATGAGGAATTTATTTCATTCCAGGCCCAGTTGGGATTCCCTCGTCCATCGGTTATGAAATTTGGGATGACTCTTCTTCAATAGGTGGTCACAATATAGATCATCCCGATCTAGTTGCAACAGATGATGATGAATGCGTAAGTTTAGAAGTTTTACTGTATGTTTATCTGATGTATGTGCTCTAATAAAACTTATATACTAAGAATTCCAGTTTTGTGATTGTAGAATACACTTGTGATCGATGACCTTGCTACTCGTCGAGGGGGATTCAGACAATATTCATCATCTTTCCACAGGGATAATGGTCTCAGCCATTACTTGAGGCACTTTCAGAAAAATGAAATTTGCGTTGCTCATTCCAAACTCATTCCAGTTGGAGAGACTATGATAATGGTTGTGAAAGCCTTATCTTATTATCTAGGTGGACATAAATTTGCGAAAGCAAATAAAATAATTTTTGTGAAGAGATCGTATGTTTTGAACATATCAGGATTTGTAGATGAGAATGTATTATTAAGGAGTTCCCATTATTCACTGTATACAACGTATATAGAATTGAGTGGTAACAAGGACAATGTGCATCTTCTGGATGCATATTCAAGTAGAGAGTTATTGCACGATAGCACAACAATTGGACAAGATGAAATATCAGATCCCTTTGAATGAAACTTTGTATATATTGAATATTATGAATACAATTTACATTTGTAGCATCTTTGTAGCTCTAAAATTTAGCTTTTTTGCTGCTCAATAAATTTGCAAGCTTTTCTAAATTTGTCGTAATTTGAAGATTTGGTGATCTGTCGAATTTGAACTCTACGGTAGAACCACTGAAATAATTGGCAAATATACTTTCGTTTATCATTTAATCCTCCATGTTGTGTATTTCGATGAAATGCTACCCATGCTTGCCATTGTGACTTCTCCATCCCTTGTGATGACCAGACACTTAGGCTTCCATATGTGTTTGCAAAAAATGATGTATGGTCTCTTAGTATGTGTTGCACATGTCAAAATTATAATGTCAATCTTATACTTGAAACAAAATATATAGTTGAATTGCAAGTTGCTCTGAGCATGCATACTAATTATGTAATGAGTGATGTGATCTTCTCCCCATGCTTTTGATATTGCATCAACAAAATTGACACAAGTCTTTTGTAGAGCTCTCTTATCAGTATCAGAAAATTTGTCTTTTCTTAATATTTTAATCATATTGTCCATACATAAACTTTCAATAATCTTGATTTGTCGATTACCCCTGATCCTAAGTGGCAGCAACGATATCTTTTCAGACTAAGTGTTGAATGTTTTAAGCTTTACCAGTATGGTTTGATAGGAATCGACATGCTTTTGCTCCTTTGATGCTTGGCTTAGTTGGCATATTTCTTAACTTTCCAGAAAGCTTTTCATCTTTCTATATTTTGACATGTCCCTTATGAAGTCCTGCTTTCGATAAAACATCTTCTAATCGACAAATAGCTTCCTTCGCTAATGATGCTAGCTTACTATTCACGCAAAGACTATATGAAGATAAATGAGCTTCTCTACTATCCTAACTCCTGCATGAAGAGTGCAAACATGCACATTATTCAAGGGAATAGGCAATACTAGCTTCCAGTTTGGATCTGCATTTTCTCTAGTAATTCTTGTACTTCTAGTTACATCTTTGCCATTTTCATGCAATATAAACAAGGATGTTTTGATGTAGCATCGTGAGAGACATTATACATGCATTTCAATCATCTGCTAAGTGCCATTCACCATTGAAGTCTCCAACTCCTGGAACATTGAGAAATCCTCCATTCATATGGTCTTTGATGATCCTAGAGTAAGATGTCCTAGAGAATATCCATGTTTCTCCTTCAGTACCTGTCCTAAGAATTAAACCAAATTAGTTAAATAAGAATTTTTTAGATAGAGAATAAGACTTAGTTAATAATGAGAATAATTATATAAAAAGATGCCAACCACCATATATCATTTTTGGATTGAACACTGAATTAGAAGTCTCATTGGTCCACTGTTTGTGATAGTGCACCATTCATGAGAGTTATACTAACTCTCTCCATCTTCTACCCTTTCACAATCTCTGACTCATTTAACTTAAGTACTATGAATATTTTATCATTCACCTTTTCTAAGGTTATATCATAAAATGTGACCATGTATACAAAACAAAACAAAGTACTTATCTTTTATTATATTATATACTTTGTTTGATTTGAATTTGGAGATGGCGCTCATATTTTCAGTCCAATGTGGAGATGGTGTTCATATTTTCAGTCCAATGTGGAGATGACATTCATATTTAGAGATGGCACTCATATTTTTATTCTTGTTGAGGGAATGCATATTCATACATTTTGGAGTTGGCGCTCATATTTTCAGTCCAATGTGAAGATGACGTTCATATTTGGAGATGGCGCTCAAATTTTCATTCTAGTGGAGGGAATGAATATTCATACACTTTGTTTTTTTTTTCTGATTTGAATTTGGGGATGGCGGTCATATTCTAGATCCAATGAATGAAATGTATTTTCGAATTTTGACAAGTTAGACTGTGAAAAGTTTAGAGTTCTTAGCTGTGACTTTAGACACTATGGTTAGATCATTGGGAGTTGAGGAGGCCTCGGGAGTGGTGGGGCCAAACAAAGAAGCGATATTTTTCTTTATCCTACATGGCATTCCTTAAAGGGTCTTTTTGATATTGAGAACTCCTCTAATGCACAATTGGGTTTGTAGGAAGTCAAAAATTGACCAATTTTGGGTGAATTTTGGGAGGTGGATTTCTCCAAATCCATAAGGGGATCATTCTGGATTTTTTACAGCATGATTTGTATTTTTTTCTACCTTCCCAACAAACTATCAAATTAACCTGATCGATTGTGAGTGTGAATGTTCTTTCAGTACTACTTCTTTCTTGCCTAATGAACTCTTTCGTTTAATTGGCACAGTTAAAGATCAAGAAGTGAGTATTCTATTGGACAGTGGTTCAACTCATAATTCTGTTAATTCTCATCTTGTGCAGAAACTCAGCTTGGAAACTGAAGCCAACAATCATAGATATAAAGTTTATCTAGCTTCAGGAGCAGAGTTGGAGACTTTGAACATAAAAGTCCCGAAGCTCCGAGTTTTGATGCAAGGACACACAGAATTAGTTAATTTTCATGTTTTAGACCTAGCTCGTACCGATTTAATCTTAGGTTATGAGTGGTTATTTAGTAAATTGCCTTCTCCGTTGATTGATTTTGAGAAGCATGTTTTCACTTTCAAGGAGGGTGATAAGGTAGTTACGTTATTTGGCAGTAATTTTGTACGTCCGTTGGATCAGGTTTCTACAGTTAATGAAATGGAAGCATTGGATTATTCAGAGTATGAAGTTTTTTCAATATGTGCTATTCCAATTGTGGATGGTTTTGAAATGAATCTAAATGGTTGTGAATTCTCAACAATTTTTAACTCAGTAAACTTAGATCATGAACAAGCAGTGAAAGAACAGATCATAAATGAATTTAGAGATGTTTTTCCATTTGAATTACCTCATGGTTTACCACCGTCTAGGTTAGTAGACCACATGGTTGAGCTAATTCCAAGGAGTCAACCTGTCTCTAGACAACCTTATAGGTTTTCTCATAAAGAGGAGACAAAGATTTCAAATCAAATAGAAAACTATCTGAGGATGGGACATATACAACCTAGTAAATAACCATGGGGTGCTTTAAAGCGAAGAAATATGGAGGTTTCCGGATATGTGTGGCTTACAAGGGTCTTAATAAAGTGACTACCAAAAATAAATATCCATTACCGATGGATGACTTTGTAGATCGCTTGGGTGGAGCACGATAGTTCACCAAGATAGATCTCAAGACTGTGACAGCAAGAGCTCATTGCAACGTCCGTTATTAAAATATTCTTTACTAAAAAACCTCACAACACTACAAAATAAGAGCTTGTCTATCAGCTGATAGATAGAGAATATACACAAAATCGAAACAAAAACTTAGCTCTCATCAAAATGCAGCACTATCTATATTTCTAACTACTTCACATATTTCTCAAACAAGCTAATACTACAGATATCAGTTTTGTAAATTGTTTTCAGCGTGAAAAAGAATAAATATAAGTATAGGAACGATTGACTCCTGGTATTTTCGGAACAAGTTTCGCTTCGTTAATTCAGCTTTCAATCGAGGCGCAGCGAAATTCAGAATTCTGACGATGAAGGATCAAAATGGATGTTTCCTTGAGCGGGATTATGATTAGTGCCTCCTATCTTTGAGTGGCAGTCAGGACAGCAGGAAGTCTCCGTTGGTCTCCTACATTCACCCTCTACGTAGATGTGGCCATTTGGGCATTGATACCAACGGCCACCGCCTCCTGTTGCTGTTTGTATTGCTTGCATTACTTGATATGCCACACATTTTCCTGCATTTGCCTTGATTTGTAAAGCATCTTCATTGCTGGGATCGTCCTTCAGAACAGCGTCACATAAATGAGTCGCAGCAGCAAACTTTTTGAGGCTCGCTGACGCGGAGGCCATCTGCACCATGGCTTTGATTGCTAGCGAATGGGATGCCTTAGAGGTGATCTGCTCAAATAATTGCTTCCCAGCAAGAGGGCAATAATCGATTTTGAGGTGGAAATCTGGAATACTTGAGAGCACTCCATATAATGAGCTGTTCTGCAGCACCAGCTCTAGATGACTTACTGCTTCGCTGAATTTTGAAAGACAGCACATTAAACGTCCCATCATTAAATGGGCTTCAAGAAGTCCGGGGTTTACCCTGATAGCATCCAAGTAGGATGCACGAGCTCCAGCATACTCTTGCTGTTCCATCATCTTATTCGCTTGATAAAACCTCTCATAGCCAAACACTTTCTTTTTGACCTCTTCCAGCTGTTGTAATCTCTTCTTCACTACATTTGCATACCGCTGTGTTCTACGTACTGGAGTTTTGCACTCTGGACTGCACAATAAGATGCAACGATATCGGTACACAAGAGTAGTGGATTTGGCTTCCCAAAATTAATCTGTACATTAACTTAAAGAGACTTTTCATGTGATACATTATGTTACTCACCATTTTTTCAGAGTAATTGCTATTGGAGCTGCATGGGTGCCTTCCAGAGCTTCGTCCATGTCCATCCACCTATCCAGTCCGTCAGCTTCAAATAGATGACCACAATCAAGCAATTCAACAAATCGGTCAGACTCCTCAAACTCATCAAGTGTCATCTGTGCAATTACATCCAAAGTTTTGGGATCGCAATTTCTGCACTTCTGGGGACAAGGCTCCCAACATAATCCCAAGCATCTATGTCCACACTTTCTAAGGAGAAACTGACAGGGCTTGTGGCAACGTGGTCGTACACATGCCTCGTGACATAAAAGCCCACAACTGTAATGAGGGCAATTCCATGTACAGAGTTCTTGACATGGCTGACATGGCTCCCCACATTTACGACGGCAGCGGCTATGCAAGCATCTGTTCTGACAAGCCTCTGTACAAGGAGGACATGGAATAGAGCAACTCGTTTTGCATTGATGGCCGCACGGAAGATCTCGATTGCACTTCTGCATGCAAGCAACATGCAGAGTCCCTTGTTTGCATGTTCCACATGTACCTTTACAGACATGCTGGCATTCTTTTTCAAGAATTTTTCCGCATGGCTCTGTGCAAGCATATGTGCTAACATCTTCAAAACAAGGCATTTTTGCAGAATGCCTGCATGGCAGTTCTTTAACAACTAGTTTGCGGCAGACAATTGAGCATGGCTTTCCACATGACTTTGGACATGGATGACCACAATCTAATATTCTTTCACAAGGATGTGCACAAGTCACATCTTCAAGCGAGATAGAACACTGCATATTCTGAACATGGCCACATGTGGGTAGTTGCCTTGCAACAACTATCGTGCAAGATGGGCACTCCTTTTCTCCATGACACAACCTTGTACACCGATGTTTGCATCCATCGTATACTTTCCAGCAAGCCTTTGGGCATATTATCATATCATGAGTTACATTGTGGCAGCGCCTTGGACAAGCATGTCCACAATCCAGTTGCTATTCACAGGCCAGGCTGCAGCCTCCGTCCTGGACTTGCTTGAAGTCCTGAATCTTGGAGATCCGTGTCTCTACCTTGGGGTGATTCTGGCAGCGAAGAATCAACTCTGTGCTAATTGAGCTCGTTTTCCTAAGAGATTCTATCGCACTATTCCATAATGGGCTTCTTCGGGCAAGAAGCTCTGCATTGCCGAAAATATACAGCCCCTTTCTTGCCCTTGAAAGGGCTACACAAACACGTGCTTAGGAAGCCAATAGTTCCTGGGCCATCTTTGCCTATAGTATCGTTACTCCTTACTAAGGATAAGATAATGATATCACACTCTTCTCCCTGGTAATCATCCACACTGCTGACCCTTGGAATTGAGTTCTCATTAAAAGTTTCATTTTCTAAAAATACGAAAGAATCGGCTTGTTCTTTAATGCGCTGATTTAGATAGGCTCTGATTTCTTTGAGCTGGCCATTGTACATTGACAAGATAGTGATGTCGTTATGCTTATAACAGCCTTGATTCAGAAGATACATGCACAACTCTACTGCGAGCCTGGCCTCAACCAAATTAACCTTGTTTCCACCAAAGTCTCGCTCCTGTTCTTTGTGGTCAAAAAAGAACACATTCGATTTTATTCCTTTTATATTTTCGTACAATGTGACAGATGCATGATCTTTTAGATCTCGATATAAACTAGCATCCATTTTCATTGTCTTGTCATAAAGAGTACTAAACATCATAGATCTTAAAGATAAAAAACTAGTCACTCGATGTCTACTAATACTACCCAACAAGTATTCAAAGATAGTAGACTCTCCAATGCTCACCATCCTTGCAATATGCACACTTGAATAAAAAATTTGCATGCAATTTAGAAATACTTGGTCTCATTCTCCGTTGCACCTGCAATGTTGCATGCTCCACGCCACTTCTCACTAATCGCTCAAACAAAGACACATCTAGTTTATGTTTCACAGCTAACTTGTGAACAGCCACAGATGGTCGGAGCTGCATGTGATCTCCAATTAGAATGAGGTGCTTCGTAGCGGGAGTAAGGCATGCCAAAATATGACTTTCCAGAACCTCTGCTGCCTCCTCAACTATAACTATCTCTGGCTGAAGAGACCTGAGTATGTCATGATTTCGCGCTGCAGCAGTTGTAGTCATTCCAATGACTCTTGCTCTGCGAAGTAAAGTCAGTTGAAACTCCCTATCAACTTCCTGCAGAATCTTGCACGCCTCTTCATACTCTTTAGAAAGCCTCGTTAATTTTTGTTGCGCATTGCTTTTGATCTCTGTCAACCAGTAATAATGTAGCATTCTTCTATGTTGAGGAGTCAGAAGCCAGACGTCTGGAGCATCAACGAAAACGTGCAGCTGTACCTGCTCACGATCCTCATGCCCACCAATCTGCTGTGCTGCATCCAGTTGGGTGGACGCTCTTAGATTTCGCCTCTTTGTCTGCACCGGTATCCATCTGCTATCGTCATCCGACTCAAAGACTTCTGGACCACCTAAAACATTGTAAAAGTAGTTCATTTGTCTTGTATTTGTACTGCCTTGCCTTGTTCCAAGTAGGTTTTCATCTTCATAGTCTTTCTCCGGGATCGAGTTAGCAATGGTATCAATGCTTGCCTGTTCAATTTCATCTTCCAAAACTTCGTAAGGGTTTGTAATTTGTACTTCTTGATCCGCCGCCTCATGACATGAATATGTTGAATCAGATGCCTATCGTTCTGAAACATGTTTCCTGTTTCCCAGATTAAGCCAAATCTGAACAATTTTGCTAGTTTTGGCTTCTTCTGAATCAAGAAATAACCTCTCGATCTGCTCCTCTGTTGCTACACCACGAAGCAATTCACGTGTTACAAATTCAGATTTTAGAATTGCAATGCATTCAAGAATTTCTTGCTCCAGATCCATTCGCCGTTTTCTAGCTTCATATGCAGCATGAGTATGCCTCCTGCTAATATCATTAGCAGCTTTGCTCATCTGTAAAATTTCTTTCAAGTGGCATCTTTTGAGCACGTTGCTTTTGCTCTGGCCACCAATGCGAATCAAATTGGTCTCTTCACTATAAATGCCTTCTAGAAATTGGTCCAAGGCATGGTTTGTGTAGCAAACTACTAAAATAGGTCCGCATACGTCATCCTCGAAGTTGGCATTTTCATCCGCTTTCGAGTTAGGCCTAAGATCTTTCAGATTCTTGTAACGAAGTACTTTTTTCCGGAGATTTGCAAGTAGAATTTTTGTTATAAGTAAACCAACAAAAGTTTTCCCAGTTCCTGGAGGTCCTTGGATCAAAGCCAACTTCTTGGTGAGTGCAGATTTTACAGCTAGTTTCTGACTGTTGTCTAATCGGCAGCTCCATTCTGGCCATTCTTGCAAAAGCCTCAGAGATGTTCTTCCCAATTCTTCTTTCATTTCAGGAAAAGCACACTCTAGGTTATACAAGTCCTTTTCAGGTGTACTTACAAGATAAGTCGGCACTTCTACTTTTGGTTCTATGGACATCAGGTGTTCCAAAAAAGGAAGGTACTCCATATCTGGCTTTTGCAATGCTTTCAATAGATGTGAATAAGCTTCGAAGTATGCTGCTGAAGATTCAACCATTAAATAGCTTCTGGAAGTTTCAAGTTTTGTCTCCGAGTCAACGAGTAATTGGACATCCACTTGACCTTGAGACAAGAGTTTCTTTTCTCGATTACCATAACAAGCTTTTAAAATCATCAGACGTTATGCACAGTAGGGATCCGAACATAAGGTGCTTCATTGAATCCCACGCAATCCTTTTTGCGTTCTCCACACATAACGATATCCTGTATGAGATTCCTGAATTTCCACAGCTGATACCAACTAGTTGTACATTAGAATATAAACGTATACTGTGGCAGGAATTGCCAAGTCTCTTACCTTGTCGAAGATCATCCACAAAATCTTCCCTAAGAAGTTGGAAATGGGTCCCCAGATATTGAATGACAGACGTGTATCTTCTTCCGACCTGATTAATTGGAAGTTCGGTCTGAGATTGTGAGAATAGCTCCTCTTTGCTGGGAATTATAGAAATCTGTCGAAAATTTGGCCCCTGTCAACGTCAAAATCCATGAACTTAGTTTTCTAGCACGAATGAAAATCTCAAGGAAAAACGTAGAAATAAAAGAGCAGCTTCATTCTACTGGCACTTGCAAGGAGTCTCTGAAGACGAATCCACAACTGAAAATACTTCGTAAATCAAACACTAAGTGGCAACTGAAGGTTAGTCTAAAATAAGTGGAATGAACAATCTTACTGCAGTAAAATACAATTTGGAAATGCCTACTGCACTTGACAATGCCAATTTGAAAGCAGATAATGAAACCAAAATCAAATATTCATGTACATGATATATGGTGATCTTACTTGCAGATTCGTATCTGGTTTGGTATTAGCCGTAAGTAGTTTCATTTTAGCCCTTTACTCAAGTAGCCTTATAACTATTACTCTCAATTCCTCCTTAAGTGGATTATCTGGCAATTCGTCAATGACTGAATTCAGAGCGTCCAGAGGCACTTCCCTCCATCCATTCTCAGTCCGGAGTTGAAGCTCTTCCGCAAGCAAAATATAAGGTTTTAGATCTTCTGCTGATGGTTTCTGGAGATCTCGAAGCTGCACATGTAGTCCTAGCAACACTTGAGACCCTACCAAAACGCCATATATCTTGTTGGTCTTGTGGCGGAGCAAACTCATCCTAATCTCATCTTTCACAAACAACCTAACGAGTAAATCCTTTAGTCGTGGTTGCAGATAACGTTGTTCTGCAATCATGTAAGCCGTTTGGAGCCCATAGTCGCTACTGAGCTCCTCAATGTTATCCGAAGCTGGCATTTGCAATTGCCTTTGCAACCAATTTTCTATCTGTCTATTTGTCATTTTAAATGGCGACTGACTGCCCTGGGAAGCTCCATCTCCGTCTTCGTTGTTACAATGTGCGAATTTGCACAAAGCACCATACCTGCAGTGACCAGCTTCCTTGAAGTAGCGGCAAAATACCATAGGCTTACCAGATTCTACACTCTTTTTGGAGATAGGATATGGATTCTGAAGTTTGGGATGTTCTAAGGAGATTCAAAATTTCCTAATCAGGTTTATTCCTGTTAACGCCAAGTATAAATCTTGATCATTTTTTATCGAGATCACGTCCCCCTCGCCATCCTCGTAAGTTATTGCGAGTCGATCCACATTTTTAGTTGATACAGACATGCTTTCTATCTCACTGAAAGTTTTCGAGATGAGTGACTTGAGATGTTGAAGGTTGTCCTCATTTCGAAAAAGAATAACCCTAACCTCCTCCTTATAACTCAACTTCAGACGAGTGTGCTTGTCACATGTGGGAATCTGCTTGTTCACAAAAGGAAAACTACTGACGGTTTCAAATCAAGAATATGCAGCCAAGCACAATTTCCAGAGTACAATGTCATAAAAAGAAACCGTAATCAAAACCAACTTTGATTTACTGATGAATCCTTATAATTGAGAATTAGCAGATTAAGCACAGTAAGGCTAATAGCTAAGAGATAGATAGACTGAGGCATCATTCATGAATAAAGTGTGAAGACAAAGTTACCTTCGATACTGCTGATTGAGATTCCATAACAGGCAGTGAAAACTCTAGGTCTGTTCCTGGCTTGATTACCATAGCGTGAGGAAGAACTTCATCCGACAATGATATGTATTGCGTATAAGATTGGTTCTTTGTAGGCTTCATGATGTGTGTATGATCCCTGTCATAATTTTGCGATTTCGAACTCTGATCGAGGACCTGGTTCCACTAGCATTTTCCAATCAGCTAACGATTTATCAAGCTGGCCATTGGAGTTCCTACACTATTTGCATTGAGCCTAAGTTTTCATCTTTCATGCATACGTTATTAGCACTTCGAGATTTAAACGAAGCAGAAACTGGCGAATAAAATCCCTTAATCGGCCGTATGTTTTTGGTTGCACATCGTATAATTTACGGTATTTCTCTGTTTATACGACATTCATACTCTGTTACGGGCAATGCCTCAGCGGCAGCAGGAGTGTTGAAGATAGTCTCGATGAATCTGCTAGAAGGTGTGTGTGATAAGATCATGTTTATCTATGGGAAATTGGAGTGAGTAGATTGCTCTCTGGTGCCAGTGCATGTCGCCTTCAGATCAGTAACTTTGGTGGTGATCTGTGCCTGCGCCGGTCTGATTTCTGTTTTCCGCCTCTGATTTGAGAGCCAAATCTACGTTGCTGCATATTCATCTGTTCATCATCTCATCGCCTTCTTGTGTGCTCTGATTTGAGAGCCAAATCTACATTGCTGCAATTTCATGTCTCATCGACTTCTTGTTTCTTCTGATTTGAGAGCCAAATCTACGTTGCTGCATATTCATCTGTTCATCATCTCATCGCCTTCTTGTGTATGGTGGTAATTGTGGAGTTATAGTCATGTGACTGTTGTTCATTTTATTTCTTCATCCCGAAAATCAGCGCAATCCAGATTTCCGAAAACTAGATTACATACTACATAAATACTAGAGCTTCCTGATTTCACCATGATCGCCCAAAAAAAAAAAAAAAAAAACAGAGAGAAACGTCCCGGGCGATGTATGAAGATGTATTCAGACGGTACACCATGTATTCATAGAGTATCAAAAAGAAGAAGAGATGCTAATAACGTCACATAACGGGCCCTCCCTGAATGCTAAATGGCCCGTTATAAAATTTTGCGAAATTTTGGGAGAGCGACGGCTTTCTTGGGCCCGTTATCTAATGTTATCTAATACGTTATGGTCAGGTGCTGCTGTTTATTAAAAACCTGTTTATTAAAAAAAAAAACAGGATCCTTAATATGCCATAATTTGCGTTACTATTTTTAATAAGGCAGCTTTGAAAGGCATCATTTCTTGAACTTTTAAAATGAAAGGTGAAGTTTTTTCGCGAGAGGCCTAAGTTCCTTCCCAAGCTTTTAAGCTTTTGATATTGGAGTTACGCGAGAGAGAGACGCCAACCACCTGCTGATCATGGGGAAGCGCCACCCGGTTGTTGGATTTTGCTCTTGAAGCCATCAAAAAACGTTCTTGAAGCCATCATAAAAAAACTGATATATCAAACGAGGTGCAACAATTGGCCATCATTGTTGTCTGAAGCTCGCTGTTTTCTTCAAGCCATTCAGAAAAGATTAAGTGCAAATTTGATAGCCGTGTTCAGACATTTGTTCTTTAAAAGATGATCTGTTTTTGAATCTTTATTCTACCTCGACTGCTGTTGGTAGACTCTTCAATCTGACGAAATCTGAAATTCGTTGAAACTCATGAATAGATGAAATGCGCTGGTAGATTCTACAATCTCACAAAATTTGAAATTCGTTGAAACTCATGAATAGATATGAAATGCGCTGAGTGTGAAGAGAATACGTTTCTGTAGTCAAATGGAAGAGATGACGCACTGAAAATCGTATTGGAGTTGAGAGACAGAGAGAGAGAGAGAGAGCGCCCTTCATTTTGAAACGCAGCATCTGGACCATAACGTCAGAGAACGGGCGTGAAGGGCCCGTTATGTAATACGTTATGGTCAGTTGTTGCTGATTATTGGTTAAAATTGGACGCAACAAATGCCATAATTTACCTTATTATTTTTAGTAAGACAGCTTTGAAGGGTGCAGGCGTTTCTACCTTTCAAAGAAAAAGGTGCACGCGTTTCGCGAGAGAGAGAGGCTTCGGCAGGTAGCACCATCGCTCCTCTCAGCCAAAGCATGAGAGTAAATAAAGCTTGGAGAATTGCGGGCTATTCTTGTTACCGATCTTCCTGCAGCGTTTGTAGTGATGGTTTAAGGAGCAGAATTGATGACCCGTTCTTCTGCACGTCTTCCTCATCCGCCTCTTCCTGGATCGTGCAATTGTCTCTTGTAGTTTCTACGCTCTTTCTGTGTTTGAGTACGTTAAGTACTGGATGGATGCCTTAGCTGATAAAGAAAGCAGCAAGTGGATTTGCAGTCTCAGAGATCATGGTGTGAAGAATGATACCTTTTGAGTGGTGTTTCATTCTTCGTTGTATTATTTGGTTTGATTTTTAGTGATATTGTTTCCGTTTGACTTGATTTTCATATATATTGTAATAATTTGGCAGAGATTGTGTTTTCATTTGGCCTGATTTTCATCGATAATGTAATTGCTTGGTTTGATTCCATTCATAATGTTTGAAAAAGCAACCCAATAGGGTTGGCTTAGCTGGTTAGCTTGGCATCCAAAGTTTCTTTGGTCCCAGGTTCGAGCCTCCTCTTGGAAACCAAGAAGCATTCATAATGTTTGGAAGAAGTCTGTGCTTCTTGGTATCTGCAACGACGCCACGCTTCACAAATTCCTGAATCATTATGGAAGCGAACAATGGATCAATGACTTTGGCCAACCGAGAAGGTTGTGATCGTTTTTGCTCTTTTTACATCGGACTCATATTTTTGTCGGAGAAAGAGACAACGTGTCAAAGATTGTGCACGTCGCAACTAGTATGAGACATTTCGCATACATCATTTAATTTTCAGTAGTGAGGCTTGAAATGAGAATGTCCTCTCAATAAGCGAGGCAAAAACGGTGCTGACTCTGTTGCTTTGTCTCCCCAAGAGAAACTGTAACCTAGGATACAAATTGTTTACTCTTTGTGACTTACGTCCACTGTGACAGTCCTAAACCTTGCATATTACAGTTGTCGCATTCCCAGTACAATGTGCTTAGGGGGGGGAGATCCTGCTCTGAGGCCCTTCTGCCCCGGAAGATTGTGTGTTCGAGGCGGAGGCCCGAGGGCGCACATTCTTCAGCGAGCGGAAGGGCCGAGGAGCCAGCCCTTCCCTTGTGTGAATTCTGTTTTTACATTTTTTCTTTTTTTTTATGTAAATTTTGTTTACACGCACCTTTCGGGCGGAAGATGCGTGTAAAAGAAAGTAAATTTTTTTTACGTGCACCTTCCGGCGTCCAGAAGGTGCCTAAAAATTTTTTTTTTTTCCCCACAGGTTACGTTCAATGAGGCACCATCATTTCCTTTGTAAAAATTTTAAAAACTGATTTTACTTCTAGATAACATTTGGGAGCTCTAAGTGAGTTTTCAACAAATTTTTTCTTCAGATGGACAATAGATGGCCATTTCTTGGTTGACCAACCTTTTAAAAATTTTGTACGCCTCTTCTCAATCAATCTCCAAACTGCGCTCGCTCTCTTCTCTCTCTCTCTCTCTCTCTGGCTCTCTCGGCACCATCTGACCATAAAGTCAGATAACGGGCCTTGAAGGGCCCATTATGAGATTTTGGGGAGGGCTCGCCCTCCCGAGCTCGCCCCCCAAAATCTCATAACGGGCGTTATCTTAATACATGACGCACACAAATTTCATCTGTAATACATAACGTCTCATAATATTGTAGCAAAAGTTTGGCACTTATTATTATGAGCGGCACATAATTATGCATGAAAGGTTGCAAAGCACTAGGAGCTCTAATATGTTAATATATCCGGAAGCTTCAAATTCAGCTCTCAGGGGCCGGTGCGTTGGGGCTTGCGTGCTTTCCTAGCAAGCATTGGCTCGTGCTACGGGTTTGGGCGTTCTGGGCCAACGTAATGAGGGCCTGCCATGTGGCGCAGCTTCCCAGGCCTTGCCCAAAGGGCCTGGTGCCCGGGAAAAAAATCTTGTGTGGCCGTAGGCGATTTTTCCCGAGCACCTCGGCAGAGGCACTCGCGAGCCTTGGACGCGCGTCCTGGGAAGTGCCCCTTGTCTTGGGCACTGGTGTGTGTCTCGAGCAGCCCGCTCAACAGTCTCGGGTGACGTGGCGCTCCGGCAGCCATCTAAAAAAAACACGTGTGGCTCACAGCCGGGGCCAACGCATCGCATGCCTCTTAGATACGTACATACAATGCTTACCAAAACTGCTTGCTTTCTCCTGGAACAAACTCTAATAAAAATGTGCTACTCTTGTGTCTTGTCCTCACAAATTGATGACGACTCATGTATTTCGAATGTAAAATAGCTCTTGGCATGTGGGTGGGTCTTATAATCTATTACTTAGAGAGTGAAAAAAAATTAAATATACTCCAGGAGATTGGGGCAACCAATTTCTATTGTTACTTCATGCATTTTTGAGTTTAGAGAGTGAAAAAAAATTAAATATACTCCATGAGATTGGGGCAACCAATTTCTATTGTTACTTCATGCATTGTTGAGTTGTTGATACAATTGCTTGTTGTTGAGTTAAAGAGATAGCCAATAGTTAATAGTTACCCTGGAATGAAAAAGTGCAAACTCATAGGGTCATCATCAATAGGTGGATACCAAGCAAAAGATGAACCCTATCAAGAAATATTCATTCTGGAATACTAAAATATAGGGTTGTGTTTTGTTCTTTGTATCAATGTTATTAATTCGTTCTTGATGAATTTTTTCCCCCCTTTGGCCTTTGTCGCACTTCGATTATTGCAATGGCCAAAACACATGTTAGATACTAGTTCCAACATCAACGTAACGTCAAAATATAGCTTTTTTATCAATAAAATCGCTCCAGAAATGCGTCATAGCTTGTCCATATGGATCTTTGGGAAAGAAGCTGACATGTTTTGGCCAATTTGGTTGGTCCTAGTGGAAGCAAACATTAAAGAAAAAAAGAAAAGTATCTTTTGAGAATGCCCTTTTCAAGTGTGGAACTCTTGTAATGATTGGTCGAGAATTTGTAATCAGGTAGGAGACATTTGTACTGGTTGGTACAGGGGTTTCATGGCATGGTGACTGGCCTACTTATCCTAACATTGCTATGCTCAGGAATCTGAAGAAGTGTGTGACAGACACTTTCAGTTTCTCAAGAATGTTATACTGCATTTCAGTTTTTTGTGGAATGAATCACACCCCTGTTATCATTGTCTATTCTGACTGATCCTAGGAAATTCATGGTGATTCTGCAGAATAATGGATTCTATGCCATGCACAGATTTATAATTAGAACAGAACCTAGTAATTAATCGAAATATGATGTGTTTGGAATTGCTTTATTAGAATAAATGAGTAGCAAGTTTATAAAGACTATTGAGGGTCAACATAGCCTAGCGCTGGAGGAGTAGCTTTCTACTGTGAGAATCTTCGTTGAATCATCTTCCTTATAGTTGGAATATGAGTTAGATTTCTAAGACAGATCGATCGCTGTAGAGACAGCTATCTGATAAGGCAATTCCAGTATAATTCTGAGTCATCTGAGCAGAACTTCAAGGGGAAAGGTTGGGCAGATCCATTGCTATGTAGCTAGCCCTCAGATCTGAAATTGGTAGCAAGTTCTGAGTAGCTGAAAAATGCCAGATTTGGGTAACCCATGGTATTGTGTTAGGACATATTATCTCACGAAATGGCATTGCCACTGACCCTGAAAAGATCCTTATCATTCAAAATCTACCGGAACCGCGTACGATACGTGAAGTTTACTCTTTCCTTGGCCACGCCAACTACTATCGATGCTTTATTTTCGATTTCGCTAAGAAAGCACGCTTAATCTACAAAGTAATTGTAGTTCCCAAATGGATGGATGACGCATCGCCTTCAATCAACTCAAAGAAGCCCTTACCAAAGCACCCATCCTCCGGGCCCTGATTATTTTAAAGAATTCCATGTGCATACCAATGCATCCAAGTATGCCATTGGAGCAGTGCTCACCCAATCGGGAGAATTCAAAAAGGATTACCCAATTTGTTTTCTTAGTCGACAATTGTTACCTGCTAAAGTCAATTATACCACTACCGAACGCGAAGCCTTGCAATGGTATATGCGGTTCAGAAGTTTCGCCATTATCTTCTAGAAAAAATCTTTGCGTTCTTCACTGATCATCAAGCAATGTTGTATCTCATCAACAAGAGGTCGTATTACTAGATGGATCCTATTATTGAGAGAATTTGAGTTTAGGATTGTGGTTCGTAAGGGAGTTCAGCATTTTTTAGCACATCATCTATCCCGAATCCCTAACCTTCCTACCCCTGATCAAGGCGTCAACGATGATTTACCAGATGCAATCCTTTTCCAAGTTGACTCTACACCTGTATGGGCCAAGGAAATTACCGAATATTTAACTTCAGGGCAGATGGATCCTTCCTTCTCTTTGCATTTTTCACACTCCTCCTCAAAAATCTAGCTTGGTAAATCTAGCATAGATCTATCTATAACTCCAAGAGCCAGTCTTAATTTTATAAATGGATCTTTAGGCAATGCCTTGGTGAGTATATCAACAATGCAATCTGATGATGAAACGTGAATAAGCTTGATCTCCTTTGCTTGCACTTTCTCCCTCACGAAATGATCTGCAATCTCGATGTGCTTTGTTTGAGCATGGAAGACTGGATTGTTTGCAAGTTGTTGAGCTGCTTGATTATCACAATATATGCATGGAATGTCTGCATCCTTGATCACATGTAACTCCCCCAAAAGCCTTTTAATCGAAAAAACCTCCGTTGTTGTTGTTGTCATAGCTTTATATTCGGATTCTGTTGATGAAAGAGAGATGGTATCTTGCTTTTTGGAAAGCCAAGATATAACTCCTCCACATAAGAATGTAGCAAATGCACTTATGGATCTTCTATCCATCTTGTCACCTGCAAAACTTGAGTCCGAATATGCTCTCAAACAAATATTAGTCCTTTCATAAACTATGCCAAAGTCTTTTGTAGCTGAGATGTACCTTAACACCCTTTTTGATCCTTTCCAATGACACATTAATGGACTTTGCATGTATTGACTCAACTTGCCAACACAAAAACTAAGATCTGGTCTAGTGATAGTTAAGTATATCAAGGAACCAATAAGCATTCTATAGGTAGTGATGTCCTCAAAGGATGCTTCATCACTTTCCTTAGAACCTTTTACACTTAGTTCCATAGGAGTTTCAACTCCTTTACAATCAATCATGCCAAATCTTGCTAAGATTGATCTAGCATACTTAGATTGACCTATGAAGGTAAAATCATTACTTCTAGTGACTTCTATTCCAAGTATAACTTTAAGAAGTCCTAGATCTACCATCTTAAATTCACTAGACAAGGAAACTTTTACATTCTTAATGCCATCTAGATCATTTCCTGTGAGTATAATGTCATCAACATATAGAACTAAGATAATGATCTTTCCATCATTACATTTGTAGTACAATGATGGTTCATAAAAACTTACAACAAATCCAATGGAAATAAGATAGGAATGCAACCTAGAGTACCATGCTCTTGGTGTTTGCTTGAGTCCATAAAGACTCTTCTTCAAGAGACACACCTTGTCTTCTCTCCATCTTTGATGAAGCCCTCAGGTTGGCACATGTAGATTTCCTCTTCCAAGAATCCATTCAAGAAAGCATTTGTCACATCAAGTTGGAAGAGCTCCCATTTGAAAGAAGTTGCAAGACATATGATTAATCTAATGGTCACAAGCTTTGCAACAGGTGCAAAGGTTTCATCATAGTCTATGCCTTTGACTTGCAAAAAACTTTTTGTTACAAGTCTAGCTTTGTACTTATGAATGAAACCATCTTGATTATATTTCAATTTATATATCCATTTACAAGTAAGAGGCTTCTTTCCATAAGGTAAACCAACAAGTTTCCAAGTTTGATTTTCCATTAATGCATCAAACTCTACTTGCATAGCTTTCCTCCAATATTGAGACTTATTTGCTTCCTCAAGACTAGTTGGTTCTTCAAGCATAGTAGTCAAGAAAGTATAAGAGTTGAGTAGTTGAGAATCTTCCCTTTGCTCCCCTTTGTCACTATAAGTGAGCCTTGATGGCTCAATCCTTGTCCTTGTTGATCTTCTTGGCACCCTTGGACTTGGAGTAGGTTCCACTTGGTCTTCATCTTCATAAAGCTCCTCCTCGACCATAGCATGATCTTTGACAAGTTGAGTGTTGTTGGAAGTCACCTTTCCTTTGGCTTGGAGAGATTCATCAAAAAGTACATCTCTACTAGCAACAACTTTTTTTGTAATAGGATCATATATCCTGTAGGCTTTCTTACTTTCACTATAACCAACAAAGATGCCTTTGAAA
Organism: Diphasiastrum complanatum; assembly: GCA_029204225.1. NCBI lineage: Eukaryota > Viridiplantae > Streptophyta > Lycopodiopsida > Lycopodiales > Lycopodiaceae > Diphasiastrum > Diphasiastrum complanatum. The sequence continues at coordinate 50,818,294 of CM055097.1, forward strand.
GAAGTGGCATCTTCCTTTTTCCTTGTTTCTAAAGGAATATGTACATAACAAGTACATCCAAAAACTTTCAAATCACTAAGATTTGGCTTTTTGCCAAACAATACTTCATAAGGTGTAAGTCCTTTAATGGCACTATTAGTCATTCTATTACAAAGAAAATTTGCACATAAAATAGCTTCTCCCCAAAATGAAATAGAAAGAGATGCATCTAATCTCATAGATTTAGCACACTCACATAGTGTCCTATTCTTTCTCTCAGCTACTCCATTTTGTTGTGGAGTATATGTACAAGTAAACTCTCTCTTTATGCCATTAGTTTCACAAAACTCTTTCATCCTATTGGAGATGTACTCCCCTCCATTATCACTTCTTAATACTTTCAAGCTAGTATTAAGTTGCTTTTCCACAAGAGTTCTGAACTTTACAAAGGACTCAAAAACTTCACTTTTCTTAGACAAGAGATAAACCCAGGAGTATCTTGATTTATCATCAATAAAAGTGACATACATTAGAGCTCCACCATTTGATTCATGTGAAAATGAATGAACATCCGAGTGTATAAGGATAAGAGGAGAGTTAGATCTTATCAAAGATCTCTTGAAAGGAAGCTTATGAGATTTGGAGAGTCCACAAGCTTCACAAAGCTTGCCACACTTGGATACGGTTTTGGGAAGTCCTCTTGCTAGCTCCTTTGTCACCATGGTCTCCATAGCTTTGTAGGTAGGATGGCCTAACCTTTTGTGCCATAATTCCACTTGAGTGAGCTCCTCCCTTGCCATGTTCACACTTCCAACCATCACATTAGCATCCAATTTGAATAACCTCCCTTGCTTGAAACCACTAGCAATACATTTTTCATCTTTCAAGATAGAACATGCTCCATGCTTGAAATGTACATCTAATCCACTATCCATAAGTTGTCCTACACTCAACAAGTTCTTTGTAATTGAAGGTACAGAAAGAACATTGTCTAGATCTACTTTTATAGATGATCCTAGATATAAAGGAATGGATCCAACACCTACAATCTCACATTCTTGATCACTTGCAGTGAAGATAAATCTCTTAGAACTATTGTAAGAAAGTAGATTAGAAAAGTAGTCTTTTTGGTGAGTCATGTGAGATCTTTCCCCACTATCAATCCGCCAAGTGTCTTGATTAGATGTTTGTGGTGAGGATACCATCAAAGATAGATTGCCTTCTTCCTCCTCCTCAAGCACAAGATTGCCTTGATTGTCCTTCTCTTGGGCATTCTTCTTCTTGTAGCACTCGGATGCAAAATGTCTCTTTTTTCCACAAAAGAAACACTTTAGCTTCTTCTTTTCCTTCTTGCTCTTGCCTTTGGAACTTGATGCTCCATCTTTGTTCTCCATCTCCATGTCTTGAGTCTTCTTGGATGGAAACTTCTTCTTCTTGCCTTTCAAAGAAAAGTTAGCTTTTTCATCACCATCATTCAAAGATAAGGAACTCATCCTACTTTTGATATGAAGCATTCTACTCTCCTCACTAACAAGCACACTTTGAAGTTTTTCAATACTAGGAAGTGAATCTTGAATAGCAAAGGTTTGAACAAGATTGGAATAATCATCTCCTAATCCATTCAAAATGATTTGAACTAATTCATCATCTTTGATTTTATCATCTATAGAAGACAACTCTTTATTCAAAGGTTTGATCCTAAAGACATAATTTTGGGCACTTTCACTACTTCCTTTCATGATTTGAAGGATTTGATTCCTAAGCATGAGTATCCTTGAAGTGTTCTTGGATCCATAAATGGCTTTTAATGAATCCCATGCCTCTTTGGATGTGGTACAAGATGAGATTTCTTTCAAAAGTTCATTACTTACATTCATTTTTATGCAGTGTAATGCAACTCTACATCTCTTTTTGTACTTAGCCAATTCAACTCCTCCTTGAGGTTCTACTTCCACCTCAAGTACTATGTCATAAAGATCATGAAGTACAAGCAAAGACTCCATTCGAACTATCCAAGTAGCATAATTAGTGGATGTAAGTCTTTCACTATCTTCAAGCAAAAAACCACCCATTGATGCCATTTTTTAATGTGAAAAAGCATTAGAAACTCTTATGGTTTCTCTAAGAGATCTGAACCTAAAGTCTTCTAGCAATTTAGGAAGCTTATAGACTCAATCTTATCACTCATGAACCAATCTAGAATGATGGAAATTTAGATTCTAGTCTCAACCTTGCAAAATCACTCCTTAATCTATGATTTTTAGCAATTTCTCTCTTCAACTTCAACATACAATCAAAAAATCAGAGTAGATCAATTAATGCACCTCATTCAAGCTTCAATTTTAATCTTTTGGCTGATCTAATCCAAGAATCAACTTGTCCGCAAGTTGCAGTTGTTGTTGGAGCTTTGGCCCGTTTTGTACTTGGTGCAGAGTGATATCTGTCATCAGATATATCCTAATATCGTAATAGGATGCTTGTGCTTAATGCACTCATGAAGACAGTTTGAAGCAAACTGTGCCCAATCATAGAGGTTCTGGGCATGCAGTCGTGAATCTGCCAATATGTGAAACAGGGACATGGGTACCCGCAACACTTTTATTCGAGGCTTCTGTGTGCATCTGGTGAGATATGCACATGCTGCTTGAAGTTGTTTGTCGTTGATTGCTTCCAGCCTGTACCCATTCTTGTTCTTCCACTTGGTCAATATATTTGAAATATGTCGTTTGCTCTATCTTTTGGATTGTCCTTGTGACAATGTTTGGCCCTCGTGGGAAACCATAAGGTTGCAAGCCAGCTGCCACGAAGGATACATTATAGACATAATTCCTGATAGGGGGAACTATGATCTGACATGATCTTGTCGTGGTATGATAATTTGCATATGCCATGTGTACCAGATAGGGGCTTTGATAACCTATCAAGACAGGGATCTGAAATTCGATTTTCTTGAAGAAGGACTCCGCCTGCTGGTACCAAGTCTGCATCTTTGTAAGGTCAAGCTTGCATAGCTGGATGTCAAGCTTGCTTGCTTAGGGATCATCTGAACTGGAATTGGGGTTGGATGACATGGTTGGAAAATGGAAGAAGGAGGGGTTTGGAAAAACTGCTTCGGTTGGGATGGGAAAGGTTGGGCTCCGGTTGAGATCTGATGGAGTGGCTTCGGCTGAGATCTGTTGGGTTGAGCTTCGATTGAAATCTGATGGAGTGGCTTTGGTTGAGATGGAAAAGGTTGGACTCTGGTTGAGATCTGATGGAGTGGCTTCGGTTGAGATGGGAAGTGGCAGTGCAGAATGGTTCGGAAAGTGTGGGGGAAGGGATGTATGAACGAGTTTGGAAAGGGAGTTATGTGGAAGATGGTTGTGTTGGGTAGAGCGGTGTGGGTGATGAAGTAAAGATGGGTGAACAGAGTGAGGTTGAGTGAAGAAGATGGCGAGTGGAATAGGAGGAAGTGGAGGTGTTTGACAATGTTTTTAATGTTATGGATGTGTATCTGTCAGGGATGAAGCAGGTTGAAGGTGTATGGTGTGTGATTGTGATTGTAGGATGTTCAATAGTGTGACAGGACCGTGATAAGTGCTCGTGTGACACTACCCCTCAGCATGCGAAACTTGAGATATAAGGTATTCTGTCGGCGACGTTTGTGTGGAAGCTTTTGGTGATGGCGCTCATAAGGGAGTGATAACGATGGGGAGATGGTGTAAAGATGATGACAGATGAATTGGATAGTCGAGCGCCAGGATCAGTGTCAAGAGCAGGAAGATCGCCACAGATCGTCACTAGAAAATGCTTTAGCTTCACACTTCACTGAGGTGCAAATGGCTTCAGTGAGAGGGCATTTATTGTCGCCGTCGTCTGGTTGCAAGGGAGATGGGACGTGCTTGTTTGTAAAATTTGAATGTATGTCCTCCGATCGAGATTCAAAATGACTGCTGCGGTTGAGATCTCACAAAACTGCTTCGGTTGAGATCTCACAGTCAAAATTCGAAGGAAGGCTCCGGTCGAAATCTGAAGGAACTGCTTCGGTCGAGATCTGAAGCAACTGCTTCGGTCGAGATCTGACAGAACTGCTTCGGTCGAGATTTGACGGAAGGCTCCGGTCGAGATCTAAAGGGACTGCTTCGGTCGAAATCTGAAGGAACTACTTCGGTCGAGATCTAACAGAACTGCTCCGGTCAAGATTCAAAGGAAGGCTCCGGTCGAGATTTGAAGGGACTACTTCGGTTGAGATCTGAAGGAACTGCTTCGGTCAAGATCTGACTAAATCGCTTTGGTCGAGATCTGACGAAAGCCTCCCGTCAAGATCTGAAGGGACTGCTTCGGTCAAGATCTGAAGGATCTGCTTCGGTCAAGATCTAACAGAACTACTCCGGTCGAGATTCGAAGGAAGGCTCTGGTCGAGATCTGAAGGGACTCTCATGATGCATAAATAGATCTGTTTGATGCAAGTGAAGAACTCCAAGGAAAATAGGACTGTAGCTCACAGTAGAAGTTCTTATAAAAGAGGTGTATCTCGAGGAATGTTGGTTACCCTGAGATATTAGTGAGACAGAGATGAGGTGGCCGAAGTGTGAGAATGATTTCTTAAGGAGTAGCTTATCAGTTGTCGATCTAGAACACCCATGACCCATGAGTATGAACAGAAGAAAGAGAAAAAAGAAAGAAAAAAATGCATAGAATGTACATAAGTAATGATATGAAGTATAAACAAGGAATGAGTTGAACAATAGGCAAGATGTACAAGGAAAGGAATAATATATATATATATATATATATATTTTGATCTTTTTCAAGGGAAAAGACTCTAAATAGGGTCAACAAAGAACAACTCTTCGTAGTACCGCTGTAGATGACCACCGTTTACGACAGTGTCTAGGAGTGTCCCATCAAGTGTTTGTAACTGGACTGCACCATTAGAAATTATTTTGTTAATAACGTATGGCCCTTCACTTTTGAACTTCAACTTGCCGGGGTGCTTCTTTGATGTATAAAGAAGTACCTGGTCACCTAAATGTAGATCTTTATTGCGCAGGTGACAGTCATGCCAGACTTTTTGGCATTGTTTGTTAACTAGTTGTACGTGATAAGATATTAGTCTTGTCTTGCATAACTGGGCTAGTGTAAATAGCCTGGTTTTGACTTGTTGTTTGATGGAAGCTTTTTCACAGAGATCTATTGAAAAAGCCTCCGTAACTCGTAGCGAAGGTACTAAAAATTCTACGGGCATTACCGCTTCTTGACCGTATACTAAGTGGAAAGGGGTTACCCACCCAGTGGCTTTCTTCAGGGTGGTGCGGTAAGCCCAGATAGCTGAGAAAAGTTTTGTTTCCCAATCGCAGCGACTGGTTTCAACTATCTTGGTTAGAATCTTACAGATCGTTTTGTTAGTTGATTCAGCCTGGCCATTATACGGTGTACTTTTTTTGTGAACAACAAGGTAATGGCGTAGGAGATTATCAACGACAGCATTTAAAAAATGCGTGTCGCAATCACTAACAAGCTCCATGGGACAGCCAAACGGGTAATAATGTTTTTGTAAAGAAAACGTGCAACTGTTTTTGCATTGGCGTCCTTCGTTGCTTGGGCCTCTACCCACTTAGTGGCATAATCTGTGGCTATGAGGATGTATCGAGCTTGGGTATGTTTCGTTGCTGGACTGATGGGTCCAACAAAGTCAATCTCCCACTTATGGAAGGCTTTGGCTTCTATAATGGGAGTCAATGGTGTGAAGTCTGCTTTGGTATTTTGCTTTGCTCTTTGACAGACATCACATGCTTTAATGACAGCAAACGTGTCTTTAAACAAAGATGGCCACACAATCCTGCTCGAAGGATAATCCTCGCTGTGGTTTTAGCAGAAAAGTGGCCACCTCCAATGCCCTCATGAGCTTGGGATATTATCGGTCATATCTCAGATTCATAGGCACATCATCGAATAATGTCGTCAACGCCCCTTTTGTAAAGTTGTCCCGCAATTAACTGAAAGGGCGTTGCTGTCGGCTTGTGTACAACAAAAAAAAGAAAATTTTAATCGGCCTGTTGTGAGGAACTGAGTGATCTCCTCAGCCCATAGGGGTGTGGCATCGATCTGAAAAAGGCATGCATCAGGAAGATCATCGTTGACTAGTGTAGTTGCTTTTTTAGCACTTGGTAGTCTGGAAAGGTGATCCGCCATGAAATGTTGGGACCCTTTTCGAACGACTATATGGAAATTAAATTCCTCCAAAATTAGTAGCCATCGAGCTATTCGTCCTGTCTTATAGGACTTATTAACGATATATAGGAGTGCTTGATGGTCTGTGTAGAAAGCAAAGGTCTGGCCTAATAAATAATGTCGTAGTTGTTGTACTGCATAGACCATTGCCAATGTTTCTCTCTCGTTAGTGGTATAGTTTACTTCAGCAGGCACCAGTTGCATGCTTAAGAAACGTATGGGAAAGTCCTTGCCATACTCGCCTGGTTGTGCAAGAAGACCCCCAATGGCATACTTACTTGCGTCAGTATGCACATGGAATTCTGTCGTGTAATCTGGCGAGCGAAGTATGGGAGCCGTTGTGAGTGATGTCTTCAACTCCTCAAAGGCCTTAATTCGTTCTTCGGTCCAGCGAGGATCTACCACAACTAAATAAACGAGACATGCCTTGTTGGCGTAGCACAACTAAATAAACGAGACGTGCCTTGTCGGCATAGTCGATTATAAAGATGCGATAGTAGGTGGTATGAATGAGGAAGACATATACTTCCTTCACTGTTGCAGGTAGGGGCATGTCCACGATAACCTTGATTTTTGACGGATCGGTAGAAATACCGTCCTTTGATATTATATGTCTGAGTACAACCCCGTGGGTGACCCATATTTGGCATTTATTAGAGTTTAGTGAGATGCCGAACCTACGACAGCGAATGAAGATTTTCTCCAAGGCATCTAGGTGCGTAGCAGCGGAACAATGTATACCTAGATCGTCGAGATAAATCTCCACGACCCGATGTAACGGATCTTGAAAGGCCAGTTGCATGACCCGTTGGAATGTTGAGGGGGCGTTACATAAGCCAAAAGACATAATGTTATAAGCATAAACGCCGCTCTCTATGGCAAAAGCCATTTTATCACATTTGATCGAGGTATCTGGGACCGGTTGGTATGAAGGGCACTCACTGCCAGTGTGTGTACCTCGGCAGTGAGGGCACCACGTGTTCTCTCGTCTATGATGAATTTGGCCAATGGGTAACTAACCTGGCATCGAACTTTGGATAGACTTAAGAGTGTTTTGAAACTCTTTGGTGAGTTTCTCCATCTGTTGTTGGTGTTGCTAATTAAGCAACTCCATAACTGTTCTCATGTTTTCCATAACTATGTTTTCCATATCTGTGTTTTTCATAACTGTTCTCGTGTGTCATCGTTTGGTCGAGCTTCTTGGATAGCACGATGTGCTCTCCGTTCTCGTGGTTCCTCAACATCTGAGCCCTCGTCTTCTTCTCGAATGGCAGTAGACATGGCTTGTTTCAATGATGTATATTCATCATTGGAACAGAGTTCATGTCTGATCCATCGGGGAAGTCCAACAAGGAACCAAATGATGAGCATGGACTCGGTAGGTTGCTCTTGTACCTGACTTTTTAATCATTTAAATCGTTCGATATAGTCACGTACTTTTTCATCGTTTGTCATTTTGATATTACTTAGTTTGACAAAAGGACTTTCTATCAAACGAAAAGGCTTGAACCGTTTGATAAATGCCTCTTTCAAGAGTAACCAGTCACGTTTATCTTCACGATCAAGGTTAAAAAACCACTCTCGTGCGTGATCGATCATGGTCATCGAGAAGAGCTATACCATGGCCTCTGGTGCTGTCTCGCCATAGACGTCACAGGCATTCTCAAAGACTTGGAGAAATCACTAAGGATCAGTGTTACCATCGTACTTAGGTAAGTCTAGCTTTGGGGTCCTTTTTTCAGTACGAACAACATTTTTAAGTGAGCTCGTGCATGGGATGATTCGGCAGCATGGAATTGTGGTCATTCGTGTGGAGCTTCATAACGCGTAGGTTCCCATCTGTCCATTGAACACAAGAAGCCCAAGCGTGCAAGGACAATTTCACCATCAGGGTCCTAGGCCAAACGAGTCAATACCGGTATCCTCCCTCTGGTACACAAGCCAAGAAGCCCACCCCAGAATCCACAAGTAGCTACAACCTTCGGAGCTCCACATGTAGATATCTAAAGGGCTGAGTTGCCAAGTACACAGCAACAATGAAGACAAGGGAAGCTTCAAGCTGAGAACACATCACCGGTGGGATTAGTTTCACATGGTTCCACGTCAGATGGTGACAGCTTGTCCACAACATCACAACAACACTCGTCACCCTCACATGTCATCAATGGGGGAGATAGAGCAACTACATCCACACTGGCACCTGACACGACAGTACCTCAAGTCCCAAGTCAAAGAGTGAGGCCACCACCCCACCCACACTGATTACAATGCCAACGCCACCAACATCACCACTGGCACAAGTTTTTTTTGGGAGGGGTGGAGTGGGGATATCCAGTCCCCAAGACACGGGAGCAGCCCAGGCCCAGCAAGTCCACATATTGGAACATCTCAATATTTTGATGTTGCGAACCTGATGGAGATAAGCGACGACGAACCAAAAAAGGGGAAGCAGCCAGGAAGAAGTCAGACACCTCCACCTCCACCTCCACCTCCATCTTCAATTCTAACACCATGCCTATTTTCTGGTTTAGCCTCACCATCCCACACCCCAGATCAGTACCCAACCCTCTCTAACCCTGAAAAGCTCATTGAAGCAGCCAAACGCTCAATGATTGGCCTATTCGAAACAAGCTACCACATGCATTGGTTGGTGAGCCAACATCAAGTTCTAGAAAGCAAGGTCCAACATCAAGAGCAAGAGATTGCACGATATCAAAGGATGGCCAAAGAAAAAGAAAAAGAGACAGTAGAAAGCAGATCCATGATGGCCGGGCAGAAAACCACCTTGGAAGAGGTTCAACAACAACTGAAGCACCAGATGGTCCAAATCGATCAAGTACGAGACAGATCATCGGGTGAAATGACAGTCACTGCTCCTCCAGTCAAGTCCAAGGACATTCAAATCCAGGCCCCACAGGCCTCATCCATCCGGATGGAGAAATACATAAGGCTGATCCAAGAGCAAGAGGCCGATAAAAAAAAATTTGAAAACATTGTGACGAAACAAGAGAAGATCATCCTGGAGTCCCAGAAGCAGCTTGAAGAAACAACGAAGGCCCTATAACAAGTCTTGGACAAGGTGAACCAATTACGGGACACGACGTGCAAGGCCCAAGCAGGTGCTCACGTAACGAAGCCACCGGGGGTGGGGGTGGGGGGGAGGGGGGGGGGGACGATGATGGGAATGATGGAGCAAGGAATCAGGACGGGCAAACCCACCGATCAGACGGTAGCTTAGGATCGGGTGGCCAGAGAGCCGGTGCTGCTTCCATGAGCTTTCCCCGACCCCCTCTCACCTTTAGCCCTTCCTCCTACTCTGCATTTAATTTCTTTGAAACATTCATTCCAACTTACCCAATTCATCCATCTCCTCTTTCTTCATCACCTCCTAGTCAAATAATGGGCCCAACAACTCCACTCCCCCGGTGCTGCGTATAACTTATTATTTCCACCTCCTCCTAAATCTTTCACCCCCGCATCTCTCTCCTCAGATCACTCCATCCCTTACCTTCCAAAAACTAACACAGACATTGGAGCCGATGATGACTTCCTGGCTGACCAACCGGAGACAAGAAGATTCTCGCCCAGGCCAGACACGGGTGCAGGTGAGCCATCGACAAGCGAACGAGCAAAAGAGAAAGACACGGGCACCTTTCCCTACCCAGCCTAGAAGTAAACTGGCTGATACAAGGGAATCAGAATGATTTGAAAGAAAATACCCTCCCAACATGAGGGGCGGCAAAGAAGACATCGATCAAAGCCAATACTCCACCAAGGCCGAGATCGTTGCTGCACTACAACCGCAGCCAGAATGGCGGAGCAAAGTTCTGAAGAATATCAGGCGACTCCAGGAATATTTGAGGGCACCGGCATGGAAGCGAGTGGATCCTTTTTACATGTCGCTCAAATGCAGAAACCCATGGCCGGTGGAAAAGCCACGAGTGGAGTTAGTAAACTGGCCAGTCATTCCAAGAATTACAGAGAGAACCTCCCCGGATGATCTGAGGCTACAATTACTAGACTTTGGGCACAAATAAAAGTCGAGTGCCGATCTTTGCGTGCAGGAAAGTGCCGAGTATTGCAGATCCATGGCCTTCTTGATGCAGCAAGAATGTTTCTAGAATCAAGGTGTGGATCCCATTAGGATCAACCCAAATACAGCCCTCCAGTCAGAAGAAGACCATGAGATGATGGCTAGGCTATACTATAGAGCGACCTTCATGTCGTCACGCTATGTGACCATGATGGAAGACTGGCAGGAAATGGGCTTCGTAGAAAAAAATAAGAGAATATCTGGGGCCCCTTAATTTTGGAAGTAAGCTCCGCTTCCAAGTTTTTTAAGCCCAAGGCCGGAAGATGAGTGAGCAAAAGCAGACGGCGCGATGACGAGGCGAACAGGATTCACAAGAAGTGCTCAAGAGGGCTGGTATGTAGCGGCCAATTGAGGGACTTCCAATTTTGGCGAATAAATTTTGCGAATAATAAGCACCTGATTTTATGGAAGCAAACAAAAATCCACGCTTTTCCAAGTGCCAAGCAGAAGACATCACCGGTGTTGTAGTGGGTCCTGCAACAGATTAGGGGTGGATAATGTTATCCGATTCTCTAGTACCGAGCCAAGCTGAAGACATAAGTTATCTCTCACCCATGACCGAGGAGGTCTCAGAAGAAAGAGAGTAGAAGAAGCTGAGAGTCGAGCGTGAGAGCCGAGGAAATACTAGCTAGGAAGATAGTGATTAACTATTAAGCCTACGTGGTGTACCCCAAAGAAGGAATGACCATGTAGGAGCTAGTAACATTTCCTTGTAATAAATGTAGACTCCCCTTAAAATAGTAAGAGTGAGCCACCTTTTGATGGTGACCTCTAGTGGAAGGGCAAATTCCACATGTAATTTCTAATTTAGTGGAATTACCACATGGGCTCCACATGGGCAGCCTTCTTGCCTATTTAAGGGCCCCCCTCTCTTGTGAGGGAGCTTCTGATTGTATTTTCAAGTTCTCTTGCACTAATAAAGAGGATCCTCCACGAGTTCTTGAAGATCACTAAGCTCCTTGTTCATGGCAATGATCTTGAGTGATATTTCTATGAGCATGCTTGATTCCTTATTTGTGAATTAACTAGATTCTTGTTTCTTGTTCTTGCTTAGTTGTGAATTAGCTTCAATTCTTGCTTGTGGAATCTTGTAGAAATCAGCATTCAAGAAAACTATAGAGGCTAGAAATTTGGTGTAAGTCTTGCATAGTCTTGACATTCTAGTTCTTGATGTTCTTGGATAATTTAGGCATCAAGTAATGTATGTTTCTTGATTCCTAGATTGTTAAATGTTGTTAGGAATCTTGTTTCTTGTTTCTTGAATCTGGTTTTGGTTTCAATAGCTATTCTAGTTCTTGATTGTTCTTTGATTCAGTAGTTAGTAGTAGGATTGCTATCTGTGCTTAATCTTGATCTGTTTGAGCTGTAGATGGTTGCATGGCTAGTGTATCCATGTAGCTGAGTATCGGATTTGAGCTATCCACTGATAGACTGGGAAATACGTAATGCATCCTTGAATATTGCTTCTGCTCTGTAAACGTTCTAATAAGAAGAATAATCACAAAGAACCATAACAACAGAGGTAATCCAAGAGAGATAAGCAGCAAAAAGAGAAGAATGTGTTTACAGATTCAGTGAAATAGTGAACACCAACCATCTAGTTGAACATGGCATTCAAAGACAATTTGCAACTTCCTACATGCCTCAGCAAAACGAAATTGCAGAAAGGAAGAATCGAATGCTTCTTAACTCCGCCTGATCTATGTTACATCAATCACACTTACTTGTGAAATTTTGGGTAGAAGCTACTACCACAACCTACTATGTACAAAATAGATCCAACACTAAAGTCGTCAATAACATAACTCCTTATCAAGTATGGCATGGACACAAGCCTAGTGTCAGCCATTTAAAAATCTTTGGTTGTATATGTTTTGTTCATGTTCCTAAGCAGCTTAGGAAGAAACTGGACCAGAGGTCAAATAAATGTATTTTCATTGGCTATCCTGATGAACATAAAGCTTATAAAGTTTATGACCCATCCACCAATGTAGCATTTGTTTCTAGGGATGTAATCTTCAAAAAAGATGCATTCTATGACTTTAAACAACCATCGATAGATGATGTTGTGTCATTTTATCCTATTTTATGTAGCACAGAATCTTTCAATCATGATTCTTCTTCTACAGAACCTGCAGCTACAGCTACAGAAGCCGAGCATCTGACAGTACCTGTCACCAGACCAGACCAAGCTAGCCCGAACAGATCTAGACAACTTCAAGAAAAAACACCATCACAATTTGGTCAACTGATTGTCCGAAGGTCCTCAAGGACACGAACGGTTCTTGAGAGGTATACACCTCAATATTTCTGGACTTCATCAAAACATCCAGAGACTCTAGCCAAAGCAATTAACTCTAAGGAAGTTGTGAAGTGACAAGAAGCTATGGAAAGTACAAATCACTTTTGGCGAACTAGACCTGGACACTAGTCGACTTCTCCACGCACAAGAGAGTTATCAACAACAAGTAGATCTTCAAGAAGAAGATCAACTCTGATGGTTCCATTGCAAAATGGAAAGCACGGCTGGTGGGCAGAGGATTTACTCAAGTCCAAGAAGTGGATTATCAAGAAATTTTTAGTCCCATTGTCAAAATGTAGTCAATCAGGACTCCGATCACGTTAGTAGTCGTGAAAGACCTCGAGATACATCAGATGAATGTCAAGACAACGTTCCTCAATGGTTACATCAAAGAGAATCTATATACCTTCTGGAAGGATTCTAAGTCAAAGGTCAAGAGCACAAAGTAGGCAAGCTGCACAAAGTTATCTATGGCTTGAAAAAGGCTACAAGGGCTTGGTTCGAAAGAATCAATGCTTATCTTGTTTGATTGGGTTTTGCAAACAATTCAGCTGACTGTAATGTTTATTCCAAGCATATAGGTGTCAATTCAGTTCATATAGCTCTATATGTAGATGATGCATTTATTTTGTCTAACGACACAATCTTACTGCACACTATTAAGAGTGATCTGTCAAAGGAATTTGACATGACTGATCTAGACACTATTCATTCTTTATTAGAAATTCACATTACTAGAAATAGATTACAAAAGAAAATTTATCTTAGCCAGCAGAAATATCTAGAGAGTGTTCTAGAAAAATTTCATATGACTGATTGTAAACCGATTGATACACAAATGGACCCAAGTATAGTATTGAGTAAACCTTCTTGTGCTGATATCAAAAGCGAAGTACTCAACTTAGCGAAGTACCCTTATCATTCACTTATAGAATTTTTAATCTATGCCATGCTGTGCACCAGACCAGATTTAGCATACATTGTTAGCACATTAAGTCAATACATGTCTAATCGTAGGATCTTACATTGGAAAGCATTAAAGAGAGTGATGAAATACATTCAAGGAAGTTTAGATCATGTTTTATGCTATGATGGAAATGTGTGATTAACCCAATGGTTCTTTAAGGCTACTCCGACTCAGATGGAGAGGAAATGCCCCAACCAAAAAATCCACTTCTGGGTTCTGTTTCTTTCTAGTAGGAGGACCAATTTTGTGGAATTCAAGAAAGCATAAATCAGTGGCATTTTCTTCAACCAAGCAGAGTACATCACAACATGTCAAGCTTCAAAAAAAGCTATATGGATCAAGTTATTACTCCATGACTCACATCACACTCAGTTTCAGCCTATTACCATTTTGTGTGACAATTTGAGCTGTATTTCACTATCTTTGAATCCCAAATTTCATGGCAAGTCTAAGCACATTGAAATCTAATACCATTACATTTGGAAAAAGGTCTTCTCAAGACAAGTAAGTTTTCAATACTGCTCCACAACAGAAATTGTTGCAGACATTTTCACCAAAGCTCTTCCTAGGATCAAGCATCATAAATTTTTCACTATGCTAAATTTGATGAAGACACCAAGCAATCATGACCTTAAGAGAACTGTTGGGAATTAAGCTCACAGTCTTCTCCTTGGTGATATTATTTTCTATTTCAAAATTCTTCCTGCACATTTATTGATCACTGATCTAGGGTCAGATGCAACCTCCTTTCGTTCCATATCTACTCATCTGATACCTGTAAGAATCACAAAATTCAGACAGCCGAACTATTCAAAAGACAACTATGTCGCTAATCTTCATCTATGGATAAAGACTAAAGGATAACCAATCCTATTCTTTTCACATTCTAATGTCAAGTCAAGTTATTTGCAGATCATTGAAGACCTGCCCATCTTCAACGACGTCAACAAATCAAAGTTTTCTAGCAGTCTGCAGAAATACACTATCTTTGCAATAGTTTGTAGAAATGAACTGATTGTCGCACAATTTGCATTTTTTCAAATTAACACAGTTCAGTCTACTTTAACAAATGTTTTTTGAATGCGAAGAATACTAAGTGTGTCTATTTCAATGAGGAACATTTCTAGCTACTTCTGAAAAATATGCGACAAACTCATTCACGTCAATGATTTCGAGTCACCTGACTCATGTACAAATAGCGTTGTACTTTAAATATCTCTCAAGTACAACAAAGTACATAGCTAAAGTCAAACTAGTCTTGTAATATATGATTAGTTAACCAATTCTTGTAATTACAAGGATGCATTCTATAAATACATCTCTAGCTTGCATCAATCCAGGATGCTCCATGATGCAAACTAATTCGTTAGAACAAAATTTATTGAACATCCAACTTATGCCTTCATTCTGGCTGTAACACTCTGTGTTGTTCGAGATTTCAGTGTAGTATACAAGCCACACATTTTTTTCTATCTATGTCTAACTGTAGGGTCTTCGATCCGACGTTGTAATAGCCCTCCCGCCTGTCAACAAGGGTTTGTTCATTGGATAGGCACCTAACTATTCATAGATGCTACTTTTAGTTAGTTCTCTACTTTTTGTCTAATTCTACCTCCCCTAACTCTACTCACACTAACTCTACTCCCCTAACTAACTTCATCATG
The DNA here is from genome assembly GCA_029204225.1 of Diphasiastrum complanatum. Classification (NCBI taxonomy): domain Eukaryota; kingdom Viridiplantae; phylum Streptophyta; class Lycopodiopsida; order Lycopodiales; family Lycopodiaceae; genus Diphasiastrum; species Diphasiastrum complanatum. The sequence goes on from CM055097.1 coordinate 50,833,512, forward strand.
ATTGTTGGTGAAGAGAAATGATAGAATAGAAGAGAAAGAGGGAAAGGAGAAGGAGAAGGAGAAGAGGGAAAGAGAGAGAGATGAGATGGAGGTTAGCTCAAATGCTCAATTTCATTGCTTATGTAAAAACCTTAACTAGCATAAACAAAAAGCGTGGGAAATGGAAATAACAAGCAAACCACAACAATAGCATAAGCAAGAGTGATTAACAAATGAGGATGTTTGAACTCCCAAAATGATGATTGAATGAATAGAAGTAAATGCTTTTTATTTGCATTGGATGTAACAATTGAAGCATTTTTATCATTCTAATTTGAGCACTTATTGTTGTATTTGCATAATAGGAAAACACACAAGCAACTCCAATGGATCAAACCAATGAAAATCCAACATTTGATCTATCAAACCCATCCAATGTGGCACAAGCTCTTGAACTTTTATACCAACAAATTCAAGCCACTAATAAGCAGCTTCTTGAAACTAATCAAAGAAACCAAGACTTAGAGTCTAGGTTAGCCAATCAGAAGAAGCATGTAGTTCCACCTCCCGTAAAAGTGTTTAAGAGGGAGAAGAAAGATAGGAACTTACAAGTGGTAAATTCTTGGCTCATAACAACACAACACGAGCACCATAGCACCCAACCGCTCAACCTGGTGCTCAAACGAGAAGTTTCTTGCAAACTTCTACATTACCGCACAATACACCATCTCCATAATGCAAAAAGACACTAATATGAAATGAGTCATTGTCAAAAGAAAGTGAAACTGTGAGATAATCTATTGCACAAATAGTTTGCACAATTGATAGCTTCACTCCAATATTCAATAGGCAAAGAAGCTTCAACTCGGATTGCTTTAGCACATTCACATAGAGATCTATTTTTCCTTTCAGCAACTCCATTTTGAGATGGAAAATAAGCACAAGAAAACTCTCTCTTTATTCCTTCACCTTCACAATATTCATGAAACTTGTTGGAGATGTATTCACCTCCTCCATCACATCTTAAAGCTTTAACTTTGAAAGAAAATTGTTTCTCAACATAAGCTTTGAAGATTAGGAAGTGATCAAATATCATAGCTTTTGAAGAAAGTAGATACAACCAAGTATATCTTGTAAAGTCATCAATAAAGGTGACAAAACATGTTGCACCACCAATACTTTTGGAAGAAGAAAAATGTACATCCGAGTGTATAAGCTCCAAAGGATGAGTATTCTTGATAAAAGACTTATGATATGGCTTTCTATGTGATTTTGCAATAGCACAAGCCTCGCAAGGCTTGAAATCTTTGAAAAGAGATTTTGGAAGGCCAATAGCCTTCAGTTTCTTGACCATAGAAGAGATAGATTTAAAGTTAGGATGCCACAACTCCTCCTTAGATAAAAAAGCAACTTGACAAAGGTTTGCATTCTCATAAGAACTCAACTTGAAAATCCCACCACATTTAGATCCATCAGCTAGGATCTCATCATTTTTCTTGATAAAGCAAGTATTGGAGTTGAACTTTACATCACAACCATTATCAAGCAACTTTTCCACACTAATCAAATTCATTGTAAGTTTTGGAATGAAAAGAACATTAGAAAGTGCAAGAACTTTTGAAGAAGCAAGTTTCAATGGAATGTTTCCAATTCCTTCTATAGAGCATTCAAGATCATTAGAAGTGTAAATAGATCTCTTAAGTCCTTTGTAAGGTACAATTGAGTCAAAAGACTCCTTTGAACAACACATATGTGAAGAAGCTCCACTATCTATTTACCAAGCTCCATCTTTTTTGAAAGATGATGAAGAAAAATTGGACACCATAAGTGATCCTTCTCCATCAGTTGCAACAGAATCTTCTTCAATCTCTTTGGAGATATTTGCTTGCTTGAGTTGGTTTTTCTTCTTAAAGAAATTTGAGGCATATTGCCCTTTCTTGCCACAGAAGAAACATTTCACTTTTTTCTTCTTGGTGTTTGAAGTAGAAGGATGAGATGAATCATCCTCTTCACCATCTTTGTCTCGATCTTTGGCTTTGTCTTTGTTGGATGCTTGAGAAAACTGGTTCTTACTCCTTCCTTTATGTTTGTCCTTGACAAAGAGGGCTTTGTCACTTCCACCATGTTCGAGTTTGTTCATCCTAGAAAGTTTGTAGCTTTGTCTAGCTTCTTCAGAAATAAGAATTCCTTGGAGAGTTTCTAGATCAGGCAACTCCTCCTTAATGTCAAAAGATTGAACAAGATTATCATAGTCATCTTTCAAGCCATTTAGAATGACTTGTACTAGCTCATCTTGGTTAGTCATACCAACACAAGAAAGCTCTCTATGCAAATCTTTAACTCTCAGAACATAGTTTGATGCACTCTCCTCACTTCTTTGGAAACTTTGGAAGATCTGATTCCTAAGAGTGAGTATTCTAGAAGTATTCTTTGCTTCATAGATGGACTTAAGTGCATCCCAAGCATCTTTGGATGTAGTGCAAGATCCTATTTCTCTCAAAATTTTATTAAATACATTCATCTTAATGAAATGTAGAGCGATTCTAGCTCTCTTCCTATACTTAGGAATTTCAGCCTGTGCTTGAGGCTCCTCCTCAACACCAAGCACAATGTCCATAACATCCAGGAGTATCAAAATAGACTCCATTCTGAACATCCAAATTGAGTAATTAGAAGTATTCAGTCTTTCATTTGCTTCTAGAAGGTATCCTCCTAAAGGTGCCATTTAGATGAAGACTTCTTAGTTATTGGACTACAATATGTTTGAGCTTGTTCCAATCAGACTTAATGTTGCTGCTCTCTTTCACTATAGGTATTTTCAAGGATGTACTACCTTCCTATGTGAAACACTTGCAACTGTATTTGAGATGAACATTGTTTTAGTAATTTTGGGACAATCCCAATCCCATTCTTTTCTTTTATGAGGTTCCATGCTCAAAATTAATTTCAATTGCACAAAATTGAAAAAGACATATGCTCGAACATAAGTTCGAACACAAGCTCCTTTGCTCGAACTTAAGTTCGAGAACACAAGCATGTAGTAGAGAAAATAGAGAGAAAAATTAATTCATTCTAAAATCAAGAAATTATCCCAATATTACTAAAACAGTGTTGATGGTTCTCAAATATTCCACAAGACAAGATTATCTAGATCAAACACAAAAAGTGGATTGAGACACTGTGGCAAGTTTGAATCCTACTTTTGGCATGTGTGAAATGCTTCATAAGAAAACACTATTGACTCTCAAAAGGCTCAAAGAGTATTCAATTATTTCAAACTTAGTCTTGATCTTCAGTTTCTTGTGTAGGATGCTCAAAACAATGGACTCAGAACAAAGCAAGGTTGAATCAAATCAAAATGCAGTCACTTGGATTTCGGACCTATCCATATCCTCTTTAAGAGCTTATAACTCTTGATAGACACATCAGATTGATTTGATTTCAATTTCTATGAAAAGTACAATCATAAGCTTTTTATCAAGCTATAACACCACTATCTAGCATGCTAAGCATCATAGAATGATAGCAATAAATAAAAATGAGCAAAAGTACAAGAGATTAGTGTATTGGCATTAGCTCAACATGAGTTAGAGAGAGAAAGATAGAGAGATAACAAGCAAAAATTGTGTGGATCCAAAATGGCATGAGATAGCTACAAAGCTTTGGTTGAGGAGAGCTACACATATTTATGGAGTTTGAGGTAGCTCGAGGTAGAACCACATCCATCCATTTTTTTATGACATCTAAAGTGAAGACTAGATTCTATGTGACATTTGTCACATCTCATGCATGAATATCTACCTAGTGGCCTATTACATCCTTTAGATATTCCTACCAGAAAGTGAAAAATTATATCTATGGATTTTGTGGTCGGGCTTCCACATACAGGGAAGGCCCACGATTCGGTTTAGGTCATTGTTGACAGACTTACGAAGTTTGCTCAATTTATCCCAATGAAATCTACTGTTAAAGCTTCAGAACTAGCTCAACTGTTTGTTGAGAAGCTTTTTTGACTGTACGGGCTGCCTTGTGATATTGTCAGTGACCGTGACCCAAAATTCATTGGAAATTTCTGGCAAGCAGTATTTGAAAAGTTAAAAAGTCAAACGGAAAGGAACGATCAGATGATGGAGGATATACTTCAAGCATATGTGGGCCATTGGCAGTCTAATTGGGAACAATACCTTCCACTGATGGAATTTACATATAACAGTGCAAAACATTCAACGACCAAATTTAGCCCTTTGATGCTTATGTATGGTTTTCAACCTTGATCACCAATTGGTGTTGGCATGAAAAACCTACGGGTGCAAGTCGCAGTTGATTTCCTTGTGGATGCAAACAATGTTACAGCTGGTTAAAGATAGCATAAGAAGTGCCCAGGACAGGGCAAGCCACTATGCTGATCTATCTCGGAAGCACAAGATATTTATGGTCAACGACTGGGTGTTTTTGAAAGTCCCTAGTCACTCTAGGGGCTTGAAAACTATTAAGTGTGCAAAGTTGGCGCCTAGGTATTGCGGTCCTTTTAAGGTTATGCAAATAATAAACAAGGTTGCATACAAACTAGAACTTTCAGCTAACGTTGAAATTCATCATGTTTTCCACGTTAGTTAGTTGAAACCCTCGTTGGGGGTTGGGGAGACCCAAGTCCCTGTGGAAGATCTAGTGAAACTTCTTTGTGATGAGTCCATGAGTGGACCACCTAAACCTGAGGCGATTGTTAATAGCCAACAGAGGACTCTGCGGAGTAGACTGCTTCGGGAATTTTTAGTCAGGTGGAGGGACAAATCAGAAGAGGAGGATACCTAAGAAACGGAGGATGATCTCTAGAAGAATTTTCCAAATTTCTCCCTACAAGGAAAAATTTAAGTTTAGGGGGAAGGAATGTTACATACCTATGTAACTAGTAGTACTTTAGACCCCTAATAGTCCATTTAGTATTGGGGGCTAAATGGCAAGGTACCCTTAGGATTACGGGTATGTGCCCTTGGAGAAGGGCAGACAACTTAGTCGAAGGTAATGGAGTCACGTGACCCTTGGACAAGGGGTACTCTTAGTATTAAGGGTAGGTGTCTTAGATTAAGGTACTAATGTCCTTGGTTAAGGACAGGTAGGTGCCTATGCCTTGGATGGAGGTATGGAACCTAGAGAGGGGTTAGAAAGTCATTGGATGATTATTTTTCTAAGCTTTGGGCCTCAACCTTGAACCATATCAGTTTATTGGTCTAGGACCAAAGTATACATGCACAACATGGGCAATGGGACCTAGTAGGAGGGCGCCCTTCTAAAGTGTCCATTGAGTTTCCAACTCCCACAAGAAAGGCATTTAAAGAGTCATAGGTTATGGAAGGAGTCTCTTGACCTTCCATAAGCCTATGGAGGCTCTTGCAGATTCTTTAACTCCCCTAGGCTTCTCTTTCTCTCTCTCTCATTGGATGAGCATGAAAATCCATAGTGCATTGGAGGGGTTCATGGGACATCTATATGAGGGCAGTAGGGCGCCCATTGGGAGGGGGCAATCTCTCTTGTTTGCATTGCTTATGCTCTAGTGTTGCTACTAGTGTGTAGAGTGCTTTTTTGTGGTAGTATGCTTAAGATTTGGATCTTGCTTATGGTATGAGACATAAGTAGGTTTTGGATCTTGAGTATGCTATGAGGTGTTGTGGTATGCTTGTGATTTGTTTATGGTTAGCAAAGGGGTGCTAGATAGGTCTTGCTTGGAGCTTGGATCTAGCTATGGTTGGGTGGTGAATACTTGAGGCCAACTTGTTATCTATCTTTGTGTTTAAAGAGTAGGGACACAAGTGAAGGAGAGATCCTTGGAGGCTTGCAGATCCTTACTTGCAGGTGGAGGCATCATAGCTCGGAGTTGGGGAGCATCTTGAAGCTTGGAGGACATTTGGAGGCTCTACCTTGGATTTGGATGACTCCCTCACCTCTACTTGTAAAAGTGGTATCAGAGCTAGACAAAGGATGGTAGCCTTACTAACTTTCTTCAAGTTCTATTAAGATCACCAACTAAATTTGTTTTGGGAAAGATTATATGCTTTTCTAGTTGTAGGAAGCTTGTAGTTGAAGTATCCAATGAAGCTAGTTCTCTTTGGAAGAGAGTAGTGATGCCTATAGAATTGTTTAGGGGCTGATTTTTTATCATGTTAGAGAAGTTTTAAAGTGGGCTTTGGGTTTTTTAAAGTTCTGAAAAAAGATTTGTGGGATGGTTAGAGAAAGTCTTCCTCTACATAGACAAATTTTTTTTTGCAAAAAAATTGACTCTAACTTCATTAGTTACACTTTTCTACCTCCTAGTTTCATGAAAATGACAATGTAGGAAGGGAATGGTAGTGTAACTTTGTGCATAAAACAAGTTTTGAAGTTCTGTTTTTTGTCATTTTGAAATTCTTATTTTCAAATCTGAAAATCTGAAAATCAGATCTGAAAATTGAAGTTTTTATAAAGCTTCATTAGTTACCATTTCTAGACACTAGTTTCATGGATTTGGAGATCTAGAATAGTGAGAAATGTGAAAACTTTGGTTGCTTTTGAAATGACAAATGGAATTGGAATTGAAATGGGAACTTTATGTAAACATTAGCTTGTATTAGTTAATTAAAGTTTACATAAAGATTTGGTTTTCATTTTTGCTTTTGATTAAGGCAAATTAGCTTGTTGTTGTTTTCCTCTTAAGCTTGGATTGAGCTTGCAAATAGTAGGCTTAGATTGAGCTTACAAACAATAAGATTGAATGAATAGAAGTAAATGTTTTTTATTTGCATTGGATGTAACAATTGAAGCATTTCTATCATTCTAATTTGAGCATTTGTTGTTGTAATATTTGCATAATAGGAAAACACACCAGCAACCCCAATGGATCAAACCAATGAAAACCCAACATTTGATCTATTAGACCCATGCAATGTGGCACAAGCTCTTGAACTTTTATACCAACAAATTCAAGTCCCTAATAAGCAGCTTCTTGAAACTAATCAAAGAAACCAAGACTTAGAGTCTAGGTTAGCCAATCAAAAAAAGCATGTAGTTCCACCTCCCTTAAAAGTGTTTAAGAGGGAGAAGAAAGATAGGAACTTACAAGTGATAAATTATTGGCTAAATGTTTGTAACAAATACTTTTCCGTGAACCAAATTCCTGAATCTGAAAAGTTATCCACTGTCACCATGTTCCTTGAAGGAAGAGCCTTAGTTTGGTGGGATGACTTAGTTGCAAAGGGCAATCAACCTTGTACATGGGATGATTTTTGCAAGCCTTTTAGGGATTATTTTCTACCACTTTTAGATGACTATGAACACTTTCAAAAGTTGAGTCATCTAACCATGAATAAAGGTTTGGAACAGTTTATTCAAGATTTTTATGAGTACCTAAATCCACTTTATAGTGACATGCCGCCTAAGGTACAAATGTAAATGCTCTTTGATGGGTTACCAAAAGATTATCAAGTGTATGTTTGTAGGAATCATCCAAAAACCCTAGAAGATGCCATTAGGACTACAAAATACTTTGATGACACACCTAAGCCACCTAGGCTTCAACAGCCTAATGCGCAGAAAAAAGGTTTTCAATTCAACAGGAAGGATAGGGAAGTTGTTAGTGAAACACATCCCAATTCCAACAATCCTAAGAAAACCAAGAAAAAATTTAAAAACCATCAAGGTGACAATGATAAATCTGAAGCTCGTAAAAAGAACCTGTGCTTCAAGCGCAATGGCAAGGGTCACCTTGCACGTGATTGCGTCAAAAAACAAGCTTCTACCTTAGGTAATCTATCTCAAAGTAATGAGATGTATGTATTTTTCCTTAGTTCTTTAGTCTTTGGACCTAATGACCTTAAGTGCATTAAAAGTAAAAAAATTGAACAAGGTAACCATTAAGAATAGATATCCACTGCCGCGGATGGATGATCTAATAGACTATCTTGGTGGTGCTAGGTACTTTACCAAGATAGATCTAAGATCGGGCTACCATCAGATATGCATTAAGACAGAAAATATACCAAAAACCGGGTTTCGAACTCGCTTTGGTCACTATGAATTTTTGGTGTTGCCTTTTGGTTTGACCAATGCACCGGCAACTTTCCAACAGATGATGAACGATTTGTTCAGGCCATATTTGGGAAGATTCATAGTGGTATTGTGAGATGATATCCTAGTGTTCAATAAGACTTTGGCAGAATATAAAGAGCATCTTAGGATCGTCTTGGACATCCTAAGAAAGGAAAAGCTCTTTGCCAAGGAGTCTAAGTGTGACTTTTTTGCTAAGGAATTGTCCTACTTGGGGCATAAGATTTCCGAACGGGACGTGGAGATTGAAGCCGATCGTATCCAGAGGATTATTGATTGGCCTATTCTTACCAAAGTTCAGAAAATCAAGTCTGTTGAATTTCACACGTGTGGACTGTCCACTACATGTACTTGTGATCTCCTAAGGTGTGTAGATGCACCAAGATCAAGACTAGATTGAGATTCAAGATCAATCTTGAATCCTATGGCAAAAACACACTACTACATGCATTCAATCACTTCCAACTCTCACTCACACGTGTGGGAAGTATTCAAAAAATAATCTAGATAAAAACAAGCTGCTCTCCTTGGGTAGAGAGAGAAAATGCATCATGAGCTCTCGGGTAGAGAGAGAAAGCTAGAAATCCAATAACTCACAAAATCCATGAAATCACCAAATCAATTGACTTCAAAATGAGGAGTACAATGATACTAGTAGGTCCACGAACTACCACTATGCTTAACTATGATTGGACCATATTTTGTCACCTCTTGATCCTATTGGATCATTGATCTATGCACCTCTTAATTCTATTGGACTATATTCAAGCACACTTCAATTTCCTATTGGACCTCACAAGGTTCCACCTCTAAATCCTATTGGACCTCTTGGAATTCATCAAACAAAAACTCTACACTTGTCTACACTCTAATTAGCAAGTGTTTAGCCTCTTACTCTATTTTGGCTCAATACTGGCATTACAAGTGGAAATGCATAATTTGTCATCTATGCCAAATTTATTCCTATCAACATCCTACACCTAGATGCTTGATGTAAAAAACATAAGACCCCTATATCTAACATAGATAATCTTTTTCAATTCTTCACAAAGTCTTTCTTGGGGTTTGTAGAATTTTTTTTGTCGGCATATTCCCCAATTTTCTTGATTGGCATTTTCCCTTACCCAGGCCTTGAAAGGCTATAAGAAGCTAAGCCGGAGGGCTAAGAGTCTACTAGTGGTGTGGACGAAGGATATGAATAGTTGTTTTGACTTGCTTAAAAAAAGTGTCACTTCAGCACCAATACTAATCATTGGCGATCCTAATAAGGCTTTTGTGGTTAGGACCAATACCAGTGATTATGCTATTGGAGGCGTTTTGATGCAGGATGGACATCATGTGGCTTATGAAAATAAGAAACTCAATCCTGTTCAGTCTAGGTATTATACCTATGAGAAAAAATTGTTTGCAATTGTTCATTCCTTGAAAATTTGGTGACATTATTTGTATGGAGCCAGATTTGAAGTTTTGACGGATCATCAGATTTTTTCTTATTTATGTGCTGCTACAAATTTGAAGGGGAGGCAAGCTAGATGGGTTGAGCTGATGCAAATATTTTACTTTTCTATACGTTATTGTAAAGGAAGTCAAAATATTCTAGCGGATGCTTTAAGTAGATTATCGGTTATTAATCAGTTGTGCTTTACTGTTCTAGAACCGGGGTTGTTTCAGTCTCTTCAAGGATTATATCAGTCCGATCCTTTTTTTGGAAAGTATTGGCAACAAGTACTTTCAGGGGCCGATTCAGCTTTGCAAGATTCCTCGAATTAGGAAAAGACTGAAATGGAGTTTCTAATTCTAAACATGATTTTGTTTCGTAAAGGAAAGGTGTGTGTACCGAAGAATGACACTGTAAGGGCCCAAATCTTGCATGAGTGTCATGATAGTCCATGCGCAGGACATCCGTGTATACAAAGAATACTTGACTTAGTTCGAAGGCAATTTTGGTGGCCTAAGATGAAAAGTCAAGTAGAGGCCTATGTACTTAAATGTATTAAGTGCCAGTTAAATAAAGCAGAGAGGCTAAAAGCTAGTGGCCTATTCCATCCTTTAGATATTCCTACCGAAAAGTGGGAAAGGATATCGATGGATTTTGTGGTCGGGCTTCCATGTACAGGGAAGGGCCACGATTCGGTCTGGGCCATTGTTGACAGATTTACGAAGTTTGCTCAATTTATCCCATCGAAGTTTGCTCAAGAAATGTTACAGCTGGCTAAAGATAGCATAGGAAGTCTCTAGGACAGGGAAAGGCACTATGCTGATCTATCTCGGAAGCACAAGATATTCATGGTCAACGACTGGTGTTTTTTAGAGTTCCTAGTCACTCTAGGGGCTTAGAAACTATTAAGTGTGCAAAGTTGGCGCCTAGGTATTGCGGTCCTTTTATGGTTATCCAAGTGATAAACAAGGTTGCATACAAACTAGACCTTGTAGCTAACATTGGAATTCATCATGTTTTCCACGTTAGTAAGTTCAAACCCTCGTTAGGAGTTGGGGAGACCCTGGTCCTTGTTGAAGATCTAGTGGAACTTCTTCGTGATGAGTGGACCACCTGAACCCTAGGCGATTGTTAATAGCCGACAGAGGACTCAATGAAGTAGATTGCTTCAGGAATTTTTAGTCAGGTGGAGGGGCAAATCGGAAGAGGAAGATACATGGGAAAAGGAGACGGATCTCCTGAAGAATTTTCCAAATTTTTTTTCTACAAGAAAAAATTTAAGTTTAGGGGGAAGGAATGTTACATACCTATGTAACTAGTAGTACTTTAGACCCCTAATAGTCCATTTAGTGTTGGGGGCTAAATGGCAAGGTACCCTTAGGATTAAGGATATGTGCCCTTGAATACGGACAGACAAGTGACTATACCTTAGTTGGAGGTATGGAGTCACGTGACCCTTGGATAAGGGGTACCCTTAGTATTAAGGGTAGGTGTCTTAGATTAAGGTACTAGTCTCCTTGGTAAAGGGTAGGTAGGTGTCTATGCCTTGGATGGAGGTATGGAACCTAGAGAGGTATTAGAAAGTCATTGCATGACTATTTTTCTAAACCTTGGGCCTCAACCTTGAACCATATTACTTTATTGGTCTAGGACCAAAGTATACATGCACAACTTGGGCAATCGGACCTAGTAGGAGTGCGCCCTTCTAAAGTGTCCATTGAGTTTCCAACTCCCACAAAAAAGGCATTTAAAGAATCATAGATTATGGAAGGAGTCTCTTGACATTCCATAAGCCTATGGAGGCTCTTGGAGATTCTTTAACTCCCCTAGGCTTCTCTCTCTCTCTCAGTGGATGAGCATGGAACTCCATAGTTCATTGGAGGGATCCATGGGCCATCTATATGAGGGTAGTAGGGTGCCCATTGGGAGGGGGGAGATCTCTCTTGTTTGCATTGCTTATGCTCTAGTGCTGCTACTAGTGTGTAGAGTGCTTTCTTGTGGTAGTATGCTTAAGGTTTGGATCTTGATTATGGTATGGGACATAAGTAGGTTTTGTTGTGGTATGGTTGTGATTTGTTTATGGTTAGCAAGGGGGGGCTAGATAGGTCTTGCTTGGAGCTAGGATCTAGCTATGGTTGGGTGGTGAATACTTGAGGCTAGTTTGTTATGTGTATAAAGAGTAGGGACATAGGTGGAGGAGAGATCCTTGAAGGCTTAAAGATCCTTACTTACAGGTGGAGCCAAGAACTTACCACTTGTAAGTTCCTATCTTTCTTCTCCCCCTATAACAATTTTACGGGAGTTGGAACTACATGCTTCTTTTGATTGGGTAACCTAGACTCTAAGTGTCACTTTAGCACCAATACTAATCATTGGAGATCCTAATAAGGCTTTTGTAGTTAGGACCAATGCCAGTGATTATGCTATTGGAGCCGTTTTGATGCAGGATGGACATCCCGTGGCTTATGAAAGCAAGAAACTCAATCCTGATCAGTCTAGGTATTGTACCTATGAGAAAGAACTGTTTGCAATTGTTCATTCCTTGAATATTTGACGACATTATTTGTATGGATCCATATTTGAAGTTTTGACGGATCATCAGACTCTTCGATATTTCTGTGATACTACAGATTTAAAGGGTAGGCAAGCTAGATGGCCTGAGTTGATGCAAATCTTTGACTTTTCTATATGTTATTGTAACGTAAGTCAAGGTATTAATTAGTTGTGCTTTACTGTTATAGAACCGAGGTTGTTTCAGTCTCTTCAAGGACTATATGAGTCCAATCTTTTTTTTTGGAAAGTATCGGCAACAAGTACTTTCTAGAGTCGATTCAGGTTTCCAAGATTCCTCGAATCAAGGAAAGACTGAAATGGATTTCCTGATTCGAACAGAATTTTGTTTCATAAAGAAAAGGTGTGTGTGCCGGAGAATGAAACTGTAAGGGCCCAAATCTTGCATGAATGTCATGATAGTCCATGCGCAGGACATCCGAGTATACAAAGAATACTTGCCTTAGTTTGAAGGCAATTTTGGTGGCCTAAGATGAAAAGTCAGGTAGAGGCCTATGTACTTAAATGTACTAATTGGCAGTTAAATAAAGTAGAGAGGCTAAAAGCTAGTGGCATATTCCATCCTTTAGATATTCCTATCGGAAAGTGGAAAAGTATATCTATGGATTTTGTGGTCGAGCTTCCATGTACATGGAAGGGCCACGATTCGGTCTGGGTCATTGTTGACAAACTTACAAAGTTTGCTCAATTTATCCCAACGAAGTTTTCTCAAGAAATGTTACAGCTGGCTAAAGATAGCATAAGAAGTCTCCAGGACAAGGCAAAAAGCTAGTGGCCTATTCCATCCTTTAGATATTCCTACCGTAAAGTGAAAAAATATATCTATGGATTTTGTGGCTGGACTTCCACATAGAGGGAAGGGTCACGATTCAGTTTGGGTCATTGTTGACAGACTTGCACAGTTTGCTCAATTTCTCCCAACAAAAACTATTGTTAAAGCTTCAAAACTAGCTCAACTGTTTGTAGAGAAGCTTTTTCGACTATACGGGCTACCTTGTGATATTTTTAGTTACCGTGACCCAACGATGGAGGATATGCTTCGAGCATATGTGGGCCATCGATAGTTTGTTTGGGAACAGTACCTTCCACTAGTGGAATTTGCATATAACAGTGCAAAACATTCAACGACCGAATTCAGCCCTTTCATGCTTATGTATGATTTTCAGCCTCGATCACCAATTAGTATTGGCATAAAAAACCTACAGGTGCAAGCTGTAGTTGATTTCCTTGCGGATATGCAAGAAATGTTACAACTGGTTAAAGATAGCATAAGTAGTGCCTAAGACAGTGCATGACACTATGTCGATCTATTTCGAAAGCACAAGGTATTCATGGTCAACGACTGGGTGTTTTTGTGGGTTCCTAATCACTCCAGGGACTTGAAAACTGGAAAGTGTGCAAAGTTGCCGCCTAGGTATTGCGATCCTTTTAAGGTGACTATACCTTAGTCGGAGGTATCGAGTCACATGACCCTTGGATAAGAGGTACCCTTAGGATTAAGGGTAGGTGTCTTAGATTAAGGTAGTAGTGTCTTTGGTTAAGGACAAATAGGTGTCTATGCCTTGGATGGAGGTATGGAACCTAGAGAGTTGTTAGAAAGTCATTGGATGACTATTTTTCTAAACCTTGGGCCTCAACCTTGAACTATATCACTTTATTGGTCTAGGACCAAAGTAATCTTGCACAACATGGGCAATGGGACCTAGTAAGAGGATGCCCTTCTAAAGTGTCCATTGAGTTCCCAACTCCCACAAAAAAGGCATTCAAAGAGTCATAGGTTATGGAAAGAGTCTCTTGACATTCCATAAGCCTATGGAGGCTCTTGGAGATTCTTTAACTCCCCTAGGCTTCTCTCTCTCTCTCTCATTGGATGAGCATGGAAATGAAGATCTACTAATGCAGATTGAAGACTGCAAAAGCAGCCATGCAGCATGGGAAGGATGAAGTGAGGATTGCGGCGGCTTCAGTCATGCACCTTCATAATTAACTGCAATCATTACGGTGGGATGTCAACCACTTAGATCAGCATGTTGAGGAAATCAAAATGATCTTCGCTTAACTCGCTGGATCAAGACAGGAGCACCAGGTCCCAACACCACAACAATTGATGTACTTCATGAAATCTCTACCGACGTCCTATCAGCTGCTGAGAATGCTCATACTGAGTCTACCAGATATGACATTCGACAAAGCAGTCAGTCTTGTCGTTGATGAGGGACTGATGAGAGACGAAGGAGAGAGAAGCAGTGATCAAGAGAAGGCTCTCTTCATGAAAGAAAATAAGAAGAACAAAAACAAGCCAAGATGCGAGAAGACATAGTCCTCAAATCAACAATCTTCTTCCTGTGATCACTGCCACAAACCAGGCCATACGGCCAACAAATGCTGGTTCAATCCAGCAATACCTTGCATGCACTGCAAGAAGAAAGGACATTCTGCATATGACTGCAACCCAAAAAGAAAAAACAAAGCTGAAAAGGCAAACGTTGTAGAATCATCTAAAGATGCAGAAAGACGTGATGAAGCTTTCACGATACTCGACGAAGCTTCGACAAACTACTCCGAACATGACTACGATGTGGTCATCGATTCAGGAGCAACATCTCACATAACCTACAACAAGAAGATCTTGATCAACTTTCATAAACTCAAAAACGACAGAGCGGTGATTCTAGGTGATGAAAGCAGACATGATATCAAGGGCATCGACTCTCTACAGTTACGAACATTGTCAGACCAAGCAAAGCTGCCAGGAGCACCCTATGTGCCCTCACTCAGAAAAGATCTACTATCTGTCTCCAAGATGGCAGATCTAGGCATTCGAGTTTTGGTCGATGGCAACACTTGTCGTATGATCGAGAAGACAACAAACAAGTTGCTGACGGTCGGATGCAGAGAAGGAAACCTCTACCAGGCCTAAATAATCAGCAACTCTGATAGCATATTAAATGCTTCAGAAAACGAAGATCAGCTGTGGCATAGGAGAATGTATATCTAAACATGCGAAGCCTGTACAACATGAGCACAAAGGACATTGTCACAGGTCTCAAAATATCAAGGCCCGAGGCTGAGTTCTACGAAGCTTGTCAGAAAGGCAAGCAACATCGGAATCCATTCACACACGAAGGAAGAAGAGCCAAGGAAGTTCTTGAGCTTGTCCACTCTAATGTGTGTGGACCGATGAAAACAGATTCGCTCCCAGGTTCGAGATATTTTCTAATGTTTATAGATGATTACAGCCGAATGACCACGATCTACTACTTGAAGAAAAAATTCGAAGTATTTGATTCTTCAAGAAGTTCGTGGCATTCACAGAGCGACACACTTCAAAAAGGATTCAGATCCTTAGATCTGACAATGGAGGTGAATACAAAAGCACAGAATTTTCAAGATTCTGCAAAGAACAGGGGATTGAACACTAGTTCACTCCTGCATACACACCTAAATACAACGGTGTGACAGAAAGAAAAAATAGAATGCTAATCGAAAGAGCCAGATGCATGATAGCACAGGCTCAATTGCTAGGCCAATTCTGGGCCAAGGCAATAGCTGCAGTTGTACACCTCAGAACAGATCTACAATGATAGCACTGGAAAACAAAACACCATACGAGATGTGGACAGACAGAAAGTCTGATCTGTCATACGCCTGAGTGTTTGGATGTGCAGCATACAAGCACATTCCAAAGGAAAAGAGAAACAAGCTCGACGACAAATCTGAACAAACAATCATGGTCAGCTACTCGAACGGAACACATGTGTATTGACTCTACGATCCAACCATGAAGAAGGTTGTTTCGAATAGAGGTGTGAATTTCAACGAGTCCACATTCTCTGGACTGAAAGATGAAAGAGGCCATGAGATCTTCACAATGCTGCCTATTCAAGAGGGAGATCGAGGACAGTTATCAAATCAGAATGTAGGACTCCAGACTCCAGAGCAGCAAGAAACAGGAGATCGACCCCACGAACAAGAAATGTTCGAACAGTGATGAAACGAACTTCGAAGGTCAACAAGACAAAGAAGACCTCCAGACCGCTATTCTGACAATCTTCAATGGATCAAAGACACATAGTTTGAGTACTTTAGCTTCACAAAAGAGCTAGCTACATACCAAGAAAATATCCAGAGTCTAGAGAGAGAATTTTGAAAACAGACAATGTCAGAAGAGATCAAGTCGATGAGGCGAAACGAGGCATGGACATTAGAGCCATTGTCAGAAAACAGAAAAGTAGTTGACTATAAGTGGGTGTACAAGAAAAAGCTGAAATCAGATGGCACCATTGGCTGTTACAAAGCAAGGCTTGTCACGAAGGGCTGCAAGTAGAGATATGGTGTCGACTATTTCGACACATATTCACCCATAGTCAAGATGACAAGCATAAGGCTGCTCCTTGCATACGCCACACAGTACAATCTGAAAATTCACCAGATTGACGTGAAAACAGCCTTTCTCCACGGAGATATAGAGGAGAAAATTTTCATGAAGCAACCTGAAGGCTATGAAGACTCCGACAACAAACAATATTCTGTCACTTGCAGAGATGCATCTACGGTCTAAAACAGGCATCACGAGCCTGGTACAAAAAGTTTGATGGTCTTCTGAAGTCTCTAGACTTCAATCCTACTCAACCAGACTGTAATGTCTACATCAAAAGATTAGGAAAGGATTTTGTGATACTAACCATTTTCGTGGATGATTCGCTGATGATAGGAAATTCCTTGATGTTGATCAAAGACATGAAGAGTTAGATTTCTAAAAACTACGAAATCACAGATCTTGGAGAAGCAACAAAATGCCCAGGGATGGAGACCAGAAGAGATCAAACAAATGGCAAAATGCACTTGAGTCAGTCAGAATACATCAAAAAAGTGCTGAAGCAGTATCACATGATGGACTGCGAAGAGAAAGCCACACCAATGATAGCTAGAGCCAAGCTCACAAAACAAGATTGCCCAAAAACAGAAGAGGAAGAACAGAAGGTGACATGGATACCCTACCAGAACTTAATCGGTAGTTTGATGTACTTAACAATATGTACCAGACCCAATCTGGCCTTCTCTGTCTACACATTGAGCCAATTCTGTTCCAATTCTAGTCTAGCACATTGGAAATTGGCCAAACAAATCCTACAGTATATGAAGGGTACCCATAATGTTGGATTAACCTACAGAGTTAGAAATGAAGAGAAGGGATTTGAGTTGCATCACTATAGTGATGCAAGTTGGGCGAGCTACAAAGATGACAGTAAGTCCATTACTGGAGGATGTACGATGGCGTGCAGAGTTGCAATTAGTTGGATATGCAAAAAGAAAACCTTGGTAGCTCAATCATCTTGCGAAGTTGAGTATGTCGTAGCCTCGAAAGTGGCGAATGAGGTAGTGTGGCTACAAATGATGTTGAAGGCAATCGAGATACCACAAGAGGGGCCAAGCACAATGATGATGGACTCTCAGAGTGCTATCTATCTATCCTAGGATCCTGTCTTTCATTCAAAGACAAAGCACATTTCTCTGAAGTATCATCATATTCGAGATTTGATCTCGAAAGAAGAGCTCCAGGTCCAGTTCATAAATTTAAAAAATATGATTGTAGATCTGCTCACGAAACTGTTCGACAAGCAAAGAGAGACAATTGGATTGAACGAATAAAGCTGCAAGGTTCAAGAGGGAGTGTCAAAAATGGTGAACTCTTGTAACTTTGTCGCAGCATGAACAAGACATGAAGATCAAACGAGAACAATTTGACAGTCGAATGAGAACGATTCGCGACAGTCAATGTGTCTTTGACTCAAAGCATGAACGATTTGCGAATCAATCGCGAATTGCAAACACACCTCCATGACCGCAAACAACAAAAGGGACATAAAAACTACAAAAAGAAACAGAAAGAACGAAAGCAAACGGGAGATTACAAATCAGATGAAGAAAAATCTTTTGCGCTGCTAGCTGGCAGCTCAACGGGCTTCACGCCCAGCTGAAATGAGTAGAAACAACTAAGACTAACTAACTAGTGTTAATTAGTGTTAACTAGTCATGTGATTCGACGTTTAGCTATCTTGTAAACTCCACATAGTGGAGGTATAAACGATCCTCTATGGATCATAATAATAATATGTGAATACAGAGATCTGTAAGAGACAGAGAGAGACATAGCAAATAGAGTAAGAAAGTAAAGACACCATAGTTGTGCATGAAAGTCTGCCAACGAGTAGAACATAGCAAAAGAGTAGAATGTCATTCCGCCAATGAGCGAAACACTAATGACTTCACTCTAAATTAAAAATTGATAATACAGTCACTCTATTTTCGTACATCTCGTCTTGTGCTATGTGTCATGATTGCTAGAATAGAATGTGTTCTGTGATGCGTAGTCAAGTTTCTGGGATCTTGTAAGGGCTTCCGCACAAAAGAAAATTAAAAGACAAAAAATTGTTCGCGATAAAGAAGACGAAGAGGATGAACACAAATCAGTCCCGCGCACGTGCTCTCGTGACAACAAGTAGAGGAGAGATCCTTGAAGGCTTGCATATTCTTACTTGTAGGTGGAGGCATCCTAGCTTGGAGTTGGGAAGCATGGTGAAGCTTGTAGGTTGTTTGGAGGACATTTGGAGGCTCTACTTTGGATTTGGAGGACTTGGTACCCATAGGATTAAGGGTATGTGCCCTTGGATAAGGGTAGGCAAGTGACTATACATTAGTTGGAGGTATGGAGTCACGTGACCCTTGAATAAAGGGTACCCTTACGATTAAGGATAGGTGCCTTAGATTAAGGTACTAGTGTCCTTGGTTAAGGGCAGGTAGGTGTCTATCCCTTGGATGGAGGTATGGAACCTAGAGAGGTGTTAGAAAGTCATTGGATGACTATTTTTCTAAACCTTGGGCCTCAACATTGAACCATATCACTTTATTGGTCTAGGACCAAAGTATACTTGCACAACTTGGGCAATGGAACCTAGTAGGAGGGCACCCTTCTAAAGTGTCCATTGAGTTCCCAACTCTCACAAGAAAGGCATTCAAAGAGTCATAGGTTATGGAAGGAGTCTCTTGACCTTCCATAAGCCTATGGAGGCTCTTGGAGATTCTTTAACTCCCCTAGGCTTCTCTCTCTCTCTCATTGGATGAGCATGGAACTCCATAGTGCATTGGAGGAGTTCATGGGACATCTATATGAGGGCAGTAGGGTGCCCATTGGGAGGGTGGTGATCTCTCTTGTTTGCATTGCTTATGCTCTAGTGTTGCTACTAGTGTGTAGAGTGCTTTCTTGTGGTAGTATGCTTAAGGTTTGGATCTTGCTTATGGTATGAGACATAAGTAGGTTTTGGATCTTGAGTATGCTATGAGGTGTTGTGGTATGCTTGTGATTTGTTTATGGTTAGCAAAGGGGTGCTAGATAGGTCTTGCTTGGAGCTTGGATCTAGCTATGGTTGGGTGGTGAATACTTGAGGCCAACTTGTTATCTATCTTTGTGTTTAAAGAGTAGGGACACAAGTGAAGGAGAGATCCTTGGAGACCTGCACATCCTTACTTGCAGGTGGAGGCATCATAGCTCGGAGTTGGGGAGCATCTTGAAGCTTGGAGGACGTTTGGAGGCTCTACCTTGGATTTGGATGACTCCCTCACCTCTACTTGTAAAAATGGTATCAGAGCTAGACAAAGGATGGTAGCCTTTCTAACCTTCTTCAAGTTCTATTAAGATCACCAACTTAAAATCACCAAATTTGATTTGATTTGATTTGATGACACTAAGTCCAATCTAATCAATGACATACAAACATTGATGCTTTTCCTAATTCTAGCACCAAAAACTCACCAAGATCATTCACTATGAAATTCTTTGGATCTAATGAAAAATGAAGATTATTTGTAGGTTCAGGAGTGGCCACACATCTGAATGGTACGGATCCTGAACTTGACTAAGTTTGGTTCCCAGATCCTCACTCCTTCTATTGAATTCAAGTCGGTCCTCCAATTCTAGCTTTTAGCACTAAAAATTTGCTAAATTTGGATTTTACAAATGATCAATGATTAAATCTTGTGCCTCGCTCTGATATCATGTTGAAGTATAGTATTTTGGACCTTACTTGAGCCTTTTAATGACTCCCAAGAGTGATTGATTATCAATTGAATGCAAAACTAGATGACAAAAACTTGATCTATTAGCAATTCTACACATTTCAATCAAGAGCAATCAAGAATCATTGATCCACATGAAGATCCGACCCCACACGTGTGGTATGATCTTCAGTATGGCATGTAGACTGGAATAAAGTTAATGACACTTAGTTTTCATTAGAATCACAAAAAACACAATACACATAGTGATCAAAGTCGAGATTGCCAAATTGCTTTCAAAATTTCTAAGGCATAACTATGGAGAGATAGAATGTATGTACAAAGATCTTCCCCACCTTGAGTTAAGTGAAAACTCAGCATTAGTAAGGAAGATGATTGAGCATTTTTTGCCTGATTTTCCAATTTAACCTAACTCTTGAATTTTATCATGTTGATGGCTAGGTTGACCAACCAACTCCATGATTTTCCTATAATTTAGGGATCATCATCAAACAATCTTGACCAACCCTATGAACATGATCTACTGATTCACGCATGTGATCATGGACTCACACATGGGGACCCATCAATGTACACATTTACATGGTTTAATCAAGTTAGATTTGATGATTTTTCACAAATTTATAGTTTGTATATAGGCAATCGAAATCAAAAATTTGATATTCAGTTCAATTCTCGATTTTACTAACTTAATGTCATTTTGGCATGCAAAATACCCAACAAAAACTATAAATTATGATTATGAGTTTTTTTTTTTACGTAATCCAATTTTACAAAAATTGTCAGCCTAAATCATTGATTTGTGATTCACCTATCAAACTACATGCATATGACCACTCAAATTGACTGCAAATCTTTCATGCATGTTGAAACTATATCAAAATCTTTTACTCACAAAACTACCAAAATTTCAAATTGTCATATCTTGAGCTACAGTGCACAAATTGGCCATAGTAAAGCACAGTACAGAGGGATGCCAACTAACCAAAAGGACACCTGTGGAGCATGAGCCACCCAGCTAATATGGAGAGGCTAGTCAATACCCTAACCAATCCACCCCCAAGCCACAATGCAGAACACAAGAGAGGAGAGGAGAAACTGGCTCAAGAAACTGAATTTCCCATAGGGAGATGGGCGAGTTTCCATAGAATATATTTTTTCCAAGAGGAGAGAATATTTTCCTTAGGATCCCCATGCAACCTATATTGAGCTATTGACCTTCTATTCTTGCATTGAAGTAGTCATTCACCATGCATCTGCTCCTATGTCCAATTATAGGTATGGGCCCTCATATGATTATCAATTACATGAAACAACCACATCCGGAATGATCTAGCATAACTAATAACCACATACAACTGGACTGATCAGCTATCCACACCAAGAATTATTTCAATTCGCTTATATAGGACAAGGACATAACATTATTCCCCCCTTGAACCACTTCTATCTCTAGAAGTGAAACCTATGGAAATTCTTCTTTATGCTTTCGACCCACTCCCACGAATCATCATCAACCCCATAATGGGATTGATGAGAAAAGAATTGAAGTAGTTTTACTAAAGGCAGCAAGTATGGAGGAAAGCCAACATTCATGGATTTGAGATTTGGATGCTCCAATCTCTCCTCTTGTATACTCTCCTTTGGCTTCCTTCCCACCCAAATTGTGATTAGCTCTCATACATTCATGGATTTGAGATTTGGATGCTCCAATCTCTCCTACATCTCTTATCCCTTTGGCAATGCATTTTCATTCTTGATGATAATGCAAGCAATGCAACTAAACTTGACATCACATCCATTTTCAATGTGGACTCACACTTAATAAATATCTAGGTATTGAAGGAACATACAAGACATTTTGAAGTTTTGCTCTTCTCCTTGATTCAAGCCAAATAGGAATGGTTCCTATTCCAAGAATCTCACATTTAGCACCATTTTCTACATGAATAAACTTCTTAAAACAAGATATAAATGAAGATAAATATTTCCTTTGCCTTGTGACATGTGAGCTCACCCCATTATCAATCCACCAAGGATCTTCCTCCATAGAAATTGATGGTGTACACATGCATAACATGAGTGACTCCCCCTATTTGAAGCTATCTCCCTATTGATTGCTAATGTTCACTTGCCTTCCTTCTTTCTTCATCTCTCTTCTTCTTGTAGCACTTTGAGATAACATGTCTTTTTTGCCACAATAAAAGCACTTGATTTTGGATTTTCCACTTGTTGATGGTTGTGAAGAGTCTTCATCACCATACTCCTTGGATTTGTCCTTTTTGGAATGTGTCTTCAATTTGCCTTTGTCTTTGTCATGAGAGAAGAAAGCTCCTCATGTCCATTCTTGAGTTGCCCCATCCTAGCAAGCTTGTTTTCAAGACTACTCTCATCGGCCACCAAAACTCCTTGTAGACCCTCCATGGATGGTATCTCTCCTTGTAGCTGTTGCAAGATTTTACATAGGATTTGGTAGTATACCCAATTGTTTTGGTTCCTATAGTGAAAGAGAAGCAACACATTCAATTCCATTTTTGTTGTCCAATTTACAAGAGTCGTCACATTCATGGCATCTATAGGAGATGTTCTCTTTGAAGCTAGTGAGAGACTAGATACCTCCAACTATTCAGATTCACAACTAGAAAACTCTGTGTTTATCCACGTAGAGTATCCACGCGAGACCCGACACTTAGTCGATTTTCTGAAATTTTGTTTGCGTGGATTATCCACACCAAAAAAAATTTGAACACGCCTTCGGCCAGTCTACCGGTGTTTTTCTGACACGGCGTCGAAAAATTTTTGCGCGTGGATTATCCACACGTGGATAATCCATGCAAAATTGAATTTTGAAAATTTCGGCAACTTTTTGAAAGGGAAAGTTGGCAGCGCCAAAAAGCAGTTTTGGCGTGGATAATCCGCACGTGGATTATCCACACAAATTTCAGTTTGTTCACCAGACGAGACGGGAAGTTAAAGATATCCACGCGTGGATATCTTCTGCGTGGATTATCCACGTATTTTTTTTTTTGCATGTTGATAATGACATGAAATTAGTTATATAAATATATTTCTAAAGTGAATTATATTATGATTAGGCTATATTTTTTTTTCTAAAGTGAATTATATTATGATGAGGTTTTTTTTTTTTGCATGTTCATAATGAAATGGCATTAGTTAAATAAATATCTTTCTAAAGTGAATTATATCATGGTGTTTAGGGTCTACCCTAATGACACTCTACCTAATATCATATCCGAGATTATTTGATATGGATTGAGAGCTCATTTTGTACTTACTTCGAGAGATTATCAAGAAATGGTGATTTTGTCAAATTTGCTCTTTAATGAGGAATTGATGAATGATGAATGTGCTATTTTTTTGTGTCTAATGAATAGATCTGAATCTAAACAAAGTATATACTTTCCACGTGTGTGACAGGATGTGAAGATCAATTATTTCTACTTTTATTGTGGTGTTCAAAAGCCTTTGCCAATTAGATGCAAAATAGGTTGAATTGTGTGCTAGTTTTTTATCTATTAGATATAAGTGAAACCTTTGATGCTTTTTCAAGGTTTTAGTATCCAAATGAGGTTCATAACTTTTGATTTTAACATGGTATTAGAGCCCAAATGCAACCATCAAGGCTCAAATACAAGGAAGAGAGAAGCAATTACAAGTTGATGATTGTTTAATTTTTATTGCCCTTATTACTACCTTAAGTTTGATGATGTTCCTTCAAGTGTGAATGAAACTGTAGCAACAAAAGAGTGATTTGATGTAATGAAAAGTGAGGTGAGTACATGATGCATTGTTTGAGATACTTGTAAAATTATTGATCCTCCATCAAAGATACAAAATGTTACTATTTGTTTGCAAATAGGTCTTTAAGATCAAGCTTAATCAAGATGGTAGTGTGAACAATTATAAAACAAGACTAGTTGCCAAGGGATATGCTCAATTCAAGGGGATTGACTATGATGAAACACTTGATTTTGTCATAGTTTGTGGTGGTGATTTCATTAACTCACATGCTTTTAGTAATTTATTGCCTTTGCAGCATTTGTTAAAAAAATGAGAATTTTCTTGGAACATGAAGCCGTACATCTATCTTCACTGACATTATCTCCAAAAAAATGGGATTGAAGTCAAACTATGTCTATTCTTTTCACTTACTTGACCATAAATGAGACTCTATTTTGGCTAAATAACAATCATTTGAAAATATTGCAAGAATCAATTTCATTCAGAATTGCAATAATCAATTTTTATTCATAATTACAAGAATCAATTTCATCAGCGACAACATCTTGCAATTCATCTCCTCTTAGATGATTTTCATCATCACTCTCACTTTCAAAAATTATTTCATCATCATGACTATTAGAATTTCTATTCTCAACATCTATGGAAGTGGGTGCTTCAAGAATGGTTTAACGATTTATTACATCTCTAGGTAGCTCAATCTCATAGTTAAAATAAAGTTTTTCCATTTCATTCTCAACATTTGCACCCTCAAATACTCGTCGTGAACGTGGTTCAACTTGAGCTACAAACCACCATATCTTGTTTAGTCGATCTGGTTGAAAAAACACCTGCAAAAATCACTATTTGAGAACATATCGAAAACTCAAATACTGAAGTCACTTGCAATAAAATGAAAAACATTATAGCATAGCATGTGCACTTGCTCACAATGACGAGGCAACACCAATGTGTCAAAGGACTCCATGCTCAATGTTTTTGATGAATCAATCGCAAAAAATCCACTTGGATCCAATTTTACTGTTGCATTTGGCCCTCTACAAACTACCTTAAACCATTTCACATCAAATAAAATATAGTGTCCACTTTCACCAAATGACACATCATAAATATTTTGTATAGTTCCTACGTATTCTATATCTCCTGAGACGGAATTCCGATCTTGTGCACTGCTTTGACTTTTTTGTTGGAAAGATGCTATTACACCACAATCGTGTGTGTGTCTCTTGTTATCAATCCTTTCAACACGAAAGTGAAAACCAAAAGCCCATATTGCGTTATACATTTTGCATTGCCACATGACAAACATGAATCTCATAGAATGAACATGGTATTTCAAAATGAGTAAACAAATATTGTTATAAACAAGAATGCTCTAATAATAAAGTATCTAGAAAATAATACCTTACATTTGCATCCTCTTGCAATGTCCCATTTTGCGTTTGATATTTTTTGCCCATCTTTTGTTGCTTTTTGTAGTGCGTCATGCATCCACTCTATAGTGCATTGCTTGGGCAATGGCTCAAGATCATGTGAACTTGAGGCCATGTGTCTACCTCTATTCTGTCGTTGGCGCTTTCTAGACAAGGCCCTCTTTTTTTTTCCTTCTTCATATAGGTCTAACCATTTATTCATAACTCCACAATTATAAAGCATGAATGTAGAAATTTTTTCTCGTTGGAAGGGTGCCAACCTATGGACCTTTCCCATCCCTTGAGGTTTTTCACTAGTTACCTCTTCGGCTTCCTCATCACGCCACAATAGTGGAGCAGATGGATGTAGTTGGTGCAAAATTTCAGTAACATAAAAGAGAGATTCATGTACTAACCATCCCTTTGGCATGCTACCTTCAGGCCTTGCCTTTTGACGCACAAAATCTTTTAAGACTTTCATGTACCTTTCCATAAAGAACATCCACCTAAAAGGTCACAAATGGTTAAAAATAAGTGTTTTATTTAGTGAGTTCATGTATCAATTGATTTAGTTTAAATACACATGCAAAAGATAATTTATGTACTTATACCTAGTGTGCATTGGACCAGCAATAGAAACTTCTTCAACCAAGTGCTCCAATAAATGCACTTGTGAGTCCATAATGGAAGTCGGAAAATATCTCTCAAACATGCACACAATCTCCACCATATCCTCATGTCTCTTGCGAAGATCCAGCTCATGGATTTTTTTTGAACACATCCATCTGCAACATATTCAATCCATTTTATGTCTATTTGAATTTCCAATCAATAAATACTAAATAGAAAAATACACCAAGTACATGTAAATACCTGACAATGATTGATAGTTTGTATATGGTCTCACAAATATCTTTTGACAAGCACCCACGAATTGACAATGGATAGATGAATTGAATCATCTTTAGCCAATCATGAGATTTGAGACCTTGCAACTTTCCATCCACTGTGAATGATGACCGTAGAGAATGGACAAAACCAGTTGGTAACCTGATAGATCTAGTGGCACAAACCATTACATAAGTGCCCTTTATATTCCTAGTAAAATATTCTTATTCTCCATTGGTGCATTCTTCAAAATCACAATTTGTCAATAGAGGGTGACCAATGGAACTATTTATATATGCAGCAATGTTTCCATGCACATCTGGACATCCATCAATGTATGTATGATTTGCCCTTGAGATGTTGCCTCCTTGCATGCATTGCTCCTCTAAAGAACAAGCATTTGAATTCAAGCCATATACTTGCATCCTCCATTGGTGACAACACAAAGCATGCCAATCACCCCAATTGTATTGAGGTCCTGCATATGGCATCAATGTCACAACACTATTTAAAGGGACCTTAAGATTACTCAATGCAAAAAGGCCCAAACCAGCCTCAGGAAAGTGTTCACTAGGCATGATCATGTACATTCGACCCCAATACGTAAATGGTGTTCCATTTAATGGTAATGGTGATTGGAGTGGCCAACACGAATATCTACTTCTAATAAAAGTTTTTACCAATGGTTGCAAGCTAGGTGGAAGAGGAAGGTCAGACAGAAAACCTAGAATGTCTTTTGACACATCAACAATGCATAGTAATTTGCAATTATCTTTCAAACTAGTCATAATACGTCCAAGACGTGTTTTTTTCTTTTTCAGAGCGGTGGTCAAGTTTGTGGAATTCACATGGAGTATCGTGGAGGACTCATGTGCAACATCTAGGATAGGTGTGGTTGGGTGGTAAGAACATTCTAGAGTTTTGGAGACATGGATTGAATCACAAGGCATTGATGAACTAATTATATCATGCAAGGGGTCATCATCAACAAGAGCATCATCTAGGGCCAATGATGATCCAAAATCAACATTCATGTGATTTATCCTATCAATAATATTCCCGATCTCTCTTGCAACTCTTTTTCTTGAAACCAACTTATGGTCCCTCTTCTGCAAAAGTTGAAAATGTTAGATGTATCAGTTTCTCTCTCTCTCTCTCTCTCTCTCTCTCTCTCTCTCTCTCTCTCTCTCTCTCTCTCTCTCTCTCTCTCTCTCTCTCTCTCTCTCTCTCTCTCTCTCTCTCTCTCTCTCTCTCTCTCTCTCTCTCTCTCTCTCTCTCTCTCTTCTCTCTCTCTCTCTCAAGCATGAAACATAAATTAATATATAGCACAAACCATAAACCAGTTTGAAACACACACACACACACAAACACACGCACGCACACAGACACCCACCCACACCGACCCTAAACACAGAGAGAACATTATAGAGTGCTAATTAAAACTCCTGAACCACACGATTATATCCTACTCCAGAATGTCACCACATGCTCCCTCCTTGCGGCGTTTGGGCTTTTTTGTGGAACTCATCTTCCAACAAAAAACATTTGAACCACGTCTTTAACGGAAGAAAACAAGGGCTACACACCTTCCTAGAATTGGGAGTGTTGGTTACCTTTAACTCTCTCTCTCTCTCTCTCTCTCTCTCTCTCTCTCTCTCTCTCTCTCTCTCTCTCTCTCTCTCTCTCTCTCTCTCTCTCTCTCTCTCTCTCTCTCTCTCTCTCTCTCTCTCTCTCTCTCTCTGACGTGAATGAGTCTATTATGGGTGATTGAATATGGAAATCAAGATTAACTACATCTAATCATTCTATTTGGATTTTTTCTTTTAGAAGCAAGTGAGAGATTAACTTCATCTAATCATTCTATTTGGATTTTTTCTTTTAGAAGCAAGTGAGAAATTAACTTCATCTAAATATTCTATTTGGATTTTTCCTTTTAGAAGCAAGTGAGAGATTAACTTCAAAGTATCGTGGCACTCATCCTATCGCTCAATATTTATTGGCCAAACTATACTTGAAGTGTCATAAGGGTCAAAGTTTAAAGCATTTCCGAAAAACACTTAAAAAAGTTTACCTCTCGTACTCTTGGATTCTCTGTGTGCACTCCATTGGCCCAAATATGATCGTTGACAATCCTCCTTGTTCGAATCCTAAGGCCTTTGCATTGTGTGCATGTACATGGTATCCTCTCATTATATTTTGGTTGAAACTGGTCCAATAATCCAATTGCAAATTGCACAAATTCTTTTAGTGTCATTCAAGTGAAAATTGACAAATTCTAACATGTGACGAATTATAACATGTGACAAAAATTGACAAAATAGTCTTTGTATACTTAGTGCATTTTCAACCTTCATTTGTGATGGAGTGGTGTCTTGGTTTTCCAAAGAGCAATATACTATATCCAAAGAGCAAATCGGATTACATCCCTATTACAAATAAAAAAATTATGACATAGATCAATATACATACACGTGATGGATCAATAGGCGGTCTACATCGACTGATGGAAGAGCTTGAAGATGAACCAGTCAATAGTTGTTCATTGTACTTTAGTCTTGATTGCTCCTTTTTTCTGTGATAGAGCTCAATTCTTTTTTCTTTCTCTACATCACGTGGAGGTATGATAATTTCCCTAGAATTCATAATTCCAATCAAATGTCATTGTAAGAATAAATTTGCAAGAAAAATTATACACTCATATTCAAATAACAAATAAAGTGCAATTGATGTCAATATCAATAACAATATATACCTGTTGTTGCGATCATGAGATGTATCGCTATCTGATGATGATGACATCATCGATGACATATACACATTGTAGCCAGCTACTCTATACCACATCATAAGTAATCATTATGAGATCGTATGTTCTGAACAAATATAATAAAATTTGTTAAAGACATGCCAACATCTAATCCATGTATATTCTACTTATGCTTAATGTAAATCTAATATTCTAGTAACATTTGTTAAAATATCACTTCCAACTTGTTGTATCTTGTAGATCTCAAGTTATTTGAGCTTGATAGGATCTCACACGTGTGGAGTCTGCTCCCACGTGTGAAAGAATGTACGTAAGTCATTTTTATTAAGTTAGATTGGTTTTAGCTTGATCTACACTAGTGTGAAATTGACCTTTGAGTAGAATCTTGAAAATGGTCAAATTGGTCAAACTTTTTGTAAATAGATTGGACTTCCATGTGAATGAGTTATTACTCACACATGTCAAGATACCATTCACACTTGTGGATAAGCTTTTAGAAGATAAGATAGGAAGATTCCATTAGATCCTATTTTATAGGGAATATTCCTATAAATGTGGAAGACTAGCTTTTTGTTTTCTAGCCAAAGAGAATAGTCAACTTTGGAAAATGAGCACATATGACTCCCATTGGTGGATCTGAATGACCAGGCACTCTTCACACATGTGAAGACCTACTGGACAGTACACAGCTCATGGATGTACTTGATCTATAAAGAGATCAACCAAATCAATAACAAGTTGATGTGACATTGGCGAATTCTAGTTTTGTTGAGATTTCCACATTTGTCTTGAGTTTTGATGAATGAAATGCATTTGAATGTTAATGTACTTTACTCTCTGTAAACAGGTCGTACAGGTACTGTCCTCCACATGTTGAGGCCGCTCATCCATGTTTTTGATCATTTGATCCATTGCTCTTGCTTAAATCATAGTGTAAAGCATCTAGATCAAGATCTAACATCTAGAACTTGATAGATCTTTGGATTAAGCAGTCAATAACTCTTAATGACTGATAGTACAATCAATATTTGTCTTTTTTCTCTAAAAATCGACAACATTGCTATCAAGAAAATTACTTGTGTGGGACAACAAATGACGAGCAATCAAAATGAGGTTCATACTGACAAATGTTAGACATCAGTAGATAGTGCGTGCATGCCTATCTCAACTAATTTAAAGACCACATGGCAGTGAATGTTTGAAGCTCTCAGTTTAAATTCTTGTCTACGATGAGTGATGGTCTCAAGGTAAATCTCTTTGGATTGGCCTAGTGTGTGAAAAGTACAGTACTAAGGACCATAAATGAATCTTTGAATGATCCACAAGGTGACTGTATGCTTGTTAAACAATCTATCAGAGACTAATCATCAGAAAACAAGTTCTAGTTTAGTAGCTTGATAGGAAACAAGTAGAGACAATCAAAGCATTGATCAAATAGTATAATCCAACTCCACATGTGTGGAAATAAGGCTGTAGTACGGCCTGTAGATAGTGTTTACAAAGTGCCAAAGCTGGGTTTCATTGGAAATCAAGAGTAATCACCATACAATGAGAGGAAACTCGAGTTTCTCCTTGAGGCTCCAAAAAGTTTCTATCTTCTCACTATGGAGAATGGGAATACATAGTAAAACATACTTCCTTTGCAAAGTTAGGTGAAAATCCAGCATGTAATAAGGAAGTAGACTCCATTTTCTTGCCTAATGTGAAAACCCTAGCCTAGATCCAAGAGTCATGCTTGGTAGGTGCATGGTAGGCACAAATCTCATCATAAATCATGGTCTAGATCCTACAAAGTAGGAATCACTACCAAATAGACACAACCACTCCTCTTGACTCGTGGTAACCTACCTTAGGTGTGTATGTACAAGCGGCACTTTGGCCATTCAAGTAACCAACAAACAATATTGACAAAATATACAATATTCTACATGGCTAGATTTGCCAATGTAGGCAATTTTTCACACTCCTCCTCAAATCTAGCCTTGGAGATCACAACGTTTTTATCAATAACTCCAATTGAAGATCTAAGCTTGACAAATGAATCTTTAGGTAAAGTTTTAGTAAACAAATCAGCCAAGCAACTTGATGATGGCACGTGTTGGAGCTTGATCTCTTTAGCTTGCACTTTTTTCCTCACAAAATGATGAGCAATTTCGATGTGTTTGCTCCTTGCATGGAATGTAGGATTAGTTGCAAGTGATTGGGCTGATTGGTTGTCACAATAGATGATAGAGATCTCCTCCTCCATGACATGAAGCTCCACCAATAGCCTTTTGAGCCACAAGACCTCCTTGCATGTTGATGTCAAGGCCTTGTATTCGGATTCTGTGGAAGGTAGGGAGATGGTATCTTGCTTTTTGGAAAGCCATGATACTACTCCATCACATAGAAAGGTGGCAAAGGCACTTGTTGATCTTCTATCCACTTTGTCACCTGCAATATCCGAGTCACTATAGGGTCTTAAGCCAATATTAGTTCCTCTATACAAAATACCAAAATTCTTAGTGAATGAAATGTATCTAAGAACTCTTTTGGCCATCTTCCAATGTGAAACTAGAGGACTTTGCATGAATTGGCTTAACTTTCCAACATTATAACTAAGATCAAGTCTAGTTATAGCTAAATAGATCAAGGAGCCAATAAGACTTCTATATAATGTGATGTCCTCAAAGGATGCTTCATCACAACCAATAGATGCTTTTACATGTTGCTCCATTGGTGTCTCAATGCCTTTACAATTCCTCACTCCAAATCTATCTAGGATGGATGTAGCATATTTAGATTGACAAATGAAGCTAAAATCACATCCTCTAATAACCTCTATTCCAAGAATGAAGCTCAATAGGCCGAGATCTACCATCTTAAACTCTTTTGCTAAAGCAATTTTTACATCTCTAATTCCATCTAGATCATTACCACTCAAGATAATGTCATCTACATACAAAACAAGAATAATGATCATGCCATCATGAAAACTTATATACAATGATGGATCATAGGCACTCATTACAAAATTGATGGAAATGAGAAAAGAGTTTAGCCTAGAGTACCATGCTCTAGGTGCTTGCTTGAGCCCATAAAGGCTCTTCTTCAAAAAACACACCTTTCCTTCATGATTTGCCTTGATGAAGCCCTCGGGTTGCCTCATGTAGATCTCTTCCTCCAAATAACCATTAAGGAATGCATTTGTGAAGTCAAGTTGGAATAGCTCCCAGTTGAAGGTTGTAGCAAGACTAATGATCAACCTGATAGTAACAAGCTTAGCCACATGAGCAAAAGTCTCATCATAATCAATGCCTTTGGTTTGTGAAAAACCTTTGGCAACAAGCCTAGCTTTATGCTTGCTTATTAATCCATCTTGATTATACTTCAATCTAAATACCCACTTGCAATCAAGAGCTTTCTTCCCTTGAGGAAGATCCACAAGATCCCAAGTATGATTCTCAATAAGAGCATCATACTCTACTTGCATAGCATCCATCCAACTTTTAGACTTACAAGCATCTTCATAGCATGTTGGCTCATCTAACATTGAAGTAAGAAAGGTGTAAGATGTGAAAGATGATGAGCCTTCCCTTTGATCACCTTGACCATCATAGGTGAGCCTCAATGGCTCGGATCTTGCCCTTGTAGATCTTCTTGGAGTTTTTGGAGTTCTTGCATCTTGAGGTGGATCCTCAAGTTCTTCTTCACTTGGAAGCTCCTCCTCCATCCTAGCATGATCCTTGGCATCAAGATGATTAGTAGCATTATCATCCAAATCACAAGCATGTCCTTCATAAAAAATAACATCCCTACTCACTATCACCTTGCTAGTGATGGGATTGAAGGCTCTATAACCTTTGCTATTCTCACCATATCCCACAAAGATGCCCTTGATGGATGTTGCATCATCCTTCCTTCTCTTATCCAAGGATTGGTGTACATAGCAAGTGGATCCAAAAACTTTGAGATCCTTGAGATTGGGCTTCTCTCCAAATAGAGCTTCAAATGGTGTGATTCCTCCAATGGCTTGGTTTGGCAATCTATTGCACAAATAGTTAGCACAAGTTATTGCTTCACCCCAAAATGGTTTGGATAGAGAAGCATCTAGCCTTAAGGCCTTAGCACACGCACAAAGAGATCTATTTCTTCTCTCACTCACTCCATCTTGTTGAGGGGTGTATGGACATGACAACTCCCTCTTTATGCCTTTAGAACTACAAAAGTCAATCAACTTATTGGAGATATATTCACCTCCATTATCACTCCTTAATACCTTAATCTTGGTACTAAGTTGATTTTCTACCAAAGTCTTGAACTTTACAAAAGAATCAAACACCATTGATTTGCTAGACAAGAGGTACATCCAACAAAATCTAGAATAGTCATCAATGAAGATTACATAGTACTTGGCACCACCATTAGACTCATGTGAAAAACTATGAACATCCAAATGGATGAGTTCAAGAGGAGAGTTTGATCTTGATGTAGATCTTGAGAAGGGTAGCTTGTGATCCTTTGAGAGACTGCATGCTTCACATCTCTTCCCACACTTTGACAAATGCTTGGGGAGTCCAACTGCAAGCTCCTTTGCAACCATAGATTCCATGGCTTTGTAGTTGGGGTGGCCCAACCTTTTGTGCCATAGTTCTACCTTTGATAGCTCCACCTTTGCCAAGTTAACACTCTCCACTGCAATATTAGTGTCAAGCTTAAACAATCTACCTTGCTTAAAGCCTTTGGCTATACATTCATCATTTCTAAGGATGGAACAAACTCCATGTTTAAATTGTTTAAATTGCAAATTCTTGGTTAACTTAGGAACATAAAGAACATTATCAAGATTCATCCTTTTGGATGATCCCACATACAAGGGAATTGTTCCTATTCCACTTATCTTACATTCTTGACTACTTGCAATATAGTTTGATCTATGTAAGTCATTGTAAGAAAGTAAGGTGGAGAATATATCCTTTTGATATGTCATGTGGGAACTTGCCCCACTATCAATCCACCAAGAATCATTGGTGTTGCTCTTGGATGATGGTGGTTTGATGGAAACCATCAAGGATGACTCTTCATCCTCCTCCTCCTCCTGATGTGCAATGTTGCTTTGTTTGCTCTCTTGTGCCTTCTTCTTCTTGAGACATTCTAATGCAAAATCTCCTTTTTTTCCACTAAAAAAACATTTGTACTTGGACTTGTCTTTGATCTTGCCCTTTGAGCTTGAAGCCTCATCCTCCTCCTTGGTCTCCTTGAAGTGCTTCTTCTTGCCATTGGTCTTCTTCTTGCTTTTGAATGAGAAATTAGCTTTCTCATCACCATCCTACAGAGAAATAGCATTCATTCTTGCATTGGTATGCAACATCCTACACTCTTCAGCTACTAATACACTGTGTAGCTTTTCTATAGTAGGCAAAGTGTCTTGGATTGCAAAGCTTTGGACCAAATTCGTATAGCCACTCCCTAGACCATTGAGGGCAATCTGAACAAGCTCACTATCTTGAATCTTCTCTCCAATGGAAGCTAACTCCCTATTGAGAGACTTGATTCTAAGCACATATTCTTGTGCACTCTCATCACTCCTCTTCATGCTTTGTAGAATCTGATTCCTAAGCATGAGAACCCTCAAAGTGTTACTAGACTCATAGATAGATTTTAAAGATTCCCAAGCCTCTCTAGCACTCTTACATGATGATACTTCTCTTAAAAGATCATTGCTTACATTCATCTTAATATAGTGAAGTGCAAGCCTAGACCTCTTCTTGTATCTCACTAATTCCTGTGCACCTAGAGGTTCATCTTCATCATCTATTAGAAACTCATAAAGATCCTGGAGCACCATTAGTGACTCCATCCTCACTTTCCAAATAGCATAATTCGTAGAATTTAACCTCTCACTAGTTTCTAGAAGGTAGGCTCCCACTGATCCCATCTTACTAGCAAGATTCTACACACAAGATATAGATTTGTTTGGACCTGAAACTCACAAAGGTTTCTAACTTGCAGTGTTTCACTCAAATGTTGACTTGTAATCCAACAGATGGATTTGTAATCACAGTTCTATCACTCCCTCACAAGCTGGAATGAAGATAAGATGAGATGAAAAATACACTCAAGCAAATCTTGCCAATCTTGGCTATTCTTGGACAAAAACTGACTCTATCTCTCTCATTCACTTTGATGTACTTTCAAGACCTGGTTTCCACTTTAAGAAGGTCTGAAATCAGCCTAGATTAATTAGTTTTCATGGAAAAAATTCAAAACTAATCAATGGCTAGTGATCTTGGTAGCTTATCCTAGGATTTGCACCAAAAATTACATCAAACAGACACTAGATGAATTTTCTATGATCCAATGAATATGGGTTATTAAATGCTGGTTCAGAGATGCCCACACGTGTGAATAGTACGGATTTTGATCCTGAAAAACTTTGGGATCAAATCCCCTCACCAAAACCTGGATACAGCTCGCCCTTCCAATACTAGTTTTTTGCACCAAAACCTGCCAAAACTGGATTAGATTCAAACACAGATCAATGGCCTTGTACTTGGCTCTGATACCATGTGAAAAGTATAGTACTAAGGACCATAAATGGATCTTTGAATGATCCACAAGGTGATTGTATGCTTGTTAAACAATCTATCAGAAAATAGTCTATAGAAAACAAGATCTAGTTTAGCAGCTTGATAGGAAACAAGTAGAGACAATCAAAGCATTGATCAAATAGTATAATCCAACTCCACACGTGTGGAAATAAGGCTATAGTACGACCTGTAGATAGTGTTTACAAAGTGCCAAAGCTGGGTTTCATTGAAAATCAAGAGTAATCACCATACAATGAGAGGAAATTCGAGTTTCTCCTTGAGGCTCCAAAAAGTTTCTATCTTCTCACTATGGAGAATGGGAATACATAGTAAAACATACTTCCTTTGCAAAGTTAGGTGAAAATCCAGCATGTAATAAGGAAGTAGACTCCAGTTTCTTGCCCTAATGTGAAAACCCTAGCCTAGATCCAAGAGTCATGCTTGCTAGGTACAAATCTCATCATAAATCATGGTCTAGATCCTACAAAGTAGGAATCACTACCAAATAGACACAACCACTCCTCTTGACTCGTGGTAACCTACTTTAGGTGTGTATGTACAAGTGGCACTTTGGCCATTCAAGTAACCAACAAACAATATTGACAAAATATACAATATTCTACATGGCTAGATTTGCCAATGTAGGCAATTTTTCACATAGTGTGCCATGGTATCTCATGATGAGCAATATGCATTCGCCCTTTCTATCTATGGTTGCTTTGTATGCAAGAAATCATATACTAGATAACACACCATTGATCAACATCTTTATTACAATGCTAAATGATATTTCAACTAATTACTATGGTTTCATATAAGGTTATATAGGTCACATACCAACAATTAAAAAGATTTATCATATAGGTCACATATCAGTAAGGTCCTCAATATAACATAAATGCTTTTGATCATGAATCTAAATGATCCCATGCAACCATTTAAGAGGCCACATGACTGAAGCAAAAAAAATGTATTTGGCCATGTAATTATGTCATCAAATTATATCAAATCTATAACACCTAGATTATTAATAAATTAAATGTTTTATGACATCACCGATTTGACATAATATTATGTCATAAAATCTTAAAAAACTTGTCAAATTACTTGTTTAATAATAATATGTACTATTTCTTATCTCATGATTTTGTCTTGTATGTCAAATCTCAAGAAAAATAAAATTTATAACAATATAAAACTAGTTTTAACAATTAAATACTACCATAATGATCTTTGAATTGGTTTTTTTACTTTCCATCATATTAAAAAATATATTTTATGTAAAATCCTACAATAGAATATTCTCATAAAATCTAGAAAAGATTATGAGAATATTGAATGACATTTGAAGCATGCAAGCCCATGTGGGGGACCCTCTCACGTGCCAAGAGAGGGAAAAAAAAACGCGTGGATAACTTCTGCGTGGATAATCCACGCGAAATTTGAATGCCAATAAAATGGCATTTCCACGAGCATTCTTGTTCCTCTTCTTTTGCTTTCAAGTTTTAAGGTTTTCTAATCTAGTGTTTAGTGCCCTTGCTTGCTATTGCTCTTCTAAGCTCTATAGATCTTGCTTGCTTGCTTTTGGTTGCTCTTCATTGCTAGTGATCTTGCTCTTGCTTTTGCTTGCTCTATTGATCTTGTTTGTTCTTGCTTACTATTAGTCTATTGCTTTCTATTCATTGCTTACTCTTCTAATCTAAAAGTCTTCAATACTCTTTCACTCTCATTCTCCACTACTTTCTAACTTTTTAAGTTTTTCTTTGACACAATGTCTTCAAGTGGTAGGTCAAGTGGAAGGTCAAGTGGGAGACCATCTAGGAGAAGAGCTCGTGAGGAGCCTGAAGAATATAATCAAGAGTGGTTTGAGAATCTATCTCCTCAACAAAGAGATAGAATCAAAAAATCTTGTGTTATCTTCTTCGGGTGAATCATCCGAGAGAAGAGCTCCCGAAGATGCCCCTTCTCAAGAATCGTGTAGTGTGTATTATGATCTTAATCCACGTGGTGGAGTTATAAAAAATACGCGTGACAATGTAGTTCATGCCCGTTTGCGTGATTTAGTTGCTTTATATTTTGGTAAAGATTACATGATCGATTGGTCCTCCCAATCGCTTGAAGACAAAAATAAAATAATAGAGACTTTATATTCTGAATTCCCTCAATCCAATGCTTTTAGTAGGACTTGGGCCTTGAATACAATGTGCCTTTGGATTCAAAACAAAAGGCAATTGACGAGAAGAGCCGTGAGGAATCCCACGAAGCCTGGATGGTGCTCCAAAAGGGATTGGAGGAAGGTGAAAGGGGAATTATTGCAAAACAATCCCCAAAAGTATGAACAACAACGTAGGGCCACCGCCGAGAAGCTCTTAAAACATGGCCAAAGTCACTTGGGATCGGGAGGAAGGGGCAATCTAGAGGCCCAATTTGTAAGTGCAATATTTTTTAATATGATTCTATTTTTGTAGTGAGATTGTTAATGTTTTTTATTGCTAAACTATATTGTATTGCTAAACTGTGTTTTTTTGTTGAATGTAGCTTAGTGATTTTGGAAGACACATGACCGCCGCGGAGTACAAGCAAGGTTACAATCATGGATATGCCGGCCTTAAGGCTTTTATGGAATCCCATGGATTGTTTCCAATCGTAAACTCTTAACCTTTATTGTTTTGTGATTGTTTACTTTGTGGTTTACAAGTAAGTTTAATCTCAATTTAATTAAATCTTTGATTCTATTTTGTAGAGAGGCTCTACAACTTCAAGTGTTCGTGATGTGGAAAAAAATGTGGAAGAGAACGTGGAAGAGTACGTGAATGAAAGCGAAGGGGAGTTTGAAGATGTGGACACCAACATACACCTACAAGATGAAGGAGGCGAGGAGGGAAGAAGTGATGATGAGTAGAGGTTTTTAAATTAAATGTAAGGCCTTGGCAATGTAGGAAGAGAGAATTTATTCTCTCATCGATGTACTTGTTTTTAAATCAATCAATATAATGTTTTGGCATCACATCATTCTTGCAAAATTTTTAAATGCATATATTTTTAATCCATGATTGCAAATGTATAGTCTATTGAATGCACATCTATTGATTGCAAATGTATCTATTGATGTATTCAATGCAATGTATAGTCTATTTAATGCACATCTATGCAATGCAAATGTATCCATTGATGAATTCAATGCAATGTATCTATTTTAGCACATGATTTGCATGCTAGAATGCACAATAAAAAGTAATGGAAAGCGCAATGGAAAGTAATGGAAATAGATAACACATTAAGTTATCAACTGAATATCAAATGAATCAAAATAAATGTGAATTTACCTTTACTATTGTATCTCCATTGTCTTGCAATCTTTGCTTTTCCTTTTGCATGCACTTGATATTTGAATCCTTTGCAAGAAAAGCTCATTTTTCATATCCAAACCTACATCACAAACAAAAAAGATCTTAAAACTTATGATGACAAAACACATACTATTAACATCCATCAATGAACTAAAGTTCCTAAACACTATCAATCTTCTCACTCACATTCATCATCATCTCATTCTCACTCCCATCTATACTCTCTTTTTCTCTCTCTCACACAACACAAAAATAGAAAGTCACCTCTAGTTTCGGAGCAAACCACATTTTGGTTCGCGCCAAATGTTTTTTTTTTTGGACAAAAAATTTTGCATGGATTATCCACACGTGGATACTCCACGCAAATTCTAGAAACCTTTCCGCATGGATACCACGTGGATATAAAAAAAAATTTATCCACGCGGTATCCACGACCTCAGCTCTCTGGATTTTGCATGGATAAAGCAAATTTCGCGTGGATAATCCATGCGTGGATAATTATCCACACAGTATCCACGCAAAAGCCGAGCCTTTTTTATTTTATTTTTACTATGGCATGGATTATTCACGCTTGGATTATCCATGCAAAATTAGAATTCCTATTTTTGGCTCCGAGTGTCAGAGGTGTGCCCGGCTGCCGATAGTCGGACTTGGCGTGGATAATTCATGCGTGCTTAATCCACGCATTTTGAATTTCACAACATCCGACCGATCTGCTGCCGGAAAAGACATTTGCGTGGAACATCCACGCGTGGATAATCCACACGCTTGTATCCACGCGTATATCCACGCCAATCCACGTCTATATCCATGCAAAAAAAAATTTGCCCACGCGTCCTCCTTTGTATTGTGCGTGGATATTTGCTGTATGTGTTCTTGTGATTGGAAGGATAAGATAGAATCTTTGTTGATTCTTTATGGTGCAATGGACATTGTATTAGGAATTGAAATTGAACCTGAAGCTTATGATGAGGCTCAGAGATTCAAGAAGAGAGCAGGAATTGCTCTTCATATCATCAAGATCAATATCTCTGATGAGATGTTGAGAGAAATAAGTTCATGCACCTCAACTAAGGAGGCTTGGAATATCCTTAAGTCAATTCATGAAGCAAAGATCACATCAAGAATTTTTACTCTTAGAAATCAGATCTTTTCTACTCTAGAGAACAGTGAACTAGTTCAAGTAGTCCTTAATGGACTTAGGAAAGAGTATGCAAATTTTGTGCAATCTTATGCTATCAGGGACGAGCTACTATCTTTGGAGGCTTTGCATGATGTTCTTATTGCTAAAGAATGCTGGCAAAAGAACAAGCTGTTGAAGATCAACAAACTTTCAAGGAAGGATGGTGGCAAAGCTCACTTTGCCAAGATCAAATCAAGAGGGAGGAGCAAGAACAGTTTTTCTCAAGCCTTCAACAAGGACAAACCAAAGGACAAAGCAAAGAACAAAGACTATGGTGGACTAGAAGATGATTCAACTCATTCTTCTATCTTCAAGAAGAAGACTCACATGCAAGTTGTGGAGAGGCATCTCTCATGATGTCTAGTTTCTCCTCTTTATCCTTTAATGATGTATTTTGGTATATTGATAGTCGAGCCACAACTCATATGAGTTGCTCCAAGGATTCTTTTGTTTCTATTGAATCTGTTCTAGATCCTAAGAAATCAATATACACAGCTGATGGTGATGCATGTGCAATTAAAGGAGTTGGAAGTTGTTCCTTGAAACTTGCATCTTCTATGAATTTTACACTTTCCAATGTACTTTATGTTCCTAATCTCACAAAGAATGTGATTAGTGCTGGAAAGTTATTTGATGATGGTTTTGAAGTGGATTTCAATGTCAATAGCTGTTTTATAAAGAAAGAAGATAAGATCCTTGCATGTGGATCTAGATATGGAGGCATTTTCAAGTTAGATGTGCATGAAAATGCAAGTGCATGTGATGTTGCATTGATGACTTATGTTTCCAAGGAGGAGCTATGGCATAGGAGGTTGCATGTTTCCAATTTCAGATATATGTCTATTATAGTCAAGGAGATCAAGCCAAGAGTGGCTTATTCTATGGCAAAATCACATATGGATCCATATTTGAAGTCTTCTACCAAGACAAAACATCCTATGGAGTTGGAATATTCGGATGTTCATCTTTCTTTATCAGTAAGCAAGGGAGGTGTTTCTTGCTTTGCATGTACTATTGATGGTTCCACAAGTTACATTTGGCTTTGTCTTGTCTCTTCAAGTTTTATGGTGCATGTGTATGTTCCATCATGCAAACTTTATGGAGTTACAGAGCTAATGGAAGGAGTGCACTATATGGAGTCTTGTTCAGTTATAAGCCTAAGGTTGTGTACCTTAGTGTTCTTGAAGATTATTGCTTTGCATGTGGTTTCTTGGAAGGAAAGCAGGATGGAGATCCTAGTCTATGGATCATGGTTGGATGCTTATCCACCAAGGAAGGCTACATAGCCTATGCACTCTCTATCTCAAAGGTGTTTGAGCATGGAGATGTTATTGTTTTTCATGAAGATCTATTTTATATCTTGGAAGCACAGTATCTCATGATGCATCACAAGTCATTGCTATGGTGAGTAATCAAGTTGTGATGGGGTCGAGGTTTGAGGAGGAGTCCTCAACATGCATGTCCAAGAAGATCTTCTTCATTGTACAAGGCTGAGTCCTTATGGATCTTATTTCGCAAAAAAGAAAGGACAAGTGAAGGTGGTATTCATTGTATTCTACTCACCTATGGTTCTCTTTCTTTGATTGATGATGTACCTTGCTTAGTTGAGATTTGCTTATCTCAAAGATCAAGTAAGATTGTTCTAGTTTTGGATGAAGTCTTTAGTTTGGAATTAATTCTTGTCATTGGTGACTTGATTGCATTTCAAAAACATCTAGAAAGTAAGATATTGTATCATCATTTGTATGCTCTTAAATTGAGTAAGAGAAAGTATGAGTTTAGTACTCATAGTTTGAAAAAAAGAGTTTTTTCATGTTTTGAGGCATATTGTGAATTTCTTTTGAGAGTAAGTGAAACATCCAATGAGGACACTTACATTCTTAAGAAAGTATTTAGCCTCAATTTGATCAAGTTTGAGTATGGTTTCAAGATTAGATCCTTTGAGGATAGAGTTCATAGTGATTGGACTAATGAAGCTAGTGTGCTTAATCTTGAATATGGGTCAAGAAATAATCTTGATCTATTTGATCTTTGTGGTCATTATGAGGCTTGGAGGCCTCAGATTTTTCAGATTTTGATACAGCCAACTTCATGCATGTGGACTTTGCAGCCCAAGATCGACATCAGACATGCAGGAGGCACATTGGCATAGTAGCAATTTGGTGGAATATTTTTCAAAGGCATTTAGAAAAGATTTCTGTCAAAGAGATCTTATCATGGTTATGGATTCTTGATCATCTTCAATTCAAATTCAAAGCAAAGAATCCACACACAAAAAGTTTCTTCATCAACAATGCGACCAACCTTGGAGGATTTCAAGTTCAAGTGATCAAGCCAAGTTGATAACTTTTTAGGAGGAGTGTGAAGAATAAAAAGCTATCCAACTTGTCTATAGGGGTTGATGAGAAAAATCATCTTGCTTGTGCATTTACAAGTTGTAAATATCATTCTCTAGCATGTACAAACTTGAGCTACATGAATGCACGGTGTCTAGATGGTCATATTCACTTTGTTCCATTGTATATATCAAAGGTATGTGAATTGAGCACATGACCTTGTAGATCTAGGCGAGTTTGAGTTAGGTAGATCTAGATTTGATGACATGCATAAAACTAAGTGACATGCAAAATCAGTTAGTGTGCATGCATGCAACATGCAATCACTGCATGCAACATGCAAGTCAGTATACATGTTCTACACATGTCCAAGTCATCTAGGGAAGTCACATGCAAGACATGCAAACACTATTTGACACATGCATGTAGTTTTGTAGGTCCATAGTTGAGAAATTGACATTTGGACAAAGTAGGTAGGAGCTAGGTGCAATTTCAGCATGCAAGCTGTTAGGTGTCATTATGATAAGAGTTTACACTTGATTAGGTGTAGGGAATGCATTGAATGCAAGGAGTACCACGAATTTTGGCTCTCCTATATATGTACATATCTAACGATGAATCAAGCTTTGCTAATGTCATAATGTCAAAATTGGATCTCATGCTATTTTGCTTGTTTTGATATTCTCTCTCTAACTCGAGTAGAAGGCATTTTTCATACATTATTTTGGTTGATGCTAATCGATTACCAGTTCATGCTACCCTAATTCATAGTATCTTGATTTATGTTTCATGCTTACTAGTTCATGCTACTCTTATTTGTAGGATCTTAATCTATTCCTATTATTTTAATTTGCAAGATCATAATTTATGTGTTGTGTATGAGTTATGTTTCATGCTGAGAGAGAGAGAGAGAGAGAGAGAGAGAGAGAGAGAGAGAGAGAGAGAGAGAGAGAGAGAGAGAGAGAGAGAGAGAGAGAGAGAGAGAGAGAGAGAGAGAGAGAGAGAGAGAGAGAGAGTTAAAGGTAACCAGCACTCTCAATTCTAGGAAGGTGTATAGCTCTTGTTTTCTTCCATTAAAGGCATGGTTCAAATGTTTCTTGTTGGACGATAAGTTCCACAAAAAAGCCCAAACGTCATGAGGAGGGAGCCTGTGGTGACATTTTAGAATACGATATAATCATACGGTTCGGGAGTTCTGATTAGCACTCTACTATATTCTTTCTTTTTTTTCTCCTCGTGTTTTAGGGTTTAGGGTGTGTGTGTGCGTGTGCAAGTGTGATGCCATTTGTTTATGTTTCATGATTACTAGTTCATGCTACCCTAATTCGTAGTATCTTGATTTATGTTTCATGCTTCCTAGTTCATGCTACTCTGATAACCACAAACCATAACCCTAACAATATTAATGATGACACAAATCCATGGAGGATGCAAACGGGGCTAACTGGATCCTCGATCAAGTTGTATGTGTCAATTGGGTGTCTCGCCTAAAAATGACGACACCAAAGAGGCATATGCTATGTAGGCCGTTGACATTCTTGAACCTCATGATTCACCACATCAAAATGAGAAAAGTGTGTCTGCTACTTCAAACTCAATACTCGGACAGAGCAACTCAAGAGCACCTCTCACCTTAGATCGAGGAGGTCTATGAGAAGACGAGACTAATGAAGACTGAGAGCCGAGAAATACTAGCTAGGAAAGACATGCAAGAACTATGTAAGCCTCATGGTGAATCCCGGAAGATGGAATGACCATAGGAACTAGTATTTCTAGGCAAATGTAATAAATGCAAGTAGACCCCTCTTAAAGAAAGTAGAGTGAACACTCCTAAAAATTAATCTATGTTGACTTGAACATGGATCTTGGAATTATTCCAAGATTGGCTCTATGCTTGATGAATGAATTTTTGTTCAAATGTTTGGTGAGCAAATCTGCAATACATTTGAGACATCTAGTTGAAAAACTTGCCATTTGAAAAAACAAGCAATGGAAATGATGATTCTGATTGATACCATTTTTGCAACTGGAGCAAAAGTCTCGACATAATCAAGTCCATAAACTTGAGCACAAAGTCTTGTCTTGTACTTGTTGATTGTGCCATCATGATTATATTTGACTCGAAAAACCCATTTTCAACCAATAGTGTGCTTGTTGGATGGAAGATCCACAAGCTCCCATGTCTTGTTGGCAATCAATGTATCATATTTCTCCTTCATGGCTAGAAACCATTCTTTTGAGTTGAGTGCATCATACACATCCTTTGGGTCTTTATGTGAAACAAAATATGCGTAATTAGTGGAGTTGAGTTTCACTTGCTTGCCTTTATCTCCATATGTAAGCCTCTTAGGCCCGGATTTTTCTCTTTGTGATCTCCTTGGTGAAAAAATTCGAGGTGACTCCTCAATTCTTGGCCCCATCTCTCCATGATAATCTTCAAGGGTGATGATAGGAGAATCCTTTTGAGAATCTTTGATCTCAGCCTCATCAAAAATGTATAATTGATTCTCATGGAAAATAACATCTCTACTCTCAATTGTAATTGAGGTAGAG
Source organism: Diphasiastrum complanatum (assembly GCA_029204225.1). NCBI lineage: Eukaryota > Viridiplantae > Streptophyta > Lycopodiopsida > Lycopodiales > Lycopodiaceae > Diphasiastrum > Diphasiastrum complanatum. The sequence goes on from CM055097.1 coordinate 50,878,472, forward strand.
GGAACATAAATTCTGTATGACTTCTTGTAGGATGAGTATCCAACCATGATCCCTTTGACTGAATTTGGATCATCTCTTTTCCTTGTTTCCAAGGGTACATGAACAAAGCAAGCCATCCAAAAACTGTAAGGTGATCAACCTTAGGTTTCTTCTTAAACAAGACTTCATATAGTGATTTTCCTACAAGTGCATTGTGAGGTAATCTATTGCACAAATAATTTGCACAATTAATTGCTTCACTCCAATATTCAATAGGCAAAGAAGCTTCAACTCGAATTGCTTTAGCACATTCACATAGAGATCAATTTTTTCTTTTAGCAACTCCATTTTGAGATGGAGAATAAGCACAAGAAAACTCTCTCTTAATCCCTTCAACCTCACAATAATCATAGAACTTGTTGGAGATGTATTCACCTCCTCCATCACATCTCAAAGCTTTAACTTTGAAAGAAAACTGTTTCTCAACATAAGCTTTGAAAACAAGGAAGTGTTCAAACACCATAGCTTTTGAAGAAAGAAGGTACGACCAAGTATATCTTGTAAAATCATCAATGAACGTAACAAAACAAGTTGCACAACCAATACTTTTTGAGGAAGAAAAATGAACATCCGAGTGAATTAGTTCCAAAAGATGAGAAATCTTAATGGAAGACTTTTGATATGGCTTTCTATGTAATTTTGCAATAGCACAAGCCTCACATGGCCTGATATCTTTGGAAAGTGATCTTGGTAGGCCAATAGCCTTATCATTCTTGATCATAGAAAGCATAGATTTATAGTTAGAATGCCCCAACCTTCTATGCCATAACTCCTCCTTAGACATAAGAGCAATTTCACAAAAGTTTGCATTCTCATAGGAATTTATCTTGAAGATGCCACCATATCTAAATCCATTAGCTAGGATCTCATCATCTTTCTTAATAAAGCAAGTATTGGAATTGAATTTTACATCACAACCACAATCAAGCAACTTTCCAACACTTATCAAGTTTTTTGTAAGCTTAGAAACAAAAAGAACATTGGAAAGTGATAGAACTTTAGAAGAAGCAAGTTTTAATGGAATATTGCCAATTCCCTCAATAGAGCATTCATGATCATTTGTTGTATAAATAGATTTTTTAAGTCCTTTATAAGGTACAATAGAGTCAAAAGACTCCTTTGACAAGACATATGTGATGAGGCACCACTATCAATGTACCATGCTCCATTCTTCTTGAAGGGTGTTGAAAAAAAACTTGACACCATGAGGGATCCTTCTCCATCACTTGCAATAAAGTCTTCTTCCTTCTCATTAGAGAGATTTGCTTGTTTGAGTTGATTTTTCTTTTTGAAGCAATTAGAGGCATAGTGCCCCTTCTTGCCACAAAAAAAACACTTGACTTTCTGAAAATCAGCAAAAAAGCTGATTAAGAGGTCTGAAAATCGCTGATTTTCACACGTGCGAAGTTCCAAAATTCCATACAATGTCCATTCTGATATGAAAATCTAGTTTCTATGCTCTTTGATCCAAACACTTTTCAAGAAAAGGTAAAGAAAAGTGATAAATAGCTTTTTTGCTTGAATTGGGCTCACAAATTCTTGCACAAACAGAGATAATAGCATGCAAAGCTTAATTTGGCTCTGATACCATGATAAAATTCCAACAAGCTCACACGTGTGGGGAATGATTCTCAAGTGTGAATGATCTTGTTAAGCTCTGTGTTTAGCACATAAATTGATTCTAGATTGAATGCCAAGATCTAGTACAAGATTTTATGGCTAAATCACAATCTAGATGCTAAGAGTCAAAGAATGATTTCTTTGGAAAACAAGAGAGAAGAAGTACAAGAATTTAATGCATTAGCATAAGCCTCTACTTGAGTTAGAGAGAGAAAGAGAAAGCAACATTCAAACAAATAATGGTGTAGATCCAAATTGACATGGAATAGCTTCAAAGCTTGGTTCTTCATCAAAAGTTATGAGAGAGTCTACACATATTTATGTAGTTTGGAGTAGCTCGAGGTAGAACCATCTTCATCCAACTTTCATCCACATCTAAAAGTGAAAACTAGAGAATTAGTGACATTTGTCACTTTACATGCATGCATTTCTACCTATTTTTCCAAGTGTCAAATTTTTAAATAGAATTGTACAAATCATCATGCATGTGTCCAATTCACTTTGTGCATGCCTTGCATGTCACTATGGATCACTTACAACCATTGCATGTGATATGCCACGAGTTTCTACAAGCCTATTATTGACATTTCTATGTCTACATTCTATATGCAAGTTGTATATTACCAACTAGACTTGAAGAACCCATGTAGCTCGAGTTTCTTCTAGGCCAAATTTGGCATTTACAATATGAAACAACATATACACATAGAAATTTCTTTTGTCAAAAGCCTAAAGTCAAGTTAGATGATTTTTCGTTTTTCAACAAGTGTCACGAGGTCAAGCTTCATGCTATCTTCGATGGATGATGACAACATGGCTACTGATCGATGCCATTGCTATAGATTGTGTTCTTCAACTGTCCTTTCTGGTTTCTTGTTCTAAATGCTTGTCTCATGGATCTGATAGCTCTTTTGCTATATCAGGTCTCAGATATGAGCTTGTTCGGGCTCTGATACCACTGTTGGGAAATCTCCTAGCCGATAAGGGGTGGTTTGATAACTTATATAAATGTTTTGCTACTACAAAATTGAGATAAAAAAATGTTGAGTGCATATTTTTTCATTCTATGCAAATGCAATGTATAGTCTATTTATGAATCAAATGCAAATGCAATGAATCTATTTCTAAATCAAATGCAATGTATAGTCTATTTATGAATTGAATGCAATGTAAATTGATTTTCAAGCACATAAGTTTAGTATGATGGAATGCAATGCATAGTGTATGAAGATTAGAAATGATGCAATGTATAATCTACGTAAAATAGAAATACAATCTATGATATAATGCAATTTAGAATAGTAATGATAGATTTTTGCCTCTCAAAAACCAAAAACTACGTGAGGAACCATCAGGTTCGTGCGTCAAATATTTCTTTTTTTGTCAAAAAAAAATTTGCGTGGATAATTTACGCATGGATAGCATGTGGAAAACTTTCCATGGACTATCCACAGGCCTAACTCTCTAGACTTTCCCATGGATAGCGCGTAGACAATCCATGCATGGATAATTATCCACGCACTATCCACTGATTATCCACGCAAAAGCCAATCTCTTTTATATTGTGGAATTACTATGATGTGGATAATCCATGCAAAGCCACCATCCCTGAGCCGGTTTCCAAGATCTGACCATGGGAAAAACTTTGCGTGGAACATCCACGCAGCTTAAATTTTTTGATTTTCCACCTCCGATGTACAATTGTTGCCAGAAATGATGTTTGCATGGATAATCCATGCATGATTGTTCCACACACACGTATCCTCGCCTATATCTACATTGATCCACGACTATATCGACGCGATAATTTTTTATCCCCGCGCGTTTCTTGAATGCTACGTGGATATTTTGATGTTGTGTTCTTGTGTGAACCGCTCAACTTGAGTATCATTGTTCAAGTTGAGAGAGTCTTTCTTTTCTATGATCTCTACATCCAATTCTCCAGATGGAAGTAACTTTGGTGGATAACACTATGTGATTGCAATTGGATATGAATTTTCGATAACAAGTTTTATTGTCTCCTACCAGAAATGCATTATCTCCATTGGGGAGACCTTCGGACAAGGAGGCTACAAAAAATAAAAACACAAACACATGTTATTAATCAAGAATAAGTGATTGAGAATTATGAATATCTGATTGTGATTGTGAATAAATAGATTACCTCAAGCAGATTCGAAAGCTTATCGTGTAGTGCAAGCCAATTAAAAAAATATTTGGCATTGTATACCGTATACCAGCCACAACTAACAGAGTCAACTTGTTGGGAGGACTGTAGTGTTCAAATATATACAAATGTTAGAAAAAAAAATTGTGTGAAAAAAAGTAGATGGTATATTGGATCAAATTGCACATGATTAAATGAAAATCTACAAAAGAAACAAACGTGCGCCAAATCGATATCAAATAAACAATACCTTTGCATCAAACATTTTAAACTTTGTATATAGGTTGTTGCCCTGGCACTGGAAAGAGTTACACACACCTTCATCATTGACATATAAAGACAAAGCATATAAGCTCCAGTGGCCACTGTAGTTAAAAATCAATGTGTTTTTTAGATTGCAAGTAAAATCAAAATTCATATGGAAAAATCAACTTATTAAAATGTGAAAGGCATACACTTACTTGTGTATATATGGGAGCACAAGCAATGGAGTCCCCTGTCTGATGTTTTGTATTATCTCAGAGTGCAAGGTGGCAAAGTCGGGGAAATGGAAAGCACTCATGAATTGTATAGGAAATAATGAGACATCTATAAAAATTGAAATTCGAAAAAACTCCATCCAATATTTAATGGCCCTCTCTCCTACATTGTCGCCTAACATGTTATTTTTATTTTCGATTTCACCTCTAATTTACTAAGGGGAAGACCTATTTTGGCCTTCGGCATCTGAAAAATATAAAGTGGACCTAGAGATTTGAGATGTGTATTTAGTAATTAGGATGCATGTCAGTTCTTTCAATGATTTATAATTCTAGGCTATGTTTTGGTCAAAATTGCTTGTTTTTTCATGCTTTTTGACACAAAATAGATAGTAAGAACTAAAATCCAGCAAGATCAGATCAATTAGATGGCTATAATTCTGTAAATTGGTTTGCATGTGTTAGAGAAAGAGTTCCATGTCATGAATTTTCACTATATAGTGAAGAAAAAATCGGAAAATAGCTTGTTTTTTTTTCTTCATAAAATTGGATAGTAGTTAGCTGTAAAACACCATGTATAGCTTTTAAAGAGGTAAACCAAAGTCTTTGAAGCTGTCCCTGAAGTTAGAGCCAAGAATTCCAGCAATTGAGCTTGTAGGAAGTCAAAAAAAAGTGCAAAAATTGACCATTTTTGGTGATTTTTGGGGGATGGATCTCTCTATATCCATAAGGAGATCATTCTGGATTTTTTTTCACACAAAATTTAAAATTTCTTTTTACCTTCTCAACAAGCTATAAGACCTATAAATTGATGGCCGATGGCATATGCACCATCTCCATCAAGTTTGAAGCTATTTTGACTTTATTCTGCATCTTAGGATCAGTATGAATGCTTCATGAAAGTCTAATAGACCATTGAAGACTGTTGGTAACATCATGTTTGGGCTAGGATGGGTGTTTGCACATTTTTGCATGATTTTGCCTTGTAGAAATGTGCCCTACTATGCAAACTCAATAAGAACTTGATGAAACATCAAATATATGATAAAATGAAGTTTATGTCCATACAATAACAATACCCTACTGTACTTCCCATGTGTGGATCCAAAAATAGCAAAATATGAGCATTCTACACACAAGATTGCAAGATATCATCAAGATAGTGCACCAATGGATAGATGAACCCAAGAGAACTCATGTATAAGCATGAAATAAGAGAGAGAGAGAGAGAGAGAGAGAGAGAGAGAGAGAGAGAGAGAGAGAGAGAGAGAGAGAGAGAGAGAGAGAGAGAGAGAGTTGTGAGAGATTTCAACTAGTTTAGTCTAGTTTATTCATATTTTGGTTAATTGTCAATAAGAGACCAAAACTCATTTTAGACTTAGAGATAAACTTTTTGAAGTTATATTAGTTTAAAACACATTCAATAAACACTTTTGGAAAGTGTGGGAAAGTTGGTAGTCGAGTTTGAGAGAGATTCATATTTGAACTTTGGGTACATTGAATCTAGACCCAAAAATAGTAGGGTTTACATTTTGAAGGGAAAGCCAACTGGCCAAATAGGGTTTGGAAACTCTATAAAAGGATGTAACTCGTGGAGAGACACATCTTCTCTCTTCTATCTCTCATTTCATCATTATGCATGGTTCTCTTTGGGTTCTACTACTCATTGGTGCACTATCTTGGTGTTATCTTGCAATTCTATGTGTAGAATGATCATTTATTGCTATTTTCGGTTCCACATGTGTGAAATACAGTAGGGTAATGTAATTTTACTAACAGCAAACATATTTTATGTTTTGGTTCATGTTTGATCAATATCTCTTAGAGTTTGCATCTCATTTTGTATGTAGATGCTGATTTTTCTACATTGGCAGGATTGTTGGTTTGCTCCTTATTGTAACCAAAGATTTGGGACATGGATTGGATCTTGAATGATCTGAAATCCTTCACATGGTATCAGAGCTCTTGTGTTTCAGTTTATTAAAGGATCAGCCATCTTTAGCAAGGATTTGGAGGAGTTACCAATGCTAGAGCATGCTAGATTGATCTCTACTCAAAAATCAGCATTTTTGCATGTGTAGAATTGATCTTTTGTAGGTCAAAACTCAATATAGGGTTATATACTTGATCAATTCCAATTTCACACTTGGATTACTAGAATTAGATAATTTTTGGTGCATTAGGAAGTCTCATTGGAGTCTACAAGAAGATATACCAAGTTTCTCGAAATTGCATGTAGAATTTGAGATATTCAATTTTTTGTGATTTTGTCAAGACCCTAATTTTGATTGGATATCTAGTTTGTGAGGTTACTAAACTTCATTTGAGTGTGTTTCAATCTTAGTAAGTGGCAAGAATCATTATATTGAGGATAGATCATAAAATTTCACTATTCTATGTGTTGATTTTCTAGTTAGAAGTGCTAGAAGAGATTTGAGAGATTCCATATCTTTGTGATTTCTTGAGTTCATTTGTTGACATTCAAGAGAGTGCTTTGTGCATTGGAACAGGTTGAAAGAGAAGATCATGTCACTTCAACATGGCTACAAGTGGAGGCTTTATGTTGGAGAGCAATGATAGGCTTACCTCAATCAACTATTTTACTTGGAAGGTGAGGATGGAGTCCTTATTGGAGATGAATGAGTTGATGGAGATTGTTGTAGGTTTGCAGAAGAGACCAGCAACTCAACAAGATCAAGTGAGGTATGACAAGAGAGCAAAGAAAGCTCTACACATGATTAAGATGAATGTTACCAATGAACTTCTCAAGGAAGTTGGTAAGTGCACATCATCTTTGGAGGCTTGAGAAGCTTTGAAGAAGCTTTATGAATCCAAGTCTACATCAAGAGTGCTTACTCTTAGGAGGCAAATCTTTCAAAGTTTGCAAAAGAAGGAAGAGAGTACTCATGCTTTTGTTTTGAAGGTTAAAGCATTCAATGATGAGTTAGCATGTATTGATGAAAGCATTAAGGAGGTAGAGCTTGTTCAAGTTATACTTAATGGCTTGTTGGATGATCATGCTAATCTTGGTCAAAGTTTTGCTATTCAAAATACTTTGCCAAGTATTGTGGATTTTCAAGAGATCTTGGTGAATGAGGAGTATAGGCTTCAATCAAGAGGAGGTGGATCTACATCGACATATCATTATGAAGAGGATGCTATGTTCATCAAAGGCAAGTTCAAGGGCAAAGGCAAAGGCAAGTGGTCTAAAGGGCAAGATCAAGGTGAGACTTCTTCTTTTGGCAAAAAGAAAGATAAGTCTAAGTTGAAATGCTTTTATTGTGGAATCAAAGGGAATTTTGCAAATGAATGTTTGAAGAAGCAAAGAGATGAAGGTAGCAAACAAATCAGCTTTACTACTAATGATGAGGGTCTAGGTGGTGGTGATTCTCTTTTGATGTGTTCATCAAGTCCAATATCAAGCAAAGATGACAAAGATTCATGGTGGATTGATAGTGGAGCTAGCTCACACATGACTAGTCACAAGGAGTTCTTTACTTCTTTGGTCACTTATGATGGAGCCAAGAAAGCAATTCACATGGACAATGGTGGTGAGTGTGTGATTGAAGGTATTGGTTCAATTCCTATTTGTCTCTCTAATATTAGGAAAGCAAGACTTGATGGTGTTATTTTCAAAAAATTTGTTAAGTGTTGGTCAAATGATAGAGAAAGGATACATGGTAAAGTTTGGGGGTGATGCTTGTTTCATTACAAAGGAAGAAATCTTGGTTGCTAGGGGCAATAGACAAGGTAGACTTTTCAAGCTTGATGCTTTTGTTATGGCTAACAAAAAGGATGGAATGGAAAATGAGATTGGTCTCAACTTTTCAAAGTTACCTTTTAGCATCAATAAGATTGGTGGATCTTATGCAAAGTCTAACAGGCTTCCTTTTGCTAGATCTAGGTCAAGATCTAATACGCTTCTTGGAGATGTTCATCTTTGTGCTAACTTGGCTAGTCTTGAGGATAATGATGGTGTTTCAAAGGTTCTTCATGGCAAGTGCAAGCATGCAAAAGGTAAATAAAGAGCTAACTTCATCAATGGAGGTGAAGGTTCTTCCTTGGAAAAGATTGTTGTTAATGATTTCTTTGATCACATGGAAAAAGATGCTGCTAGGTGCATTCATGAAGGAGATGGTTCTTCTACATTCTTTTGTTATGATTCCAAGAAAGTCATTTTTCCAGCAAGTGGAGTCACATGTCTTCATAAAGAGAGTAGATCAAATGGTTCTATCAAAAGACTTGGTGAGGGAGATAGTCACAAGTCAAGAAGAAGAGAAGTATGTGAAGAGTTCAAAGTAGGATGTACTTTGAATGATGTCATTGTGAATGATAGTGAGGAGGAATCATTATCATATGATTCATTACCTAAAACATTGAATAGAAGTTCTTGTTTGAAGAAAGAGAGTACTTCAATCATCCTTATGTTGAAGGTACTAATCATTTTTTTCATGGCTTCTAATGTCTTTGAGATTTCTACTTCTTATGATGCAATCATTAAGAGGGAGTCTTATGAAGGAAAGAGCAATGAAAGATTGGTTCTTGGGAAGATCCAAGGCATGGATCTCACATCTCTTCATCAACTCAAAGGATTATATGATTGTGAATTGATCACTCATGATCAAGATGGCAAAAGGTTGGTTGGAGATAACTACATGGAGCAGATCGAGAGGTAATTTCTTCAAGGCAAGGGAGATCTCATTGGTGAGCTTATTGAGGTTTTTTATGGACTCAAGAGGTCTGGATTTCTTAGGTTTGATACTCATCCTCACCTACTCTACTTCATGTTGGATGGAAGGTTTGGAATCCATCTTTTGATTTATGATGGTGACATTGGCGACAATGTTTTCACTAACCTTTGTGGAAGATCAAGATCAAGCATTGATGAGATCTTGTTGGATCTAGATCATATGTTTGAGAGGGAGTATTTCCAGAGGTTTAGGTCTGAAGATATTCATATATTTGATATCTTTGATGATCAAGAGAAAGGTAAGCAAGTGGAAGCGACTCACTTTGTTTTACTCACATGTTTTGGAAAATTTTCTTGTGTAGATGATGCTATGCAAGTGGATATTGGTTCTCATGGTTTTCATACTGGAAAAGCAAGTAATGGATCTGTAAAACAAAGTCTGTTCAATGACTTTGATGATCAAGAGGAAGATCAAGAGGTTGGTCTTAAAGGGCTTCAACAAGACAAAAGGAAAGGTGGCAATTTGGAGCTAGTCAAGAGCATCAAAGGGGGGTTATTTGGCAAAGATGTTATGGATCTATTTTTGCAGCTTATTGAAGACTCAAGTAAGGTCAAAGGAGCAGCAAGAAACTGTTGTTCAAGTTTACTTTACTTGTTCTATCTCATGTTTGAGCTATTTCATGTGGATGTGTGCAAATTGTCAAGATATGGACAAACTAGCTACATTGTCTTGCAATATCTTATTGTTGGAGTTGTACTAGAATTCTTGGTTGGTTTTGCTGATGAAAATGAGGCTAATGGAGGCTCATTATATCACTCATCCATGATCAAGTTCTCAAGTGTTGAGCCACTTGGTGCCAATACTTGGAGATTGTCAATTTTTGGTGAATTCATGGTCATTTTCTTGTGTCAAGTAGATCTTGAAGATGGACTAGTGCAACTTACTTGGTTTATGGAGTCATGTGGTGCTGGATTTGCATCATTAATGTACTCACCTACTCATGGATTTCTAAGGTTTGATGGTTTCTTGTGGCAAGATGGAGATGGAGGCTCATTCATGGAGTTTTATGGTGGAGACATATCAAGAAAGGACAAAGTTGGAGGAGACAAGCAAGCAAATGGTCATCACTCACATTTATTGTTCGGTTGCCGTAATTTTCCAGAGAGTTCATGGAGAAATCATTTCATTCACATTCTATTTGGTTCTTCATGTTCTAGTTATATCTTGATGTGTAAAATTGATGTAAGAAATAGTGAAGCATCCAATTTGGACACTATTCTCTATATCAATTATGAAAGATACTTTAGAAACTTAGAAAGAAGATCTATAATTAGGATGGAGATCATTCTAAAGTTGGATCAAAGTTCTATTGTCAAAACTATGCCAAAACTAGTTGAAGAGGGAGTGTGAGAGATTTCAACTAGTTTAGTCTAGTTTATTCATATTTTGGTTAATTGTCAATAAGAGGCCAAAACTCATTTTAGACTTAGAGACAAACTTTTTGAAGTTATATTAGTTTAAAATACATTCAATAAACACTTTTGGAAAGTGTGGGAAAGTTGGTAGTCGAGTCTGAGAGAGATTCAAATTTGAACTTTGGGTACATTGAATCTAGACCCAAAAATAGTAGGGTTTACATTTTGGAGGGAAAGCCAAGTGGCCAAATAGGGTTTGGAAACTCTATAAAAGAAAACTCGTGCAGAGACACATCTTCTCTCTTCTATCTCTCATTTCATCATTATGCATGGTTCTCTTTGGGTTCTACTACTCATTGGTGCACTATCTTGGTGTTATCTTGCAATTCTATGTGTAGAATGATCATTTATTGCTATTTTCGGTTCCACACGTGTGAAATACAGTAGGGTAATGTAATTGTACTAACAGCAAACATATTTTATGTTTTGGTTCATGTTTGATCAATATCTCTTAGAGTTTGCATCTCATTTTGTATGTAGATGCTGATTTTTCTACATTGGCAGGATTGTTGGTTTGCTCCTTATTGTAACCAAAGATTTGGGACATGGATTGGATCTTGAATGATCTGAAATATTTCACATGTGTGCAACCTGTTATCAGACTTCATGGCAGTCGTCAGATGGTTTCTTGATTGATTTTACGATGCCAACCCAGGCAAAAGGAAACAAAGTTTCGTTGTAGTATGTTTCTTTTGTCCTGCCTGTCAGAGGACAACTCAGGAATGTCGCTCTTGAACGCACTTACATTCTACATGGATGCAAGCCAAGAACGCTCATTCACAGATCAGCATGCAAACCAATGAACGTTCTACAGATTCTACAGCTACCTACTCTTAAAACGAACTGAAATCAGAGCCTACACTACATTAACACTGAGCTACCTTGCATAACTTGACAGAAACAAGAAACAAAGCTAAACTATAGCATGTTAGAAGTCCAAGAATCAAGAAACCAACCAGTCTATTGATTCTTGGACATCCCAAGAACATCAAGAACTGGATTGTACAGAGATATGCAAGAATCACACCACAGATCCAGCCTATTTAGTTTACTTGAATGCTGGCTCCTACATTAATCCACAAGAAAACAAAAAATCTAATCCACAACTAGGAAAGCAAGAAAACTAATCCACTCTAAATCCTCAACCACATACAATATGAATGGAAGGGCATGATCATAGGGGCATCACTCAAGAAAACCATCATGATCAAGGAGCTTAGTGTAGCATCAAACTCATGGAAAATGTTCTTATTAAGCATGGAGTAGATACAATGCAAAAAGCTCCTCTTCACAAAGAGGGAGTCATCTTTGATGAGCTTGAGAGCTTTGCACCATCCTAGCACCTCCAAAATTGATTCCTTCCAATTTTCATGTAGATGCTTGACCTTGAGGCTTGCTCCTTCACATGAGATATGCTCCTCTTTCCCTTGAAATGTGAGCCACATGGGTTCAGCCATGTTTCTTGAGTTTCTTTTTGGAATCACAACTTGAGAAGGTCTCTCCTCCTCAATCCTTGGCACACTTGAACCTTGAGATGAGTCCTTAAGATCCTCTTCATGATGCTCCTTCTTGATGGAAATCCGAGACCTCCATGTCTCATAATGATCACAACAACTACAACCACACAATATGCACTTCCTATGATTATCAAGATTACTTATGCTAGAAACATAAGTCCAAAAATCACCACAACTTAGCATGATTTTTCCAATATTGAAATCAAAAGGCATTTCCATCTCAATAAGGTTAACTACTTGCTTATGGATATAAGTGTCCACTTTGGATGCTTCACTTATTCTCATAAGAAGTACACAACTTGCCTTTAAGATTGAAAACTTACAATTTTCATCTTTATGAATGAACACATCATTCATGATCTTATTGAAACCAAAAGATCCTACATTATGAAGATATTTCCATTTTCTTGACTTCATAACTAATGTAAGCTTACAAGGAAAACATATTTTGCTATCTTTTAAGGCATCACACTCAACTAGTATTGCCTTAATCCACCTTTGAGATACAAAAATATCTTCAAAGCAAAATGGTTCTTCATAAGTTGACATGAGAGCATAAATCAAACTATTTTCATTTTGTGATTGCTCCTTATTCTTGATTGAATTCTCTTGGATAATAACAATAAGTTTGAACTTGTCCAAAGTTCCAAGCAAAATACTTTCCAAGGACATAAAATAAATCCAAGTTACTTTCATGAAAGTGACATCTATCTTTGCATCTTGAACCAAACAATGCACTTCCAAAAGAAAAATTTCAAAAGATTTGACATGTGTTGTGATGGACTCTTGAAGACAAATCTTGCAAGTCCTTGTGAGACTACAAGCCTCATTCACCTTTCCACAAAGGAAACACCTTTCCTTGGACTTTTCCTTCTTGTATTTGAATTTTGAACTTGAAGCTCCATCCTTCACCTCGGCCCCCTTGCTTTGGTTCTCCTTGGATGGACTGGTCTTCTTTTTGTAGCATCTTGAGAAAAAATATCCCCCCTTGCCAGAAAGGTTGCACTCAGGATCCTTTCTTTCCTTCAATAGGATGCCACCTATTGATGCCATGTGAATAAAAACCTATGATATGATTCTACAAATGTAATTTGTGACTCTCAAGAGACTAGATTTGAACATCTTCAACAATCTAGAAGGACCAACAAAAGATCTAGCTCACAAACCTAAGAATCAATCTTCACAGTAATGACTAGTCACTTGGAAACTTTGCTTTGATCACTAAGACAAAATCACACAATCTTTGAATCAAATCACAAAAGAAATCAGATCCAATCTCCTATTGGACTCATCAAATACCAATGACTCTTTCTTTTGAAAGTTGAAATGGATATGAAAAAGATTTGACACCTAGATTTTCCTTTTCACTTGACTAGTTCTCTCAACACTTGAGATTCTTGAACAAAAGATGGATTTTGTTTCAAATACATGAAAATCAAACTTAATCACTTCTTTTGGACTCACTCTTGACCCAAATAATCTCACTCTTGAGATTTAGAATGAATTTGATTTGATGATAACAAACTATACCACCAATTTTTCACAAAGCTTAAAAATTAGACAACTATAGATGCACAAAGATCTCAACCATACATGAATACTCAAATATGGACTCCTCCTCATTCTAGACATCAAATGGGATCACAAATTGACCCTCACACTCTCACAAAGAAAGTTGAATAGAACTAATTTAAGTTTCATACATACTATGTCAATTTTTGCTCAATAAATTGAATTCAATCACTCCTATTGGATTCCACCAATTACTCTACCTTTCAAGACTTGGAATGAAATTCAAAATCAAACGTTGTGATTTTTCTCACTAAGATATTGTGCTTAAAAGAGCTAATGCCACTTAGAAAGATTTGATCACCTAGGAGAATATAAATTCTCCACCAATAACAACACAAAATGAGCTTCTAGATCTTGTCTTCTACAAAGGAAGGAACTCTTAAAAAATTGGATCTCTCTCTACACATTTGCCATAGACACCTTAATGACTCTTTTCAAACCTCACAAACACTGAAACAAATTGAGTAGGATTGAATAATGTGACTTGGATCTCAATCTCTTTTCTAGAACTTTCAATTGAAGCCAATCTATGTCAAATTCTACAAAAGATTTGCATAGATGCTCTATATGCACTAGACACTCTCAAAAGTTTCACTTGGAGGACAGATCCAAGGATGTTTTCTAGCAAATTTATGCTTCTAAACTTGACCCTATCACACTTGAACAAATCTAGAGTGATGGTACAATGGATTTCAACCTCTCATCTTGCATATCACTCCTTAATCTATGATTTTTAGCAAAATCTCTCTCAACTTCAACATGCACTCAAAAAATCAGAGATAATCAATTAATGCACCTAATTCAAGCTTCAAATTTAATTTCTTGGCTGATCTAATCCATGAACTAATCAAGGGATTAGATTCTCTATAGAAAATGCTTGATTTTGCACCAAAAATCTCTCAAATTGGGCGTGTGAGTCAAATTGTACAAATTTTTGAATTTTCTTAGCCAAAACCGGAGCTGTACGGACTCACACGTGTGAAAAGGGTTCCTACAGCCCACAACAAGATTTGGACCAAAAATTTTGACGATAGCTATCAAATCCAACTCGCTACACAAAATTTGACTAGTTTCCAAAAAACTGCTAATTTTGGCTTTGATTTGGATTAACCCTATCAATTTCAACAAAACCTCTTGTACTAGGCTCTTATACCATGTGGAAAAAGTACAAAAGGACCAAGATTGGATCCTAATCTGATCCTCAAGAGGGATTGGATGTTAGATTCACTTGATCTATCAATCTACATAAGATTAAGATCAATCTAGATCAATTCTAGACATAAAATCCAAACAAGAACAATCATTTATTGAAGGTAAATGTACTTGCTGGTTTCACACGTGTGAAACCCTTTCAGGCTATGCACTCCAACCTGAAAATCAGGTACACATTGATAGATCCTCAAAACAATCAAAACAAATGTAGACAAATGGAGAGAATCACTCAAAATTGCTTCCAAAACCAAGATTGGTGTCTCACACTGATTATGGCCAAATGTGGCTCTATATATACAATAAGTGGGAGCTCGTGGTACTGATCATCCCTTTGATCCCACATGTGTGAAGGTGCTTTGTCATATGATGATTCATCATGCAAAACTGACACTTGGACAAAACCTTCTATTTTGAGCACTTTTGGTCCATTTTCCTTCTATATGAAGATCTACTTGAAAATCTTCTAGAAGTCAAAATTCGTCTACTTCAGCTTATTCCACACATGTGAGCTGTCCTCTACACATGGGATGTGACACCTAACCAAAGGATGTGGCTCATGCAAGCAATAGACTGATGCCATGTGTCATATGTCTAGAAAACTAGTTTTTGGCCTTTTTAGCCACTAGAACTTGAATTAAATCATATGTACAACCTATATGATTATGGTACATGACAAGTACACTATTTTCACATGTGGGAACAGGCTCCACACATGTTTGTTTATCTATATACAAGATTTTTGGCCTCTACCAAGCTTATTTTTGCATTTTTCACAAAAACATTCATGATACGATACCTAACTTACAACTAGATTGACACTAGAACATTTTCAATCAATATTGATTTCAGTTTGAAAGATGAGTGTTTAAAATGTCATGCCATTATAATCACTTTTATCCATCTAGTTTGTCTTCATATTCCATTTCATGTTTTTATCTCTAGTACCTCTTTGTGATGTTTACAAATCATCACAGTAAGAAATGGAATTTGACAATGATTATGATCCAAAAGAGGTAAGCAAACAATTTTCCTTTTGAATTTAGGTACCTAATTGCCTTTTCTTGCATCAACTAAAATATTTGATTCCATGTTTTCTAAAATTGAAAGCTGAAGCGTCCTCTTCCAAGAGCTCTTCTAAAGCAACCTTATCCATGGAGAGATCTATCCCACAATTGCGAACGGAATGATAATTTTGAATTGATTTCCATTTTTTGAAATCAATCCGAAATTATTGTTGCAGAATGATTAAAAAACGTTGTTTTTTTTTAGTCATCTTACGGCTGCAGATGTTAGATGCAGTGGCAGTGGCAGATCGCAGATGCAACCTCACGCAAATTATGCAAATGTCAACAGTTTGTAGCTTTCCAGAAGATTTGATGGCGTGACATCAGCAGATACATTCTAGGTCGTGGCTAATCTGCCACTCTTATAATTCTCTGATTAGTTGTAGATGCTTAATCACTCTAATCTTAGATCTACATAGAGCGACTTACTTACTGGATGATACTTGACATATAGATAAACAGAGTACACATACAGTGTAATGTAGTAGTCTGATGCAAGTAAGCAATCAAGACAAAAATACAGAATACATGTCCGCCTTCGTGCGAAGACAATTCTGTCTAGAAATTGTAGATCCAAATGTCCGCTAGTAAAGTGAGATGATTGCTCGTGAGAGGACTGTATTTCTCCCACGCCAACGCACTGCGTGGTTTTGCATGCAGTGCTTGAAGAAATCATAGAAAGATCAATATAGATGTTTTTTCTCGTTGTGTCTGATCTCAAATAAAAATGCGTCTGTTGTTAATTGTGTGTCTGAGTTTTTCTTAATCATTTGAATTCCGCACCTTGGTTGAAACTATGTTGAATGCTGCATTAATTTTATAAACGTAGATCAGCAGTGCCTGACTACATTCTGGAGGACTATAGGAGTGATTCAGCTGGCAGTGTCCAGCGATCGCATCTGAACTCCATCCGAGCGCAAGAGAGTTGTGGTTCATTCGCGAAAGCTTCGTGACCAATCTTGATTATTCTCCTCATCAGTGGTATCAGAGCCGATCATCTTGTCATATTCTGACATAGCCAAGAAGCTAGCAGATCCAAGAGGCCATTTCAAAAAAACAACCATCAATAAGAGAATAGACTCCAAGAAGCAATGGCTTCAATTAGCATCATGCAGAGCAAGATCTGCACAATACTTGATTCTTCAGGATCCAACTTTCTAGCCTGGAAAGTTAGGACATCACTGATACTCAAGGGCAAAGGACTATTCCCCTGGGTAGATGGCACAGAAGAAATGCCTATGACAACATGCAAGGAGCTACGCGAATGGAGGGAGAAAAATGACAAGGCAGTAGTCTTGCTATCATCTTCCATCGAAGATAGTCTCACACTTGACCTGGCTACACTCTCCAAACCTAAAAAGATGTGGGATGCATTACTCACTAGATTTCAGACGAAGTTAAGAAGTCAAATCATGATGCTGGAAGATCAGCTGACCAATCTACAGTGGGATGGAAAAGACCTCACCTCTTTCGTGAGAAAAATGAAGGATCTTTTTCTATCACTACATAACTCTGGAACAGAGAATGCAGTGTCAACTGAGAAGCAGCTCACGTACCTGTTGAGAGCCTTACCCAGATCATTCCAGACAACAAGAACCTTGCTCGCGAAAGAACCTGCCATGAACCTCGAAAAGGCGATTGTCGATATTCGAGAGGAAGTCGAGGCTAGAGAACATCTTGATCACAAAGATGGTTTTGACCAGGCCCTCTACGACAAAAAAGAAAAATCCAAGAAGCAAGCCTAAGAGGGAGCCGAATCAGAGGCAAGATCGTGATCAGCAAGCAGGGAGAACCAACATACGCAACTGGAAGAGCAAAGGGAGGTCAAAACAACAAGGTGCAGACAAGAAAACTTGTGTGAGATGCAGAAGAGACGGGCATATAGTAGATACATGTTGGCTCAATCCCAAAATTGAGTGTATCCATTGCCATAAGAAGGGTCACGCAGCCATGGATTGCCGCCAGAATCCGAAAAACAAATCAGCACAGAACAGACAGGAGAACATCAGTAGTTCATCCTATGTTGAGGAGTTCGAGAGCTTAAAAACGGGTGAAGAAAGAACGAACAGAAATTGTTCGACCGCCTATATCTATGAAGACGTGTGTGCAGCATCAACATCAGATTCTGACACACATGAGATGATTCTAGACTCAGGAGCCACCTCACAATTAGTGACATCAAGACGAATAATGTCTGATTTCAGAAGTGCAAATCCCTCAAGATTCATAATTCTTGGAGATAGATCTAGACGCCAAGTGAACGGTATTGGTTCACTATGGCTCAACACCAACGACAAAGACAGATGACTTGAAGATGTTATATTTGTGCCTACTCTGCAACAAGACTTGTTCTTTGTAACAAAAATAGCAGATGCAAAGATGCGTGTGACGTTTTCTGACGAAGCATGCAATGTGATTGATGCCAGTACCAATACTTTGATCACTCAAGGCAGAAGGAAAGAAAATCTATATCATTTGAAGGTACGCTTACCTGCAGATCAGGTGCATCAGACTCATGATGACCAGCCAGACACTTTGTGGCACAGGAGACTCTACCACATGAACTCAATGGCACTTTACCAAACAAGCCATCATGGAGCAATAACAGGGGTCAGCATCTCGAATGCAACCAGTTCGACCACCTGTGATGCATATTTGTCACGCACACCATTCGTCAAAGACTCCTACAAAATGACTAAGATTCTGGAGCTAGTGCATTCTGACATCTGTGGACCATTCAACATGATCTCAGTAGGAGGTTCAAAATATTATATAACCTTCATTGATGATTATAGCAAATTTGTTAGAGTGTATTTTATTCAAAATAAATCTGAAGCACTTGATAAATTCACAGAATATGTGAATTGGACTGGGAGATGTACATGCAGCAAATTGAAGCAGATCAGAACAGATCAAGGTGACAAATACATCTCGAATCGCTTCACTGACTTCTGCAATGATCGTGGTATCATTCACAGAAGAACTACAACCTACACACCGCAGCACAAAGGTGTTGCTAAACGAAAGAACAGGACCCTGATAGAAGTAGCCAGATGCATGATGGTCTACTCGAAAGCTCCAAGGGCACTGTGGGCTAAAGCAGTAGCTATAGCCGCATACATCCAAAACAAAACAGGCAAGTTTGGCATTAGAGAAACTTAGAACCCGACGAGGGCCTTTAAAAAAAATTTTTTTTTATTTTTTTTTATTTTCGTTGCCATGTGGACCAATTGAAATCTTCGTTTTGGGGTTCTACGTAACGTAGAGTTTTTCAAATATAAATAAAATAAAATAAATTTAAATATATTGTTGTTTCGTCAAGCAGGATGTGAAAATGCTATTGGTTGATGAGGCCTGCCCTTCCAGCTCATCATTGTCCGAAGAGACCCAAAAATATTGAAAATGAATATGACAGATGGTTGAGGAGAGAAAATCGATGTACCATTAATGTATATGCATTGTCAAACCATGGTTAACAGGGATAACCAGAGTTAATTTTTGACGTCAAATAGATCAGTGTTTCAAATTTTTGCCAACACTTTTTTTCAGATTCATGGCTTTTTGTTTACGCAAATTTTCAGATTCATAGTTCATTGTTTCATATTTTTGCATGCATATTATGAATGGCACCATCAAAGAAACCGTGCTCCTCAATCGACTCTGTGCTTCTATTCAACAAGACAGATGATAATGGATTACGGGTGCCAAGAAAATATTCAAAAAACTCTTGGGTTTTGATGCATTCATCATCAAGAGGAGCATTTTGAAAAAAGAAAAAGGTCAAAACTATCATTTTGATCTTATTGGAAGGTCAGAATTTTGGATTTCAGAACATCAGGAGGAAAATCTATCTCTAAAATTCTAGTCCAACATGTATATATGCATTCAGAGATAAATGTGCAAGGATTCAACCGTCAGGATCACAAAAAAAACAACTGTGAGTATTGATATTTTTGATACTTTGATTTTTTTCATAAATATCTAATAGTAAACTTGCCAATCTGATTATTTTTCTCTTGCAGATTTATATCCATCCAACATAAATGAATGGGAGCCGAGTGGACCATTAGCAGGTGTGTTAGATGCTATTCACACTGATATTGGACAGCTGCAATATCAAGGTAGAACTGCAAAAGATCTAGTTGATAGTGGAATCTTTTTTTATGAATCAATGTACATTCTTGATACAAAAATTTTTTTTGGACAAATAGTATCAATTCCATTATCTAGTTTTGAAAGTGATGAATGGATTGCACCAACTGCTACAGTTTCAGAATTATTTCATTGCAAGATATATAATGATGTAAAAAATTCACTAAAAATGAGCACGGGATCAAAAATAGTTAGATTGAGCTGGTTTATTTCCTTGAATATATTTGTGGATTTCTTTTCAAGTGTCAATGTTCACAAAACCCCGACGATGTTTGTATGCCAAAATTTATCAGATAGTTTATTATCTGAACTTATGGATGGAGAAATAGAATGTCTTTCATGTGCTTCCGTTATCAAATTGAAAAACAAATGTTAAGCTTATGCTTCCATTATCAAAGATGGAAAAAAATTAAAGGTAAATGGGTGCCACTCGATCAAGACTTGGAAGCCAGTGGAGATTCAAAACAAAAAAATATTGAAATTATATACAATGATGCCGTTTTGACATGTGTTGAGGTGGAAGAAAATTGGAGTCTAAACTACATCCGGCGGGAACTATTGCTCCTACAAGATGATGTACTTTTGGACTTCAGATTCATTTTCAATGGTAAACTCGTAAGTAATTGTAAACACTCGATCTTTTATTAATAGTTTCAATCAAAACTTTCTAATACAATTTTTGTACTAGTTCTAACTAACTTTGTATTAGTTTTATGCGGGTACGTAAAAGATATGAGCTTGAGATCAAATGCAGAGATATTGACGAAACAATCTAACTTATGGAAGAACATTGAGATTCACTATCAACAAATACATGCCAATCATCATGTCTTTTTATTATTATAGAAAAATTGCATTCCGTTATTAGACTATGGACACAAGCTGATTGTAATAATCTATTGTGATATCAATAAAAAAAACTCATAAACGGGTTGTTTAGAAGTAAAATGATTGTATCTTTTTTTTATGTCTCTCTATTTTCAAATCGACCTCTACTCAATCAATTTTTCTATATTTTCTATATCAGTATTAGGAACTGATAAAGCAATAGCTCCTTCTATAATCTCCCTCTCCTCTGTTTCGGGAAGGGCCTCAATGCCTTTTAAGACAAGAGGAATATTTGCTACAAAATTGCCTTCCTCTGTATTAGGAAGGACTTTTATTCCTTTTTGATCATATAAAATAAGATCTGCATCCTGGACAACCTGAAAGGTTGTTAAGGTAGGAGCAGATTCTTTTTTAGGGCCCTCGATTGCAGGTGCAATGCTTACACCGTACTGGACAAAGGTTCTAATCAACTCTTGTCGAAATCTATATACATCATCAGGAGTATACGACTCAAGAATGAATTGTCATCACAAAATACGAGAATCAGCAAATTTCAAACAATGATAGTAATAAAATATGAATCAGAATGAAATAAACTACAAATGAATAGAATAATACCTTTTCAATATCTGCATCCGTTTGTAAATTATACCATTCAAAAAATAGCTTCGTATTGTACCGGACGAACCATGCACAACTAAAAGCGTCATTCTGTTGTACACACTACATATAGAGAACAAAAATTAGTAATATTATGATAGAAAATTTATTTATACTATGACGATACATTCGATTTAAGAAAAGGAATACATGCATATCAGAGATAAATTGAATATACCTTCATAGATTTGATGGTTATATCTCCAATTGAAGTTGTCGTTGTTGATATTTCCCGAACGACATAATGAAGTAGAGAATCAAATTCTCTATGTATTTGTAGTTGAATTTAATTTTACACATAGAAAATTTGATACTCCCTCCTTATTTATCTTTACAAAGAACATGTTTAGGCTCCAATGCCGACTACAACAACCAAGATACAAATATCGATAACTTTATATTTATGAAAAAATTTCGTTCTTATTAACGCAATGAGGCATGCAACAATCCAGAATAAAGCAACAAAAACAAAAGAGCAATCCTTACTTATTTTCATATGGAATCAAATAGAATTTTGACATAGGACTGCACTCGATAAAATAGATAGTCTTCTCAAAATTGGCCTCTTTCGCCTTTACCGCTCCCATGAAAAATGAACTTACTACAAAAACTGTACCATGGGAATCGAAACTAATACTATTCTGCAAAAATGAAATATCGGCCTCTACTATTGCATCTGAAATAACTGAGGTCTTATCTTTAAGCTCGGCACAAAATTTAGGACCTAATCTAAAGCTTCTACGTGTATCTGGAAGAAAAAAATGAAAAAAGTTGTCGAGAAGATCAATTTTGTTAGCTAGGTAGGCCTCGTATTGATTATAATGGTCAGATTAAAAAAAAACCTGGGCTGGATCATATGGAATTCTCACAAAAAGATTATGTACAGGAGGGGCAGAAAGAGAAGTAGAAAAAATATTTACAGATTTCTCTGTTATTTTGTCTCTACTCGGCGATACGGAGGTGGTGTGCATGGTGCCAGGGGGATCTGAGCTTCAATTTTTGGTAAGTGTAGGCTTGTTTTTTTGCAAGTGTTGATCTTCATATAGAAGGAAGATGAACCAAAAGTGCTCAAAACAGCATTGATTCTAGCAAGATCATAGCAAGTGCCAAAAAACACACGAGACATGACGAGGGATAGAATAATTCCAGTGCGAGCAAAAACGGACGACTGACGCTAGCATGGGAGTCCTTGCAGGCATCTAGGAGTCCAGTGCAGGCCTAAACCACGCTACTAGCGGATGCTTGCACGATGCTCTAACCCTAAACCCTAAAAAACATGGAATTAGGACAAGAAAATTGAAATTTGTGCTACGGACGTAGACGGGCCGAACGGAAGTCACAGGAGTCTGTGCGGGCATGTGGAAATGCATTCTAGGGTCGGACATCACCTGAATCAGTTGCCCAGAAGCCATTTTCTGAAAATGGCAAAAAAAAAAAACAAGCATTTGGATTGTGGTGTTCAAAACTGACCCTGTAGGAATCACCGTGGGCATGAAGAAAGGTGGTCTAGAGCCAAACTACGCTTGATTTGGTTGCCTATAGCTCAATGTACTTGGCAATCTTCTAGAAGTCAAAATTCGCCTACTTCAGCTTATTCCACACGTGTGAGCTGCCTCATGCAATCAATAGATTGATGCCATGTGTCATGTGTCTAGAAAACTAGTTTTTGGCCATTTTAGCTACTAGAACTTGAATTAAATTATATGTACAACATATATGATTATGGTACATGGCAAGTACACTAGTTTCACACGTGGGAACATGCTCCACACATCTGTGTTTATCTATATACAAGATTTTTGGCCTCTACCAAGTTTATTTCGTATTTTTCACACTCCTCCTCCAAAATCTAGCTTGGTAAATCTAGCTTGATGGAAAACATGATGATCTTGAACTTGACTCCATGGGCTGAATTGGTCTTTGCTGGTTCAAAAGGTGTGAAGATCAGACAATGGGCTTGATGTTGATCTGAAATCACCATATCCATGATAGTGCTTCTTTGATGTTGACATCTTTGATGAGCTTGAGAGCTTTGCACCATCCTAGCACCTCCAAAATTGATTCCTTCCAATTTTCATGTAGATGCTTGACCTTGAGGCTTGTTGTTACCACGATCTAGAGAATTAGACTCATCCAAATTGGCAAGACTATGCATGCTATAATAACAAAGTGTTTGCATCATATCTTCATGCTTGTTTACCATGCTAATCTCTGATCCAATGAGGCTAAATACTTCATTATGGAGATAAGTGTCTTTAGAAGATGATTCACTTACTCTCATAAAGAGTTTACAATTTGCCTCAATACAAATTTTCAAACTATGAGTGAACAAATCACTTTTGCTCTTATATGACTTAAGAGCATACATTTGATGAAATAACCATTTGCTTTCTAATTTACAATCAATTTTAACCTTTTAAGAACATCATCTATGTTCTCAAGAGAGACTTCATACTCAACTGGTATGGTTTTACTCCAATTTTGAGATGCAATGATCTCACTAAAGCAAACTGATTTATCAAATGACATAAGAGAAGTATGTATGTGATGTATACCACATGAGATATGCTCCTTTTTCCCTTGATATGTGAGCCACATGGACTCAACCATATTTCTTGAGTTTCTTTTTGGAATCACAATATGAGAAGGTCTCTCCTCCTCAATCCTTGGCACACTTGAACCTTGAGAAGGATTCTCCTCCTCAATCCTTGGCACATTTGAACCTTGAGATGACTCCTTAAGATCCTCTCCATGGTGCTCCTTTTTTATGAAAATCCGAGACCTCCATGTCTCATAATGATCACAACAAGTATGACCATTCAATATGCACTTCCTATGATTATCAAGATTACTTATGCTGAACACATAATTCATGATCTTATTGAAACCAAAAGATCCTACATTATGAAGATATTTCCATTTCCTTGACTTCATAACTAATGTAAGCTTACAAGGAAAACATATTTTGCTATCTTTTAAGGCATCACACTCAACTAGTATTGCCTTAATCCACCTCTGAGATACAAAAATCTCTTCAAAGCAAAATGGTTCCTCATAAATTGACATGATAGCATAAATGAAACCATTTTCATTTTATGATTGCTGCTCCTTATTCTTGATTAATTTCTCTTGGATCATAACAATAAGTTTGAGCTTATCTAAAGTTCCAAGCAAAATACTTTCCATGGACATAAAATAAATCCAAGTGACTTTCATGAAAGTGACATCTATCTTTGCATCTTGAACCAAACAATGCACTTCCAAATGAAAAATTTCAAAAGATTTGACATTTGTGATGGACTCTTGAAGACAAATCTTGCAAATGCTTGTGAGACTCCAAGCCTCATTCACCTTTTCACAAAGGAAACACTTTTCCTTGGACTTGTCCTTCTTGTAGTTGCATTTTGAACTTGAAGCTCCATCCTTCTCCTCGGCCCCCTTGCTTTGGTTCTTCTTGGATGGATTGGTCTTCTTTTTATAGCATCTTGAGAAAATATATCCTCCCTTGCCACAAAGGTTGCACTTAGGATCATTTCTTTCCTTCAATAGGATGCCACCTATTGATGTCATGTGAATAAAAACCTGTGATATGATTCTACAAATGTAATTTGTGACTTTCAAGAGACTAGATTTGAACATCTTCAATAATCTAGAATGATCTACAAAAGATGTAGCTCACAAACCTAAGAATCAATCTTCACAATAATGACTAGTCACTTGGAAACTTTTCTTTGATCACTAAGACAAAAGCACACAATCTTTGAATCAAATTGCTAAAGAAATCAGATCCAATCTCCTATTGGACTCATCAAATACCAATGACTCTTTCTTTTGAAAGTTGAAATCGATATGAAAAAGATTTGACACCTCGATTTTCCTTTTCACTTGACTAATTCTCTCAACACTTGAGATTCTTGAACAAAAGATGGATTTTGTTTCAAATACATGAAAATCAAACTTAATCACTTCTTTTGGACTCACTCTTGACCCAAATAATCTCACTCTTGAGATTTAGAATGAATTTGATTTGATTTGAAAACAAACTATACCACCAATTTTTCACAAAGCTTAAAAATTAGACAACTAGAGATTCACAAAGATCTCAACCATGCATGAATACTCAAATATGGACTCCTCCTCATTCTAGACATCCAATGGGATCACAAATTGACCCTCACACTCTCACAAAGAAACTTGAATAGAACTAATTTGAGTTTCATACATTCTATGTCAATTTTTGCTCAACAAATTGAATTCAATCACTCCTATTGGATTCCACCAATGACTCTACCTCTTAAGAGTTGGAATGAAATTCAAAATCAAAAGTTGTGTTTTTTTCTCACTAAGATATTGTGCTTCAAAGAGCTAATACCACTTAGAAAGATTTGATCACCTAGGAGAAGACAAATTCTTCAACTATAACAACACATAATGAGCTTCTAGATCTTGCCCTCTACAAAGGAAGGAACTCTTAGAAAACTGGATCTCTCTCTACACATTTGCCATAGACACCTTAATGACTCTTTTCAAACCTCACAAACACTCAAACAAATTGAGTAGGATTGAATAATGTGAACTTGGATCTCAATCTCTTGTCTAGAACTTTCAATTGAAGCCAATCTATGTCAAATTCTACAGAAGATTTGCATAGATGCTCTATATGCACTAGAACCTCTCAAAGGTTTCACTTGGAGGACAGATCCAAGGATGTTTTCTAGCAAATTGATGCTTCTAAACTTGACCCTATCACTCTTGAACAAATCTAGAGTGATGGTACAATGGATTTCAACCTCTCACCTTGCATATCACTCCTTAATCTATGATTTTTAGCAAAATCTCTCTCAACTTACAACATACACTCACAAAATTAGAGAAGATCAATTAATGCACCTATTTCAAGCTTCAATTTTAATTTTTTTTTGCTGATCTAATCCAAGAACTAATCAAGGGATTAGATTTTCTATAGAAAATGCTTGATTTTGCACCAAAAATCACTCAAATTGGGTATGTGAGTCAAATTCTACAGATTTTTGAAATTTATAAGTCAAAACCAGAGCTGTAGGGCCTCACACGTGTGAAAAGGGTTCCTACAGCCCACAACAAGATCTGGACCAAAAATTTTGAGGATAAATATCAAATCCAACTCGCTACACAAAATTTGACTAGTTTCCAAAAAACTGCTAATTTTGGCTTTGATTTGGATTAACCCTATCAATTTCAACAAAACCTCTTGTACTAGGCTCGGATACCATGTGGAAAAAGTACAAAAAGGACCAAGAGTGGATCCTAATCTGATCTTCAAGAGGGATTGGTTGTCAGATTACTTGATCTATCAATCTGCTTGAGATTAAGATCAATCTAGATCAATTCTAGACACAAAATCCTAACAAGAACAATCATTAATTGAAGGTAGGTGTACTTTCTGGTTTTACACGTGTGAAACACTGTCTGAGTACGGACTCCAACCTGAAAATCAAGTACACATTGATAGAACCTCAAAACAATCAAAACAAATGTAGACAAATAGAGAGAATCACTCAAAATTGTTTCCAAAACCAAAATTGGTGTCTCACAATGATTATGGCCAAATGTGGTCCTATATATACAATAAGTGCGAGCTCGTGGTACTGATCATCCCTCTGATCCCACATGTGTGAAGGTGCTTTTTCATATGATGATTCATCATGCAAAACTGACACTTGGACAAAACCTTCTATTTTGAGCACTTTTGGTCCATCTTCCTTCTATATGGAGATCTACTTGGAAATCTTCTAGAAGTCAAAATTCGTCTACTTCAGCTTATTCCACACGTGTGAGCTGTCCTCTACACATGGGATATGACACCTAACCAAAGGATGTGGCTCATGCAATCAATAGATTGATGCCATGTGTTATATGTCTTAAAAACTAGTTTTTGGCCATTTTAGCTACTAGAACTTGAATTAAATCATATGTACAACATATATGATTATGATACATGACAAGTACACTAGTTTCACACGTGGGAACATGCTCCACACATGTGTGTTTATCTATATACAAGATTTTTGGCCTCTACCAAGCTTAT
Organism: Diphasiastrum complanatum; assembly: GCA_029204225.1. Classification (NCBI taxonomy): domain Eukaryota; kingdom Viridiplantae; phylum Streptophyta; class Lycopodiopsida; order Lycopodiales; family Lycopodiaceae; genus Diphasiastrum; species Diphasiastrum complanatum. The sequence goes on from CM055097.1 coordinate 50,906,015, forward strand.
TTTTGTATTTTTCACAATATATATATATGTGTGTGTGTGTGTGTGTGTGTGTGTGTGTGTGTGTGTGTGTGTGTGTGTGTGTGTGTGTGTGTGTGTGTATGTATGTATATGTATGTATGTATGTATATATATGTATATATATATATATATATATATATATATATATATATATAGATAATATATGTATGTATATGTGTGTGTGTGTGTATAAAACTATATATACATACATTTATATATATGTAGATATATGTATATATATATATATATATATATATATATATATAGATAATATATGTATGTATGTGTGTGTGTGTGTGTGTGTGTGTGTGTGTGTGTGTGTGTGTATAAAACTATATATATATATATATATATATATATGCATACATGTGTGTGTGTGTGTGTGTGTGTGTGTGTGTTTGTATTTAGATATATATATATATATATATATATATATATATATATATATATATATATATATATACTAGTAAAGAGTGTCCATCGTTGACGGGCAATGGAGGCCGATTTAGGTGGCGGCCGATGATTTTGATGATGGCCGATCTCGCACATCTCGCATCTTGAATATCTAATATTTGAGTCTTTGAAAAAATTTGAGTCTTTGGAAAATTTAAGTCCTTGAAAAAATTTGAGCCTTCGAAAAAATTCAAGTTTTCGAAAAAATTCTAGTCTTCTTTGAAAAAAAAAATCGAGTCTTTCGAAAACATCGAGTCTTTGAAAAAATTTGAGTCTTTGAAAAAATTCAACTAGACTATACAAAGGGTCCTTCGATCATTCGAAAAAATTTGAGTCTTTGAAAAAATTCAAATTTTGAAAAAATTCGATCCAATTCGAGTCTTCGAAAAAATTTGAGTCTTTCCAAAAATTTGATTCTTTAAAAAATTCAAGTCATTGAAAAAATTCGATCCATTGGAAAAATTCAATCCTTTGGAAAAATTCAATCCATTAGAAAAATTTGAGTCTTTGAAAAAATTCGAGTCATTGAAAAAATTCGATCCTTTGAAAAACTTTGAGTATTTTCAAAAATTCGAGTCTTTAGAAAAATTCGAGTCGTTCCCAAAATTTGAGTCGTTGGAAAAATTTGATCCATTGGAAAAATTCGAGTCTTTCGAAAAAAATTCGAGTCTTCTCAAAAATTCGAGTCTTGAAAAATTCGAATCTTTCGTAAAATTCGAGCCTTTCATAAAATTCGAGTCGTTTCAAAAATTTGAGTCGTTCCAAAAATTCAGTTCCTGAAAAATTTGAGTCTTTAAAGAAATTCAAGTCTTTCAAGAAATTTGATCTTTTGGAGAAATTCGATCCGTCAAAAAAAATTGAGTCATTCCAAAAATTTGACTCGTTCCAAAAATTCGAATCTTCCGAAAAATTTAAGTCTTCAGAAAAATTCTCGTCATTGGAAAAATTCGAGTTATTCCAAAAATTCAAGTCTTCCAAAAAATTTGAGTATTACGAAGGTCGAATGCAGTGAAAAGTTGAACTAAAGTTTCAAGACAATCCCGCATATTTCACATTCTCGTCACTTTATCTACCCCCCTCTTTTTTTACCTCTATTCCTCTCATCTCTTCCACTCATCATTACGTACATTCCCATCGAGGTTATTCTCCATTTTCCTCGTCTTTGAGGTGCTCTCCTACCTCCCACCCCTGCTTTAGAAAACTTTATCAATTATCACCCCATCTCGTACTTTTTTTGGTACTATAACTTTTCCATTTTTTAAAAACTCTCTCTCTTTTCATTCTCAGATTCAAAATTTAGCACTACTCCCAGTTTCAACTCCTCCCGAGTACCTCTACCCGGTGTGCGAGAAAGCCTGAATAATTCAAGAATGAAATCGGTAGCTTTCTCAAAAAAATTAACATGAAATTTTTTTTTGTTAGATTTTTTATGTCTTAATCTCAAGTTTTGTAGAGAAAAACTGGCAACTATGAGTTCCTTCATCATTAGGATCCAAGACACTAAATTTTTCTCAAGAAAACCTCAAAAAAGTTTCTAGAACACTGCCTCCACCCTGCAACTGGGGCACATATCATCGCAAAGAGTCAATCGCCTTACACAAAGGGTCTGACGATTGTGTTTGTCAACATGGGCAGAGGCCTTCTGAGCAGATGGTTGAATTCGCCAATAGTCACAACCGCATAGGCATTTCACTATGCTCAAATTGTTTTAAACTAGAAAAAAGAGTAGTGTGGTCTATCTCATTCAATGGATACTCAAGTGGAATACCTCCATCTTTGGAGATTTTGAATTAATATTACTGACACCATGTGAGAAAGCTTTCCGGTGAACTTGTTGGTAATCATTCCTCCTAAAAGCATCAGATGGCACCCCTTTAGAATTTGTAGCGGCTTCTTGAGCAAACTTAGAGCTAGAGTTGTAGCAAATCATGTGCTAACTATCTACACAAAAACGATGAGTTATTTTGCTTCATGAACAAATTTTGAAGTAAGAGTGTAAAACGGAATCCAAAGATCAGATGAAAATCTAAAGAGGCTCGCCTCACCATATCTGTCGTTGCAGTCCAAGCTTCACCAAACCGATTCAAATCAGTCAAAAAACATAACTGCAAAAGCAGTTCATGCATATGCCAGCACCACCAACACCATAGCAATCCAAGATGCTTGCAACTGCTGCAAAAAAAAATCAGCAACAATGGACTATTGGTGAGGGGGATTTGTATTAGCAAAAATGGAAGCCCCTTGAGGCGTTTTGAGGTGGCTGGCATTTTGAGGTAGGGGTGCTATTTTCTTCATGGATGAACATTAGTTAGGAGCTACATTGTCTCGCTGGTTGTTGTCATCATGAAACTTCCACAGAAAGTTGCTAACTCCATCATCGCTCTGTCGATGCTAACTCCATCATCGTTGGCCATGTCTAGGAAAAAAATCAGCAGAACTTAGATAAATACAAAAGAAAAACAGTTCGTGAGAGAGAGGGTAGTTCGTGAGAGAGGGGGAGGGTAGTTCTTGATAGAGAGAGAGAGAGAGAGAGAGAGAGAGAGAGAGAGAGAGAGAGAGAGAGAGAGAGAGAGAGAGAGAGAGAGAGAGAGAGAGAGAGAGAGAGAGAGAGAGAGAGAGAGAGAGAGAGAGAGAGAGAGAGAGAGAGAGAGAGAGCATAGGATAGATGCATGATGGCATTATTCTTGGGTTTTGGAGTCAGCACTGATGATTATTTATCTGCCTCCTGCCTTTCAATCTTCAGAGCTAATCAAGAATGCCAACAGTGCCCAAGCTCCACGGGTCAGATCTGCACACTCCAGAAAAGGTGCTACTATTTGTGGTGTAGCGACCCGCTTTCCTCCTAATTGTAAGTATGGCCTTTCCACAAATGGTGTGCTACGTAGATCCATATAGATAAATTTTTTTTTTTGCTATTCTAGTTAATAGATCGCCTGGCTAAATAACCAGAATGGATGCGAATGTGAATGGAAATAACATTTGCTGTTTAATTAGAAGAGCCCCTCTAAATCCATCTTGCATCAAACAATCGATGAACTATGATAAATTTTTATCCCTTTTTCTGGCATGTACTAAATGTTTAAGCATATACCATAAAGGTTTTTGCACATCTATGCTTTCCAACAAACAATGAATTTATAAAAATAAAGTGCTTCTACGGAACTTTTATGCACGCCACAACAATTAGGAATCATTATTATCCCGATCTCTCAGCTCATTCTATGTCAGCTCCCCAAATAGTCATTCCATTTCTCACATTACAAATATCCAATTGAGAAAAAGTTTGTACCTTTCTACTGGAAAATTTAGCGTGACAGAGGCCCAGTCAGATTCATCACCTCAAATTTGAATTTGGGACAGTGAGTCTTCAAAATTTTCGGAAGCAAGGTCTAAAATGGAGTTACATGTATTTGTAGCTAGTACCTCCACAACAAGCCATGGTGCGATCAAAAATTATCAAAAGCCAATTTTTTGTAGCTCGATGAGAGTGGTGAAAGCAAGTGGAGGGCGGTCATCCTGACAAATCCCTCTGTGATCTACTTTCCTTACGATGCTAACCTTCTCTTGCTACTTTGCTGACAACATGGGTTACTCCATGGACTGAGGCAAGTGCTATGAATTGTGTTGGCTCTACGCGACAGGTGGGGCGCTAGAGTGTGGTTGATTCTGGATCTGAAAACACGCTTTTACCTTGCTGAAGTCTAGGTGTATAGTCCTGTATAAATAAAACTTGGTGGAACTTCTACTGTAGGTTACCTGCAAGGCAGCAATGGTGAATGAACTGTTGTTAGGCATATGAGGAGCGATCTAGACCCTGCCTCAGTTGGTATCTATCTCTCTCTCGCGATTTCGAAGCCCTTTTTGTAGCAAGAGATCTTGTGGCTGGCTCTTTTTTCCTCGCTAATTCAGGGTAGGGAGCGGCTGTCTGAACCTGGGTAGGGCACGAGGCTGAATGTAAACATTCGGAGATCGCAAACATGCTCTAGATAATGTATTCTACCTAGGGGACTCATTTGAAAGTGCATAATGCCTTCTACCTAAGGCGCAGGGATATCTAGAAAATGTTTGGTCTCTTACATTTCTTTCACAGCTCTTTTCAGTCGGACCGAGATATCTGACTCACTGCACCTATCGACCTGCCTCAAGGGTATTCGATCTGAAGGTAATCCAAGACAAACATTCTGGAATCGCTAACATGCTCTAGATAAGCATTCTACCTGGGGGACTCATTTGAAAGTGCATAATGCCCTTCTACTTAAGGCTCAGGGACATTCAGAAAATGTTTGGTCTCTTACATTTCTTTCACAGCTCTTTTCAGTCGCAGACCAGGATATCTGACTCACTGCACCTATCTATCTGCCTCAAGGGTATTCGATCTGAAGGTAATCCAAAGCAAAAACAAACTTCATAATTAGCGACTATAGCTGGTCACTGACATTACACTGGCTTAGAAAATATGCATCTATCATGTCTTCTCAAAACCATTTACAATGTATCTAAACATCGATGGTTACATGACATGGTTTGATTAGATGCGATAGTAGTGAACTCTTCACACATTGTCATAGAATACCATATCCTCCATACAAATGTTGGTACATTCTACATTTATCAACCGCTATGCTAAGGTTTTTTGTGCAAGAGAAAGCAAAGCAAGAAAGCATTAACATTTTTCTCTCAGAACTATGACACTGAACCACTACAGAAAATGCCCTTCTGCTCATGTAGTTCTTCAGCCAAGCCGATTTGGTAGTGTTTTACATAAACAGTTGTCTTCAAACTACGAACAACGACATACACATATAGGTAATCTAGATATTCAGACTCTGAGGCTCGTTAAGATATTCAGATAGGTAATCTAGATATTCAGACTCTGAGGTAATCTAGCCAATAGCGACATACACAGATCAATACATAGATAGGTAATCTAGATATAGACCTTGCCATGCCTTGCCTTTCTTGAATCTTAAAACTAACTAAATTTTGATATGGGTTTGGTGATGGCAGCCTGCTCCACCGTCTTGCTGCACTCCAAGATCGTTCAAGTCCTCAATTTCCAGATGGATGATTTCTGTTGTAGATGCCTCTGCTTTGCTTTAAGTAAGCTGCAATTTCTTTTATCAATTTGACCTGTTCTTCTGTTGCAGATTACCAGACACCATACATGTCCTCGACTGCTCCACATTCCTCGATGGCATATTCTGAATCTACTACGGCAGAGAGCATGAAGTACTATCCTCTATAAGACTATGTGAAGTCGTACCTGAGCTCACATTTGCATCACCCTTCTCAGGCGGAGTTCAATGTACCCATAGAATGGTCATATTAGCTCATCAAGATTCTTCTATCGCTAACCATGACTTCATAAAAGAAACTATGATACATACAGATGCGATGTAATATCAAAAAAAGGTTTTTTGATGTACAAAAGTCAAAATAGTTTCAGAAACTTGTTTGTACATTACTCATTACGCGTGAGATACCATCACAGAAGATGCCCATTGATGTTGGGCATCTCATTAAACCCTTAACATTGTATTTGCACTGCAAAGCATCCTATCTAGAATCATAAGACATACAGGATTGTCATCAACCACCAAGATGCCTAATCCTTCTGGTGAAAATCCCTCGCCCTTTACCATCAAGACGCCTAATCCTTCTGGTGAAAATCCCTCACCTTTCACCATCTTTCCTTTCTACTGTTCAGCAAGCCTAAGCCCCGAGCTGGAGTCCTGAAAGTTTTCCAGAGCCCATCATTTCCCTTAATTACTACGTGAACAAATAATATCCTAAACCTAACTATCCTTCACCGTGAGCTGCAATTGCTCTCCATTGAGGATTCTGCATTATCGTACACAGATCTGATGTTTGTTTTGGATTGTATCTCATTCCGAATTCCTTTGCAAGATGTGAGCTGCAGATTTGGTGAAGAATCATGAACTAAAGTTGTAGGAGGAGAAGCGATGTCTGGCCAAAGAAGCAATAACGAACCCGTGGAGAGAAAGAGACCCACCTCCCGCCTGCTCGCAATTGAGAGAGAGACAGACATACACCGCAAAGAAAAAAAATCTGAAATGTGTGTGTGTGTGAGTGTGCCCAAAAGAAAAGTTAAAGAGGCTTGTATGTGTTATTTTTTTACCTTTTTTTTAAATGTATTTTAGTTTTTTCTTTGTAAAATGCGTGACATGTTTTGCGGGCAGAGCGTGACATTTTTGGCGGCACAGAATTAATTTTTTGATGGTAACCCTTACACTCTCTCTCTAAAATATCTTTATATATATATATCTATATATATATTTAAACTTATGTACAGTTTTGCGCATGAATATGAGTTCACCCATGCATCCTCCCCTCTCACCCATGCATGAGCTTTTTTTGAACTGAAAAACTTGGGAAAGAAGATGCACATATGAGAAAAGGATGCATGGCCCTCCTCCCCATGCATGCATATACACTGGCCACTGTCCAGCCTCCAAGTGGCGGTGCATATTCAACATAGCCACCTTTTTGAAAAAAAAAAAAACATAGCCACATTTTCAAGAAACTAATGTAACGGATCTCTCTCTCTCTCTCTCTCTCTCTCTCTCTCTCTCTCGTCACTGCGGATCGCGTTTGCTAATCTTTGCTAACTGTATCTAATCCTTTCAATCGATCTCCCATTTCTGAATCCTTGAAGTTCCAGGAGACTCTGCCTTTTCCGCTGCTGCAGTGCAATCTCTTGTTTGGTTTCATGTAGGAATGATAACTCAGGACTGTTAGGTCTTGCATGGCACTTTGTAGAATGTATCTTATCTAAGTGCTCTCCTAAAGTGGTTCTTTCTCTTGTGACAGGTATCTGGTGCGAAGGTAAAGTTGCATGATGGAAAATCGGGTTCATTGGAATGCACTGAAATCTCTGGAACACCTGAACAAACTCAGACAGCACAAAGCCTACTCGAGGCATTCATAAATTCAGAGTCTTCTTTTTGACCCATCAGTTGTTTAGTGTGATCACCTATTTCTCCATTAGGTTTACTTTTCTCTTTTTGGAATTGCTTACCTCACAAATAATGCCAATCATGATCTGCCAACATTTTTTCTTGGTTTACTGTCAATTTCCAAGCGAAGATACTAATAGAGGAGTTGTTCGTAGATGGAGACTTAATTTCATCATTACAAGATACAGAGACTGTCTGAAGCTATGTTTTGTATGCAAAAGGCTTCTACTAGATCTGACATTGGGGATTCCTTCTTTCCGCTATCTCCTAAAGCAGCTTACGACTCATGAGTCCGGAGGCAGACTCACCCATGCCGCAGCCGCAGCCTCAGCCTCAGCCTCGAACTTGAACAAAATGAAGTGCCGAGCTGCCGAAGCCAATCGTTTCCAACCTTTGTTAATCGCTAGGTTATGGAAGCTAATAGAATGCTTCCATCCAGCAGATTTCATAGGCCTTTGTTGTTGATGAATGTCTCGGCTGGGTGTCAATGGAACGACAGAGCTAAGTTAAAGTTGGATCTTGCTCATGAGGTAATGCTTCCTTTCTGTCATGGTTCATCGATGACGGGTATGAAACTCCACACAGATATTCTTGCCACGGAATATTCTGCCCCAGGGTGTTATGCAACAGCAGTAGTTTATGCAGCCACAGACGTAGGAGGAAATCAAAACTTTTTGGGTCGACAACCTACAGAATTGGATGGATGAAAGCTACTTGCATAACTGTTTTGCTCACATTGGCGAGGTATGTGTTTCTAGAAGCCTTTGTGTATCGATCTTTTCTCTAGCTCGGTAGCAGTGGTTTTTTTCTTCGTAATTGTTAATCCAAATATAAGCCACATCTCTGAAGAACTTTAGTAAGGCTTTAGCAAGTTTTCCATGGCATTGCGATGGTGCTTGAAAGGGACAATATGTTTAAACAATCAACTTTGGAGCATTGTAGGCGAGGATTCTGTTCTTGATGTGAATTTGTATGCTAATGTTAAACTCCTTTCTTCCTTCTTTGTTATGTCGGGTATTAATTAAGACATAACATCTACATAACCTTTATTTCTCCCCAAGAACATGACTTTGAGAGTTCACCACAACTATGTATTGACCCTTAAAAGGGAGAATTTATTTTACAACCGACAAATAACTAATATTGTAGCATTGTTGGAGATACATGATGTGCATTTTAACTTTGTATGTCGAGCCTTTGAAAAATTTCAGCCCTATTCTATTGCTAATTAGATCTATCAAATCACCTTCAATTGTCAGATCCTATAGGCTGATAGAGCTTGTTGTTAGCTTTTCAAAGCTACTAAATTTTTGTGATTTGGATTAATATTAAGAAAGTTATGATCAAATTACGGGTCAAGACTAGCTAGAATTCTAAAAAATTTCTTTTGGAATATTCCAAGTGAGAGAGAAGCAATTCACTTATTCACACTTGAAGTTTTGTTTCTTTGTAAAAGAAAATTCAATTTTTTATTTTGAAGTTTCGCAGGCTCCTTTTTATATAATAAAAAAATAATAACTTAATCTTATCCTCACATAGCCCTAACCCTACCCTCGCAAATTAGGTTAGGAAAGAAAAAAGCGTAAAAACCCAAAAAGACACCCTGCCCAGATTTTTTAACCCTGATTTTTAGGGTAAGGAGAATAAAAGAAAGAAAGAAAAAGAGAAGAAGAAGGCCTAAACCTAAACCTAGCCGCCTTACACCCCACATCAAGCCTCCCCTACCCTACTCTACCCTAACCGCGGCACACCCCGCCCTTACGCCACTCTTTCCCTCTCTCCTATGACCTGACACCCCTCTCTCCCTGATCTGCTGCGGCGCCATTTTTTCTCTGCTCCCTGGCCGCACCCTTGGCCTATTCCCTAGCCCCTCTCTCATCCAATTCTCTCTCTCTCTCTCTCTCTCTGCCGTCGCGCAGCAGAGGCGCGAGATGCACCCTCCCAGGCCCGCGAAATAAAAGAATGTTTTTTTTTATATGTGTGAAATATAATGTATGTACGTGTATATATATATATATATATATATATATATATATATATATATATTTATAGGCATCACTCCATAGAGAAATAGCCATAAAAAAAAAATTTATTGCCAAATTTTTTATTTTTTACGGTTCTCACAAGTTCTTCAACGGGCACTCCATCATTTCATGGATTTCAAAGTGTTATCCATTCCAATTTGTAATTTATTTTTATTAAACCCTTTTTTTCTAAGTTGTATATAATTCATTTTTTTCATTATTCTTTAAACTTATGTAATTGATTTTTGGTGACTATTCTGCCCATTTTTGAACAAATTAAAAAGCAGAATAGTCACCTGTTTTTTTTTTTTAAAATTAGTGCAGATTCTGCCTGCGTCTGCCACATGGCAGCATCGGATTGGTCTCAAATTTTTTTAGTGCTGATTCTGCTTGCACCTGCCACGTGGCAGGTAAGGATTGGTTTAAACAGGGTTCAAAAATCCATTACGCAATGGAAGGGGATGTGCAGAGGCCATTCTGCCCGGTTCGGATTTCCAAAATTTTTTAAGCTCGGCCCCTCCGAGCCTCGCCTAAAAAAAGTCTGGAAATCCTTACCGGGCAAAATGGCCTCTGCCCGGCTCCTTCCATAATACGTAACTTCCTTGTTAGAGCTCGGATTCTAGCGTAGTAAAAATGGAAAGTGATCAGAACGACAAGATGGACACTAAGAAGTTATTGAAAGTTTTTAATTACTACTTTTCATTTATTTAATTTTCTAAGACCCTTTTCTTGAGTCAGGTTTTACGTGTTCTCGTTAGTGCAACCACATCTTTCCAAATCCATTCATGCCGCTAGTTTTATGGAGTTACACGATATGATGGATTGTGCACTTGCTTTGGAGCACTTATTTACAAACCATATCAATGAATGGTAGAAAGTCACTGCTTAACAGAATTCTTATTGTTACAACCAACGATTGTCTAAATACGTTAGTCCTACCTTTAATGGAAGCTAGAAGTTTTGGAATATAACTTCTACTATATTGAAGGTATTGGTGACAGTGTTATGGTTTCCTTTGCTTTATCGGGTTTCCAAGGACGTGTTCAATCATGGTGCAACATCGCTCAAGACTTTCTCCTTGTGAATTGGTTAAATTTCAAAGCAGTTTGTAGACAGGTCTTCAATCGATCTGACTTATCCACTTTGAACCAGATAACTACAGTTGCTGATTACAATCAAGAATTTAAGTAGATGGTTCCATTATTTGATTATGGAGAAGTATATCTTGTACAATGCTACATGTATGGTCTACGACCACAATATCGAAGCGTTGTAGAAAATTATTTGCAAACTACTTCTCTCCAGCCTGGGTTTCGATTAAGGGAAACTATGGAATATGCTTTAAAGTACGAGCAACAAGAACAAAGGCTTAAACTGGAAGCTAAAAGGAAAGAAGAACAATTCAGGTGGTTTGAGGAAATGAAGATGTGAATTCAGAAATTGAGTGTATATACTAAAACATCAGTGGATCGACAACCGCATGTGCATGAAAGGAAAAAAACTTCTGAAGATGAAGATGATTCCAGAAATGAGTCTGATGAACAAAGTCACAGCGATGAAGCGGATGAGCGAAGCGAGGACAATGATTCAGATGAGCAAAGCGATGACGAAAGTCAAGTCCCAGATCCAGATACAGTTGCAGGCAACACAAGTTCAATTCAAGATTCAGATCAAGTTGCAACCATAGATGGTGAAAGTTAGAATTTAAGCAAAAGTCAAGATTCAGATCAAGATGTGAAGATAATTGAACATCCTTTCGAGTTTCACTTCAACCATCAAAGTCCGGAACTTGACCTACATCAATGCCTTAATCAATGAACAAGCAACTATGGATTGTCAAATTGCAAATATTGCTATGCTCAAAGATGACAAGAATTGTAATTTTCTTCATCAAATTGATTGGCAGTTACGACAGAAGAGCCGGATGCAAGACAAGACTAAGAATTTAAGGGAATTGGATAAGCATCCGAGTTGGTATGATGATGTCAAGGAAGCAAACAAAAGAGGATATTGCGCTGATACACTCTGTCCATTCTATACAAATTGGTTGCCAAAAAGCAATATGGTGCTTCATCAGCCTCTTCTTCGACCATCATTTTTCTTTCATGGGAATAAGGATTGTAGTCTAAAGCTAGCAAAATGGATTCAATTCGACAGCTTTGGATATGTAATGAGGCAATAATTGTTTTGGACGACACATCCTTAACTTAACCAAGGTGATCAAGTTGATCTAACAAGCGTCTTCATTTTTTAGGACAAATGTTTCAGTAGGGGAAGTGTCATGTACTTTTAGTACATCAGTGCTTATCAATGCATTAGAATATTCATTGTAAGCTTTGTAGGCCCAAAAGGAGCTATTAGCCTTAAGAACAAGGCGGTTCCCTCTTTAGGCCCTTCAAAGTAATTAATAAGGATATTAGGTCACTAAGGGCCCAATGTAGACTAAATTCTACTTAACGAGGGCTAACTATCCCTCAAGATAGTTATGTTTAGTTAAGTAAGAGCACTGTTTATAACTAGGCAAGAGACATCAATTTTGGGATCTTTTGGCTCATTTGCAAGTGAGAGCTTCTTGCTTCCTCCTTGTGAATGTGAGCTATGGAGATTTCCTTTGCTAGGTCTGTTGTAAAATGTGGGGATGATCGGCAGCAGAAGCTCGAAGCTTTGAGCGTAGGCATGTAGGAACGAAAACGCAACAGTTAGCAGCAGAAATATTCAAGAAGAATGACTCATACAAATTGCTCAAATGAACAATACAGTAGTGAGACAAAAATTGCACTTTGATTAATATCAACAGTGAGTACAAAGGCGAATGCTATTTATACCAGTCTTTGTATATGTACAAAGTGGGTGACCGCCCTTGGGATATTTAGCGGTCCAACTGTTTTTTAGGTTGATGATAAGTTTGTGACGTCGGTCTGCCACTGTTGGAAAAACCCGAAAAACTCGAAGGTGGCCTTAGACTGAAGGTATGTAAATCCCGAAGGTGCCTTTAGAGCGAAGGTGCCTCTAGAGCGAAGGCAGGAAAAATGCGAAAAAGACGAAGGTGGTCTTGAAGTGGATTCCAAGGCATTCTGGCCATTGTGTCGCATTTTTCGCAAAGGTGCAAAAAAGCGAAGGTGCCTTAAAAACGTTTAAGGCACAAAAATCTCAAAGGGAAAAATGTGAAGGTCCGAAAATATGTAGTCGGTCTTCGGTTTTCAAGATGCTCATTACTTGAATGAATTGTTTAAGGCTGAGCATAAGAAATCTAACAAGTCTCACGTGCCTATTTACATGAATTCATGCTCATATTTCCATTGATTGTACTCTTTCTTTCATTGCTAATGTGATTCAATGGATATCTTTGTGTTTCTAGCATTCTATGGATATGTTATCTTGATTGTCTTGTACTCTTCTGGCTTTTAGCTTTACTATCATTGTTATTGCTATTAGTTTGGGATTTGGCACATGACAAAGCCATTGTCTTTCATCGTTGGCAATCATCATTTAGAAGACGAGAATGAGTAGGTAAGACTCTCACAAATTTTAACCATTCATAATAGAGTTCAGAAGCAACTTCATTGATATTAGATTGTCGTAAAGTAATATAATTTAAACTTTTTTCCAGCTATTTGCGTACAATCAGTAGAGACAACATGTCAAACAAAAACCCTTAAACCGATTAAAATAGTTTTCTATCTCAAAGTTGCAAAAATCCTCAAAAGGGAAATACCAATCACTTTTAACATTTGGTAAGTATGATCAACCGAAAGTAACATCATCAAAGTACTCGTTTATAACACCAAAAAGGCTAAATAAAATGTGAGCATAAAACTACTTTACATGAATGGTTTCAAAAACTCTATTACGATAACATAAATGCAAAAAAGATCTCCATGTATCGCAACTAGTAGTAAGTTAAAGTCGACCGATTACGCATGTAGTAATTTCCTTTCTTTCCATCTTGTCTTCGTCCTGCACATCGACCGATCCTTGTAAAAATGTAATCTCTTAACTGGTAACTCATTCTTTGTGTTGCTGCTTTGCCCTTCCTTTCTCTTGAACCAGAAAATCTTCTTTTCTTTCTCGTTCCTGACCCAAAGACGACTGAGTTTGGATTGTTAATATTGAAATTGCCCGTTCTTTTGCTTGTATTTTGTAAGTGTTTGTCTTGGAGGATAGAAAAACTCGGTCTTTTTAATAAACGTTCAATCTCACGGATGTTATTGGCATTCCCCAGATGTGCTAAGAATTTGGTAGAAGGATCTTTGGCAAGTTCAATAGAAGCATGAATCATGTATTGTCTGATAAAGAAGAAGGTCAGCTCCATAAAAGAACTTGCCTATATTGTTCCTCATATACCATCTAGCATGGTCAAACCAAATAGTAGAGGAGTTGTTATTATATTTCCCCACACCTACATTTGAAGAAAGCTCTCTTCCAGTTCCAAATTCTAGCTTGGTGAAGGTTCATCCTATTAAAGCCATGTTCAAAGTGTCCTCTGATTCTAGCCCAAGTCTGCTCAGAAGGGGGACGAGAAGGTTTATCAAAAGCAACAAGACTCTCAAGCAAAGGATTTTAATGTAAGGCAACAACCTTGCAAATTTGTATTTCCTTTTCAATAAGATGTACTAACATGATCAAGAGATAATGGATATAGGAGCAAGAAAGTTGACAGATGGAAGACTCCATAATTTGAAGAAGTAAGAGCAAATTTAAACTCTATGATTCTACTGGGGACAAAGGGAACTTGGCAACTTTTGGCTTGACAAAATTTGTAGGTAGATTGGTCACCAACATCATAGATATCTTGAGAAAAAATCTTCGATTGGGATGCATTGTCCTCATCTAGGACATCGACGAAAACAAACTCAAAGTATCTTTCTTTATAATAAAATCCAAGTAAATCTTAACCCAATATGTATTATGATATCACATCCATACAGCGGTGTTCCCACAGGGTAGGAAGAACCATTCTTTAGACGTAGTAAGTTTAGAAAAGGATATGTCCTCTTTCTTATAGATTAGCTTGTCACAAATAGTATCCACAACATTCATGGCTTATGCGTAACCTGAATTCATTCATAAAGCATACCATGATGAGTGTTGACGTATTATCCAAGCCATGCTATTCCCACATAATGTGTATTTTCTTTAAAAAAAAGTTATACATTATTGATTTTGACAAAAACTGTTGTAGAGACATGAAAAGAGAGTTGGCTGAAATTTCCGATGTTTGTCGTCAAATAGCCTTAACTTCGAATCGTAATCATAAAGCATAAGAATCTTCATCCATCGTTACAAGAGTCTTGCATATTAATCTTTAACTTATACATCAAAGCATATGGTCTAATAACATATCTGTATTGACTCTTTTCAATATATGGCTCGAAATCGCCATGAAAGAGATGGTAGGGTGCCGTCACAAGAAGAGATTTGTAGTAATATCTCCATAGTTTGTTGTAGAAGATGTGGAAAATCAAGGGGTCATAATGGGATATAGTAAAAGTAGGAATCTAGGCTAGACTTTATAACTTAAAATTAGAACTTAGAACTTGGTATTAGAAATTAGAAACTTGTGTTGAATATCTTTGTAGAATTCGATATAGCAAGTCAATGATGATGAGCAATTTGGAATGGTGATGAACCAAGGAAGAACAAAATGTATGCTTTGCATCAAGAGATAGAAGGTGCTGTTGGACAAATTTTACTTCAATAAACAGATGGAGAAGAATCAAGTATGAAAATTCATGAAGTTTAAAATATTTTGCCTCCCTCTTAAGGGCACAGTGTCAAAATTACCTTGAACTGCCTTCCACACATGGGAAATACATCAGCATAATCATCTACGAAGACAAGCTAAATCTACGACAGTTGTTGCAATATCTTTGACATATTTTCATTTATTGAAGGTGCACCTTTTCTTCTATCATGTTATGATCCAAGAAGGAAGGCGTTAATCTCAAACAAGATGCAGCTTGTGCTCATGCATCAGCATCAGGTAGCGCAGCCCCAGTCGGCGCCACGGCTGTGGACTCCCTTTCTTCCAACTTCAAGCTTACATGGTTTTAAAGTGAGCTCTGCTACAGTGCTTCGGACGCCAGGATATGCCCAGCGGGGTGCTTTGCACGTGGCGGCTAGTTCCAGTGCTCAAACGGTTGCGCCATCCGTTTCTCAGGATACACCTTCCCCTAGTACATTTTTTTTTCCATTTTTTCTAGCTTTTGAAGGGCTTCCCATATCTTGGTCTTCCTCACATTCACCTCACCCCAGGCACCCCTGTTAAAACTTGAGGAGCACATCAGTATGTCTTTATAGACCCTCCTTGGAGGATGCGAATAGAGTGGCAGTGAGTGGACACCATTGCTTCACTTTTCCAACCAAACTTAGTGTGAGCCCTCGGAGAGGTGGAAAATGGATAGACCAAATATGCCTATGCAAACCAGGATGATTGATAGCCCTACTCAAAAAGCTTTATCAAAGAGGTACGTACTAGCCAAGAATATCTACCTATTCTAGTATCTACTGCACCGAAGGAAATTACCTATTGAATATATATGATTTTTTTTAGATGACCTCTAGTTGAATGGGAGACACAACAAACTCGGCCAAGACGATCAGATGGGGGAATGAGGGTTTATTACGAATTATGCTTGATAGTAGTAGATACTTGGAGATGTAAAATTCTGGCCCAATCCAAAGTTGTTGTAAGTTCAGTACACTAGGAATCAACTGCATACATGGTAGTAGGTGTAATTAAGGTGTCAAAGAGGTGAAACCTACTATGTGGATCATGTATAAAACAAGCCCACTCCATTTCGACAAGAGAGGGCTGGCCCTTCCCAAGCTGATAAGTGGTAGTTGGTCTCATGTGGCAGATAGATGGGATCGAAGAATAAGATTCCTAGGTTCGCATAGGTCGATACAATCTCCAACTCTGATCATCTAGGGTAAGAATTTGATGTTGCATGAATGAGTGAGATGTATTGAAGACCATGACTTGGATCTTGAGTACATTCACTTCCAAACTGCTGTCTTGGCAAAAGGCACGTAGGGCATTAATATGCCATTGCAATCCTTCTTGGGTCAAAGACTCGGAGAATCCAGGACTACATCCACTTATAGTAAAGGAAAGGATCTATCACACTATTTCTCCACACTAGTACTATTCTCACTTCCACAACTCTTTTTTTTCTTTCAAATACTCCAAAACCATCTGCAAATCCAGAGCATCCACAACACTCCTTACTACATCATAACAAAACTTGAAATAGCAAAAATCAAATGGAATATCTCAAAGAGATCTTAGCTTGAGCCTTCTTCCTGCTTCCAAACCAAGGAGTTGCACACAATGATGGACCACATTGGAGCATTCTCTACTGTAAAAATGTGATTACTTGAATGCAAAATATAAAAGAATGGAGGCCTAAATAGTATGGCACCCATCCTTGGGGGTCACCACCTTGTTGGCCTTCATTTGTCTTTACTCAAAATAAGAATTGGTCATAAAAAACATTTATATTCTATTGCGCATACTGAACACATGTAAGAAAGGTTGGAAGAGGATTTGAAGTACTTTGTGTGCTCAGTTATACCAAAATCTGTGAGAAATTTGGACAACAAGGACTTTCGACTAGGATCAAACGAGGAAGCCATAGGCTAGTATCGGTTTTGTGTGAGAGGGGACTATCCGTGGAAAAAGGAGTACACTACACGTACACAGAACCGATATGTATGGACTGAGGAGTCTAATATAGCCATGCTTAGTTTAATTCCTTATTTTAAGTTGAGACATTCTCTTCAAAATAACATTTCTTAAGAGCTTTAACCTTGAATGAGAATTGCTTCTCTACATAAGCTTTGAAAATAAGGAACTGATCCCAAATGTCCAGATCAGTTCAAAGCAAGCAACAACAGTCATTTTTAAATTAGTAGTAAGCATCCTCGTAATGTATTATAAATTGATTTTGTTTTCTAATCTGACACACACTTAGGTTCAGAAAGATAGTAAAGAAGACAAACTTGTTCGTTTGTTTGTTCTCTGAGATTTGCTTTGATGTCTTATTGCTAGTTCCTATAGAATCACTTGTCAAAACCCAGCTAACTTTGACCTTGCTTTCTCCAAAGTACGACTTGTAAGTGATAAAGTGAAGCTGAAGGGCAACTCACAATTTCAGCTCAAAGGTTCTCAAACCTTTGCTTGCTTGCACTCAATTCCAATATGGTTCAACAACTTTAGTCATCAACTTTGTACTTTCGCTCAAAAACATTCTATAAACATTGAGTAGCAATGGCCACTAGCAATTTAGTAGGATATGCCTAAGGGAGTTGTCCTTTTGGTGGATGTTTCCTGTTTGTATGCAACAACCTATTGTTACCTTCTTCGGTTGATGTGCGATTGGTAGTTGTTGGCAGGGATTATAAATTAGTACTAGTTTATTTTGGATTCGTTGCTCGGTTTGAGAAACATTAATAAGGATTTCTGAAATTATTTTGCTAAAATGACAATCTAATGGGTTCTTCTAGGAGAGAATTTGTGGATCAAACACTGGTGTGTAAAATGTTATCGCGCGGAAAGGAAATTTGGATTGGTGTGCGGTTTAGTGTAGAACTAGGTTAGCTCAAAAGACTTTTAACTACTTGCTCAAATCTACGACACAACTGTAGCCAGCAGCTTCAATCCTCACTCAAAAACTCAGAATCCACTAGGCTAGATTATAGCAATCATCCAAAGTGACTTCTTTTTTGTAGAACAGGTCATTGAATGATCTACGTACGATCCAGATCATTGAAAAGATCAACTGTTTTGCTCCAAATTGTTTGCTGACGTGAGATGAGAGGAACTATTTGAAAGAGATACTCAACAATCTTCCAGGCGCATCCATTAGTAGTTGTTTCAAGCGAAAGTAAAAAACAAATGTCACATTTTTTGTTTGGGTGCAGGATGGAACATAAACAGCCTATAGGGTTTTGAAAGTAATCCACAAACAACGTATGTTGGACTGTACACTGTGACAACCTAAAGAAGACCTCTCATTTGACATCAAAAGAGTAGTTGTAAAGCTTACGATACAAGTCCGATTGTCGGTCTTTCAAGGTTTTGGAAGTGTTGGCTTTGTTAGTTTTAGATGTTATGTTGTCATAGAGAAAAACAAAATTCTCTGTGAAAAAAAATAAATTTAAAAAAAAAAAGTACAATTGGTGACCAGCAGCTCCATCTCAAGGATCGACAGTTGATCTCACAACTTCCGACATCTCTCGTCTTCGCCCTCTCAGTATCAAATGACCACCATCTTATGTCACTCCTCCTCTAGACTCCCCTCCTCATTCGCGTTAGGCTGTGCTTCTTGCTGATGGTTCCATGCTTGTCTCCTCCTCTGTTCCTCCTTCTGCCAACTCTTCCCTTGGCACTGCCCCCGTTTGGATGTGAACCTCCTTTGACCCTTGTTGCATTGCCTTCTCAACCCCTCGAACAGATTCCTTGCCATGCTTGCGGTCACTTCTTCTCTCTTGGAAGAGTCTTGCTTGTCACCAACGTTCATTGCCTTGCACTGCTTCAATCGTCTCAAGATGGCCCTCCTCTCTTAGCACTTCATTCGCCCTCTGTTTCAACTACACGAGTCTTCATCTCGATCGCTTACGCGGTTGACCCCTACGGCATTGCGGCTTGGAACTTGTTCCTTCTTTTTTCCCTGTGGTGTTTGGTCCTTCCTCCAAGGGGTGGGGATGCTAGTCATTGAGAAACTCATGCATATCTTCGTCATGATCAAGTTCTATTAGAGTTTGCATCTCATTCATAGAGTAGATGCTGATTTTTCTACATTGGCAAAATTGGTAGAGTAGTTTTTTTTGTAACCAAAGATCCTTTATGGATTTGGATCATTTACGATCTGAATTCTTTCACATGGTATCAGAGCTTGTGTTTCAGGTTATGAAGGAGGAAATCAGATCTATCAATGATTTGGTGAAGATATCAAGGCTAGAGCGTGCTAGAGAGGATTTTACACCAAAATCGAGTTTCTTGCATTTGTAGATTGGATCTTTTGTAGATCAAAACCCTATATAGGTTTATAAACTTGATCAATTCCGATTTTTAAATTCACATGCTGGATTTGACCGATTTTTGGATCATTGGATCAACCTAAGTGGTGGCTAATATATTGCATATCAAAATTTTAGCATTTTCATGTAGATTTGGAATAATCAATTTTTTTGTGATTTTGTCAAAACCCTAATTTTGATTGGATCTCTAGATAGCGAGGTTGTTGGACTTCATTTGAGTGTGTTTCGATCTTAGAAAGTGGCAAGAGTCATTAGATTGAGGATAAATCATAGGTTGATCAAGATTTCATAATTCTATGTGTTGATTTGCTTGGTATAAGTGCTGTAAGGTACATCAGTGATCCTATCAGCTTCCTATAAGGTGTGAGCTGCATTTGTTCTCTCTCTTCCTCAGTCTTTGGACAGTCGTCGCTTGTCAGCATCGTCCCTGCGAGCATTGGAGTGTTCGCTCCTTTTCAGTTCATCCCAAAGTCCTCTAGGATATTCTAGGTGGACCGGTGAAAGTATAAATTACCTCCCTCGTAGTCCCCTTCAATTTGTAAGCCTAGGTAACACCTGGTTTCTCCCAGATCCACTATCTCAAAATGTTTCCAGATGTCTTCCTTTACTTCAGCAATTAGCTGCTCTCTCTTGCAAAGTATCAGAGTGTCGTCCACATACACAGCCACAATGATGATCTACCCATCTGTAATTCTGACATATACATTGGAATCAGCCAACAGAGGCTTGAATCCTAATGATTTCAGGGCTTGATCTTTCTTCTTGTACCATTGTCGGGCTGATTGTCTCAGACCGTAGATGCTTCTATGCATTCTACATGCATAGTCAAGAAGTGAATTCGAGACATTCCCTGGAGGTTGATCCATGTAGACCTCTTCGTCTAGTTCGCCATGCAAGAAGGCTGTCTTCTTGTCTACAATGTGGATCCTGAGGTCATAAGCTGCTGCATATGCAAATAACAAACGTAGGGACGAATGTTTGATGACAAGAGAGAAGGTTTCAGAGTAGTCAATACCATATCTCTGAGAGAAACCTTTCGCTACCAGTCTTGTCTTGTATTTCGTGATGTTCTCATTTGGTCCATATTTGAGCTTGAAAACCCATTTGCATTTGACAGTCTTGCGCTTATGTGGTAATGGCTCCAACGTCCATACCTGGTTCTTCCTCATGGACTCCATCTCTTCGTTCATGGCTTGGATCCATCTATCCTTCTCTGGACTGTCAATCGCTTTCTCGAAAGTCTGTGATTTGCCACTGAATCCGCAAAACTCTTCTGATGTGGAAACTGAACTGCCTGGCACATATCTTGATGGTGCTCTTTGTGGTCTTGTCGACCTTCTAGGAGATCCTCCTGGGATAGCTATGTCTTTGCCTTTGTCTGCTCTACCGGAACCATCTTGAACTGCTGCGGCAGGTTGCCTCTCGAATCTTTCTTCTTCAGATTCGTCGTTCGAATGGGAGACGACTCGAAAATCTTTGTTTTTGTGTTCGTCCTATGCTCCCTCTTTCATTGGCGGCAGGTCATAGTACTGTCTCTCCAGAACTTCGTAGCTGACAGGATCGTCATTGGCCATTGTCCTGCTCTCATCGAATATGACATCTCTCACTGTTTTCACAGTGTTTATGTTTGGCATGTAGACTCTGTAGTATGACGAATTGTTGTCATAACCTACCAGAAATCCCTGTTCGGCTTTCTCATCAAGCTTCTTTCGAAGCTTACCAAGAATATGTGCATAAGTTGCACAGCCAAAGATTCTGACATGAGATAGATTGGGCTTTCTACCCCACCATAGCTCATGTGGTGTCGTGTGAGGTACACATTAGAGAAAATATGGGCCCAAAGAGGGCCCTATAAGAAATACCATGTAGGAGAGAGAAAAATAGCTATAAAGTAATAATAATATTATTTTCTAACTTCTTTACGCATCTGCCCGCACTACTTTCCATGTAAATGAATGCACCTTAGTTTAGTCACATCAAACTTCACTGGTGTTTAACCACAGTTAAAATGTAATTTTTCAAAATGCTGAAATATTCCCTCCCAATAGTTGGGAACACTCAAAAATTTGAACTAGAAGTGACATTTCTGAAGAAAGCTTACGCCATCTCTATCTCCAGCAGAGTCGTTAGCGCCATCTCCAGCTTTGTTATTGTCATTGTGTTGTTTGTTCCTATACTACTATACTGATGACAAAGCTTTATCATCTTCATATGGATCTGTCACCAGAATATGCTCCGCTCAAGACGAGAAATTCAAAGCAACCCAAATTGTCAACTTCTGATATGGTCCGATACAGGGAGGAAAAACTAAAACATGTAGATTTATGGTCATCAGGAACATTGTATCCTATTGATCCATGTTCATTGCAACATCCAGATTTTCATTCGGTGAGTCAGTTAATAATCTATATGTGTCATGATAAAAATGGCCTTTTGGGTTACTGTGAGAATTTAATGCTCTATGGGAATGCACATTCAATGCAAAGAATACATTATTTGGAAGAGGAATCAAGGGAAATATCAAAGGAGTGCGAAGAAAAATCTACAAAGATAAAAACTTGTTTGGATGAAAATGAGATGCTCAAAGAGGAGATCCAAAGGTTGAAATCTTCTTTGCATCATTATACAACTAGTAATGATGAGATAAAAATTGCATTTCAATCCATGCGTATCTCATATTTGTCTCTTGTTAAAAATATGGATGTGCTCAACAGAAAGGTCCGAAGCAACAAGAGGAAAAAACTGGTAAACAAGGATATATGTGATCTATCATCTAGAGGAGGTCATAGAAAAAGACGAATCCGTGCATTCAAGTAAGTTATAGCTTATTTGGTACTAAAAATTGCTTGAACTTTTTGATTTATTCATAATCACTAATTTTGTTATTTATTTATTTCAACTTTCTGTTGATTTGCTTATTATATACTATTGTGAATACTGTGAGTGTCCTAATTTCTACTGACATTTTATTATGTTTGCAATGCAGATTAGCATTGGTTATTGAAGACCATTTGGCCGATGAGATTTCAATTGGAAACTCACTAGGCTCTATCTTGACTTCTAAATCTATGAAATCAATGTTAAATAATAACAAAATAAAAAAGATTAAGGCTTTAGTTACTGATAGCATTATGGATGAAGTTGGAAAAATATTAGACACTACATTGTTTCAGGGGGCATGTGACTTTTCTAGCATTAGTAGGGAAACATATGCAAGAATGTTTAAGATGAATATTAAAGGAGGCATTTGCACAGGTAAATATTAAAAAGTTTCCAATCCCACGACCATTTCATCCTTTAGGTATGCGGACAATAGTTGGTAATCCACCTCATATCAATGAAATGTATTGCTCGAAAGGAAAAAGTCTAGCATATAACAATTCCAACAATTTATTTATTGACATTAATCAGTTATTAACATTTATCATAGATTTTTACGGTATTACAAATGAGAATGTCAATAATAAGTTGATAGTTGTTCTCAAGTTAGATGAGTTTGAAATTATAGAAGGACAAAAAATGGAAAGAGTTAGTCTCACAATCATGAATGGAGCACTTTCAAATTTAGAGGACTTAGAAGGCCTCAATTTCAATGTTTAATCAGAAAATGATATCTGGTGGTTGGTAGCATTTCAGATATAGCAGTTCATTCGCATAATAAATAGAGATAATTATTTGAATATGGATTTCATATCTAAAATCTTCTCTATGTTAATATTATGAGGCTAATCACATTTTTGTATTCTCTTATAGGTGCTGAAAGAAGACCATAACATTGCCACCATAAAAAATCACATGGAGGGAGTTCCACTCAATATTCCTAAAATTGGCACTTTCAACATTGAATGGCATTTAGCAGGAGATCTGAAGACATTAAATATTTGTTGAATGTATCTCATGGCACCAACTCTGAACACCCTTGTTTGTACTGCATGAAAACAACAAAAGACATGACAAGGAGTTTAGGAATATCAAGAGATCGAGAAGATCCTAATTGGAAACCTGTAATACCGATTCCTCTATGAAATGTTCATATCTGTACATTGCATGCGGAGGTGCGTATTATAGAAAAAATAATATATCTTCACATCTTGTTTGCATGGAATTTCGAGCCAGAGGCCTTTACAAAGAAAGCTATTTCCATATTAGAGGATGTGTTGTCCAAGGCAGGCTTACATAAAGGCCACGTTAAAATAAAAAAAGATGACAAGTTATCAGGTAAAACGAGAAATATTTCATGCAAGCCGAGCATTGGAAGATCTAAAGCTCGAAGATTTTTATCAAATTATTCTAGCAAACAATCTAAGGTTCAATACACGGTTTGGAAAAAAATTATTGCAGCAACTCAAGATTTCGAAGAAGAAGGTTCTACTCGTATACAAAAAGTAGAAGTTTGGAAAAAGTTAGACAATAAGGTGAAATACTTGAAGAAAGATAAATTTTCAAATACTGATGTTCAAATGATACAGAAAACAACCAATGAATTTGTGGATGCAGTTTAGAGTGCATGGGGTGTTGATCATATAACACATTATATGGTAAGATTTTGATTTTACACTACCATAGACAAATATGTGCAATTAAATTAGATACTTTTGATACTGATTTAGATTATGTTTTTATGATATGCAGCACATATTACGACATTATTCGACATTCTTTGCAAGAAATAGTGGAAATCTTAGCATATGGTCATCGCAAGGAATGGAAAAATCTCATTGGCAAACAAGAGCGGCATTTCATAAAAGTACACAACATGGCGGGACTAGCACAAAAAACAGCTATATACTGCAACTTTTCCAATGCTTTTACAGAAGAATCCAAATTCGTCATAATACAAAATTAATGAATTATAAAAAAATTTCAAAAAGCGTGCAAATTTATACAAGCCAGTAGGTTATTTTAATATACAATACACAATAAAATTTTGTATATTAAATAAAAATATTTACAAAGTACAATTCAGCAGTATCTAATCTGCTTCCGATATTTTTTCCAATGAAAGTTGCAACTTTGAATCATGCAACAATTCTTTTCTTTCGTATGGATCCAATAGCTCATAGTTTTCATGTTTACTAAGATCAACGTAAGCAACATACACTGCAAAATGAGATGATCTGAGCATGGAATTCACTGGTTCATATCCTAAAACTTTAATCGCAATAGTTTTTTTTACAAAAATTATTTTATGCACCTAATTAAAATTATGTCATCCAAGAAAATGAGACAGTGCCTTGATTGCCATAATCATAGTTTCACCATGTTGATGAAACTTTGAATGGGCAACACTTATCTCATTATTCTTGAAGGACTTTAGATAGTGCCCGAGTGCATGATCTCTTGAAAATTCTCCCGCTGGAAAGATCTTTGTCCTCCTCGACGAATTGCGAAATCATCAAGGAAAATTGTTTTCTGAAATGATAAAAAACAAAGTAAGCTCCAGTATATAATCTGACATAAAAAATCTACTAGTACTTGATAAGAGACAAAAACTTACGCATTCGGCTTTGTCTTCTCTGAAAATTGTCTCACCATCAATATTATGTCCACCTTTTGATGTCAATATTGTTGGTGAATAGACAGCTGGCTGTGGAAATCCAAGTTGACTTTGGATTCTAAGAAACTCCTCCTCAGAAGACAGATCATCTTCTTTGTTGCACATTTCCTCCACAGCCATTTTCAAGCAATCTTTCCCTGAATAAAATTTATCATTATGTACATCGTCAACACCAGGGAGAAGATCATCAGCATAAAATCAATAATATCCGAAAATTCATCAAGCTCTTTGCTCAAAATGCAAAGAGTCTCAGCTTCAATGAAGTTAAAAAAATCCGATATATCCGATATTGTCTAAAAGGAATTATTATCTATATTATAAGTAGGCAAAATGATCAAACATTTATCAGAAGGAGAAAGGGTGGTGGGTGTTCTAGGGCCTATAAAGGTAGACCTATTTCGAGCAGGATCAAAATCAGAACAATCATCTAAATTAACATTCGTATCAATAGAAAAGGTTTCTATATCTACAATTTTTGACTTTTCAGACTTTGTACCACTAGAAGAAACTGCTTCAGAAGTGGAGGGCACAGAGTCCGAATTGTCAGAAATATTTAACAAAAGAAAAAAAAACAAAAGCAGACTGAAAATCAACAAATCTACATTTTTTATTATGAATTGGGCACTCATCTACAAATTTGAAATCATTATTTAACTTGGTAAACATTCTGTCAAACTTAGCTTTATAGATATGCTTGTTGAGTGCCACCAAGTCCTGATAATGAATCATGTCTTTATTCTAAGACTTGAATAACGGAGTACTGAGCAAGGACTTAAATCTGAGATATATCTGAGTTATAAAAGGTAGAATAAAAAGAAAAGGAGAAAAAAGAGATTTGAAATAGTCCAACCTATCAGTAATACCAAATTCATTAAAAAAAGAAACCAAACTGGATTCAAAATTAGACATTTTAAACAAAAATAACAGAACTGGAGTTCCAAATATCGCTCTCAGGCGCAAACACCATTTCTTTCAAAGTGGTTTATATTTGTCTCCCTGACATGTAAGTGGTTTATATTTGACTCCCTGACATTTCTTTCAAAGTTATTAGTAAATGGAACATGCTAATATTTTTTTGAAGGTGGTGATCATGGGGAGGGTTAGATTCCATAGATGCGTTGAATCATTCCATTGCTCTTCACCTATGCAAATATTTTTCGATAATTTGTATTTTCATTGAATATCTCTTCAAGATTAGTTATGTAGGATGATTTTAGATGACCAACATTCAATTTTCATTTTTCTCTATTTTCTATTCTATGAAATCTCTTGACATCCTTAACTTTTAATCTCTTTGTATATACCCCCCAAGCTATCCTCCCAATTGTAGTAGTTAAGCTCTCTCTCTCTCTCTCTCTCTCTCTCTCTCTCTCTCTCTCTCTCTCTCTCTCTCTCTCATTTCCAATCTCATACCTCCCCCCTTATTCTCCCTTTAAGTTATGTTCGTATGATACAGCTAACACAGGGTGTCAAATTGTACTTCGGTGTTTTGGCTAACATTTGAATCAATTTTGAGTCTATTCCGACTTCATGTGGTAAAGTAATGGCCATTTCCGTGGAAAAGGTCAAAAATCAACAATTAAGGTTTTAATGTCCTCTCCATTGTAGGTGCTCAAATCCAAGAGCACAACCAACTTGTAACATCGCTTGGCTGTGAGGCCTGATACGAATTGTGAGACGGGAAATTTGCGGAAGGCCTAAGAATCTTGGATTTTAGCTCCTACAAGAGAGAGGAAACTAAAAACTCAAATTTTGATTTTTGTGACTTTTTCTACGTAAACGGTCATAACTTTCTCATATGATAAGTTTCACTTTGGTCTTCGACTAAGCACTATCGCATCCTAAATGGCATTAGGGTATTTTTGGATGTAACAGATGTTGGGGGTATTCCCAACAAAGTGTAAATAAATAGAATCACCCAATAAAATGTATAAGCCCATGGCCCAGTGAGCATGCAAATAAAGTTGTAAATAAAATAAATATGACTTGGGCCTTGGAATCAAAATAAAACTAAAGGCCCAATGTCATTTTTAAACTTAGAGATTACTTTTTAGAGTTGGGTCCAAATTGGGACTCACATGAATCTTGTGATTTTTAATGTACTTTTTGTGGACCCTTGGATCAAGTTGGGTCCAAGATGAATGGATAGGATCATTGTGAACATTAGCCAGTAGGATTGAGGGGCAAGGGCCTTTCCCATTTTATAAAAGGGCACCATTTGTACACTATTTTCATGCTTAATGAGAAGGAGGAAACTCTACCAATTTTGGAAAAGAAGCATCCTCATTTGCAATCCAATGCTTGCTATTGCTCTTGTTGTTTTCAATTACTTTCAAGTTCATGCTTTTTGGTTTCAATAGTTTATGTTTCTCCTTTAGCAAGTATAATGTGCATTTGAGCTAACCTCCACCCTCACTCTCTATCTCTCTCTCTTTCTCTCTTCTCTTCTCAATCTCTTCTTTTCTATCTCTTCCCTTCACCCAAATCATGATGAATGTTAATGTAGAGGAGTAGATTTAAAGGAGAATAGTGTTAGTGGTGAGTAGAGTTAAGGGAGAAAGTAGGAAACTAACTAAATGTAGCATCTATGCATAGTTAGGTACCTATCCAGTGATCTAACCCTTGTTGACAAGCGGGAGGGCTATACTACGTAAGATCTTCGACCCTACAGTGGCGCCGTTGCCAGGGATAGGTTTCCACTAACTAGTTTAGTTGCATTTTAGGTATTTGCTTGTTTTTTAGAGTAGTTTAGGTAGATTTTTGGGAGTTTAGAGTTAATTTTCTGTATTTTTTTGTGTTTGGACTGTTCACAGCTAGCGGAGGAGGTGTGAGAGGATAGAGGAGGCCCTGAACAAACTCTAAGGGCTTGAAACTCAAACCAACCAGCCAAAAAACCCAAAAAAAACACACCAATCTGTATTTTGGAGGGAAAAAGAGCTTAAAATCTCATCAGATTTTTATATCTCCAGAATCAGTGAGAATTAACCCTTGCATGACTGGCAGCAGCTCCAGGGTACTGTCCCAGGCCTGCATAGAAGCCTGCGAGAGTTAGTTCCAAGCAGATTGTAAAAATCATAGAAAAATCATAAAAAAATTCAAAAAACCCTTGAAAAAATCCAAAAAAATTCAAATCTTCATAAGAACTCTCGCAGAGCCCTCTGAAGTTCCATCTCAATGAGACCAGGACACAGAGAAGCTTGCGAGAGTTAGTTTGATATCTAAGTGCATGTGCGAGAGTTTCCCAGTGAAAAAAAGACGGAAAAGTACCAGTGAACCCTCGTAGACAACAAAATTTTCAGTTCCAATGGTCAAGAACTCTCGTAGAGGATTCTGAAGTTCCATCACAGAAGAGCTTGCAAGAGTTAGTCCGATTCCAATGAGCAGAAAATTGGATTTAAGTGCAAAAAAAATCACTAAAAAGTGAAGATCCAGCAAATCCTTCCAATAAGAACTCTCGCAGACCCTCTCAATTGATTCAGAATGTCAATTTACATCAGTGATGAAGCCTGCGAGAGTTAGTGTGAAGAGCTGGTAAAGATCAAGCCAAAAAAGTGGTTTTGAACTTGCATATTGTGATTGGATACTACTGCAATCAATCATTGTCCCAAGGAGAAAACGTGGGCAATTTTTCAGGTATTTTTTTAACCTTTTTGACCTATGATAAGCGCTGGACAGCAAGCCAACTTTTGATTATTATTATCACCGCCAGATTATACTATCGTGTTGCGATGCTGGGCGGACAATGGGAATCAAGATCTATGGCATGGACCACATCAAAATGGATTGTTGGGACGAATAAGTGCTTTTTACCGCACAAGAAAAACTTTGACACGACACATTTGGAATCCATGGAGAAGGTGTAGTACCATCTTATCAAGGACGACGTGAGGCCAACCAAAGCCTCAAGTGAATAAATCTCACTAACTTGACATTTAGGCCTTCGACATTAAAAGTCCCACAAAAAGGCCTAAAGTCCTTTCCCACCAAAATTGGTTCAAGTTCAAATTCAAATTATTTCCCTCCAATTATCGAATGGGTCCCCACTCTTTTTAAGTTTGAATAGCTAGGGAGGTAGAAATGGGCCAATAGGATTTTGAGGACAAGGCCCTCCTCTCCACTATAAATAGGGGCAAACTCGAGTTGCTCCCCATGTTCAGATATTCATTTCAATACAAGCAGATTGGCTCTCTTATGGAATGGACTTGTGAATGTCCTTGCTCTCTAACTCTTTTCCTCCATCTCTCATGCTTTTGTTGTATTTTGCTTATTGTTGGATCTGAATGTTTTCTGAATTGTTATTTCTTATTTTTTTTGTGAGACAGAAAAGGAGAGAGAGAGAGAGAGAGAGAGAGAGAGAGAGAGAGAGAGAGAGAGAGAGAGAGAGAGAGAGAGAGAGAGAGAGAGAGTATCTATCTCATTGTGGATCGTAGTGTTAATGGATGTAGTGTTAATGTGTAGTGTTAATGCTTAGGGTTGATGGATATTAGAGTTATATGTGGATCTTCTATACATGCTGAATTCTAAGATGTGCTATCACTCTCATGGGATTGAACCTATGCGTGACAACTAACTTCATCTCCTTGATGCTTGATTGCTTGGATCTTGGATTGAGGATAGGCTAGGAAATAACCCACTACAACGAGACCATTTTAATGGTGCTGCATCTTCACAGGCCAGAACAAACCTCAATGGAGATTTTGCCACTCATGGAGCTCATATTGAAAAGTGAACACCCAAGTTTGATGGTAGTTCAGACCCCTCAACGATTCTTGCAAATCTTTGAGAATGTGTGCGATGCGTATAGCGAAACATCTAACAACGCTATGGTCCAATTGCTTTCCATGACCATGTTCGATAAAGCACATGACTGATTTTTTAACCTCGATCATGATGATAAGTTAGACTAGTCTATATTAAAGGAATCCTTTATCACAAATTTTAAGACCTTTCATATGATAGAGAGTCCTTTTGTCAAATTGAGTAACATCAAGATGGCAAAAGACGAACGTGTATGAGACTATAATAAGCATTTCAAGTGCTCAAAAGGTCAAGTACAAGAACAGCCCACCGAACAGATGCTCATCATCTGGTTCTTAGTTGGACTTCCACGATGGATTAGATGCGAGCTTAGATCTAATGGCAAATATACGAGATTAAAGTTAGCTTGTTTGATGTCATCAACGAAGAAGACGAGGGATCTGACGTTGATAAACCTAGGGAATTGACATCACATCATGCAATCCATGAGTCGAAGCCGATTGAGGATACCCGAGATGAGCTTTGGAAACAACAAAGGGAGTTGCTTAATCAACAACACTAACTACAAATGGAGAAAATCACTAAGGAGAGTTTCATGGCACATTGACGTCTATCCAAAGCAATATGTCTGGTCAGCCAAATCCTGCACAGGTACCTTATAGACAAAAATCCATCTGGTGCCCACTTTGCAGGGTTACGCATCTTGTTGATGCTTGCCCTTCATCTCAACCTATCCAAGCACATACCATGCAATGATATGAAGAGCAACCGTCACAATCTAGACATTTTTTGCATTATAACAAATGCCCCCTAGAAAATCCAGAACCACTAGCCATACAAGATGGCTATGCCATTACACAAGGGACAATAAACAACAAATGTTTCATTTGTGGTGAAACTGACCATTTCATTGTTGATTGTCTAGTCAAGACCAAGTACCATGCCGAGTGTCTCGACTAGCACCACAGCAACAAACCGATAAACCTGCTGCTCAATCGAGAAGTTTTGTGCAAACTTCTATAATACACCAAGATTAACCAGATCGATCGTCCACCAGAGACACCAATTATGAAATGAGTTCTTGCCGAAAGCTAATGAAACAAATATTCCATCATATGCTACAATTTCCAACTAAGAGCACCTTCTCTAGGGAGTTCAGATTTTTTTAGCCTTTTTGCAACCTCAAATCTATATATCTAGCACTTTTTAAGACGATTTTTTACACAGATTTAATCATTTGATCGCCCAACAAGCGCTATACTGACCAACTATGGGAATAGGCAATCTATATGGCAAACCATTTTCTATATGAATCTTCTTGATCAGAGGAGTACTACAGAAATAGTATCTTTTTTTTTCCATGCATTTCAAGCATTTCAAGCTATATCTTAGACACCTTTAGTGTCCGCAATCTTGTCTTTTTCTAACAAAGACATGCTAGAGTTCTTTTACTCTAAAAATCAATAGCAAATTCTAATCATCAAGGTAGAATCCCAATATTGATGAATGAAATTTTTGTTCGACATGGTGCTCTACAGTTACCCACTCTCTATAAGACAGTCTATTTCCTTGTTTATTTTTCTCAATTTTTTATGTGCATGATTTTTCTGTGTTGTTTTCTTGTAATTGCATGTATTTTTGGATTTTTTTTTCTTTCAGGAGGGTTAACCATTGAACAAGAGTCATACTTGTTGAGTATCTCAAGAAAAAAATGTGAAAAATACAGATCCTAAGTGGATCTAAACTCCAAGATCATTGGCTTGAATGCTTGCACTCCAAACTACATAAGCTAGGAATTGGCAACACATTCTATGCTACCTAGAATGCAAAGAACTTGATCAAAAAGCATTTCTCACAAATGGAAACTTCCATAAACATCAAGTGCGGCCCAAAATAGCATTATACAGTCCATAATACATCAGCCTACCACTTTTGGAAAGCACCTAAGATCATACACACAAAGCTTGAACTCAATCACTACACAATGCCAACAATGGAAGGAGAACCCAATAGAAAAATCTCTCATTAAGCAAATGAATACAATGGATCTGCTCCAACCTGTTTCTCCACGGCCTACCTGCTATATATAGCTGAGAGAGATGACTCTCTCTCCTCTCTCTAGACCCTCCTTACCTAAAATATGCCCTATATAGGTAAAATTGGCATATATGTCCAAAATACATGAAAATGGACTCATTTCGAAGGTCTTGAAGTTTGACACTTCTTCATACTGAAAAAATACACTTACTAAAAATATCTAGACCTGTTTCACACGTGTGAAAAGTCAGATCCTAAACTATGTGCCATTTTTAGCAATTTTGGCCTAAAACTAGACAAGGAAATGTTGACAATTTTCACACTCCCTCTTCAACTTAACTTGCTAGTTTTACAACACTACTTTGTTCCAACTTAAGAATGATCTCCATCATCAGAATAAATATCTTCTCAAGGATCCTAATATGTACAAAATAGGACACAACATAATTGATATAGATAATAGTGTCCATATAGGATGCTTCACTATTTCTTACATCAATTTTACATAGAATCATAAAAATGGTACATGTAAAAGAACATAGAATCTCAATTAATGAATTCCTCCATGTATCCATCTCTGGTTTCTCTGTAAAATAGCAGCAAACAAGTTGTAAATGAAAGTGATCAACAAGTGTTTGCATGCCTCCTCCACATTTCACTATACATATAGTGAATGCAACATGTATCTCCATGAATGAACTTCCATCACCACCTTGCCTTTGTAGATCTTCAATCCATGAAAGCCTTTGAGTGAATGAATGCCAAAAAGATGTGTTCCCTACTCCATTTGAATGACCAAAACCTGAACTTGAAATACTTGAAGTACCTCCACAAGATTTGCACACAACGCTTGATCCTACAATGTCAACAAGTTGCCAATTTGCCAACACTAGAATACTAGATCTTGAACTTTGTTCAAAAGAAAACATATTGACCACTTCAATACCTTTCAAGATCTGAATGAATTCATGTACTTGATCATACAAACCAGCAATGATAACTATTCCATCTCCAAGATCCAAAGGATGCAAAACTATGGAACTAGTTTTATTGAAATTTGACAATTTCAACACATTGACATAACAATGTTCATACATGAGATTAGGCAAGTGAGGTAGAGTAAGAAGACACTTCCTTGCAGCTCCAAAGACCTTACTTGAACCTTCAAGAACCTGTAAAAACAGATCCAAAATGCCTTGACCATTTGTCTCTTCTTTGATGCTTTTCACTAGCTTCGAATTGCCACTTGTCTCTTGGTATTGATGAAGCAATCCAAGATCAACCTCTTGATCTTCCAATAAGACATCAAAGATCTTGCATATGTGAACATCTTCAGATCTGAAACTCTGAAGATACTCCCTCTCAAACACATGATTAAGATCCCACAAGATCTCATCAATGCTCAAATTTGACCCTTCACTATAGTTAGTGAAAACAATGCCACCATCATAAACCAAAAGATAGATTCCAACATTTCCATTTAACATGAAGTAGAGTAGGTGAAGATGAGTATCAAACCTAATCAAAACAGCCCTCTTGAGTTCATAACAAACCTCAATAAGCTCACCAATGATATCTCCCTTGCCTTGAAGAAGTTGCCACTTGAGTTGCTCCATGTAGTCTTCTTCAACCAACCTTTTGCCATCTTGACCATGAATGAACAATCCACCACAATCATAGAATGCTTTGAGTTGATGAAGAGATATTAGATCCATGCTTTGGATCTTCCCAAGAACCACTCTTCCATTGCCCTTTCCTTCACAAGACTCCCTCTTAATGCTAGCACCACAAAAGTTAGAAACCTCCCTCTTGATAGTTGCACCATAAGAAGTAGAAGACTCTTGAATATTAGAAGCCAAGAAAAGAATCCTTAGTACCTTCAACATAAGAGTGATTGAAGTACTCTCTCTTTTCAAACATGAACTTCTACTCAATGATTTAGGTAATGAGTCATATGATAATGATTATTCCTCACTATCGTTCATAAAAACATCATTCAAAGTACATCCTACTTTGAACACTTCACATACTTCTCTTCCTTTTGACTTGTGATCTCCCTCACCAAGTCTCATGATAGAAACCTTTGATCTACTCTTTTTATGAAGAAATGTGACACCACTTGTTGCACAAATGACTTTATCACAAAAAGATGTAAAAGAACCATTTCCTTCAAGCATGCTCAAAGCACCATCATCTTTTCCCACATGATTACATACATCAATATGAAAAGAATTAGAAGAACAACCATCTTCTTGCAAAGAATGACACTTAGCATCTCCATCTTTTTCCATATGAACAAACAAGTCATTAGCAACAATCACTTCCAAAGAAGAATCTTCATCAACTCCATTGATGAAGTTAGCTCCTTCCTTACCTTTTCCATTTTTGCACTTGCCATCTAGCACCATTGAAGAACCACCAAGCCTTGGAAGTCCATGAGTAGAAGAGTACAAACATGATGCTAATTTAGCTCCACATGACTCCATATGACTAGTAGGTAACACTAGTGCATCTTCAAGATCCAATGGATCCAAAAAATTGACCATAGATTCACCAAAGCTTGCCAAGTTAGCACAATAATTATCATCTCCAAGAAGTACATTAGATCTCAACCTAGATCTAGCATTTTGTTTCTTATGGCATTCATTTGCAAAATGTCCTTTTATCCCACAATAAAAGCACTTGAACTTTGACTTATTGTTCTTAGTAGAAGAGGAAGAGGAAGAGTGATCATCATGATCAAAGTTACCACCTTTGGACCATTTCCCTTTGCCTTTACCTTTGCCCTTGAATTTGCCTTTTGTGAAGAAAGCCTCTTCACCTCCACCTTGCAAGGATGCACCATCAAGCTTTGATTGCAACCTATGTTCTTCAGCCAATAAGATTTCTTGCAAGTCAACCACACTTGGCAAGACTCTTTGAATGGCAAAACTTTGCACAAGGTTAGCATGTTCATTTAGCAAACCATTCAACATAACTTGGACTATTTCACCATCTTTTATGTTCTCATCAATGCATGCTAAATCATCACTTAGGGACTTAACTCTCAAGATAAATGCATGAGCACTTTCACCCTCTCTTTGCCTACTAGAAAATATTTGTCTCCTTAGGGTCAATACCCTAGATGTGGACTTTGATTCAAAGAGCTTCTTTAAGGCATTCCATGCCTCACTTGCACTTTGACACTTTCCAACTTCCTTGAGAAGTTCATTTGTAACATTCATTTTAATGATATGAAGAGCCCTTTTGGCCTTCTTATCAAACCTTTGTTGCTCTTGAAGTGTGAGAGGTCTCTCTTCAATTTCTGCAACTATGTCCATGAGTTCATTCAACTCAAGTAAGGACTCCATCCTCACTTTCCAAGTAGAGTAGTTTGATGAACTCAACCTTTCACTAGACTCTAGCATGATCCCACCATTGGAAGCCATGATTCTAATGTTTCTTCAACTTTTAGGTTCTGTCCTAAAGCACTTAGCACTCACTTTTCTCTCAACAAATGATAGATAAAGAGATCTATGAAGATTTAGGACCCTAAAACACTTCTATCTTGAACCTATATGGTTTCCAAGCATAGAAAGGAAGATTGAAACACATGCAACACTTTGCACACACTAAGAATGGATTACAAAATCAAACCAACCTGAACACACTCTTGCTTAAGCTCTCAAACTTTCCAGCAAGTGACCAAATCAAGTTATGGTGTGAAGAGTTACTTGCATTCTTAGAAAATACCCAAAACTAGGATGCCAAGATTACCTAGTAATGAACAAACTTGATCAACATATGATCAACACACTAAGATATTGATTCAACCTGTAAAACCACATGTAAACCACACTTCTAAAAGTTTATAAACTCCAGCAAGTGATAAATACAAGATTTAGAGGTGAATGAATGAGCACACTTAGTGAATCACAAGACTAGCTTCACTATCTTGTCAAATCTTGGTGTTTAGATGTAGATCTAAGATCACTTCACATGAGAATGTTCCTCAACCTGTTAAGAACCTGAAAACACACTTGCATAATGGTTAACACCTTCCAGCAAATGCTCCAATCAAATTACATAAGGAGAGTTACTTACATGCTCAACAAAGTACACCAAAATTTATGCCAAAATTGATGACAATCTTTACAATATGCTCTTCACAATGGAGCTTGCAATATGTTCACCCAAAAAGGGGATCTTTCATCCAAATGGGAGCTTTGCTCAGCCTTTAGGAGAATTACAACTCACTCAAAAGAGCATTTGTCATCCACTTAAGGAGAAGTTTCATCCACTTAAGGAGAGTGTTCATCCAAGAATGGAGATTGTCAACAATAGGATTGAAAAGAACATTGTTAGTATTGAATATGCACAAGCCTCACAATCACAAATGATTAGGTGTTATGATCTGATCCAAAATAGTTTCTTTTCAGCCTCTGATCTTCAATAGACCTGAAATATGCTTTTGATCCACAAGTTCAACTCACAAAACAAAGGTTAGTAAGATTTGATCAACAAAGCAATGCAAAATCATGCTAGAACTTGATCAAACATCCAAATATCACCAAAAATGGAATACTTACTGTAAATAGAAGCCAACCAGCTCTGATACCATGTGAAAAATACAGATCCTAAGTGGATCTAAACTCCAAGATCATTGGCTTGAATGCTTGCACTCCAAACTACATAAGCTAGGAATTGACAACACATTCTATGCTACCTAGAATGCAAAGAACTTGATCAAAAAGCATTTCTCACAAATGGAAACTTCCATAAACATCAAGTGCGGCCCAAAATAGCATTATACAGTCCATAATACATCAGCCTACCACTTTTGGAAAGCACCTAAGATCATACACACAAAGCTTGAACTCAATCACTACACAATGCCAACAATGGAAGGAGAACCCAATAGAAAAATCTCTCATTAAGCAAATGAATACAATGGATCTGCTCCAACCTGTTTCTCCACGGCCTACCTGCTATATATAGCTGAGAGAGATGACTCTCTCTCCTCTCTCTAGACCCTCCTTACCTAAAATATGCCCTATATAGGTAAAATTGGCATATATGTCCAAAATACATGAAAATGGACTCATTTCGAAGGTCTTGAAGTTTGACACTTCTTCATACTGAAAAAATACACTTACTAAAAATATCTAGACCTGTTTCACACGTGTGAAAAGTCAGATCCTAAACTATGTGCCATTTTTAGCAATTTTGGCCTAAAACTAGACAAGGAAATGTTGACAATTTTCACAAAAAATTTGTATTCATCTATCCATCTTCAGATCACCTTATACAGAGTTTAGGAATTTTGAGCATATTCCAAAATCATGCCACTTCCGAGTTGATTCATGCATCTCATTGCCATATTAGTTTCCAAGTCAACTACAGCAAGATCGAGACAAATTTAGTTGAAATTTGTTCAATCTTGATTCCAGTAGCATGTTCAACGTGTTTTAACTACGTGTTCCAACTGCCAACAACCCAACCTTCAGCACATTGGATACCATTAACAACATCTCCACCAACATATTTTTTGGGGGGGAGAGAGTGGATTTGCAAGCATCCGCTGAAGCAGCCTCATTGTCAGCAACAACATCATTGGCCAAGGTCACAAAACCAAAGATGAAAAAGACAAAGCTAAGAAGATAGATGGGCAATCCAAAAGGACTCAATCAGAAGAAGTACCCCAATTACGACAAAGATCCTTCAGCAGATAGGAAGCACAACTATTGAAAAATCAGTCCTCTCCTTCATCCGCTCTCATGCCTATCGTCCACACCATCTATTGATGCCACCACCACCATCCTACCTTCCATCTCTCTGTTTGCCATCATTCCATTGTTCATCTGAAAAATTTCCAGTTTTTCAAATCCTGATAGTCTTACCAAAGCAGCTCAAAGATTATTGCAAGTGTCTTGTAGAGACCAACTACTGCCTACATTGGTTGGTCAACCAGAAAGAAGATCTAATAAAGTAGGTGAAGCAACTCGAAGAAATAAAAAGAAAGAGCCAAGAAGCTGAGGAGGAAAGGAAAAAACTTAAGCAACAGATGAGTCAGATCGATCTTAATCAAAAGAAACTCTCTGGAGCAATGATAGTAGAGTCCTCTCATATGAAGCCTGAGGAGATCCAAAAGTAACGGACCAAAGGAAGGCGAAGTTGTAGAAAAGAAAAACAACGAAGACAACAGTGAGCCTCCAGGACAAAGTGAGCAAGTAGTGATCAAAGCTTGACACTGTAAGGGTCTAAAGCTGCAATGATTGGTAGAATAATGAGTGTTGGATGATAAGGAGTGTAGTTTAGAGTGCAGATCGGTGTTTAGTATAATCAGATGACAGCTGGTAGGAAGTTTGGTTGCAAACGAAGAACTTGGTAATTTCAGAGTAAATTTCGGCAGAGCTTTGCTAGCAAAGGTGACAAATGACTCGAATTCAGCCCTTATATAGCGGAATTTAGAGTGCGTATTAGGTGAAATCCACTTTCCCTTGCTCAATTCCACCCAAATTTTGGCAGACACCTTCTTCACAAAATTCTAAGACCTTAGGGAAGTCTGTGAGAGTTCAGAAGGTGATTTGACTGTTATGCGAAGGTTCTGCGAGGGTTCAGGCTGTCTGCGAGGGTTCAACTCTCGCAAGAAGTGATCTCTCGCACAACTTGTTCCTGTGATTGGATTTTCAAAATCAGACAGACTAATTTCACTGCTCTAATTCCATTTAGGCACCTTGCGAGAGTTGTTAAGATGATCTTGATGCTCTACAAGGGTTCTGAAAATTCATCTTTTGAAAACTCTCGCATACACTTAAAAATGATGATTCCTCCATTAGGAACCTCGCAAAGATTTTCATGGATGCATCTAGGTCAGATCTGGTGACTGTCCAATTTTCGAGAGCTATTTCCCAGGAGATCTCAAAAAATCATGAAAAAAGTGCTCTTTCAGAGTGTTTTTTGACGAGGTCTCGAGATTTTTTAATTTTTAACTTTTGTAAACTCGTATTTAGCTTCATCCAGGCTTGATCTGACTGTTGGTGGTTGTCTAGAAGTTTTGATGGATTCTTGGTAGTAGATCCATCAGTCAATCTGATGATCTGCTTCCTTTTTTATCCTATCTACATCTGGATCCTCCTTGGATTCTGATGGATTTCCCCGATCTTGCCAGATCTGGTTGAATCTTGATGGATCTAGTTTGATTTGGCTTGATCACCTTAGATCTAGCGGTGATGCTGTAGCAGATTGGCTTTTTGTAACGTGTCACCCCCAATCTGGATCTGTCTTACTGTGGTGGCCAATACTTGTGCAACCAGCTACCGTTGATGGTGTGTCGAATGGCGTCCCATCTAGTTTTTCTAAGTTCACGGCTCCATGATTAAGAATTTCCTTGATCCTATAAGGACCTTTGCCAGTGAGTTTTAACTTCTCTTTGATCGCCTTGGTTTTATACATCAAGACCAGATCTCCTGAACGAAGATCCTTCTTTTTTAATCTACGATCATGCCAAGCTTTGCGTCTTTTCTTTTCAGCTGCCAGTGCATGCACAGCTAGTAAGTGTGTTTCACAGAGTTTATGCAGAGCTTCGTGGCGTAGCTGTAGAGAATTGGACTCATTAAGACGTGCATGGTGGCAATCCTTAATGAAGGAACTAAAAACTCTACTGGCATCACAACATCCTGACCATATATCAATTGGAAGGGTGTTTGATCAGTGCTTCCTTTATATGCTATCCTGAATGCCCACAGTGCAGCATGCAACTTGTGTTCCCAATCTGATCTGCTAGTTTCAACTATTTTTGTGAGCACGCTACACAGGATCTTATTGGATGATTCTGCTTGCCCATTACCACAAGGATAATAAGGCATATTAGTTCTGTGGATCACAAAGAATTCCTCCAACAGGACCTTGATGGTCTCGTTGATGAAATGGCTTCCGCGATCACTGACTAGCTCCACCGGGCATCCGAAGCGCACAATGATATTTTCATAAAGGAACTTGGCAGTGGCCCTAGCATCAGCTACTCTTACTGCCTTGGCTTCGACCCATTTGGTGAGGTAGTCTGTGGCTACGATTATGTATCGAGCTTGGGAACTCCTTGCTGCAGGGTGAATTGGACCAATATAATCCAATTCTCATTTTTTGAACGGTGCTTGGACTAAGACTGGGTGCAGTAGATCATAGTTCAATCTCGTTGGTCTCCTTGCCCTTTGGCACACATCGCACTTTTTCAAGTATTCCTCCGTATCTTTATGAATCGTTGGCCACCAACATCCTGATTGCAGGATCTTGCAAACTGTAATGTCAGATGCAAAATGACTCCCACCCATGTCTTCATGTGAAAGCAAAATGATCTAGGTGGTCTCATGAGGAAGAATACACCGCCAAAGAATTCCATCAAGACCTCTTCGGTACAATTGGCCAGCAATCAGCTAATAAGGTCTAGCCTTCAAGATCAATTTCCGTTGTTCCGCCTTTGGTAGTGATTTGTCTGGTTGGCCCCGCATTAGATATTCAACAATGTCGGCAGCCCATTCTGGTACTGTGTCCACGTAAAATAAGGCAACATCTGCCAACTCATCGTCGGGTTGGGTTGCAATCTCCTTTTTCTTGATTCGTGACACATGATCTGCCATGTAGTGTTGTTTTTCCCTTGCGAACTACTATCCAAAAATCAAACTCCAATAACAAAAGTAGCCATCTGGTGATTCTTCCAGTGTTGCAAGTTTTATTAACGAGATAGAGAAGGGTTGATGGTCCGTATAAAAAGCAAAATGTGTGGCCATCAAGTAATATCGAAACCGCATAGATCATTGTCAGTGCTTCCCGCTCTGTGGTAGAATAGTTCATTTTGGTATCATTGAGCTGTCGGCTTGCAAACCGGATTGGAAAATCCTTTTTCTGTTCACCTGGCTGGGTTAAGACTGCTCCAACTGCATACTTCGATGCGTCCGTATGCACGTGAAACTCAATGGACCAATTGGGTAGGTGTAAGATTGGTGCTGATACCAATGCATCCTTAAGCTTTTGGAAAGCCGTTAGGGCCTCCTCATTCCAATGTGGATCCGTTGTGAGTTTGTAGATTGGTCTGGCTAACTCCGCAAAATCAAGAATGAAGATCCTATAATAGTTAGCATGACCCATGAAAATGTAGACCTCGCGGATCGTCCCTGATGGTGGTAGATCAATAATGATTCTGATCTTTGAAAGATCTGTGGCGATCCCATGTCTTGACACTATATGGCCGAGAATCAAGCCATGTGTCACCCAAATTGACATTTTTTTGGATTCAAGGAGATCTAGTATTCGTGGCATTTTTGTAACACCTTCTCCAAATTGGATAAGTGTTCTGAATCTGGTCCATGCACGCACAGATCGTCCAAGAAAATTTCCAAATTTTTTTGCGAATAATCTTTGAATGTCGCCTACATGACTCGCTGGAAAGTGCTTGGGGCATTGCAAAGTCCGAATGGCATCACTTTATAGGCATAGGTTCTCCATTATGTGGCAAATGCTGTCTTGTGCTGGTCCTAGGGGCTATTTTCACTTGGTTGTAACCGCTGAAGCCGTCTAGAAAATTGTAGGCTTCAGCGCCAGCTACCCTGTCGAGGACACTTTTCATAAATGGTAAATAAAAATGGTCCTTTTTGGTGAACATTTAGCGCCTTCAGATTCACACAGATCCGCATTTTTCCATTCTTCTTGGGTACTATGACTATCGGCGATACCCATTTCGTGTGCTCGATCTCGTAAATAAAATCTGCGTCCATCAGCTTTTGCAACTCCTGCTTGATCAGTTCTGTATAATTCGAGTTGCAACGGTAGTAACGGCTCACCTTGGGGACTGCTCCGTCCACCAAGGGTATGGTATGTTGGACTACTATTGGCGTAATGCCCTTTAGATCACTATAGCTCCATACAAAACAGTCTTTATATTCCACCAACAAGGATCGTAGTCTCTTGAACTGCGTGGGTGTTAACTGCTCTCCCACATGCACTATCTTTTTTTCTTCTCTTAGCTTCGCAAGATTCATTGACTGTGTTTGCGCAAGTCCCTCGAAGACTTGTTCCGCTGGTGCCTGACTTTGATCAGGTTCTCGCTGGGCTTGCGACATCATGATTACCACGTCGTCCAAAGTATAATCTTGAA
Source organism: Diphasiastrum complanatum (assembly GCA_029204225.1). Taxonomy (NCBI): domain Eukaryota; kingdom Viridiplantae; phylum Streptophyta; class Lycopodiopsida; order Lycopodiales; family Lycopodiaceae; genus Diphasiastrum; species Diphasiastrum complanatum. The sequence continues at coordinate 50,948,012 of CM055097.1, forward strand.
AGTATCAGGCATCTCGTGAACTAGAGCTCGTCGAGATTCCTCTTTCAGCATATTGATCTTGGCCTGACTGGTCATTTTTTGATTTTCTATTACTTGTGTAGACGATGACGCTGTATCTGAGTCCAATTGGATTGACTTTAAGGAATCTAACACCTTCTTTTTGCCCTTTTTGTCATTTTGGTGGGTTCATCCTTGTTGTCTTTCTTCAGGGCTGCCATGACATTCGCCTCATGGTTGCGAATATCAACGTCCACTATATCTATCGCCTCTTTGGGTAGGTCACTCCATCGAATCACTTGGTTGTAGCGTTGCTTCAACTGATTCTTCTTATTCGTAGGTGTCTTGGGTGGATCGATCCTTGAGACTTTCGCCATAGCAGACTTTTGTGGTGGTTGAGTTGGTACCTTCTTGGTTCTGTAACGATCTGGGTCCATGTGGTGTAGGACCTGTTCATCAGTCAGCTCAATCTCCTTATTATAAGCTAGAGCATGTTGCCAAGGGACTAGATCATCATCCACTGGGTTCTCAATAGGCTCCGCTGACAGCCATGCTATGTTTATCATATTTATCCCAAATGTGATTGGTGTGTCCATAGTGTAACATTTGGGTGAAGATGTACTAGGTTTTGGATCTGATTCATATTGGCATGCCTGGCAGTCAATAGTTGCTAATGCATCTGTCCATCTCACAACATCCGTCTCTGAATGATAGTGACCTCCCTTGGCTGGCCTTGGGCGATCAATCGTATGATCTGTCATGGATGATCCGTCATCAGCCTTGGGTGCAATAGGTTTCACCGCCCATGTGGTTGGATCAACCTTTACAGCCTATTCTCTGTTCTCGAAGGTGAGTTTCCCTGTACCCTAGTTGTGTACTACTTGCGCAGTCCTCAACCATGCTCTTCCCAGTAAAACACAGTATGCAGATGGAGATTCAGGTATATCCATGACTACAAAAGTAATCACAAACTGCATGCCTGCCATCTTTACGGGGATATCGGCAACTACACCTTTTGGTTTCACACAGGATTGATATGCTAGTTTGATGGCGAATCTTGCAAACTCCATTTTTCATATAAAGTAGTGGAGATCAGATTGACACCCGATCTCCCATCTACCACTACCGCCATGTCCTCGTATCTCTTGTGTTTGATTGGCAAAGTGATGTTGTGTTCCTCACTTTCCCATGCTGCTCCGATGTGGAGGACGTTATTTGTTTCATCATAGCTCGCACAATATATGAGCTCAGGTGCTACTGGCTCCTCATCCGCTTTGGCCCATTCAGCTAGAAGGCTTTTCGCTTGTGGTGCAATCCGCAGTAGTTCTCCGAGTGGTAAACTAACATGGCTTGACAACAAAAGTGTGAGCCTTTCAGTGCGTGTTTCCTCGGGCTCCACCATGTGAAAAGGTGGTTCATGTTGGTGCAATCGATCATTCTGATCAGTGCACAGTGGTGAGCCCGCTTGCAGTTCCCGTTCGACGTCGACTGGAGGTTCTGTGGGATTGTCTCTTTCTTGCTCTTTTTCCTCCGCTTGTGCTTTTTGTACCCAGTGTCTTATTTTTTGGTACTGTCTTCTCTCTTCCCTCACATTTGGATATGGCACTGAAGTTGAGGGTTGGTCGTCAATGACCGATAGCGGTGGTGAGGGAGCCACTTCCTTCCTCTTCTGTGCTCACGTAACAGCTAACATAGGAGCGTGGAATTGCTGACCTTCCGATGGCATCCCTGCTTAAACTGCTGGTTGCTGTATGGCAATGAGGTTAAGAGGTGTACTGGTTCCAGGTTTAAATGGACAATTTTTGTAACAGTGTCCATAACTGCCTTCTCGGCAGAAGGTTGTATATTGTCCCTTGTAGGGACATTCTGCTATTCTGTGTCCTTCGCCGCATCCGTAGCAGCCGTAATTTCTTCCGCCTTGGCGCTGAGTTTGAGCTACATAAGTTGAAACATATTCATTTATGGCAGGATTCATAAATGGTTCATCTGGTCCGTACCATTGCTGCTGCTCAGGTTGAGGTGGCATTTGCATCTCTGGTTCTGTTGCTATCAGATTTACATGGGCCACTTATTGATTGGCTGGCCCTGCTGGAGCAGGTAAGGCCATACGCTGTGGGTGATTTGGTGCGCCGTACCTTGGTGCCACGTTGGGTGCCCCTTGATGATAAGGATAGGAAGTCTGATAAGGACTTCTCTTCTGTTGAACAATTTGGGGGTTAAACGGGCAAAATGCCGTACCGTGCGATGTCGCATTGCACAAATGGTAGAATCTATGTGTCAGTCTCAGATTTTGCTTTAGGACTAGACACTCATTTGTTGTATGGTTTTGCATGCATACTGAACACCATACATTCTCCCGTCGAGGATACTGCAACTGGTTTGGTTCCGGTTGATGTGGAGTTACTGCTACAATTCCCTGTAAGGCTTTCAGTTTTTGGTCAAACTGCGCCGTAAGTTGCTCCATCTGTTGTTTGTGTAATTTTGTCAGTTGCTACTACACAAAGATAGTCATAGCAACCTGTGAGCATTCATTATTAGCATACATCCTTCATTATCAACGAGCTACCACCCCTCAAATCATTCACATGATTGCTCTTCCAATAGCATTCACGAGCTTTCTCTTCAATCACATCACCGTATGGTAGAGCACCAGTAGAGCAAGAATGAGGGGGGGAGAGAGAGAGAGAGAGAGAGAGAGAGAGAGAGAGAGAGAGAGAGAGAGAGAGCAAGAAATCATGAGAAAAAGTGAATAGGGTTGTGTGATTTCCCTCTTTATAGAACCAAAGGACACTTAGGTGTACTAAGTGCAAATTGCTGCTTAGATTAACTGTCCATAATGTGCACAGATCCTAGCCGTTGAAAGATTCACAACTTTCCCACCATTTTTTTCAACAAAATTTTTCTATTATGTGGGATCTTTTATCATAGTAAGGCATTTATTTGCCTCCACTAGTAAATAAGGTAAGTACGCGACATTTACATTCCACAGAGGCTTGCGAAGCGAATAAATTGATATATGTATGTAACAGAGCCCATGAGAGAGAGAGAGAGAGAGAGAGAGAGAGAGAGAGAGAGAGAGAGAGAGAGAGAGAGAGAGAGAGAGAGAGAGAGAGAGAGAGAGAGAGAGAGAGAGAGAGAGAGAGAGAGAGAGAGAGAGAGAATCTTCTCCCCTTTTTTACTTCCATTGTTGAAGGGCCTCCCATTTTGAATGTATGTGATCACTCATGGATATGAATGCTTGATTTTTCTTTGTTAATCATGCTATCACATTCAAGAACAATCATTAACATAAGATTTCATCTCATCTCAAGAACTAATCCATAAGATCCACATACAAGAAAAATGGGTGTTAGATCCACAAAAACCAAGAAGTGATCATTAAGATCCATAGGTAGGATGTTTTAATACACCATTCACCTCCCTTGAAAAGATCAACATCATGAAGAGGAGATCTAGAGCCAATGATGTCTAGATAACCAAGAAAGGACCAAGAAAAGGAGAAAGAACAAAAGAAAGAAAGCAAAAGAATGAACAACACCCAAATCTAGGCTCTATTCCACATTTAGATTGACACCCTTAGTAGTCTATATTCTCACTCCCACTACAAGTTTTATCCTCTCCCCTTTGGATTGATACCTATACTACACACAACTACTCAGTCAGTTCCAAGAGAAAGGTTCAAGCCTCAATAGTATGCCAATTCCCTATATTTGCTCTTTTAGCACATATGATTCGACCAGCTATTAAATAATGTTTATAATGAGACATTCAATGATACCTCTTCAGTTTTAGCACCAATCATTTGTATAATCAAGTGATAATTGCTTCGTTCAATCTGCTTTTCATGTGTATATCAGTACTCTTCTTATAGTCTTGAAATAAGAGAGATTAAAATTTGTCCATGATTTACACAAATTGGTAGACTTCAACAAAATCAAACATTCCAACATATATAGATAGATCCATATATAATAGAATAATATGATCCTCACTAATCACTTAGCATTCTATAATAATATTACTTGAAGACATGTGATCTTACTAATTTGGAGATAGATTATAATGCTTTAATAACATTTTACTAATCATATTTATGTTTTGTATTATCCAACAAAAGCATTGATTTTAATTACAATGAAATTGACAAATAGGCTAATGAAAAATCATACATACACATCTTTTCGGATGATATAAATGAAGCAAAAAAAATCCACATTCAAACATAAACACTAATGCACAAGAGCAAAACTGCTCTAACATTCATTTCATACACTTGTAAAATTTTGGTTTCAAGGCCTCTTTATAGTCTCATGACGACTCTAGGGATATTCTAAATTTATTGTACCATTTTGAATAGAGTTAATTGACCAAAATCAAACGGAGTCAAGGAGTCAAATATACCTCTAATTTGATATTTTACTTATTTCTCTAGACATTACATGATAAGAGATTAAAAACATGTAAGAAAGATGCAAAATCTTATGAACTAGTCAAAAGTGAGCCTCTTCATATCATCCTCTTCAAATTTAGTAAATGAGTTTGTTCAATGGTAAATTATACAAAGCCAATCTATCATTTTTGAAATTACGGTTACCTTAATAGAGATGGACTCTTTCATGTACTTGTAAAGAAGAACCAGTTCAACATTGTAGTGACTTGATCACTTTCTGCCTAGTGTATCTTCTTTGTATAGCTCTTCAATTTTTTTTTCTTAGATTGGTGTAGTTTTAAGTCTAAATTCAAAAAGAATCTTTTTTTTTTTAATCATGTTAGCATACTTTGTAAAAAAGAAATTTCTAGTCTCAAAATATGATGCTCCATAAGTATTGGTTAGAGTATTTTTGAAGGAATAGTTGTTGAATACTATGTAAGATTCTTCGAATGAAGTTCTCCTTACAACTATATGAAATCCATAGCTTATGTGTTGGATGTCAAAAATTTTGATCAACTTTAGTTTTTTTAATACTGTAATACTTTACATAGTTATATTCCCAAGTCAAGTATAGATTCTACAAGTCTATGCATTTGAAATATACCACAAAAAATATCTTGTTTTCATTCAAATAGTAATAAGAATTGATAGTGTGCTATTGCTTGTTTCCAAAAACTTTTTTTCTTTTGCCTTCTAAAACTAGCATGTGAATTTGATAGAAGAGTCTTAAGTAAAAAATACTTTAAAGCATACAAAAAATAATTCCCAACCAGTATATTGAACGATCCAATTTTTGTAACAATAGCCCAGGCTAAGTCTTGGTGTTTAAAGTTCACCAAAGTTTTAAAATTCTTGTTTAGTCCACAATTGGTTTACATCCAAACTTTTTAAAGATTTTTTCTGCATCAAGGTCAGTCGTTATCATCTCACCATGTGTTTGTGGATTAATATCTTATAGTAGCTATAATTCTTTTACCCAAAAACCAATGCGAGTTGAATGAGAAACATTGCAAGGTTCTCCTCAAAATTTTCCAATCTCTTTCCTGAATTTCGATTCACAAAGTGTCGATGAAATAGTGCTTGTCAGACACCTGAAATCCATTGAAAAGAGCCTACCAGATTTTTAATTCACCTACTAAGAAAATTTTTGTGGTTCTCATACCTATGTGTTTGAGCCATTATAGGTTACATATAGATTAATTAGTTTAAGATTTTAGAAATAATTGGTTTGGCTGTAGGCTTTAATACTTTCTTTGAGTGACCCATAATGAAGTTTTAACAAAGTGCATGCCATTTTACAAAGATCATACAAGTATTTCTTAATCATTATAAATTCTAATATATATGAAAATGTACTATTTAAAATTTTGATAATGATTATTACATCACCCTAGTTTTATGTGTTTTATGGTTGTCAATTTTTTTAAAAACTTGTCTTCTACATCCTCATCTCAATTTGGACTTGATAAAGTTATGTAAACGTAAGCTTTACATGGATCTACCTACTTTACTACACAAACATTTTTTTGCATATGAAACAATAAACAAAAAATTTCCTACTTTTAAAAAAAGTAGTCATTTTTTTTAAAGTCAACTTGTTGTAAGTTTTCCACGAAGACATTTTTTGGAGAATGGTGTCTGCTCTATTCCTATACTTTGCTGGCTTTTCCAAACACAACCCAAAGTTTGAATCAATAAAAATCCTAATGAAAGAGGATAAATGTCTTATTAAACTTTGTATAAAAATTTGAGCCTCCTTAAAAGAAATTGTTTTCAACCTTCTCCTTATAGAATTAGTAGGCTTTTGGCCCATGAGTTGCAAAAAAGCCTACAATTTTGTTTTGATAGGTTTTGTGTTAAGTTGAAAAAAATGTTTTAGGCAAGCACTCTGACTCAATGCCCATGCTATAAAGATGTTGAAGAAAAATACAAGCCTGTCACCATTTAATGTTAATGAGAATAGGGTCTACCTAATAAATATGAGTGGGATTATAAGCTCCAATCATAGGATCTTTACTTTGGCTTACCATATCCAGACCAGCTATAGTGTCAATAGATTAAGTCAATTTATGTGAGACTCTGACTCTTTTGCTATGATCTAAGAATGTGAAAATGCTTGATAGAAAATCAAATTCAGATTTAATTTTATGTCAGATGGTATGCTATACCAGCAACGCCTATTCCTGATGCACGGATTTAACAAACAGATTACAGATCCACAGAAGTGCTGAAAAATAGGTGCTAGAGTCTCAAATGAGAGACTGAAAACAGGGAGTGCAGATCTATCACAACTGGATGCTGAAAACAGGGTGCAGACAGATCCTGCTGAAACAAGGCACTGAACCTGCAAACAAAGTGCAGAAAACTGGACATTGAAGCTTCAAAACTTGGGTACATAAACCACTAGAATTAAGCATTGGAACAGAAGAAAGAAATTAAGCGATGTGATCCACTACAGATTGGCGCTGAATCTGGATTCTTATCTTCTTCAAAAACCTTGGTTCTGAAAATCACAAGTATAGTCTAATCTCTTGAGCTAGAAAGTTTGCCCAAAACAGAAGTATATTCCTCCAAAATCCTAGCGTTGATATACCAAAATGTTGATATTGAAAAAGATGTCTTGTGCTAATCCACAAAAGCATTAATGACAGAGCTGACCTTCAATGCAGATCAAATGTTGAAAGTAGCAAAAAGCAAATAGAGCAATCTCAAATTACAAAGGAAAGCTAAATGCTTAGGTATGAGCCAATCTACATGGGCTTGACACATGTCACCTAACTAGGAGCCCTAAATTGCATGGGCTCAACAAGTGTCGCTAAATTAATCTACAACTTGTCCAATTAGCAAAGGTCTTCTATAACTAGAAAAAGGCCCTATGTATACAAACTCGAGAGAGTCCCTGGCTATAGCAAGTACCGTAGAAATTACACTACAGATCGTCAGTGTCTCGCTCGTTGGCGGAATGACACTCTGCTCTTTCGCTGCTCGTTGGCAAACTTTCATGCACAGCTCTTTTTTCTAGTATCTTTCTTTTCTGCTCTACTCGCTACGTCTCTCTCTGGCTCTTACAGAAATTATGTCTATTCTCTTATGTCTTTATGATCCAGAAAGGATAGTTTATATCTCCACAGTGTGGAGTTTACAAGATGGCTAAACGCAGAAATCATAAGACTAGTTAACGCTAATCAACTAATCAATTACTCTTCGTCGTTGCCACTCGTTTCACCTGGGCGTGAAGTCTACGACTCCATGCCCGTTGAGCTGCCAGCTGGCAGCGCGAAAGGTTCCCCTTTCGTTTGTTTCGTTTCCTTCGTTTGCTTTCGTTCTTTTCGTTTCTTTCGTAACTTTTGTTTTGCGTCCCTTTGCGGTTTGCGCTCCTGGAGGTATGTTTACGATTCGCGAATGATTCACGAATCGTTCGTCCCTCGAGTCAAGGCACGTTGACTTTCGCGAATTGTTCTCGTTCGACCTTTGCTTCGTGTTCGTGTTGCGACAAAGTTGCAGGAGTTCACCATTTCTGACAGTTCACACCTGATCCATATTCACACCTGATCTATATTTTCCTCATTGACAATTAATGTTCTAATAAATACCATAATGAATTTTCGGTCCAAAACACCCCAACTCGACACTAAAAGATCCAAAAGATATAATATAACGTGTGAACCCATGGTCCATGAAACTTGCTCCTATCAGTATATGTAGCCTGTAACTTATCCAAAAGAAACCTATTTATGTCCTATAATCAGCAATCCTTCGTTACATACATGCTAACATCCATGCTAACCATTTAGAAGTTTTACATCTGGCAGCAAAATTCTTAAAAGATGAGAAATTTCTGTGACAAATCTATTATACTGTACTTCAAATTGACGTCATGTGACTAAAGTAATCCAGCAGTTCCTTGCTGAAAAGTGAAAATAGCAGACTTCCTGTCATATGCTGGCATGAGCTGGCCAGCTCATCCAAAGAATTAATTTTCAGAAGTCGATAAGAGTATCACAGTTGTAATTATGCCTATAAAGTATTGATAATTTTCAACTACTGAAATGAAAAGCCTCCACTAGGCTCTGGCATGATAATGTTTACATTTGGCCCAAAGCAATGAGAGACCGATAGCAACAACCAGGACAATACTCCCGCTTATACCTGACAGAGCAGCTTTATGTCTATATGACATACAGCTGCGAATCACTTCACTTACGGCAGTTGGGACGTGGTTGAAAAAAAAAGCAGCTCCTGAGCTGTTTTGAAATGCTTTTATGGAGAAATCCTTTCATAAACCAGGAGAATCTATCAGATATTGCCACTGACCCTACAAGGGAGCTAAACTTGAAAGTCAGAAAATGCAAGTGCATCAATTGAAATTTGAAACTGACTTTACCAGAGGAAGGCTGTTTGATTGATTTAGATGTTCGACATGTAGTTTAACATTGTGAAGTGCTGCTGGCCAGGCTGTTGCTGGAGTTTCTTTGTAGGCTTCTGAAACAATTTCATAAGCTGTCCTTGCACCATTTTCAATAGCTTTCAAGATCTTCAATTCTCTTGCTTCTCGATGTCTGGCAGAAAAGTGAGTATAACGTAAGGTGAAACCAGGCATATGCTTGTTACATAATACATCACAATGCCAGTTAACCTAAACAGGAGAATCTTTGAAGAAACTCTAAGAGAATGAACATTGACTTACAACTCTGCTGCACTCTAGGGGAAATTAAATGCTCATTGGGGTATGAAAGACATGAGATCTAGTAACCGAGCATACCTAATGTATCCTTTAAGCAAATGTATTGGCCAGAAATTTGGGCGTCCATGCATTGGCACAATAAAGTGAGGTCTCAGCTCAATAAATTGCCTTGTTGTACAAAGGTACTCCTGCAAAGTAAATTTGATATTTGCAAGATGACAAGTAACCTGAAACTCACTTGGTATGCTCTGATAATGACAAATAGATATAGTATTTTATGCCAGCACTTCTGTGACACTTGGCTCAGTACCAATGTTATTTTAATAGGGGTAGTGTCCTGATAAGCTACTGATACTGCCACTCAATTCAAGGAACAATCATTGAAAATTGATTCTAGAACTTTCTAGCCAAAATTCAAAACAACTATGATCATCAGAGTATGAGAATGCTAGAAGCTAAGTTGCACTGGAACGCCGTTCCAGGACCCCACATTCCGGAGCACAGCGTTCCATAACGCTTTGCATAAAAAAACCTGGAAATTTATCTGTAACAGCTGCGAAGCCCCATTACATGTGCATGTCAAGAAGGGATGAGGAGCCTGTGGAAAGAGGAATAAATAGGAGGCCAAATAGCTTGTGTGAGGCACTATGTGAAGTCCATGATGCGTCGAAGGTGATTGTAGCACCTAGAAGAGGGCAAAAGTGATTGTGGAGATTTGCAAGCAAAGAAACGTCTTGAAGCTAACTTTCACCCTTTTCTTCTTTGGTTTGTTTGGAGGCTATAGTGCATCATTTTGAGTGATTCCTGTTGCTAAGCTTGGCTGTAGGGTTGCTACGGAGAGTGATTGCATGTTCCCTTTGCATGGGTGGTCACCTTGAGCAATCATGTGATTGATGTGCATGAGGCCATTTTGCACAATTCTTTCTAGGTGTAGGGTTTAGGGTTTAGTGATTTAGGATAGGTCTTAGGCATCCATTGGCACGAGCAGAGGTGGATCTCTTGGAGAGAGACATCGTAGTTTTTACAGGTTCAAGTGCACGCAAATGGCGTTGCTTATTTTGTGGTGCTACCTTTTGCAGCACGGTGATGAGGATCAAATCACACTTGCTTGGTTTGAGCAAGGCAGATGGACGGACCATGGGCATATGTGGCAACTCCTGCACCTGAGTGAGAGTGGCTATTGAGCAGATATGGAGGAGCAGCAACGACTGGTGGGCCTAGGGCAGCTAGGTTCTATTGGCACAGAATCAGGGGCCAGCAATAGCGGTGCACCTTCTGGCACAGGACCATCAAGGTAGCAAGCAAGGGTTCGGGGACACAACAACGCATCCTTGAGGAGGATTCCCTATCTTCCTACTCATCTACCAGTGATAGTGATGAGGAGGAATCGTCTTCTGATCATGATGCCTCCGAATCGTAGAGATTTAGGGTTTTTTTTCGTGTCACATGACTCTATGAGTGCATTGTCCATCTATCATACTCATGTACTTGGCCATTGGCCCACTCCTTGATATATATCAAAGGTTTTATTGATCATTCTCATGAGGCATGTGTGGAATGTGGATCATTTTGCATGTTTTTGTATCATATACACTTAGCATTGTAGTCTGTAATTGCTTTCAAGTTTCGATTTTGATATGCTAAAGCCTAAATGCTTTGTTCAGTTTGTGAATGTACTATGCTTTGTATTACCTATTAAGAATGCGTCATTGCTTCAAATTTCAAAATACATATCTGATATTGGTTTGTTGAAGTTTAGAATTCTTCAGATGCTAGCTTCTCTATTGGATAGATCATGGTAGTTTGTTACATTTCTCTGATTTTCAGAGTTCCGGAATCGCTATAGTTAGTAGTTTGATATAAATTAAGATTCACAGTTCACAGCAAATTGCAACGTGTTTGGAATCTTTTTTACAGCCTTACATTGTTGTTTTTACCCACCCTAGCACATACATAAAAACAACTCGTTAAAAAAACCTACGAACAGATTAAATAATCACCAAGAAAAAACGGTCTTGTGCACTAAGCATAGCAACTCTTTTAACACAATTTCTCAGAATCTTTAAACTTTTCTTGAACATTTAATACCTGCATATTTCCTCCAGAATCAGCATCCAAGAATGAACTTCCTTCACTGCCAAGCAGCAACATTCATAAGTCTACAATGAAAATGGTGGCTCCATGTTGGAGCATCTGTACAAAGAAAACGTTACCTCCTTCACAGAATTTAAGAATTGAGAAAAACCTGCAGTTGATATTGGAAAAGAACTAATAGACTCGGCTCCTACTTGAGGAGAAAGCAACCAGCAACTACCTTGAAAGTAAGATTTCATTGATAAGACTGCCATTAATTAGTGATATGAGGAGTTCACAATCCACCATTCATTGGTACACCATTCACCTACTTATGATATTATTTTACAAGAGTCATTTCTTCATTCATCGTTCGCTGATTTCCTAATTTTGGGCAAACAGTCCATCCCCTATTTTAGGGGGCCCAAAAGTGATCTCTCAATAATAGCGGACACTGATGAATGATGGATCCAAAATGCCCATACTACCATGTGTCCAACTGAGATTCAACAAAGTGTGGGCTGTGCCAATACTTGTGTTCTCTATAACGATTGCACTCCTAATCTCCTAGATCCACAGAAGACAATATCTGCACTATCAGAATAAGAAAATTGCTCAAGCTGCAAAATGAACACGAGCATTTGAAGATACAAAAGCCGAAAAATGAGGGCATTGATGTTACAAAAGGGAAGGTGTCGATGCTGCAAAAATATCTAGTACAGAGAATGAAGTTGGAAAAAGGAACGTATTGATGCTGCAAAGATAAACATAAAAGCAGAAACATTGCAGCCATCAAAGAACACATGTTTATTGATGACATCACACTGCTAGGCTCTGGACCAAGAATGCCATATGTAGGAATCGATTCAGCTAACAGTGGAGGCTAACACAAAGGGTCAAGTTGTATAGACCAAAAAGTAATGTAAAAGTAGCAGTAGATGGCTTGATGCACACAAACAGAATCCAAGATAGTCGTATAGACAAAGGCCACCATGTAAAAGGAGTATGAGACATCTCCATAGTCAATAATACCATAATGGAGCCCCATCTGTACATGATACATGCTATAATCCTAGAAAAAAGATGCCAGCATAAATGAAGAAACTGTGCAGAATCATCAGGGTGGAAAAGATCACAACTCTTAACTTAACCATCATACAGAACATAGAAGCCCGTTCGGTACCTTTTGGTATGGAACATACTTTGTTCTTTACATGCAGAACGTAATACAAAAGAAACATCTCATTTAAATTTTTTTTCTCATTCTGCAGTTCTGGCGGCATGGCTCAATGAATCTGAAGATTGGCAATTGATCCTCATAAACTACGGAACTATGAAACTGCTTACCTGCTTAGGTTCCTGCTTATGGAACAATGGAGCCTTTCTAGGGTTCCACTAGTGTCTGAGGCACCTGCAACTCTGGCAGATCAAGGCAGCTGTTCTGACTCCCGAGGCAGCAAGGTTCAGGGTACCTGTTCCTCAGCTTAACATTCTGAGGCGGCATTGTCTAGGGTAACTGTTCCCTCGTTGATGTTCAGAGGCAGGGTGATTTAAGGATTGATTCAGGAACTGAGAGCTGCTTTTCAGGATCCAGGGATCAATTCAGTTTGTACATCATTTTCACAATAATTCGAAGGATGTAATAATTTCTGAGGCTTTTTGAAAAATTTTAAGAATAAATCAAAAATAAAAATTACAATGCTATCATAATTTTACAAAAAAATGAAAATACAGGATGAAACACCGTTCTGTGTGTGCCTGTATTGCACGCGATGGAACTATGGTGCATAAGCCTCTACATTGCAGATGTCATGACATACATAAGTGTAAAAAGTGATGGCAAGAATCAGGAAGAGTTTACAGTCAAAGATAGTAACAGTCACATACAACTGAGGATGATGATGGGCATAAGCATGTGCAAGATATGAAAAAGAGGCATAAGCATGTCACGAGATATGAAAAAGAGTGGGTAATAAAACTGTGCAAAAACATCATTGTAAATGACAGCATAACTCTTTACTTAACCATCATACAGAAGTCTCTACGTTGCAGGTACCATGACATAAATAGGTGTGAAAAATGATGGCTAAAATTAGGAAGAGCAAACTGTCAAAGATATTAGCAGTGGCATACAACTGAAGATGATGGTAACAGATGCATAGTCGTTTTAGGAGATATAAAAGAGTGATCTGGAGAGGTGTCATCTACCACAGCAGTAGATGATTATGGCATGACATTAGGAAGCGTTAACATAGTATGACACTGGAGAGTCAAGAACACAAGATAGACACTAAATTTTAACTTTATTGGGTCAAGGGTTAAGTACAAAGAATAGAAATAAGAAAGCTGTGTATGTTGCTGGTCACCACCCAGCCTGTTGTCCAGTCATGGATCCCTCATTGAGAGTCACATGTTTACCGCCTTAGCATCCCCCTAGCCTTGGCACTCCTCAATTGACCCATATGGGCAAGCAAACCAGCCACCTGCTCATACCACTTCGCACTACTTTGACCGAAGCAAGACATGCATGAGTTTCCAAAACCAATTGACGTGTCTCTTGTGTGGTCTACCATGTCAAGCGAATACATTCCCTTTGACTAAACTTGTATTGAGACCAAATGAGTCAAACTATGATCAATGCACATAGGTATAGGCAAATGAATCCACTACTTATCAGTAAACACTCTTCACAAAGTTGAATCTTTTACTAACTTTGCATTTTTACAGCTTGTAGGTACATTTTAACATTTAAATAAAGGCAGAGTTAAAACAATGTATAACATCCCTTCTCCCCTTTAGTTTGCATCGCCTTCAATGTTCAATTCAGGTATTATGCAAGCAAATGTTGCTAGATCTCCCAAGTAGCATCATAAAGGTCTCCCATGCCACCAAGTAATCCCAGAGCAAATGAGTCCTTGACTACTCTCTGATCTGATACTCTTGTAGGTCAGTGCATCACTGCTCCTGTTAGAGTATTCCTATTAAATTATCTCCATTATAATAACACCGTTTTTATTTTTAACCCATCCTTGTCACTAGAAGCTGAGTTCTCCAGAATTTGAAGAAACACCATGTTCCTTGTTTTGAACTATTTTTGCTCCTGACTTTGATGAGCAAATGTGTTGACCCGATACATCACCTGTTTCAATAGCCAACTCACGCATACTTTGCTTCTGAGTTGGAAACTTAGCAGCACCAGGACCTTTCGAGACATGCCTATTATAGTTGTACTAATAGGCCTAAAACCATAAGCCAAGCTTAAGAGATGCATTTTGGTGTTACATTCTTTCTATTCTTGTAGAAAAGTTCCAACAATCTAAGAATTACAAGTAAATCACGAGTCTCCTTCTGACACAAGGACCTATAGGATCCATGATGTGCTCAATATTGAATTCATCCACTGCAGGAGCCTCTACCTTTTATATCTTGGAATAGAATTAGCCTTCTCTAAACCAGAACTAGGGGGGTCAACATCATGAATGTTGCTCCAAGTTTCATTCAACCAAATAACATCACAAGAAAGTCTTAAAGATTATATCAAGTTCTGAAGGCACTCTGGTGAACATCCTCTTCACGATACTAACTTGGTCATAGTCACTCGTGAAGTTTATCCTACTAAATATATTAATTGCTAATTTTCACCCTTTTGGTAAAACTCGATGGTAGTCTACTGATTTATTGGAAAATTTTATCTGTCCACACAAATTTTGATCCTTCTTGCCTCCCTGTCATGACATAGAACAATCTATGTTCCAATAGTTGGATCACTTGCAGATAAATGACAACCAGCTTGATGTTGGTGGCCTTCCTACCAACCCTTTATCCACTTTGTCTATGCACTGTTGTCATTTGTGAGCTGATCAAAACATTATTGACAATCAATTTGTTGTCCCACAATGGTACTCCTATGATATCTTTATGAGCTTTAAGAGTTCTGTTGTTCTCATCACTCTGATGCTTGATGTGACACTCAATGACACAAGATAGACACAAAGTTTTCACTTTATTGATCAAGAGATACTTGCAGCAAGAGAGTCCATTTCTAGTTCCCACCCTGCGTAGTTACAAGAAAAAGAATAATAAGGCAGAACATAGATACGTGTATTGCAATTAGAAACATTAATAATTGTCATCTTCATAGGATTCGTGGACATTTAAAGCTGATCTATAGAAAAATCTTATGAAAGCTAAGCAAAGTTGAGAATGACTCTCAAGTAATCCATCGACCAAATGAGGCAGCTTTAAGCCTATGTATAGCAGCTAACTTGGAGGTCTAGCGAGGTAAGCTTTTCCAAAGTCATGTTCTTAATAAGCCTATTCGTGTGATTCATTGACAAGTAATTGTAAGAGACGTGTTAGAGATCACGTGTTGTGTTTGCACTGCTGGTAATTCTCCATGCTCCTCCCTTTTATGTGAATTCCCATCTTTGAGATTGTGACCTAAAATTAGATAGTGGTTCTTTAGAGAATCTGCTTAGAAAAGAGCAATTTTAAAACGAAATTTCTTCTCAAGACAAGAAGGCTGTAATACAAAAAAATACGGTTGCCCTTAAGTCCACGGTTTCCTTGTAATATAGCAAGTCCCAACTAAAAATCAAGTTGGGTGGCGGGCCTCAAGTCAGGTCATCGTTCAATCCAAGCCACTCACCAATCAATGTTGAGTCAGGTTTAGAGATAATTTTGAGACTAGTCAAGCCCCAAGTTGAGGAAAGTTCACCCTCAACATAGAAACTAAGTCGAGATATAATATCTTCTCAAAACTTTAGTCATGATCTGGTGGTTATGTACAAGAAAATGTGCAAATAGTGGTGGTCAAGTAATAGTCTTGAAAAGATTGTTACCCAGAAGAACTGCAAAATAGTGGTGATCATGCAGATAGAGAGCCTCTCTACAACTATGACATAAGCACTCTTAGAACTCAACCTTACAAGAGATCATAAAATTAGAAGCTGTATAAGGTTGTAAGTTAGGATCTGTATATACAGTCTGCAGTCTCGATACTTTGGATACTTTGAATCCAAAACCTTTCCTTAAGTTCTATTGAGTGCTTTTTGCTCAGACCAAAAGCTTCTGTATGCTGAGAACAAAAAGCATTTTTCCCATCTTTGATGGCTATCAGTTCCATAATTCTCGCTTTAGTCCAAGCCCAGCATTTTTGTAGTGTTACAAAACAGGCAAGAAGACAAGAATCAAAGGTAAGAATGAAAAAAAAGGACCTTAAATTGACACGGTGGACTTTACGAACTAGGTTGCAAACAAGAGTCAACGAGACAGAAAACATGCAAATTTTACAAGCAAAGCATGCTCCTAAGCTCTCAACTTTTTGATATCTCTATTGTTAATCATCTTGAAATTATCAAAATATAAAATACCAAAGCCAGATCAACGGCCCAGAACATTTTCAATTTTTTCCATGACTTTCCATAAGAGTACACGTTCACATAAAAAACCTTGCCTATTAAAATGCAAGAATGTATTCTGGTATGCCATCTCTTTCACATAACACCAAGTTGTCACAGATTAACCCCAAGCTCATAATTGATAGAATCTAGGATAAAATTTTACATTGCCTCATAGAAGCTTTTTTATAAACACCTTAGAAAGCTGGAAACTTTTTAATGCTTCTGAATTCATTGTGCAAAAAAAGGAGTCAACATTAGGATTTTACATACTAGACATGCCACCAAAAAAGCTTTACCATTTCTCAACTGTTTGAGATGCATCTTTAAAGATGTGTTCCATCAATCATTAGAAAAGGTGACCTTGAGTTGAGTAACCTTACCCAACACAATGATCACCCGCAATCAAGGTACGCACCCCAAGGTGAAAAAGTGCAAGATGACTATCGGTGTGGCCCTATAATCATCAAAGGGCATCTATGTTACAACCATTTAATATATTAACAACTAGCACGTTCACTCAAACTACTAAATAGAAATGCAACCAAGTAGATAGAATTCCACCTAGATTGTTATATTTTCATTTTCTTTTAACAATTTTTTAACTCCCAAATCTTCTCTGTTTGAGCTAGGATTCTAGTGCAGTAAAAAGCAAAATAAATTTATCGGTTCAACAAGCTCTATACTGTACAAGTGTCATTTATACTAAATTTGGCCCTTGAAAAGGATCTGTATATTTGTGGAAATCATTGCTTTTTCTGAACAATAGCACACACTAACATCGTTCCTATTGACATTGGACATTGTCAAATTTGATTTCCATATCAATACAAATTCATCTCGGGCTTATTATTCACAGATTCTAAATCAATGCTTGACATTCATCAATAATGGACTGAGATTATGAATCCAAAGACAACAATCAAACAAATTATGAGGATGGTTTTGACAATGACATGGAAGTTCAATGGGACCAAGGCAACGATTTCACTGATAATTGTTAGTATCAGGACTATAATGATGACTTTCAACTTGACCAAGAATATGAAAATCAAAATGAGAAAAGTCATTAGTGTTCGGGTTGCAAAGTAAGCTCCAATATGGTAATGAGGACCTGTTTGAACCGGTGAGCTAGATGAGCAATACTAGTTGCAATGTGGTACCAAAAGGACTAGCATGAGCCTATGGATCAATTCAATGACATTCAGGAAGTCGAAGGACAACATCATTATGGTGCAGAACGACATCTCAATCACCATATCAGTGATAATGAAGATTGTATTTTGATTATGTGGCATATAAGGACCTATATGAGAGTGTAGGCAATGATGGGAATGGAGAATGTTCCATTTTTGTCACTATAGGTATTATTGGTCGTGCTCAGATGCATAAACCATTTCTTGACACCAATGGTTCTGTAGAGGGAACTGATACCGGTTTTGATAGTGAAGTTACAATTTCTATTCCTTATGCTAATTTTTATGGAAATTTATTGAAATAAAATGAACAACAAGGGGCCAACATTCATGAAGATTCCCAAAATATGCTTTGTGAGGAAAACTTGAAAAAGAGATGCCAACCTTTGAGGGTGAATTAAGATCCATGCATATCAAAGATTATATCATACTTTGGATGAGCATCTATATTTATATTCTTATTTTGATCAAAGTAAAATTACATATGCAACATCTTACTTCCAAGGAAAAGTCTTTGATTGGTGTCAATTTGGTGGCAATTGGTGCTACGTTATCCAGAATTGAAACCCTAGTCATGGGAAGATTTCAAAGAGATGTGTATACAATTTTTCATAGAATATCATATGGACTCTTGGTATTGATTGGAATAAATGGGTTCTATGAAGGTATATAGCAAGAGATTTTGTTTGGTATTGTCCAAGATGTGGCTTAGTGAAGAAAGATCTCGAATGCTATTTACGTGGCCTTCAAGATTACCTTCATGTTCATGTTGAGGAACACTTCCTTCAGCCCCCCAACATTGCAAGCAATGATGCATTATGCATTGGATCAAGAAAAGAAAGAAATGTCCACAAATTCATCAAAGAAACACTATGATTTAAATTAGAATATTGAAGCTCCTAATTTGCTACAGATTCCAATGTTTGACTTAAAGAAAACTACTGGTCTTTTTTGCACTTAACCCTTTGCAAAAATATGACGCAATGGAGGAATCCACTTTAAGCAACGTAGGGCTTCATTGTGGACGACGTTCTGTAGAAATGGATGGTCAAGATCTAGAAAAGACGTTCCTTGGGTCTTATCGACAAAGCACAATGAGACAAGCTGATGAAGACCAACATGACAATAAAGCTCAAGTTCTATTTAAGGCCAATGTGATCAAGAGGAATTGGGGAATATTAATGTTCTCAGAATGATACAACGAAATCAAAGACCAAAAAGGGATCACCTTGTGAGATCAACCATTGACAGACGTTATTATAAAGACAACATCCATGTGGGGACGTTTACAAAAGATTTTGAAAAGGTTGAGGAAACGCAACCAAACAAAATGTATCTTCCAATGCATCAGGATATGCAAGTTTTAATAGTCACCATGAAGATTGGAGAGACATAACCACTTTATCAATCGAACAGGGCATCAACATTACAAGTGTTTCAATGAGAATTATTGGATAGCAAATTCAATATTGCCAAATTCCTTGATCAAAGGGATCTTTGGCTGAATGGGATTTGAAGAATCCAAATGAGGAGTTTGTTGCCCTAATACTTACATAGGAGTTACAAGACAAAACTATCATCCCATATTGTGGACCAATGTATAAGGCAACAACACCGGATGCATAAAGAAATGCATCAGGAATTGGATAACTTATCCAATCAAGAAAGATACTGAGGGAGAGGACTATCGAGTCACCGTGAGTGTCTTGTTGCATGATTTTGGTCAACCCATATAGAAATAGATGCTACTCAAGGCAATCCTATGTTTCATAAACCTCATCTATAATGATCTTATAAAATTTATGGGACAAACTTGTAGATCAAAGGTTCTTCTACAAAAGATTTGCCACAACCTTGCTCAACTATAATAAGCTGAAAATAGAACCTGAGGCCATAGTTTCGTAATTTCAGCATAGAATTATGAAACGAAAGACGCAACAGTTCCTAAGCAATGGAAAATGGTTACCATTTGAGAATATTACTTGGAAAGATTATTTCTACATTGAAGGTGGTCAGAGATTTTCAAAATTTGCCAAAGGACTCATGGTGCATGATAGTCAATGAAAAATCACGTAGTCTTCATTTTTTAGGACAAAAATGCTTAAGTAGGGGCCTCTGGGTGGCAAGTCAGCTAGTGATTCTCTTTATTGTCTAGAAGAGTATGGGAATGTTTTGCTTACATGATCCTAAAAATGTAAGATTTCTTGCTCTTGATCAGGTTTCAAATGGTGTTAGAGCCAATCTTGCGGCTTTTGTGTGCAAGATTGCTTGCATGTATAATTATTATTGAAACAAAATACATTGTCCATTTTGATGATATTTGTTTTGTCACAAGACTCGGTTGAGTAAAAGAGGACCTTCATATTGTAAAATACATAGTTTTAGATAGAGAATGCAAAAAGCTTCAACTGATGCGGCACTTGGAGGAGAAATTGATGGCAACAAATGTATAAGAAATCTGAAACTAAAAGAATCAGAGCAAGGGTTGCTAACATTACAAAATAATCACGGGTTGCTAACATTACAAAATAATCACAAGTATGATAGATATAGCCACAGGCAGCAGCACACAAAGCATTTTAAAAATTCTTATTTACATGTTAATTAGCTCTGTGTGACTGATTATTTTATTTTCCACCTCAGTGCTCTGAAGTGGGTCAAACTTTTAGACAAAGATATATGATTAACCTTGAAAGGCAAATATTGAAAATATTTAGAGCACAAATCAAGTCATAAACACCTACAGGAAGCTAAGAAGCCAGGACTTTACAGCATTGCAGATGTAAGTGTTCACAGAATTGACATTATTACATGAATTAATATGGATGCGGTTTATGATCACTAATTTGGCAGCTATAGTAGCAATTTATTAACAAGTATTACTCTCTTTCTTGTCCACTGAACAAATCTCTGAGCTGAATTCATGCATCATGGAAGAAGTACAGCGAATCTTAATATCCTTAAAAATGTTTGGCTTAGTAAAGTGGTCCACTCACTGGTGCTGCTATTATTTCGAGTTCTTGCCCAGCCACAAGCAATCTTGCTCCCCCAGAAACAGCCATACAATCGAATGCCTTGACAGCTGCAATTCAATTTCACTAAGAAAAGCTAAAAGTTTTCCGTAATTTAGCCATGAAATTCTCTTTTGTCTTTCAAAAAACACCTCTGATCTACAGATATTTTTGTACACTGTAAACATGCACAGCATTTCAACAGTACTTTTCAATGCAAGAAGAGAACAAGAAGAAGACATTGAAAATATTTGAGAGAGGCTCAAAACATGTCTCACAATATTACCTCTTTGAACTTGGAAATCAACAAAACTAGAGCTTTATGCCCTTCTTCAATGATCAATCAGCCCATCAACTGAATGTTGCCCTTAGAAACTAACAAATAATGAGACAATGTCTAAATTTCTAGCCACCAACCAAAACCAATTCGCTTCAATATCCCCCTGGCACCACATCAATTTATGAAAAGTCCCTGGAGTTTATTTGCCACATCTATTCGTGTTCTATTCTGCATAAAAGTGAACAATGAACCTTTGACTGTATGACCTTAATATGTTCCAGATTACTACTGTTGATATGTTCTGAACGATCATAAATATAGTGCTAGAATGGTTGATATGGCTCTATGATCTATTTACAAATAATGCCAAGCCCTTCTATAAACAGCTACAGTTAGTCGACTTGTAAGCGACATCATTGACCAGTTTTATAATCTGAATGCTCAACAGTTCTTAGTAGATTGTTTCTCATGCTTGTGCAAGATAATCCTCTAGCATCTTCCTCACCTCTTCTTCCTCTCTCAAACTCATTCTATAAGGTG
Source organism: Diphasiastrum complanatum (assembly GCA_029204225.1). Taxonomy (NCBI): domain Eukaryota; kingdom Viridiplantae; phylum Streptophyta; class Lycopodiopsida; order Lycopodiales; family Lycopodiaceae; genus Diphasiastrum; species Diphasiastrum complanatum. Next base: position 50,969,624 of record CM055097.1, read on the forward strand.
GTTTATTTACAGGACGGGATCCAAGAATAAACTCAATCTTATGTTCAACATTTCTACTAGATGGTAATGCAGATGGCAAATCATCAGTAAACACATCTGCAAATTCACTCCTAATTTCACAGTCTAGGTTACCTAAAGTATTGTCTTGCACCTGCCACCTATTCTTACTAGTAGTAGTAGTCATATTTTACAGAAAACAAACATACATACTTTCTTACGCAACTGCGTAGCTGAGACCAGTGGTCCAGGAGGCACATCCCGCTCACCACGGATGGAATGAAGCTTACCCCCATGCTGAAACTCATACACATGAGTATCCCAGGCTATGTAAGGCTTCCTCATCGTGTGCCAACATCCCCAGAAGGACATCAAAGCACGCCAAACGAGTCATCTCAAAATCCAACTCTTCAGAAGAACTCTAAATAGTTAAGGGCATACTCACAACCCTCGTGCCCCAAATTTCTGTAGTCTTTCCATTAGCCATCTCGACTATGTATTTCGTACTTGGAGAGTTGTGTGCTCACTCTTAACTTCTTAACAAGAGTTGAATTAGTGACATTATGTGATGACCCAGTGTCAAATAGAACTAAAATATCTCTACCACAAAGTTGTCCATGCATGACTATCAAAGAAGTGCCAGGAAATTGAAAAACATCTCTTGACAAACTGGAAAGAGGGTGGGTGACAAAGGACACCACCCCTGCTTCACTCCGACCGTACTATGAATATATGAAGACCATCCATCTCCATCACGGAAACGGACCAAAACTCTCTCATATAATGTGATGATAGCAGCAATGACCTCCTGTGAGAAACCAAGAGATGCCAAACGCTGGAGCAACAAGTGTCTCGGAACCGAATCAAATGCTTTGCGGAAGTCAAACCGTTCAGAATAACCAAGGAATGTGCTTCAGTAATCCTGAGTAGCTGCTCACCAAATGCTGTAGAAGGGGTAGCCCCATCATGAGAAGTTCGCTCTAGACCTGTATCCAAAATATGAAGTTGGAGATAATCCGTCACTGCATAGAATTCCGTCTGTCTGGTGGTCGTGCGTGCGTTAAAGTCCCCCGCTAAAAGAATATATCCCCTGAGAGAAAAGATGGCAATATCCTCTGACAAAACCTGAAAAGGGTCCCCACCATAGTCTGCAAATGTCGAGGTCTGAGGAGCAATATAAGATACTGCCAAGAAGATATCTCTGGCCAAACCTAAAGAATGCCCAACTAATTGTAGCCATATAAAACGTGCCTTAACCATCTTAAGAGTATGACTATACCAGTCCCTGTATAAGCATGTCACTCCACCTGAGCCTCTGGAGGTCTTCCCCCGTAGAAATGGTCTAAATATTGAGTGCCAAGAGAAATCTGTCACCATAGGAAGAGGACAAAATTGAGACTCATGAGTCTCTGCTAGAAGTAAAATATCCATACGAGCAAGATAGGATTGTAGGTCACCTGCAGAAGAGGAAGAGAGGAAACCGTTACAATTCCAAAATCCAATATGAAGCGGCATAGGGGATCTCGGGCTGCTTAAAATGCCCAGGAGCCCTGATTCCCTATAGTGAGCGTTCATAGTATCGTGGCTTGCCATCAATAAACACCACCCGTTGCCCTTTTTCCTTAGCTTCTTGTATGATTTTTTTCCTTGCTAGCCATTGGGTATGAGTTAAATCATCATCTATAAAAATAAAGGTCCCTTTCAGCTTGGCTCTAAGTTTCAAGGCAGCATTCTCGAGAGACCGGAATTTAATAAATAAAACATTCTCGTCATATTTGCCTCTCCAAGCAGTTTCAAACCCTTCAATTGTGTGTGAAAGCTTATTAACAAGTAAATCCCTTGCCTCCTCTAGCGGTTTTCCAGCATTCGGAATGCCTCTCACTCTAACACTAAGAGCTATTTTAGCTCTTTTTTCTTGCTCCGAAAACACGCTTTCTAGTCGTGAGTCAATTGAAACATTCGAAGGCAAATCTACCATACCATTATCTTTCTTGAACAGTGCCGCCCATGTTTTCGTCTCTTCCACTTGTTTCTCGAGGTTGGAAATCTTGTTAGAAGTTTCCGCAAGATCGTAGTAGATGAAGGTATGGATGTTCGTAGCTGGCTAATCTCAACCCGCAACTTTTTGACCTCCAATTTTAGTGTTGCGTTTTCACTTTGCACTTCTGAAAATAGTGCATACAAGTGGCCTACATGATAGTGAATGTCTTCAGGTAGGATAGTGCGAGGTATAGTGACAGGTGAGGCTTTAGATATCACAAACTGAGGAGTAGAGGGATTAGGTGAAGGAGGAGGAAGAGTATCAAGGTCTTTTGGTTCCACTATTTCCGGCAATGACAGAGCGTGGAGGGAGAATCAGACAAGACTAGCGAAACTAGCAAGAAAATGCGCTGATAGGACTTGGAAAGATTGCGCCCAATCCGGCTGCGAGAGAGAGAGAGAGAGAGAGAGAGAGAGAGAGAGAGAGAGAGAGAGAGAGAGAGAGAGAGAGAGAGAGAGAGAAAGAAAGAAAGCTTTATTAATGTTTTTTCCATGCCAAAAGGCATATAAGACTAATGAAGTACATGTCATCTATGTGGTAACCATGGGAGCGTATAAAAAACGTCTCCAAACTGTAATAAAGAAAAACATCTAGTGCAACCTAAAATAGACACGTATGCGAGAATGTGCATAATAATAATCATATGTGTCTCGGGTAAGATGTCAAGGCTGTGCTGCATCTGCTGTGCTGCTGCTGTAGATGTAATGCGAGCCACAATATGGGAAAGCACTGGAGTCTGGCGGCGGCGTCTGTGAGTATGAGCACGTGTATGTGTGATAGTAGTAGTAGTACGCCCCTGCGTAGAATGTCTGGTGGTATCCTGATGGTGAGACGTACACTGTCTCTGATCTCTATGAGCATGAGAGCGGCCAACATCCTCGTCGTCATCTTCATCATAATCCTCATCCCCAGGTACTAAATCATGCGATCTCCGTCTAGTAAAGAACGAAGTAATCAATGGCTGTGAGGTAAAATGCTGGGGTGTCTCGTATAGATCTCTCCGTAGTCTGGACATCTCGTGTACCATGAGAGCGACACACCGTGGGTCCTCATAAGCTATGAGAGATCGTAGAGTGGTAGGCATCTCTCGGAACAGGTAGTGATATCGTCCTCTAATCTCATAATATAAAAGGCACCAAAATATAAAGTGCTCCTCAGACTCCACCTCACCTAGGGAGCAGAACTGGCAAATCCGCTCCGCTCTGGGAATACCGTGGAACCTCCCAGTCTCAATAGCTAGCTGATGAGAGGACACCCTGAGGTGCCCCAATGTGAATCTGAGGCAATGTGACAATCCCGAGTCCAACTAGCGTGGCATGACCGGGGTCCCTGATGCATCTAGCTCCGAGAAATGAGTCCGATAGAAAGCTAGCTTAACCCCTAACTGGTTACGCCAAGTCCGCTCTAGATATGTGCAATAAAGGAAGCGTCTGATATACTGATGTGTGCCGGAGGGGAGCTCTGTGATGGAGATGCCAAATGATACAAGTAGGAGGTGAGAGGCCTGAGAGAACCATGATAGCCTGTAGCCCTAATCATGAAGACGCTGTGAGGAGGATAGTGCAACCTGTATGTATCGCCTGTCTATCTCTGGTAGTGCCTGTATCCTCTGTATATAGGTGATAAGCTGAAGAACTGCCTCGATCTGTATAGGTGGAACAGCAAACTCGGCCAGGAGAATCTCATGGGGAACAAAAGGCTTCGCTCGAATCAACCGAGCTAGCATGGTGGTCTGTAATCGTGAGACATTGGCCCAGTGTGAAGAAGGAAGACCTACATACCATGTCTCTGCCGCATATAAAGCCGTGGGGGTAACATTGGTATCGAAAAGGTGACACTTACTGCGAGCATCCTGGATGGACTTGCGGAAACAAAATCGCTCTAGCTGAACAAGGGAGGCATGTCCTTTCCCTAGTCGAGTGGTAGCGGCCTGTCTCATGCTAAAAGTAGGACCTGAGAAAAGGACCCTCAAGTATGTGTAGGAAGGGACCACCTCTAGAATCTGTCCGCCCAAAGTAAGCTCCTGTCGCTGCATGAATGCCCTCGAAGTGTTGAAGACCATAACCTTGGTCTTCCCAATGTTCACCCCTAGGCCCCATCTGGTGCAAAACTCATGCAAGCAATCCAACTGTCGCTGTAGGCCCTCTCTGGTCGGTGAGACCAACACCACATCATCAGCATAAAGGAGGATAGCAATCAAGATGTCACCAAACCTGCAGCCAGTACCGCCACCCTGTGTAATGACTCTCTCCAACTCATCAATATACAAGCCAAAGAGGACTGGTGAGAGGGAACAACCCTGCTTCACCCCAATAGTGCTCCAAATGTGCTCAGATATGCCACTGCTTTGCTGGAAACAACCAAGGACACACTCATAAAGTGCCATCACAGCAAGAACAATGTCGGTGGAGAAGCCGAGGTCTCGGAGTCTCTGGATGAGCAATGAACGAGGAACAGAATCAAAGGCTTTCCTGAAGTCTACAAAACAATAATAAACCCTCTCTCCTGTGCTTAGCCTCCTCAGTCAAGGCTCGCAATGTGAAAATGTGATCTGTCGTGGAATAATGTGCTCTGAAACCAGCCTGACCCATGGCATGCAGTCTCCTAGTCTCCGCCTCTGAGCTCACAATAGACTGCAGTATAGTACCATATAATTTAGCCAGGACATGTCCGATCCTGATGGTGCGGTAGTTACTCGGAATCATGGGGTCACCATTCTTATGGATGGGGTGGATAATGTTAGTGCACCAGGGAGACGGAAAGCCAGAGACAACTGCAGAGTTAAGAAGGGTGACTATAGTGGGTTACTGACTGATGGAGAGAGCGGCACTCAGTATCGTACCAAGGAGGGTGTACTGTTCGAGGTGTGCGTCGGGTCTTTCTGGGGTGGGGTTTTGTGGGGAGGGTTAATGATGCGGCCGTGTGGAGTGTCCTCGCTCTGGGCTCTCGTGTGTCTCCATGAAGAATAATATATCCCTGCCTGTAATGAAATCAACAAGGTCGCCTGCCGTAGAAGATGAGTGTATGTCAGCATAGTTCCACACTCCAATCCGAAGGTGGTGTGGATGGGGCCCCGAGGTGCTCCCACCCCCGGGCATCCCAAATCCCTAGCACTAGGATCTGCTAGGTGCACTATCAAGAAAGCGCACTCGTCCATCTCGGTAAATGACTCGTCTGCCAGACTCACGGGCTGCGTGAAAGGCCTTACGCCTCTCCTCTACCTGGATATATGTGAGGTCGTCATCCATATAGATAGTGGTGCCACGAAGCTTAGCTCTGCACCGCAAAGCGTCTCGACGACTCTCTAGAGAGGTGAAACGGATAATGAGTGTAGCGGCATCTCTGGAGGTCCTCCAAGCTGTATCTAGCCCATCTGTCATATGTCCTAGGGTGGTCTCAAGAAATCTCGTGGCCTCGACAGTGGCATCCTGTGTGTCTGGTATCCCACGAACCCTGATGTTGTGGGCCTTTTGCTCCCTCGACCTCTCTTCCGAAATGGTGGCGGAGATGACGGAAGAGATGGGGGCGCTAGGTTTGTGCCTTTCTGCAAGACTGCTGCCCATGAATCTTTATGCTGCTCTATTTTATTCTCAAGCTCCTTTATCTTGGTGGTGGTTGATTCCGATGCTGCAACCTGCTTAGTGTTGATCACCTGCTCTAATGAAGCGACTTTGGACTGCAACACATTTTTTTCTTTGAGTAAGGAGACCACTATTCCTTTCAGTTGTGATAGTTCATATTTCAAAAGCTGGGAATCAGCTTTCATTTGGTCAGCTTCCCAGGAAGAGAATAGTTCCGTTGATTTGGAGGGAGTGTATGGAATGGGTACCGCAGATGGGGGAGCTATGGGTTCTTGAGGAATAGGGATAGGAAGAAGGCCTATAGGAGTGGTCAGAGCAATAGGGTGGGAGATTGATGGAGATGAGGAAGATGCAGAAGAAGAAGAAGATGAAAGAGAGGGAGGAACCACAGAGGATAAAGAAGAGAGTGAGAGTGGGGAAGAAGAAGAGGAGGAAGAAGAAGGTGCCACACCATCTGTAGTCAGCGATGGCAGGTCTGAGGACAGCGAGAGGGCAGCGATGGGGGAGGTATTAGTGTCTGCAAAGAGGGGGGGGGGCTGTTTCCAGCAGCGATGGAGCAGCTGTCTCTATCAGCGATGGAGGAACTATTATTTCCAACGAGGGAGGGGATGTTTCCAGCGAGGGAGGGGATGTTTTCAGCGAGGGAGGGGAGGAGGCAGGAGCGATTTCAGCGAGGGAGGGGGAGGAGACAATAGCGAGGGGGGAGCGGGTGGTCCGACGTGGAGGGAGTGAGGAGATGGTGCGAGAGACAGGAGGAGCAGATCCAGATCCGCGTGGAGCCATCTCCGAGAGAGAGAGAGAGAGAGAGAGAGAGAGAGAGAGAGAGAGAGAGAGAGAGAGAGAATTAGAATTATTATTATTAACATCTTTTGGTACCCAAAGGTACATAAGAACACCTTCATATATTTAGCATTTACCACAATGACACGAAGCACAAAAGAATTGGTGTTATATTTAGTGAAGTGTGTAACTCAAGTTGTTTGCAGAGAATGGTGGGTATCAATTGTTTCTCAAATCTTATATTGAAAGGTTGGGATATTTCACTTATAAAACTCAGCTTTTGATCAAGGTGTAGGTTTTGTGTTAAAAGCATGCGCTCACTATTCCAGGTTTATATATGACATTGAAGGCAAAACACAATATGGTTTATTGATCTTTCAATTATGACAAGGCTCTTCCATTTTGAGTGTCACAAGCCAGTCTCTCCAAGCTCATGAATCCTAGAAGCCGGTGTGTAGAATGAACCTCCCAACCATAGGCACCCCCTCCTTGAGTCCTTCTACCTGCTATTCCCGTCAACTGGCACATGGCATCCACCTGTGGGTGATCAGTCCACTTGGCATGCCTAGCCCTTGTGACCTGTGAATACTGAGTGACTCATAGGGTACCACCCCCGTGCCCCGCCAAAGACCTGTGACCATCTTGGTCACCCCGACTACTTGCCGGCTAGCATCTCGTCACTGAGGGCTAGGGTCGTCCCGACGGTCAAGACACACAGCATCTCTGACAACTTGTCAGGCGGCCACACCGGGTCACTGCTCATGACGCACCGGTCCCAACTTGGGACTGATGTCCTCCTCGGTCACTGGCCCTTGCCAATACTTGGCCTCAGGCCCTCAGGTGACCGGCCGTGCCAAGGTCATGATAAAGTCGTAACTGGACTCTAACAATCCTTCCCTCCTTTGGCAAGTCATCAGTCCTCGATGACAAACTCTGGGTAAGACTTCTGCAACGCCTGCCGTGTCTCCTAGGTAGCATCTGACAACAATGCCCTTTCCAGGTTACTAGATACTCTTGAAGGAGACGATTCCGCAATCGTCGCTCTCTTCGATCTAGGATTCTGTCTGGCCCATAACCTGTGGTGTCTTTCTCCTCAAGAGACACTAGACCTTCCACCAGGCTATCGCCATCGTGCAAACATTTCTTCAGTTTGCTAACATGGAATACTGGATGCACCTTGCATCCAACAGGTAGTTGTAGCTTATAAGCTACTTGGCTCACCTTCTTAATAATCAACCATGGTCCACAATACCTAGGAGATAACTTGGCGCACTTTCTTGTGCGTAGCACCTTTGACTTTGAAGGGACTAATAAATACACCCAATCTCCATTCTCAAATTCCCGATAGGTACGGTTCTCACGAGAATAACTCTCTGCCCTAGCTACAGCTTTGGACAAGTTATCTCGTGCCAACTCTAGCTTCTGCTGAATCTGAGCCAAAAACTCTACAGCACTAGGTACCCTATGCGGAAGCCCTATGATTGCAGGACTCAGTGGCCTGAAACCATAATTGAGGTCAAATGGACTCAATCCAGTGGACGCATGTCTCTTATCATTGTACACGAACTCCAATAGAAGGTAAATGCTTTACCCAGTCTGTTTGCGTACTACTCACATATGCCCAAAGCATATCTTCCAAGATCTGATTCACTCGCTCTGTCTGGCCATCCGTCTGAGGATGCTCAGAGCTACTCATCCGCAACTGTGTTCCCAACTTGGCGAACACCTCAATCCAGAAATTTCCCGTAAACTTGGGATCCCTGTCAGAAACTATGGACTTCGGAAGACCATGTAACCTGACAATATTCTGAATAAACAACTCAACCACTTGCGGAGCTGTGACCTTCTTGGTCGTTGCGATGAAATGAGCCATCTTGGAAAACCCGTCTACCACTACCATAACGGAATTGAATCCATTCTGGGTCTTGGGTAGCCCAACAATAAAATCCATAGAGATGATTTCCCACCTTCCTGTAGGTATCTCAAGTGGATGTAGCAAGCCCGAAGGACTTACTCTCTCGGCCTTGTTCACCTGACAAGTCGTGCAACGCTGGACAAACTCTCTTGCATCCCGCTGCAATCGTGGCCAAAAATAATGCCTTCTCAAAAGCTCACTGGTCTTATCAATACTAGGGTGCCCTGCTCAGGGACTATCATGGCATTCATGAAGTATCTTACCACGAAGATCCTTCACGTCTGGCACGAAAACTTTTCCATTTCTCAATAACATACCATCCTTCACGGTGTATGTTAAATATGTACTGGTGTGTGCCTCTACGGAAGCGACAGCCTCGACTGACTCCTCAATTGGTCGACTACCTTGCACGCATTAGGCCACACACGCTGACAATGCAGGTCCTTTTCTTGAGCCTTCTTAATCTCCTCCATGAGACTACTATCAACCACAGTAAAGCTCATCTGATGCAGTATACGAGATAGTGCATCAGCGACCACATTTTCCTTCCCTCTTCGGAAGCGAATTTCCAAATGAAATTCCTGCATCAGCTCGGCCCACCAAGCTTGGCGGCCCTTCAAATCTGGCTGAGTGCAAAAATACCTTAAAGTATGATGATCAGTGTACACATAAAACGCGGCGCCATATAAATAATGTCTCCACACCTTGAGCACATGCATAATCGCATACAGCTCTTGCTCGTGTGTAGGATATCTCTGTTGAGCTGGTGTCAACTTCTTACTTTCAAAGGCTACTGGTCTACCCTCTTGGCTCAACACTGCACCTATGGCAATGCCACTTGCATCCATCTCTAGGTCAAAAGGTTTCTGGGTATCCACAATCTTGAGAACTGGAGCCGTGGCCACAGACTCCTTCAAGTTTTCAAAACGTTGCTGAGCTTCAGCATCCCATCGAACCACAGTGTTGTTTTTCCTTAACTGGTCCGTTAAAGGAGCAGCTATCCAGGAATAATTCCTAACGAACCGCCGGTAGAACTTACAAAAGCCTAAGAAAGACTGTAATTGGCGTATATCGGCAGGCCTCGGCCACTTCTTAACCACAGCCACCTTGGCTAGATCAACCGAAATACCCTCAGCTGTCACTACGTGACCCAAATACTCGACACGAGTCTTACACAACTAAGTCTTCTGAGCATTGGCATACAAAACAGAAGCTTGTAACTTGCCCAAAACGGTCTTGAGATGAATCTCATGCTCCTCAACCGCTTCACTAAAAACAAATATATCGTCAATAAAATTGACGACAAACTTACCCATATAGTCTCGCAAGACATCGTTCATGAGCATCATGAACGTGGCTGGGGCATTGGTTAACCCAAATGGCATAACCAAAAATTCATAATGACCGAAACGGGTTCGGAAGGCCGTCTTCTGGACGTCTTCATCTCGAATCCGTATTTGATGGTATCCACTTTTGAGATCTATCTTACTGAAAATGGTTGCACCTTGCAACGCATCCAGTAGATCATCAATCATGGGCATCGGATACCTGTGCTTTACAGTGATCTTATTCAATCCCCTGTAATCTACACACATCCGGAAACTACCATCCTTTTTCTTAACAAGTAAAATAGGAGAGGCGAAAGGTGAATAACTTGGACGGATGTACCCCAACTTGAGATACTCCTTCAACATCTTTCTGACTTCCTCTTCCTCTTTTAGGCTCATCCTATAAGGAGGCCTCCATACCGGACTTGCCCCTGGAACAAGCTCAATACGATGATCAACGTTCCGACTAGGCGGCAATCCCTCTGGCATATTACTAATTAGCACGTGTTTGAACTACGTGCGGATGGACTTCTCCAACTCACTTGCTGGGTCACATCTAGACTGTAATGCAAATACATGTGCACTAGGGGATGCAAAAGTAAATGAAGCTTCTTGTGGTTTATTAGTGAGTGTGCTTATCTGATTATTATGAACATAAGAATCAAAATTGAAATCAACATTCACATAACACAACCACAAATACTGAATCTCCATTCTCTCTATTTGCATATAGGTAACAAGAGGACTCTCAACAGATGGTCTCTCCCCCTTTAAGACATGAGACATACCCTCATGCCCGAACTTATACACATGTGATTTAAAATCTATAGCGGGCCGATTACTTGCATGCCACCACTTACCAAGTACAATATGAAACTTAGCTAGTTTAGTGATTTCAAAATCTAACTTCTCGGTATACGTCTGAATAGACAAAGGCGCCTGAGAGATTCTTTCATCCCAAACCTCTGTTCCCTTACCATCTGGCATCTCAACAGTATACCGGTAATCAGATGGAACAGTAGCCAAGTGAAATTTCTTCACCACACGAGAATTGATCATATTATGCGAGGAACCGGTGTCAAATAAGACGAGCACGTCATGACCTTCCAGTTTTCCCCTCATGCGTATCAGTTCACTATCTGGAAACTGATAAGCTTCCCGCGCTTTGGTGGACAACAAACTGGTGCCTCTGGAACAAGCTTCCGCACTGAAATAGTCATGACACGACGAGTGTCCTCATCATCACTTACCAACAAGTCATCCAAAATTTCCTCATCCTTGCCCTCATCTTGACGTTGCATAGTATGGAGCTTCTTGCTCGTACGTCGAGGACAATCATTGAAAAGATGCTTGCCAAGACAGAAAAAACATAATCCGTCTTTCTCGGCCTTTGCCTTTTGCTCAGGACTGAGGGGAGACTTGTCGTAAGCACGACGAGCCATAGGAGATCCCGCCTTGCGCTTCAAAGTCTGCTGCATCTGGATAGGATCCTTATGCGAAAAGCCTTTCTGAACAGCTTGGCCAGACTTTCGCGAACCCTTCTTCTGAGGCCAGCTTGGCGCTCCAGATTCAGCCTTGGTGCGCACATTACCTTCAAAGTTGAGAGTTGTAGCAACTGCCTCTTCTAAGGTCTTGCACACTTCATTAAGCACCGAAGGCCTCAACTTTTCACGAAGGCCAAATATGAACTTGTGGACTACCAGCCACTCGGGAATCTCTTCCAGAATCTTGATGAGTATCTCCCGATACCTGTCAACATATTCCTGCACCATGTACTGCCTCTGACGATGCAAAAGCCAAGCATCCGTCGCACGCACATGCTCATGTGGAGGAATAAACTGAGCTCTAAAAGCTCGCTTAAACTCAAGCCAGGTGGATGGAGCCTGGTTAGACTTCAACACTTGCACCACCACCTGTCAGCAAAATCAGTGAAATGGTAAGCAGCTTTGCGGACCCGCCAACCCTCATCAGTTTGGGACCGTTTCAAATCAAAATACTCTTCCCACTTATGCAACCACTGATCTACGATATCAGTATTGCGTTGGGGAGTGTTTCCAGCGAAACGGGTAGGTTTAATATCTTTGTCTTCTGGATAGGGTGGAGGTAACATAGGACGAACAGCAGAAGACGGATAAGGTGGAGCATATTGCGAGAAAGACGCATAACCACCGGCTACCATCATTGCTCGCATCTCTGCGATGGTCTTTTCCACACTATCCATGCGAGCTTGCACAGAAGGGGAAGTACCAGCAGGCGAACGGGCAGCCACTGTAGGCGGATTATGGGCAGGACTAAGCACAGGGCTGGGTGGTGGTGATGGAAGAGCAACGGGTGGACTGAGCGGAATATCAACTCTATCATCTTCCATTATGAAACACAACAGAGACAGCACAGAATCAAGCTAAAAATTGCACTTATTGAAACACAGTCAGGAAAAGAAATGTTCAGCCTATTCACAATTTAGAACTGAAAGAGACAAAAGGCAACTGGAAAGTAACAAAGCCAAGGACAGGTAGTACTTCCCTTACGTCCTACGCTGGTACACAAGTCGGTAAAGAACTTAATTTGGGTACCAAATCGGCTTGAAAGTCGAAAAAAAACAGGAATAAAGTGGGTTTAGGGTTTAGGGTCGAATTTCTTCCAAACGGCAAAAGCTTTTCACGAACGGTCAATTAGCAGTAGGTCGCCCTCCTACTAGGCCCAATTTGAAACTTTAACAGCAGAAATCAGAGATAAATCGGAGAAGTTATGTCCAATCCAAAAATCTGACCTGTTTTTTGCTTGGAAACCGACTTTTTAGGTAAAAAGAGGCAAATCTGCTCCAAAACTGGCGTATAATGGCTCTAAAGGATCACTATGGATACAAGAAACATGCTCCCAAAATCTGATCAGGATCTGAGAAGGCTCCGGAAAGTTATGAGCGAAAATCCTTTTAAAAAAATGCGCTGGAGCATCTGATTTCTTTTGCCAAGTTTATCCTCCCTCAAACTGGTGTTTGTGGGCTCCCTGTATGCTGGAACAGCAGCGCTGGAGGCCCACCTTTCTTCTCCAATCTGTCTCCCACGTTTTCTCCCTCCAAAATCCTTCAAAAACAAGCAAAATCTGACAATTTCTACACTTTCTATCTCTAGAACGACGTTTTCTCTCTCTAGAACGAGGCTCTGATACCAATTGTCACAAGCCAGTCTCTCCAAGCTTGTGAATCCTAGAAGCCGGTGTGTAGAATGAACCTCCCAACCATAGGCACCCCCTCCTTGAGTCCTTCTACCTACTATTCCCGTCAACTGGCACATGGCATCCACCTGTGGGTGATCAGTCCACTTGGCATGCCTAGCCCCTGTGACTTGTGAATACTGAGTGACTCATAGGGTACCACCCCCGTGCCCCACCAAAGCCCTGTGCCCCTCTTGGTCACCCCGACTACTTGCCGGCTAGCATCTCGTCACTGAGGGCTAGGGTCCCGACGGTCAAGACACACCGCATCTCTGACAACTTGTCAGGCGGCCACACCGGGTCACTGCTCATGACGCACCGGTCCCAACTTGGGACTAATGTCCTCCTCGGTCACTGGCCCTTGCCAATACTTGGCCTCAGGCCCTCAAGTGACCGGCCGTGCCAAGGTCATGATAAAGTCGTAACTGGACTCTAACATTGAGTCTATACACTTCATCCGCCCTTCATGTAGAGCAATAGAACTAGTGGCTTATACACTTTAGTGCCCTTCATGTAGGGCAATATTCTATCAATCATCAGTTAATCTCTACTATACTTTGAAATTCAAGAAAATGATGGAATTGTACGAACATGCTCCTATGCAACATCTATAATTCAATTATCAATATCACATACAATTCGCTTGCCTCAGAAATTTTATTCAATTCGAATCGAGACAAAATTGCGTAGCTAGTCACTATTGGCCCGAAGCTTGGGTTCCTTATCTAATATCAACAACTACCCTCAAATCCATACTACATAGCCTCTCTGGATGATGAGAAAGATATAACACTTCTTCATGGTCCATGGACATGGTTGGAACTTGGGATGTAACTCCAAAGTGTGCACACGTGCTTCAGCCTCCAAGTAGCAACTATGCTTTTGAAGAAGGGAGCAGTTGCTGGTCCTTCATTGGATTTAATATCTATGATGTGTTGGGATTACATGAACAGAAAGTCTATGACTGAAATTAAGTACTGAATTCTAAGTAATTACATATAAGTTATAATAATGCTTGCAGCTTTAGCCCCCCCCCCCCCCCCCCCCCCCCTCTCTCTCTCTCTCTCTCTCTCTCTCTCTCTCTCTCTCTGGCACGATCTCTCCTGGCGCGATGGCTCTGCTGCCCTTGTCCTACCCTGCTGATCTATACGGCTCCTACACGCTGGCCTCGCTGACCTGTACCGCTCCGCTCGCTGACCTGTACCGCCTCGTTGACCTGTACCACTCCGCTGTGCGGCTCCTGCTGGCGTGTCCTCCCTCGATCTGACCCTACCTTTGAAGCTTCATGGCGCCCAAGAAAAAGGGGGGTGCCCCTACGCCCCCCCCTCTATTCACCTCTTCTCCTCCTCCATCATCTGAGAAGGAGAGGGATGCTATTTCACCTACAGCAATCCCACCGCTAGCTGCACTAGAAGGCATCACTGGTGCACCCTCTATTTTCACCGACAATCCACTTGCTATCACAGAAACACATCAACAGTCCACGGTCGATTACACTCCTTCCAAGCCTATTGAGAGTCTTTATGCCTATGATATCGGTTTCATCCGAAACGAAATCCTCGGCCTTAAGAAACAACTACACTTTTTTGAAATGGCGAATGGCAAATTGGCTTTGGATCTCGTGGGTGTCAAAGAACGGGTGGAGCAGCTTGAGCAAGAAAATGTATATCTTAAGCAACGGATTGCTGAACATGTACCTTCTTCGGACGAAACTTCCAACAAAATATCTCGTTTGGAAAAACAGGTCGAAGAGACTAAGACATGGGCAGCTCTCTTCAAACCGGGATGATATGGGCAGCAAACTCTCATCACTTGCAAAACAAGTTGAAGAAACGACATCGATCCTCAAACAAGGTAATCACCCACATATCTCAGCCTCTACGATGGATAACAATTTGGAGACAATTTTGGATGAACAAGCTAGAAGAGCTAAAAAGGCTCTCAATATTAGTAAGAGGCATTGCCAACGGCGGTAAACCAATAGACGAAGCTACAGATTTACTCGTTTCCAAGTTATCTCATGTTGTTGATGGTTTTGATACGGCATGGCATAGTAAATTTGATGACAACGTTCTTTTTATCAATTTTCGCTCTCTTCAACACCGCAATGCAGCCCTTCGGCTTAGAACAAAACTCAAAGGCACTTTCATTTATATGGATGATGATTTGACAAATACCCAATGGTTAGCAAGGAAAAAGATTATTCACGAGGCAAAAGAAAAAGGGCAAAAGGTCGTTTTTATTGACGACAAACCAAGGTATTTCGACCTCCTCTCACACTAGGAACTTGGGGCTCCCGGGTTTAGGAGCTGCCCGAGATCCCCTACCATGTTGAGACTTGGCTTCTGGAATTGCAATGGTTTTTTATCATCATCATCGGCAGGAAATTCTACTGATTTTATAAGCAAATGTGACATTTTGTTGTTGGCTGAAACCCATGAGTCCTTATATCATCCTCTTCCACATATACAGGATTACTCTTGGCATTCTGTTTTTCGCCCATTTGTGAGGGGAAAAACTTGTCGTGGATCTGGCAGAGTAGCTTGTTTATACAGAGACACCGCAGTTAATATGGTTAAGCAAGATCCATATGCTCGATATATATGGCTACATACTATTGGTTCATTATTGGGATTACCTCAGGACATTTATATGGCTGTATGTTACTTTGCTCCACAGACTTCGGCGTTTGCTGAATTTGGTGGGGACCCATTTCAGGCACTCTCAGATGATATTGCTGTTTTTTCTCAGCAGGGCTACATTTTATTAGCAGGAGATTTCAACACCCGTACTAGCTCCGGACAGACAGAATTTCATGCAGATACTGACTTTCTTCGGCTTCATCCTCTGGATATGGGACTTGATCGAGTATCACAGGATGCACACACTTCAGTTACATCTTTTGGAGAGCAGTTGATTACTCTTGCGGAGACACATTCTCTTGCCATCTTGAATGGCCTCACACAGTGGCCTTCCTCATCAGCGTTTACATGTTATCCTCATGGTGGAGGACAGAGTGTAGTTGACTACTTTATTGGATCACCTGCTTTGATCCCTCACATCTCTGATTTCTCCATTACACCTCCTACCATTTCTGATCACTCACTCCTACGCCTCTCATTTGGTCACATAACCCCGTCTTCTAAAGTTCCACGATCCTCTTCTACTAACAAACGTGTTCCTTTTACTCACTCTGGACTCGCCAACTACACCACAACCCTGTCCCAACTACTTACTAACTTCCCTTTCACGGCATCAGTTGAGCAACAAGCCACTTTTCTCTCTAAATCCCTCTTATCGGTGGCGTCCTCATCTTTCCCCACCAAGACGATATCATCTC
Source organism: Diphasiastrum complanatum (assembly GCA_029204225.1). Taxonomy (NCBI): domain Eukaryota; kingdom Viridiplantae; phylum Streptophyta; class Lycopodiopsida; order Lycopodiales; family Lycopodiaceae; genus Diphasiastrum; species Diphasiastrum complanatum. The sequence continues at coordinate 50,985,819 of CM055097.1, forward strand.
ATAGACGTGTTCACAACCACTGTTATGATGCAGAATGTTGCTCTTTTCACAAACATGTGGTATATGCCAGATTACACTCCCCTAGAACACTCAAACAACACCAGAAGAAGTATCATAAAGCCACCAGAACAAAGAAGATAACATACCTACAATCACTCTGCTAAAGGTTGATCGACTCTTTAGATTCCCCTTCCTCCTTTTTCTGAAAACATTTCACCAGATCCTCTTCACCTTTGGCCCCTATAGCAACCGAATCTTGGGTCGAATTTGCCACAAAACTTTATACCCTAGACTCCCCTCCTACCTTACTCTCACCACGACCTGCCTGCTGCACGCTTTTTACTTCACACGTGGTTGAAAATGCCATTAACCATGCCAAACTTCATAAAGCCACTGACTATGATTCTCTAAACGTGGATTTCCTAACACCTGTAGCACATCTTATCTCACCCTCTATTGCTCACGCGTTTAACACTGCTGTGACCTCTGGTTTTCCTATCGCATGGTGTACTAATATCATTCATCCCATTCTTAAGGCAGGTGATCCCATAAATGTAGAAACTAACGTACTATTATGATTGGTCAAACTTTGGCTAAGATTTATGGTTCCATTTTATAGACGGTTACTGGATCTTTGTTGAGACTGAGGATTTACATGCTATGGGTCAGGCTGGGTTCAGACCAGGATACTCTACCTTAGATCAGATTTTCATTTTGAGATGCATCATTGAGGAGGCACGACATCAGAGACAGAGAGTTTTTTGTTGCTTTGTGGACTTCCGCAAAGCTTTTGACTCAGTTCCGAGACATCTCCTTTTCCAGAGATTATCTTCATTGAATCACTTGGCTTACAGACGAGACTATTGACTCGATCATTACTTTATATGAGCGAGTTTGGGCACGGTTCAGGGATGGTAGTGGTTGGTCCCCGCTGATCCATTCTACCATTGGAGTGAAGCAGGGCTGCCCCTTATCTCCTACTCTCTTTGCACTATATATTGATGACCTCGAGCGGATTATTCGAGAGGAAGGTGGAGAGGGCTATCCCTTAGCAGATATTATTATCCCCATTCTCCTATATGCTGATGATGTGGTTCTTCTCTCATCCTCTGCAGCTGGCTTACAGAGACACCTTTCTGCTTTACATCACTTCTGTCAGCTTTGGGGATTGACGGTTAATACTAAGAAGACCAAAATTATGGTGTTCAACACCAATAGACAGCATATGAGAGATCTGACCTTCTATTATAACGGGCTGCCGATCGAGATTGTGACCTCTTACACTCATTTGGGAGTACTTTTTTCTGGTCTGCTACTCACATTCCGACCGGCAGCCCTCACCAGACTCCGTAAGGGGCATACTTCTCTTGTTCATATGGAGAGATTTTGTTCCACATATTATGTACAGGACCCTGCTATCAGATGCTTACTATTTTCTACCACTGTCTCCCCGGTTGTTATATACTCTGCTGAGACTTGGTGTTCGGATTTATCACGTGGTGATACTTACTCGTATCCAGATTCTCATGCTTAGCAGGATGATTAGGGCTAAGCCCTCGGTGCCACATGATATCATATTAGCGGAGTTTGCTTCCCCTCCCCTGGTTATCTTACTTGGAGGGATCCCTCCAAGTATCACCACGTGATACTTGGAGGGATCTTGCTCGTATCCAGATTCTCATGCTTAGGAGGATGATTAGGGCTAAGCCCTCGGTGCCACATGATAATATTAGCGGAGGTCGCTTCCAGTCCCCTAGTTATCGGTGCTATGTTTCAGATCATTACCTTTCTTCACAGGATATCAGAGTTAGACACTTCCAAATATATTGTTGCTGCTCTCACTTCATCACGCACCATTGCTGGACAGGGGGCCAAGCATTCTTGGTTTGGCAGTGTCTCAGCCCTTCTTCGGACTTGGGGCTTATCCGTACTTGATCTTCCGAGCGGGACCCATGCTTATATCAGACAACATATTTATCGTAGCTACATACGCACTATATGGTCACAGCCTGACCCTGACAAGGTCAAGATACATTTCTATGGCACACATCTACTACGATTGGATACTACGGGTAGCCCTGTCCTTCTAGCATATCTTACACAGCCATTATCTTTTGGACTGCGGTACCGTATGGGACAGCTCCGAGTCTCTTCTCATCAGCTGGCTATTGAGACGGGTAGATACACGGACACTCCTAGATTGCAGAGGATATGTCAGATGGAGGATGAGTTCCATTTCATCTTTCGCTCTCCAGTATATTATGAGATCAGGGGGCGTTACCATTCTTTATACAGAGATACCCCTCTCACGTTGCGATCGTTCCTTGAGTATCCAGACTCCAGATGTGTAGGTCTTCTATTGAGAGAGATGTATACTCTACGAGCTTCACTTCTACCTACCACAGATATGGATCACAGCCAGGTCATATTACCCAGTTTTTCCAGAAGCAAGACAGAGAGGATATTTCTGTTTTGGATTTTGAAGTCCCCACTCGGAGATCGAAGACACAAAGAGTCTCACATACTTCTGCTAGTTCCAGGATCACCAAATCTTCACGGGCTTCTCGCCAGTCTACAGCACGCTCCACTACTACTATCACTCATTATTTTCAGCTTACTCGTAGCTAGCCTCCTCCGCAGGCAAGTGGTTAAGCTCTTGCATTGTACCCTCGCAAGCTGGTGGTCAAGCTTGGATACTTCTTCTTAGAGATAGCGAGATAGATATGCTAGTTTCTTGTCTTCTTTTCTTTTTACTAGTACATAAGTCCGTATGCGGACAATGCTCCTCACTTTTCATCAAAACAATCGGTAGGTGTGAGTTCCTTGTTCAAGTTGCTTTCTGTTTTCACTTCCATGTCCTGCTAATTGTAGGCAAATATTGTTTTGAAGCTGACATATGCAAATACGTAGTCAAAGAGTTGTTGTTTTTTACTATCTTGAGTTCATTTCAATGAAATTAAAGGCATATGATTTGTCTAACATCTCAACAAAGAAAATGTCTAGAAATTTTACCTTTTGGAAGTAAATTTTGTACTCGTCATGCATGTGTTTCGGATGTCGTTGTGTTGTCTAAAAATAAGTTGCATTTTGAAAGAGAATAGCAAACAACGAAATACAATAGCATAATCTATGTCTCTACTAAAGATGGAATTGCCATTGCCAAAAGAGACATGCAATCAAGTACTTAGTAATTACAAAAATTAGATGTTCACGTGTTTCGAAAAATTTTCAGAATGCTCAAGACGAGCAATAATTAAGAACGATGTCCAAACTGAAATATTTGACAGTTGTTGACATCTTTTAGGTAATTTTGATGCTACTGACAAGGTTGTTTAAGTGAGTCTAGATATTATTCTTGTTGAGGAAATCATTCTTTTCATAAATATAGAATGAAAAATCATTGTTTGAAAGAACATTGATTGAGCTTCGTACAACATTTGCGATCTTTCCACAATGTTAGTGTATGTTAAGAAAAGTCAGTTGTTAGAGAGCCATCTTTTTGTTCAAATCAGAGTTGCAGCGGATCGCGATCTGCTGCAACCACGTTCGGGATCGCGCAATCCGGAACGCTGGCGATCTGGGTCCAGAAACGTGGTCCTGGTTCGCAAAAAAATTTGCATCTTTTTTTTCACATATCTGATAGCTGATTCTAAGACGCACGTTCTGTGAAGTAATTTCTGAAGAGACTATCAGAAGAGAGTCGAGACAAAATCACGCTTTTCCAAATATTTGCTTTTGAAATCAGAAATCAGTTTTGCATTTGAGATATTTGCTTTTCCAATAGATATTAGAAATCAGTTTTGAAATGGAGTTCTGATGTCAATGGTTTGCAGATCTACTGATCCCGTTTTCTATTAGAAAACGATAGGCAGAGTTAGAAGGAGCCTTTCTTAGACTGGCGGGAATTGTATGCTTCTTGTGGAATAGCTGAAACCATCTACTGATGTCCAGATTTCGGAAACCATCTGAAAATGTAGCCATTTGAAACCATCTACTGATGTCCATATTTCTGATGAATGTAGCTTGATGAATGCAGCCATCTGAAACCAACCAACAGATCTGCATAGCAAGTTTTGCTTGCTCCAAGCATTGATTTCTAAGCGAGTTTTGGAGGTGATTTCATAGAGGAGGCTTTCTAGCATTTAAGGAGAGGGAAGATCAGAGTTTTGGGGACTCTTAAAGGCTGTTCTAAGGTGTAGTAGGCACCTCCTAAAGTGATTTAGGTTCAGTCCAACCATTGCTTGACTTATGCACCAAATTAGATCAATTTTTCATCAATTTTGATCATTTTTTGCTTGTGATTGGATAGTAGATTGTGTTGCATCCTCATTAAGTTCCATTTAGATCTTTTACAAGTGATTTTGGAAGTATATTAGGTTGCTGAAATTCACTCTTGATCAGATCATTTGGAAGCTTTAATGTTCTTTATAGAAAGAGGGGCAATTCTACTAGTATTGTCTACTTCAATCAAGCAAGTGCATTGTTTCTAGTATTCTATGATTTGATTTTGTTAGAGATCATTCTTAGATCTTTATAGGAAGTCTATTACTGATCTTTTCAGGTCCCTAAGAAGTGGGATAAGGTAGACCTTCAATCAAATCAATAGAAGTAACCTTCATTTGTGTCAAGTCCTTGATTAGGAGACTAGATGGCATCTATAAATGCATATTGCTTTTTTGATATCCTTTCACATGATACCCATATTGGCAACTTTCCAAAAAAAAAAATTGCGATCCGGGAAACCCTAACAGGAATTCCCGGATCGCGTTTCAGAACGGAACATGCATCTCTGGTTCAAATATAACATGGCAAAAGAAGAGATGGTGATTTCCCTCTCAAAATTATAAACTAGGATATTCGCCCTTTCTCCCAAATCCTCTATATCGCAGCCAACGAGGACAGCAAAAAGGCCGCTACTGTGCCTGGCATCCACCTCTTTGCAAACTGCTCACAGTAGCATGCACTTCAAATGTTTATCAGAAAAGAAAACTGCCTGATTGCACTTCTCCGTACACTATCTATGAATAGCGGCAATATCCTCTATATCGGAGCAAACTGGTCGATTTAGAAATTCGCATGCACAACTTTCTATTTATGATGTATGAAATCATAGCCCTTGATTTCCATACATACCTACACTCCAGAACATGCCATGTGGCTCTTCTCTTTGAACGCATAGCTTCAATTCAAGTATAGGACAAAATTGTAAATACAACCACTCAAAAGTGCAAACCTCAAACTGCAAGAAAGTTTTCTTTCAAAATTTAAATCGTAACACTGTAGATTCAAAAGAAGAAATTACTCTTTAACTAGACTTTGCAATGCCAACTATATCAGCATGTACCAATTCAAGCAAGACTTGAACATTAGTTAGCTGACTCCAAGGTGCTCCTATTAAATATGGTAGCCCTCAGCTTGAAGCATGATACAGCAGGAACTAAAGTTTCGAGGTGGCCACTGCCTTCTGGTCACACAATGTTTGTAGGCCAGCTTCAGAAAAATGCGTGATCAGTGCCTGGAGCCTTTCCTCATGCATGCTATAGGTCATTTAACGCACCCATATTTGTACTTTCTTGTTTCCAAATATCAGCTCATCTGGTGCACAAAGGAGTGAGAACAAGCAATTTCCGTAAATGCTGTCAGGAACCGCCAAAATTTCGTATTTGAACTTCTGACTCATTGTTCTCCTCACTCTAAGTTCGGATTATTTCATGCATAGGTTCACTGGAAGTGCTCCCCTTAAATGTTCTTAAGGGGGGCACTGTGTTATGTTCCTAGTCATTGTACTAAGTAGCTACTGCCATGAATGAGGAATCCTTATTTCCGATGTGTGGTTTAGCCCTTAGGTATTCGTTATACTTAGTTGATTAATTCACATGGAAATGACCCCACTATCAATCTTGCATGGGCTAATAGGGCTACACGGTTACAGTAAAGAGAGTGAGCCACGTAGGGAGGGCGTGGAGAGGCTAAGAAGCGTTCTTGGTTCCTTTGCTCGTTTCTCTCAATCATTCTTCATTCCTTTGCTTAGGAAGTGCTTGCTCATTTTCCAATTCATGTCTATTTAAGAGTCAATCATTTCCCTAAACGATTAAGGATGAGAAATTCATGGCATCAAGATGTCAACAACATCCTCTCACGAAACAAACTCAGTGTCTATGATTCAAGAACTTGGAAGTAGAGAATAGTAGGTTATATCAAAGGATTCAAGAGCTTGAAAAGGCTAATAGCACTGGAAGTTATTCCCATATAAAACCTCCTTCCAATTATGCAAATGGTAAGTCATCAAAATCATAATGCTCTCAAAGGTCAACTGAGAAGGAAAAATTCTTTGAATTTGGGAAAAAACATTAAGTATAATTAGAATGACAATTGTATGAATCTAAACATTCTATTAGCCTAGATAAGGGACTTAGATATTCATTTCGTAGATGAAGGATATTCATAAAGAGCCCAGTTGCAATTTGCAATACAATATTTAGAGAAAAGGGCTTTTTCTTTGGTGGGCTGCAATGAGATCTGAAGGCACAACATCAATCACTTGGAAAGGACTCAAATCTCCTATAAGGAGCGCATTCTTACTACGAAGTTCAAGTTGTATATGTCGATACAATGGGACACATTTTTGCCATGACAAGATAAGAACGTACTTGAGTATGTTGATTATTTTTTGAGTATGCTTGTGAAAATTCAAACTTTTTGGCCGCAAAAATGAAATGGAGTTGAAACACAACTTTCAAGCTTGTTTAAGATATTCCATTCAAGCCTACTACTCTAGGCAATACTATTTATATAGAAAAATAAGATGAGGACCGAGGACACCATTTGCAAGCCTACTACCTTGGGCAATACTATTTATATAGCAAAGAAGATAGAAAGCAGCATCTTGGAAATGTACAAAAGTATAAACCTGAGGATAAGAGTAAAAATGGAAATTTTTTGTAATCAAACACACAAAAACTAAAGATACTAGCTAGAGTTGTTCAAGAAATGTATAAGTGGATTCTCCAAGAACACGAGCAACTCAAGAAAGAGATAAGTGGACAACAATGACACATCTTGATCAACTGTCTCTCTCTAAAAAGCACTATTAGGGTGAAAAGACGTTAAAACAACGAGTATTTGATAAATCATTCAAGCTTACTTGCTAATCTTTGAGGATGTGACCACACCTAATTTCGACAAAATTAAGCTCTATGCTAGCACGAGGTGTTCTCTTTTTTCATGTTAATCGATAAGTTCTTAATATGCATTGTTAAAATTTCAAGAGACGGGATTAATTTGAAGATGTTCAACATAAGTATGAACCTCACCTCAATTGACAAATGTGTGAGGGTAAGATAAGAAGTATTGTTGCTTTTCATCAACTACAAAATCTAGAGACATGCAATAGTGGGGTACTCATTGCTTAAGAAAGATCCGAGAATGGGAGAACCAACGAAGGTTGATGAAGAATTTCTTAGAGATGGCAAAGAAGAATGGGTTGAATTAGAATTGCTTAGTTTCAATGGGAATTTTTTCCATGTCAAAAAAATGATGACTGCAAGTTGTTTTCATTCCACGAAACTACTTTTGAATACACATATCTCTTTTCTAAGTGGACATCTTAGTACTGAAACTTTACAAAGCTTTAGGAGCAAGTGTAATTTTCCTAGATGAACGAGTAAGAGCATAACCTAGTGGATGGAAATGTGCCCCAAGACTTCGAGATAAGAAGCTAAAACTTCTACAACTGAACTTTGAAAACCAATCAGACTTCATTGGGTAGTAACTATAAACACAGACTAAAAGGGTTCGACTATTAATAAATTAAAGGAAGGGGTATGACCCAGAGTTGTGCGAGTTGCGATGGCAATATAGGAGTCCTTAAGAAACTCTAACCTTAATTATGATTGTTACGCTACTTAGATTTTTGTGGATCTTTTGAGCTGGTTTATTATCAATAACATTCATTATGGTGATTGAATACGTGAATGTATGTAAATATGCATGTCTTATTGTATGCCATTACTTTGCAGTGCACTACATTGTTCAATGTCAACCTTTGCGTTACATAATGACCTACAAAGAAGATACATGCTTTTTGCTTTCCATGTGCTTGGTTAGCATCGATCTTGTGAACTTCTACTATTGTTTTTGTAAGATTGTAGAATTCACCAGAATGTCAAAGGGTATATGCATTTACTACACATCACAAAGTTGAAGAGCAAGATATATCAAAGCCCATGAATAAAAGATGAATTGAGAGCATGATGTATCAAGCATATTTATTGGAGAATTGTGCATTTCGTTCAACAATAATATGATCATTTGAGTGGCTTTACTTGTTCTCTATTGTTCTATAAACATTAACATCCATTTCCTATCAAGGAGCATTTTATTCTCTACAATGCCTTATTTGTTAGGAGATCAAAGGGAGATATCATTGTATCTTTCATGATCAGCTAGTCATACTTCGCTCATTCATATGCTATGATGATCAGTGATGATACTATCCTTAGCTACGTACATCTTGTTATGAAGTATAATGGGTGTGAGTGCAACCACAAAAGCAATAGTACTTAAACAATTTTATTCATATAAGAAAACAAATCCAACATAGTACCTTTGCCAGCTCTTTTCAAAGTGGACTCATGAGCCAAAATAATAGCTTGAGGATTTTGTTGTTGCACAATAGTCAATCCTGTATCAAGTTAGCAACATACAAACTTAGATAACATCAACTTCTTGCTAATATTCAAATGACTATCCTAATTCAAAAAAACCAAGGATACAAAAAGGCAAATGCATGCATTTCATGTCTGAGTTACGTTATCCTTCATAATAGCTCTCAAATTGCAGCTCACATACAATGCCAGAATCACCTATAATGATAGTATCAAAGGCTTGCATTTCAACTTCTATTGAAAACTGTATCTAGGAAGGCATACCTTGGTTTTCCATTTTCATTTAGCTTTGTAACTATAGCCTAAGCCTCAAGAAACTAGAAATTCTAAAGAGTCTTCTTATGAAACTCCTATTTCATGATTCTTAGGCTAAGTCTAGCATTCATGAAGAAGCTTCATGCTATGCAATTTCTTGTAACCACTAAAAGTTCATGTAAGAAAAAACTCTTCCAAGATGCTCAATTTGGCCCAAAGTGAGATATAAGGGAATATAAGGGACTTTAGGGACTTTTGGGAATATAAGGGACTTTAGGGGCCCAAATTTGCTTGATAAGCCTCCATATATTCAAGATCCTGATTGCATGTCCGAAACCATTGCTACTAACAAACACATTCTCCTTGACATTTCCCCAACTTCAAAAATTGATACAGAATTGCTTCAAGAATGAAAATGTCACTATGCATTGTACAGGTCACTATATGGCCGATTGTAGCATTTAGGGTTTTGGCCATAAATGGGAAGTAGAGCCGAACCTTTTAAACTACCTGTATGAAACCCTTAAAGCCACATGCAACCCAGCCAAAGGATGCTAAAAGAGTGCATATATCCGACCTCCCAATAGGTTCTCATGAGTATATCAAGCGTTCCATTTATTGTGCGTATCTTCGACATACCTAGCAGGGACAATTGGGTGTTAAACCCGACTTCGACTGGACTCACTTCTTAGAGATTGATGTATCGGGCTTCCCAATCCAGCCACAGACTATGGGTTATCACATTGTTTGAGATTCACAATGGGACAGATTAGAGTATCTTCACATCAACTTGAGGTTGAGACAGGATGCTTCCAAGGTACCTCACCGGATATGCCGGATATGTTACTAGGAGAGGTCGAGACTGTGGAGCATTTGATCTTCAGATGTCCTACTTATTATGAGATACGTGGTCCATATTACTGCTTATTCAAAAACTCACCTACTACTTTATGTTCTCTCATCGCCTATGAGGATCCTCGGTGTGTAGCCCTTATGTTACATGAGATGTCCCTGATGCGAAAGCCTTTGCTCAGCCAAATATTCATGATACACAGACTCAAATTACAGCTTTCTTCTCTAGGAGGAGATCTCGGGTGGATACAAAGACAGATGATGAGGATATTCATATTCCTGTGAGAGATCGACATCGCTAGTGTATTCTCGTTATGTTCATATTCATATTCTCGTTATGTTCATTATCTATGGTCGAGACAGAGAAGCATTTCCTTTTCACGTGTCCAGTTTACTATGAGATCAGAGGGCGATATCATTGCCTTTTTGTCAGACACCAGTTACATTACGGTCCCTCATCTCATATGAGGACCCTAGATGTGTGGCCCTTATGATACGTGAGATGTCCCTCCTGCGTCAGGACCTATGTCAGACAGCTCAGCACACCTATCCAATCACACAGTCTCAGATTACATCCTTCTTCTCTCGCCGGAGATCACGTCCTGATGCAGACATGACTGACAGCGATTGCGACGACATTTCCAGACCTAGGATGCAGAGACGACGCAACACCCAGCCTCAGGCGGTCACGAGAGTTACACGCCCCACTAGACCTCTTACATAGAGACACACTATACATGCTCCTGTTCACAGGCGACATCAGCGGGCTCCTGCACTTCCTCATGCTACAGCTCGCATTACATCCTTCTGTTAGAAATAAATGACTATGCTAAAGTTAATCCATAGGTTACTTTGACCCAAAAGGTCAAGATTTGTGTAACCATGGGTATTTAGTTATTTAGGCCATCTTAAGTTTGTCTTAAGTTCAGTTAGACCCAATTTTGGTCATGTACTGACTCGTGGGTCCTTAGGGGTCTAATTTTGTTTAGGGGCCCTATCTTGATTTGGGGGTGCCCTACATTTAGTAAGTGGTTAACCTTAGGGTTTGGTGGCATTTGGTCACATCCAGGTAGAGTACTTAGATGCTCATTGTGTATTCCATTTTTTCAGTTTGGCTAAGCATTGCTCTCCATTGCTCTTGTTGTTGTTTTCTCTCTCTCTCTCTCTCTCTCTCTCTCTCTCTCTCTCTCTCTCTCTCTCTCTCTCTCTCTCTTAGAGTTAAGCGCCCAGCCTCTTCTCTCTTGTTTTCTGTGGAGATTGATTGATAACTAGATCTTGGTGACTTGACTCTTGCTTTCCTACAGCTTCTACAGCGCCAATACAAACCTGGCATCTTGACATGGATACATTTGACTACCATGCATAGACATTCTCACTTATGTAGTTATCTTAACTTGCACTAGATGTTTTTTCTTTATTACAGTTTTGGAGTCGTTTTATACGCTCCACGGTTACCACATACTTGACATGTATTTCCTTAGTCTTATATGCCTTTTGGCATGGAAAAGACATTAATAAAGCTTCTCTTCTCTTCTCTTATCTTCGCTTCGCTTCGCTTCGCTTCGCTCCGCTGCGCTCTCTTCTCTCTCTCTCTCTCTCTCTCTCTCTCTCTCTCTCTCTCTCTCTCTCTCTCTCTCTCTCTCTCTCTCTCTCTCTCTCTCCTCTCTCTCTCTCTCTCTCTCTCTCTCTCTCTCTCTCTCTCTCTCTCTCTCTCTCTCTACAGATGACCCATTGCTAAGTGGCCAGGTATCGTGGGTCTCCACAGATCAGGAGCCTCCATTGCGAGTCTCCACAGTTGACACATCGCTAACCAGCCAGGTATCGCGGGTCTCTACACCATCGCTAACTGGCCAGGTCTCTCCACCGCGGGTCTCCACTGATGAAACCAACTCCATCGCTCCACCAGCTCCACTGATATAACCAGCTCCAGCTCTGATATCGTCCACCAGCGCTGCATCTGGCTCCAGCATCGATGCAGATCCATTGTCTCCTAGCGCTACAGCTGCTCCTCTATCCACCAGCGCTCCAGATTCCAATGATACCAAAGTCTCTTTCTCATTGTCCACCAGCGCTACAGAGGCACTAACCTTTGTTTCCAATCAGTATGCCAATGCTCCCAATGTTGCTCAGAGTCCTAGAGATGGCACTGTTGTGGTTACAGATGGAATCATATGCGGTATGGAAGATGAGACAGTGTTGCCTACAGTCCATACTCCTTGCCATCCACCTGCTCACTCCTCTTTCTTGATACCTGAGATCTATACACCTGCCAAGTCATTCGAGCAATACCTTTTCTCCTACATCGAGCAAATAAAAAACGAATCCACCTCTCTACGGAAAGAAATGGGACAGCTTCAAACGGTCATTTACACTATGGCTATTTGAACGAGAAATCATGTTAGCCCGCATTACTTCTTTGGAGGCAGTAATAAGTAACCAAGGAGAACCTACTAAGATTCAAGAGTTGGAAGAGAAGATAGAGCAACATAAGGCTGAGACAAAATCGTGGGCTTCTCTATTCAAGGAGGATGTTAGGGAGGGTACACCATCCTTCAACCGAGTCATTTCGGCCACCATATCCAAGGAGCGAATGCGAGAATATAAAGCCCTGAATATTAGGGTCCACGGAGTTGAAGACACCACCGATCCAATGACTGAAGCAGCCAGCTTTCTCTCAAGCACACTCTCCCATCACCCCGAAGGGTTGGATAGAGCTTGGAGAACCAAGAGAGACCCCTCTACACTCATAGTTCGCTTCACGAATCTGGTAGTGAGACGGGCAACTCTCAAACTGCGGGCCAAGCTTAGAGGTACACTTATATTTATGGATGATGATCTCACTCCCATGCAAGTTGCGGATTGGAAAAAAGCATTCATTGAGGCAAAAGCTTTGGGGAAGAGGGTAATTTATCGGGATGGCAAGGCTCGATACATTGATCCTCCGAATTCTGACAAATAGGGATTAAGGCCCCTCGGACTAAGCGATTCGGGGGGTCCTCCTCGAGCATTGCGGTTGAGGCTATGGAACTGCAATGGCATTCACTCTTCGGCTATTGTCGGTGATTTTAGAGACTTTTGTGCGGAGGGTGATCTCTTCCTATTCACAGAGACACATGAGAGTCCGGAAAGAGGTCTACCTGTTGTTACGGGTTTTTGCTGGTACTCTACACATCGGCGGTCGACGAGAGCATTGACAGATCGGGGTTCCGGGGTGGCATGCTTAGTCCGCGACTTCATTCGGCCTTGGGTCGAGTTGGTGCATACAGATGAGCGAGCTCGCTATATTTGGATTCGGGTGGACCGGACTTTGATGGGATTGACCCGTGACCTCTTTCTGGCCATTTGTTATTTTCCACCAGACACCTCAGTTTTCACAGCAGATGAGGAGTCACCTTACATGGATATCTCTTCAGACATTATCCGATATGAGGAGCGGGGTTATGTTCTTTTAGCTGGCAACTTTAATGCCAGGACTGGATCCAGGCAGACAGAGTTCCATAGAGGAGAGGATGATCCACAGCGGATACATGCTTTAGACTGGGATGATCTTGGCCTCCGGCGACGATCAGCAGATGCAGAAAGTCCAGTTACTGCATACGGAGGGAGAGAGGGAGAGCAGATGCTTCAGTTGGGCGAGGCTCATGGATTAGCCATTTATAATAGCTTATTGCAGTGGCCTGATTCAGGTGACTTTACTTGTTTTCCACACAGTGGAGGGAGTACTGTTGTTGACTATTTCATGGGATTGTCGTCTCTTCTCCCCTACATTTCATCTTTCCTGGTTCACCGTACCACTTTGTCTGACCACTCATACCTCTCTCTCTCTATTGGCCTTCTTCACACCCCATGTACTAATACCCTAACTCCTGGCAACAAAACAGTGTACTGCTATCATCCTCAAAACACCCCCAGGTACAGAGAAGCATTATCTGACCTCCTGACTCATTTCCCTTACGACGATACTTTGACGGACCAGTCTCTTTTTTTTGTCCGGACCTTGCATACCGCTGCATCCCTTGCTTTTCCATCTCCACGGCCCAAGCACTTACGACATAATCAACCACACAACCCCTGGTTTGACCACGAGTGTAACCAACTTCATCTGGACTTGATTTATGCACGCTGCCACCTTCCCCATATGGTAAAGGACTTATCCCGTGTATACCGTAGAACCACCCGAAAAAAGAAAATTACTTACGAAATCGGCCAGGGGAAGAAGATGATGGACCTTCTCTTTAGCTCCTCGTCGCGATCATTTTGGCAAAAATTCCTCTCACGGGCACCTTCACCCCAAATCACAGATCTTAGCACATGGGTAACCTATGCCACATCGTTGTACACTGTTCCTGACACCCCTCCACTTCCTACACATCCCTAGACACGTACTTCTGATATATTCTCTCCAGCCATAGTAGAAGAGGCCATTGACCGATTAAATCTACATAAGGCCAAAGATATTGATGATCTAGAAGCTGAACTTTTGAAACAAGTTGCTGACATTCTCTCACCTTTCCTCTCTCTCCTCTTTAACAGCTCTATCACATCTGGTTTCCCCTCCACCTGGTCCACAAACCTTATCCATCCTACCCATAAAGGCGATGATCCCATGAAAGCCGACAACTATCGTACCATCATGATCAGTCACCTCTTTGCCAAGGTTTATGGTTCTATTCTTCAGTCAGAGATCAGTACAGAGATGGATACCCGAGCACTGCATGCCATAGGTCAGGCAGGTTTCAGGCCAGGATATACCACATCAGATCATATTTTCACCCTGAGAACCATCATTGAGGAAGCTAAGGCCAGGAGAGAGCGTGTATACTGCTGCTTTGTGGATTTCCGCAAGGCCTTTGACTCTGTGCCTCGACATCTACTTATACAAAGACTTCGGGACCGTGGCCTCCAAGAGGATATCATACAAGCAGTTGTGGCATTGTACAGACGAGTTATTGGTCGTATCCGAGTATCAGGAGTTGTATCACCAGAGATAGAGAGTACCATTGGGGTTAAGCAAGGATGTCCTCTCTCTCCTACACTCTTTGGTTTATATATAGACGAGCTTGAGCAGGTTATACAGACAGAGGGAGGTGAGGGGTGCACATTGGGTGACCTCGTTATCGCTATTATATGCTGATGATGTGGTTTTGCTTTCGAGGACGAGGGAAGGTTTGCAGCGGCATCTTGACATGCTTCACTCTTTTTGTACTCAGTGGGGATTATCAGTGAATGTGGCCAAAACCAAAGTTATGGTATTTAACACCTCCAGATCCTTCATGATGCGACAGGTGCTGTTATGGGAGAAGCATCCACTTGAGGTAGTTGACTCCTACACATACCTAGGGGTGGTATTTCCTGGTCCCACTTTCAGCATGCGACAGGCGGCATTTTCCCGACTACGGAAGGGTTATGCATTGTTGGTAGAGTTGGAGAGATTATGTTTCAGCTCAAATGTTAGAGATGCAACTAGTAAGTGCCGACTCTTTGACACTATGGTCGTTCCCTCAGCTCTATATGCATCAGAGACATGGAGTGCTGGCTTGACGGCTACCAAGTGGGCGCGCATCTCACGACTTCAGATTCATATGCTCTCTCAGATGATACGGGCTAAGCCCTCTATCCCACATCATATTATATTGGCAGAGTTTGCTGTCCCCCCTATTCAGATAGAGGCACTGTTCCATATTGTCACATTCATACAGCGCCTAGAGGATCTCCAGGGTAGAGGCACACACTATGCTGCAGCAGCTGTTTCGTCCTCCCAGCATCTACACTCTAAGGGACACTCCTTTTCGTGGTATTCCCAGGCCTGTCGTCTCCTCTCCACACTGAGTATTCACATTACGGATCTACCAGCTGGTACTCATCAGTATATTAGAGGATACTTATATAGGGCATATCTTCAGAGCACTTGGCAGGATTCATTTGGGGTGAAGATGGAGTTTTATTGGACACATTTTCTATCCCGGGATCCTGCTGGGTATTCCATTGTACCCAGATACCTAGTGGACAGTATCTCACACAGACTGCGGATAGTGATGGGTCAGTTCCAGGTTTCCTCTCACCAGTTAGCCATTGAGACTGGCAGATACAGGGGCATCCTACATGATACAGGGGCATACAACACCAATCATCTACTCGACGACAGAGAGACGAAGCTTGCACAGAGACAGTGCCACATCATACTTTACATCATTTTTTCTCACAAGCAGAGAGACATCTATGATGCTTGACTCTCCTTGTGCATAGCACTATTTCCTGTTTTATTGTAATCTTGTTTCTTTTAGGGGGTTGAGCTTTCATGCTCCCATCGGGCACACTTGACATGTACCTTTTTTCAGTCCTATGTACCTTAGGATATTCCATGGACATGTACCTTAGGGTATTCCATGGACATTAATAAAAATCTTTCTCTCTCTCTCTCTCTCTCTCTCTCTCTCTCTCTCTCTCTCTCTCTCTCTCTCTCTCTCTCTCTCTCTCTCTCTCTCTCTCTCTCTCTCTCTCTCTCATGAATGGTACTCAACGTTATATTACTTTGCTTGGAATCACAAGCTTGGCATGGTATATTTTCTATCTAAGGTTTTTTTGGTGGGAAAAGTTTTAAAACCCCACTTTACATCATCTGATTGGGCCAATACTTCACGACTGCAGGTTCTCGTGCTATCTAGGATGATACGGGCTAAGCCATCTTTCCCACATCAGGTTATACTGACAGAATTCGCGGTTCCACCCATACAGCTATCCGCCATCTTCCTTATTCTATATATCTAGCGTATCATGATGCTACCCACAGATGAGCAGAGATACATAGAGACGGCACTTACCTCATCGCGGCATCTTTATGACCAGGGACATCGGCTATCATGGTTTTCTCAGGCCTCCCAGCTACTAGATACACTTGGCATTTCTATCACAGATCTTCCATCGGGCACCCATGAGTATATCAGACGTTTATGTTTGAATATTATATTTATCAAGTTTTCTCACTTAAAAACATCACTATTGACTATAAAATATCTTAATCGATTTTTTTACCACATTTTCTCACTTACGCCATGTTTTTTCATTCCTTCATGTTGTCATTGGTATTGGCCAGACTTGGCATTGTACTTCTTGACATTTAAAATTAGACATATGATAGGGAGCACGAGAATAAAGTGTAGAACAAGGAGGGTCACTGCTTGACATCCTGCAATAATGGTAGTGGTAGGCTAATAAAAAATATGCAACAACCTCCACACATAACGAATGAGTAGCAACAAGAGTAGCTTTTTATACGTGACAAAATATGATTTCTTAAGAAATAATGAGCATTTCTTGTATCATCCACAACATTGAAATCATGACCAACAATGTGCATGCGAAGCCAAATAGAACGAGGAGCAAGCTTGCGAGCCCAAGTAGCATCATAGCATGACACCTGTTAGCAAAGGCTAGAGTCACAGGAGGGTCATCAAACATAAAGGTCAGAGTCATCAATGTCCTCTCTATAGAGCATATTTGACTCGGACATGGCAGGGACAGTCCGGGGTCAAACCCAACTATTACAGGTGTTAGAGCCCAGTTATGGCTCTATCATGATCTTGGCATGGTCGGTTACCAAAGGGCCTGAGGCCTAGTATTGGCAAGGGTCGGTGACCGACGAGGACATCTGTCCCAAGTTGGAACTAGTGCGTCACGAGCATTGATCCAGTGTGGCCGCCTGACAAGCTGTCAGAGATGCAGTGTGTCTTGACCGTCGGGACCCTAGCCGTCAGTGACGAGATGCTAGCTGACAAGTAGTCGGGGTGATCAAGAGGGTCACAGGTCTTTGGCCGGGCACGGGGGTGGTACCCTATGAGTCACTCAGTATTCACAAGTCACAGGGGCCATGCATGCCAAGTGGACTGATCACCCACAGGTGGATGCCATGTGCCAGTTGACGGGAATAGCATGTAGAAGGACTCAAGGAGGGGGTGCCTATGGTTGGGAGGTTCATTCTACACACCAGTCTTCTAGGACTCACGAGCTTGGAGAGACTTGCTTGTGACAACAGGACACACTTTCTGGAGCTAGACACAATGGGATTTCCAGTTTTGCCACATTATCTCACCTTTGGACTATCTCACAGGCTTCGGTTTCTACTGGGCCAGTTCCAAGTGTCTTCACAACAATTGGCGATTGAGACTGGGCGCTTCCAAGGTACCCCACGGGAGGAGTGGCTTTGCCAGTTATGCTCATTATCCATGGTCGAGTCAAAGGAGCATTTCCTATTCACATGTCCAGTCTACTATGAGATCAGAGGGCGATATCATTGCCTTTTTCGTCAGACACCAGTTACACTACATTCCCTTGTCTCATATGAGGACCCTCGATGTGTGGCACTTATGATACGTGAGATGTCCCTCCTGGACCTATGTCAGACAGCTCAGCATACCTATCCTGACACACAGTCTCAGATTACATCCTTCTTCTCTCGAAGGAGATCACGCCCTGATGCAAAACATGACTGACAGCGATTGTCACGACATTCCCAAACCTAGGACGCCCAGCCTCAGGCGACCATGAGAGTTACACGCCACACCAGACCTCCTACACAGAGACGCACTATACTGTTATAATATTGAGAATAGAGATAGAAAGGATCGTTAAATCGAGGTTTAACAACCTGGGAATCCTCGATGGTCTTCTACAACTCAAAATAGATCAAAATCAGCAACATGCAAGCAAATACAGTGACATGCAACCAAATGTGGCTACATGCAAGCAATCTGAAAAATTCTAGATGCATGCATGCAACATGCATGGACTAGTACTTGCACATGCAAATGGAAATTGCTAGCAAATCGGGATGTCCTAGAGTATGTGAAAAACACAATTTTGGATACCAAAGTTTAGCGGAAGCTTGAGGATCTTGGATCTAATAAGCCCACAAGTTGTCTTGAGGCTTAAAAGACCACATGCAATTAACATGCATTGACATGCAAGAGCATTTCAGCAACATGCAAGAGCATGAACCATGCAAGGTCTAGGAATGGTGTAGGGTATTCCTAGACCCAAAACACTTGTAAAGAGATGGATCGGCTGGTTGGAAACATCTGATCCAGATCTGTATGTAGCTGTGACAGCAAGCTAAAAGATTCAACAAGATCATCAAAATGCATTAAAAACACTTTAGAAAGTGTATGGATAGATGTTCAATGATCTACGCAATTTGGATCACCAAATGATTAAGAATTATGATCCTAGAAAACGGCAGATTGGATCTATAATTCAGGACAACAAGAAGAACACTTTACAGTATGGAAAGAATAAAATGAAATGAACATATATAGAAGAGACAATACCATCGAGACATCAAGAACAAAAATGTAGAAAAGGGGGGGACTCTCCACCCTCTCCAATCGATTTCTCCACCACAAATGATCTCTCTTGGATACTCGATGGAGGAGTGGAGAGCCCCTTTTAAAAATTTTGTTGAGAATCAAGGTTACATTGCATGGTAGTAGGTGGATGAGTCAAGTAGAGTTCCTCTAGGTGTTTGCATGCATTCTCTCCATGCATGAGTCCCAAGGACCCACGAATTTCACCTAGAGAGAGATTAAAAATGTTAGGACCCAAGTAGACTCTTGCGTGTCAAGAGTTTGGACCCACCTTAAAATAATTTACTTAGGACCTTAGGAACCTAACTAATTAAATTAATTTTTTTAACTACCTTGGAGTTGCCAACATCTTGCAAGAAGGGTCTCCAACTTAAAATATACCTTGACTCTCGAGTTTTATGTTTTCTATTTTTTATTTCTTTTACATGGTGAACAAAATAACTAGGGGAATTTTTGTGAATGCTTACAAATGATAACAGCTCCCCCTTAAGCTGCACAAAAATTTCAGCACTTATCCAATTCCCATGGAAGGAAATGGTACTTCACCATGCACTTGTACCTCGGATTGATTGATGTTGGAAAGCCTAGCATCTCCTTGAGTTGTAGAGATTGTCTCTACTATGTAAGCAGCTCCATGCGGATTGAAGATGTCTTTGTCCTCCGACTCTTCTGAATTCTCAAAAGAGTATAAACTTCTTCTTTCCTCCATTTGCCTCATAATGAGATGATCAAAATAGGCATTCACTTTCTCTTGGGTGAGTAGATTTGGCCTTTGTAGGGAATAGTCTTCAGCTGCATCAAAGGTTTCTTCAACTTCAGATTTGATGTCAAGAGCTCCCCCTGAAGGATTGTTGTGCTTCATAAATGATTTTGATGCAAACACTCCAACATTTGGACATCAGCACTTTCAGATGCTGCCACATGCCTTAAATCGGTTTTGTCCTCAGAACGAGTAACTAGGGAAGACCCAATTTGTATGCTATTAACTCTTCCCATGAATCACTACCCTCAATTTGACCAACCAACCTAAGCAAGCACACAGAGATAGAACAATTTCTTTATTGTTTATCTCTGAGCCTGGTGAGTACTCATTCAGGGTCCAATGATACAATGAGCGATAAATTTTCCAAATGGGTAAAATCTTCAATACATCAAACTGTCATCATCATATAAAGTAAATTTACGTGATACACTGGATAACAGTCAACCAAACTTGAAGATTAAGTTTAAAAGCTAACAAATCAATCATTTAACTTTCACAATTACCCTGAAAATCAATCTTTAGTCTAACTTCAATATCAAATTAGTACTTAGAGATGGAATAATTCTCAAATTATTTGTCTCTACACTGAAGTACTATATCGACCTTTAGAAGTACACTAAGAGAGAAATTTTCCTATTGGGTTTGATTCTCACCAATCTATTAACATCACCTTCATGTAACCTCAATTTACATGAATCACTGGGTGAGTTCTCAACTTACATTGGAAATCAATGTTCAAAAGTTAAAGACCCAAAACAATTATAGTCCAAGACTATCCACAATTACTTGTAAATTTGTCATAAATACTCCTTGGTACAAATACACTTAGAATTTTTTCAGAAACTAGGGTACAAAACTCATCCAACCAAATCTCTAGGAGATTCATCAAGATAAAAATGACTTTAACTCAATCCTGAGTACCCCAGATACTATCTTGAGTTAAGTACTCTATTCCTAGCATCACATGCCAGAAAATAGCAGCCATTCAATCTTGGTAAACTTAACTGCTCCTAGTTAACCAGAGAATTTAGGCTGAAAAACAGTACACAAGCATTCCTTGACTACAATCTGTAAAGGTAAGCAAATTCCACATAAGTAAACAATTACTTAATGAAAATGCCTGTGAGATCCAAACAATCTCATGTTCCTACCACAACTCACTGAGAATCTTGCAACTCAACTACAAAAGAACTTTATTTCTCATGAGTAAATAACATATCTGGGAAATCTTTGAAGTGAATAACTCCACATCACAAGTTTTCCAACCATCTAACTCTTATAAACAAAATTTCTTCTACCAATCAGCCTACAACAGATCTTAGTGTACAAACCAAGATTAGGCTAACTTACACAGACATCTTTGGACATAGAGTTAAGATTAAAGCTTTATTGCACTGATCCAATCCATAACAAAATGGTAACAATCATTGAACCTTTATTTAATCTTTACCACTACTACCCATATTCATGAATATCTCACAGCTCTAATCCCAAAACCCCTTTAGTTCCAGATTACTCAAAATAATCACATAGAGAGTTCCTCTATTTCAAACTGGATAGTTCTACCATTGCACACATACAAGATTTTTCCCAAAATTAATGCAACTGGCTGATTCCTCGAAAGACTTATTCCTATCTTTTCTTCCCCTTTTTAAAAAGAAATTCCAAAATTTCAATTGAAAAGTTCTCAGGAGACAACGTATAAGATATCAAAGATTCGAAAAGTCAGTAATGAGTATCCAATACCATTACAAACCGGACTTTTTCCTCATAATCACAGAATATCTTATCCCGAATGATAGAAATATTACCTCTCAATAATCAACTATCAAACAGAGACTAACGTTAGAGTTCAGGAAACCTAAATTCCGAGGCATATTCAAAAATCTTATATGGAAGTACAATTTCATATGACTATAACAGTCCTTCAGAACAGATTTCTACCTGGAAGGAATTATATGAATCTCAATCTAATTGTCATGTATTAAGAAAGTTCTAAAGAGTAGAGATCTAATAAAATAGAGAAATAAATTTAAGGGCTTCCATATTTTGTAATTAATGAGATACCATTTAGGGATTGATCTATATCTCATTATTCCCAAAAATACCCTAAACAAAAACCAATGGACTTTGTTAGTATTACCATTTCAGCAGTCACTAACTCGGTAGAAAGAACTTATTTCTTTTACAATCATTATAGAGAAATACTCTATAACAGGAAAGAATCCAAATTACTAAATTCTCATATGGAACACCTTCCATCTGCTTTACTCTGCAAGATCCAAATCAAATTGCAAAACAGAGATGGTTCCATAAATGGGTTATCAGTCTTGCAACTACTTTTCCCTTATAATCATCGAATTCACAAAATTCTAATCCACATTGGGAAAAAGGAATCCAAATTCCTAGAGGCAGTCTTCTTAAATAATTCCCAATTTTATTCTCACTTGCAATTAGTTATACTTCAGGATTTGAATGTAAATAAAATAATTGGATCATTAAGACCAGCAATCATCTACATCTCAAACTTCCACTCTTTCTCCCCTTCCAAAAATGGTTCAGGTTAACAAAACCCCAAATTTGTACTAGGAAAAAGTTCAATTTGGTATCGCTAACATTAGCACTAATCACCCTGACAATTTTGATTTGTTCATTAAGTGCCGCACTTGATTCCTAGCAAATCCCCTATAGATCAGCATAGAAACTGTTCCACTAGATTTACATTATTCTTGGTCCTCATTGATCCCCAAAACAAGAAATGCCCCTTAATTGACATATTCACAAAATCTTCAACTAAAAGTGAAGGTTACATTGACCTTAAAGAACGGACCAATTACATCAGATTAAGATCATTCACTTTAGAAGTCATTTAGGTTTGATCAATAACCAATGAATTTGAACAAATCAAAAACGTCCATGGTTTCTTCAAATTTTACGTAAACAAGGATTTTCAAATTCCATTTAATATGGGCCTAAACTGTGAAAATCGACCAAACAACGAATTGACAGTTCCACAATTACCATCACATATTGGAAGAATTCTGAAACATCCAGCATGCATCCAACATGACATGCAGTGATTTCAATATCAAAATCAATTTTTACGTAAATTGCCAAGAAACTGGGAAATTAGCCCTGGGATTTTTGAAATTTGTTCGAAATAAACCAACTCTGAAAATCGATTAAGAAAATCGATTTATCAAATTCACAGGCACCGTCACATATCGAAAACATTTCAAAACAATCTACATGCAACAAACTCGACATGCACTGACTTTTTCGAAAAAACGAAAAAGAAATCCCATAATTAGCCTAGCCACTAGGAAATCTGCTTTTTGATCTAGAATTGCCAAAAATAGCTTCATGCAAGAAATTGATCAATCTACCGATTACGCATGCAACATGCCCCCATGCATGCATACAGGTTTATCCATACATTTTCATCAACAGACAAGCACTACACGGAGTTACAAGCATGCATGCATCAAAACATTTCCAAAATTATGCAAATTTTAGTTCAAAAATTGCCAAACTTCAGACGGCCATAACTTTCTCTACAGGACACCAACTTGGTCGCTGTAAAGCACAGTACGGAGGGAGAGTGGGTCTACAAGGCACTTGCCACATCACCTTGCCACCTAGGCTTCACACGTGCGAGCAGTAAATGCACAAAAAACAGGTAGGAGGCCGCACTTTTGGAAAGAGGAATCATCAAAAATCGCATCCCAGCCCAATAAGCCTTGGATCAGAGGTTACAAGCACCCTTCTAAGGTTCATTAGAGAGCTCAGATCATGCAAAAAATGCATTTTTGGCCTCCTTCAACAAGCAAAACTTCAACATGATGGTGTCTAATGCTCACCTATCCAAATTGGATGCATGATGGCTCAAAACAGACGCAATCCATCATGTCTTCAAGCTTGAACCAACAGGTCCAGACCCCCAATTGAAAGGTATTTATGCTCAAAAATCATCAAAAATACACTAATTTCTGGTGTTTTGAGCCCCCTAATGGTGTCTAATCCCTACCAAACTTCATGACAGCTCTGAGACAGCTTCATTACATCTCTGAAAACGTTCTTACCAACTCTTGGCTGAGAATTTTGAGATCTACCACAAAATGAGTCCAAAAATCATCAAAAAACCTTGTTTTTTGACCAATTTTGCCCAAAATTTGTGAGGAGAATCCACAAATAAGTGCAATCAGATCCAAATCCCTGTAAATCCATTGCATGCAAGCACTAAAAGTTTTGATTCTAGTCAAACATGGTTTCTATAGCCCATTTATGGTCCAAAAATCCCAATTTTTGGTCCAAAATCACTATCTAATCAATCTTTTGACTATTCAAACATCATGCAATCATTAGATTCAATCATTGACTGTAAAACAGCAAATACAATCTGGAAAACGTAATACACTAGTACCTATGATCAATTTCAAGCAAAAAACTTCAATTCTAGGTGAAAAATTAACTAAGATCATCAAAAATCCTCTGATTTCCACCAAGAACTATGGAGAAACCCCATAATTATGATCTTTAGGCTGAAAGTACACTAAATTTAGAGAAGCCACCTACTTGGAAATCATTTCCACCACCTGGAAGTAACATGCAAGGAGAAATCCACAAAAACTGAGAAATACAAGATTGATGCAAATCCATAGCTCTGATACCACTGTAAAGATCGCCTTATGAAGATCTGACTAGATCCTGCTGCAAAACAACCAAAAGGACACCTGTGGAGCAAAACCACCCATCCAAACCTAGATCCCTCCTGGAGTTTCCTCCTGGATCTAGCCCCCAAGCTATAGTGAAGAACACAAGAGAGGGGAGGAGAAACTGGCTCAAGAATCTGAATTCACAATAGCAGAATGGGCGAGTTTCCAATGGACATATTCTCCTCAAGAGAGAGAGAATATTCCCCCTAGGATCCCCATGCAACCTAAATTGAGTTATTGACCTCCTATTCTTGCATTAAAGCAGTCATTCACTATGCATGTGCTCCTATGTCCAATTATAGGTCTGGGCCCCTCAGATGATTATTTATTATTTAATACGACCACATCCGGAATGACGAGGCATAACAACAACCATATACACCTGGAGTGACCGGCTATCCACGTCAGAAATTAATCCGATTCCCTTATACAGGACATGGACGTAACAGACAGGGACATCTTCATTGTTGCCTACTATTTTCCTCCAGAGTCCTCCTCTTTTGTTGAGGGTGTTAGCTCACCTTATTTGGATCTTTCAATGGATATCATCAGATTTGCAGAGTGGGGGCATATTTTCTCACGGGGGATTTTAATGCCCGGACAGCTTCACGACAGACAGAGTTCCATGATG
This sequence comes from Diphasiastrum complanatum, assembly GCA_029204225.1. Taxonomy (NCBI): domain Eukaryota; kingdom Viridiplantae; phylum Streptophyta; class Lycopodiopsida; order Lycopodiales; family Lycopodiaceae; genus Diphasiastrum; species Diphasiastrum complanatum. The sequence goes on from CM055097.1 coordinate 51,011,060, forward strand.
CTACAGATCATATGCGAGTTCATGCCCTTGATAGTGATAGATCGTCCCGACCTTTCCATCCACCGTGGTATGGGCTCTGTAATCTACGCAAAGACGCATAGACCCCTCTTTCTTTTTCACCAATAGGACTGGTGAGGCCCATGGTGAACTACTGGTCTGAATTTGGCCTTTCCCAAGATAGTCTGTTAACTGCCTAGTTATTTCTTCATCCTCTGTTCGGCTGACCCGATACGGAGGTTTAGAAACAGGTGCTGTACCTGGTACTAGGTTTATTACATGATCTACCTCTCTGCTAGGTGGTAAACCATGTGGCAAATCTTCAGGAAAAACATCTTTAAATTTAGACAATAAAGTTTCTAATTTACTGATTTTCTGCTGAATAGAACTGGAAATAGAAACTTCAGGAATAAACTGAAAGTCACATAAGAATACCTGATGGTCTTCGTCTCCGATTAGCTGACAGAGTTCTGAACTGCAGACCATAGGGGTGTTGGGAACATCATGCTCCCCATGCAACTGGATCTCTCGGCCTTTATGCTGAAAGCTGAGGGTGTTCTCCTGATAGTTTCTGTGGAGGGAAGGTCCTAAACTGTAGAGCCAATCTCTCCCGAGAACAATGTCTGTTCGATCCAGGTGCATTATCTGAAAGTTTATTTCATCTTGGTACCCCTGAATACCAAGATTTAACTTACTTACCATAGTTTCCCATATTTTTTTATCTTCACCCTTAGCTAATGAAACTATGTACCTATGCTGACTAGGTACTTCTGGTAGTTTAAGCTTTTTAACCAGGGTGTGGTTGATGAAATTATGGGTTGCCCCATCATCAACCATGACTCTTACTGACTGGTTACCAACTTTCCCATGCATACGTACTAGGTCATGCGGCCCAAAGCTGAAGGGTCTCGCTAGGATTGCAGAGGTCAGCTGGCAACAGTGTTCATGATCTTCATGATACACTTTGATCTCGGAAGCTGCCGAGTCACTGGGGAAACATACAGTCTGAACAAGATGAACTTGTTTTTTATCTTTCTTATCTTTAGGAGGCTTTAAATCTTTAAAAACACTGGGGTGAGACCGTAAAGTCTCACCCGAAACTGATGGAAGTGGAGAAGGGGATAACTGAGAAGTGGAGGAAAGGCTTCCTTTCGCGGAACTCAAAATCAAGTTTTTGAGTTCAGCGAACGAGTCGTCCACACTGGACTTGAAATTGGCTAATGCCAGCTTCAGTTCATCCACTTCTGTTACCAATTGGAGGAACCACTCCTTGGTAACCAGTTCGTCGAGTTCTTCGGCGAACTGTTCCTGTTCTTCTACTTCCATGGGTTCCTTCCCTTTTCTGTAAGTCAAGGCTTCTGTTTCAAGTTCGTCAAAGCCTCTCTCCGGGGGTTGATCAGGTCCCTGAGGAGTGGTCATCTTCGGAACTGAAAGAGAGCTACCTTAACTTCTGAAGGAAAAAAAAGTCTAAAAGACTAATTTACAACTGTACAAGGAAAAGGAAAGATGACTTAGCTGTTTCTGAGGACTGTACTTCCACAGAGAGAATCAAGAAAGCCCTTTCAGCTCTTCCTCCACTGATTTGAGGTTGGAAAATGTGCAACCAGATCTGAAAGTTTTGCTATCCCCCCTCGCTGGTCTGACAGCATGTCAATTTGTCCACAAAATGGCAAATCTGAAGTCCAAAAACCCTTCTGAATTCTGAAATTTCAGAAGTCTCCTACTCGCTGATCTGGTAGGAATCCTCTTGCTCCAAATCTCTGACGTTGGGGCCCAAAAACTTGTCCAAAAACCAGATTTTCAGAAGTACTGGCAGCGCTGGCCCTGCTCCTGTTTTTTGGTTTCAAACTCGCTGAGAACCAGTAAATTTTTCCCTGGAAATCAGATGCAGGTCTCTGACTATACAGCGATGGAGGTGCTGGCTTCTTCCTTCTCTAATTTCGCTGGGAAAACTATGAAGAATCCTTTGAACTCAGTGAGAAACAGCTGTTTTTCCAGCGAGTTGCCTACACTTGGAATCTGACTCCTTGCTACTGTGATTTCTTAGTGGAAATCAGAAGTTTGAAGGCTGCTCCTACAGCGATCCTCCTCCTCTATTCCTCTTTGAGAATCTGAGAAAACACTTCCTATCTTCTGATAGCTTTTTCTACTGCTGCTCCTAACTCCCTAGGATGGAGATGGCTCTGATACCAGTGTAATAGATCCTAACACCACAGTAGGGCAAACACTCACTGATCCACCCAACCTTGCCTACTCCCTGATATAGAGTAAGCCCCTCCTAGCCCAGTGTGAGGACTGATAGCATGCTACTGCCAAGTGTCGGCCACGTGGCACTGACGTGGCCGACTGCACGTCGGGACCCAACTGGGGGCCCTATCCTGCTGACAGGGTCCCTAGGCTGTGTTAGGCCCGCCATGGCTATGGACCGTGCCGGGGCACACTACTCACACTGTCTTGCCCTGTTGGTCATGTACGCTGGACACGACCCTGACTGTGGTATCTGACCTATCTGTGTTCTCTAGGGTTCGGCACTGGTTACGAGCTCGTAACAAAAGGCCCGTAAGACCAAGTTTATCTCAAGTATGATATATACTAAAAGGAGGATATAAATGCTTCAGAAACAAAATACTAGATAAAAGGATTAAACTAGCAAAACTAGATGGATCTTTGCTCTCCCAGATGTGTTGGACTTTTACTATGAGAGATGCTTATACTGAGAGCTTCTCTGATACCTCCGGAGGATACTACAGATCATAGTCAGCACCTTATCACTAGCTTTTTCAAGAAGCGGGAGCGAGGTGACCGGTCAGATCATGAGGCAGACATTCCGGCAAGGACAAAGGCCCAGCGTGCCCAGCCATCCAGCAAACCCACACGAGCCGTTAGATTAGCCAGGTCTTCTAGTAGAGTTCGACGCCAGCCACGGACCATGAATTCTCAGGGAATCCGACGCTTCTTCTGAGATTGATTTGTCTGTACTTGTACATCTCTTTCCTCACCTTCTTCCTCAGCAGAGTAGGAAGTTAATCTTGAGCACCTGTACCCTCAGTAGAGTTGGAGGTTAAGCTCTTACATTTGGTTAGCGTAGACTAGCTAGTTTTATTTTTTTTATGTTGTCCGACATGGACAGTGCTCCTCATAGTTATGTATGTGTTTTTCTGTCTTTTGTGCTTTTGGGCACCTAACAGACATTAATAAAGATCTCTCTCTCTCTCTCTCTCTCTCTCTCTCTCTCTCTCTCTCTCTCTCTCTCTCTCTCTCTCTCTCTCTCTCTCTCTCTCTCTCTCTCTCTCAGCTTATTTCGTTCCCAAAGGAGCTTTCTTCTTTGAGAAGAATGTTTGGATTACTGTAGTCGAGTAGCACAATTGACCAAGGAGGTGCAACGTTACACATACCCGAGGGAACTTGGTTCACAGGCAGTTTCAACCTGACTAGCCACTTCATCCTCTATCAGGCAGAAGGCGCATGCATTCTTGGCTCTCAGGTTCCACAACCGAGAACAGTCGTATCCTTAGCTAAAGCTGATGTGGAGGAGCCGAAATACAATCTATCAGATCCTATACTTATCATCATAGAGAGGTCTACAAGCGCATGCATTCTTGGCTCTCAGGGTTCTGGAAAGCGATCTTTTCAAGCAAGACTGGAGAGCTCGTACACAGTGTGAAGTACTACAATACGTGATTCTGAAGTGGACGTTCGCATTCCGAGTGGGACTAATTACGGGCCTTTTGGGGATTATCATTAACGTAGCAGTTGAAGCTGGCGCTAAGTTGATGTACACCGCAAAGCTGATATTTCAAATCAGTTAGTCCTAGCATTTTCGCTGGTCACTGGCTGTAATGTTTGTTCTTGTACTTTGTTCTGCTCTTCTCTATGCCTATCTGGGTCCGGCTGCTGCAGGATCTGGAATTCCCGAAGTAAAGGCTTATTTGAATGGGGTTGATGCTCCTAAGATCCTATCCCCAAACACCTTGTTTATAAAGGAGCGCTGACTGGCCCGCCCTCTGACCAGGTGCTGCCTTGCCCTGAGGCACTGACTGCAGGCACGCTGACTGGCCCGATGGTCTTCTGACCAGGTGTTGCTCTGTTGTCCTTGGTGCTCTCTTTATATTGCTGGTCCTGTCCTTTCTACATCCTGCCTTCACACATGGCACCTAAGAAAAAGGGGAGTGCCCCGACACCCCCCCCCTTTATCCATCTCTTCTCCTGCCCCACCTTCTACAATGGCCGGGGATGTTATTTCACCTACAGCAATGAAGGAACTCCCATCACCGTTGGCTGCACTCGAAGGCTCCATTTTCACCGACACTATACTTGATGTCACAGGCAAATCAGCAAGCCATGGTCAATTACACTCCTTCCAAGCCTATTGAGAGTCTTTATGCCTATGATATTGGTTTCATCCGAAACGAAATCATCAGCCTTAAGAAACAACTACACTTTTTTGAAATGGCGAATGGCAAGTTGGTTACGGATCTCGTAAGTGTCAAAGAGAGGGTGGAGCAGCTTGAGCAAGAAAATGTATATCTTAAGCAACGGATTGCCGAACATGTATCGCCTTCGGACGAAACTTCCAACAAAATATCTTGCTTGGAAAAACAGGTCGAAGAGACAAAGACATGGGCAGCACTCTTCAAACCGGATGATATGGGCAACAAACTCTCATCACTTGCAAAACAGGTTGAAGAAACGACATCGATCCTCAAACAAGGTAATCACCCCCATATCTCAGCCTCTATGATGGATAACAATTTGGAGACAGTTTTGGATGAACAAGCTAGAAGAGCTAAAAAGGCTCTCAATATTAGAGTAAGAGGCATTGCCAACGGCGGTAAACCAATAGACGAAGCTACAGATTTACTCGTTTCCAAGTTATCTCATGTTGTTGATGGTTTTGATACGGCATGGCGTAGTAAATTTGATGACAACGTTCTTTTTGTCAAATTTCGCTCTCTTCAACACCGCAATGCAGCCCTTCGGCTTAGAACAAAACTAAAAGCCACTTGTATATATATGGATGATGATTTGACAGATACCCAATGGTTAGCAAGGAAAAAGATTATTCACAAAGCAAAAGAAAAAGGGCAAAGGTCGTTTTTATCGACGGCAAACCAAGATATTTCGACCTCCTCTCACACTAGGAACTTGGGGCTCCCGGGTTTAGGAGCTGCCCGAGATCCCCTACCATTTTGAGACTTGGCTTCTGGAATTGCAATGGTTTTTTATCATCATCATCGGCAGGAGATTTTGCTGAGTTTATAAGCGAATGTGACATTTGGTTGTTGGCTGAAACCCATGAGTCCTTATATCATCCTCTTCCACATATACAGGATTACTCTTGGCATTCTGTTTTTTGCTCATTTGTGAGGGGAAAAATCTGTCGTGGATCCGGCGGAGTAGCTTGTTTATACAGAGCCACGGCAATTAAGATGGTTAAGCAAGATCCGTATGCTCGATATATATGGCTACATACTATTGGTTCATTATTGGAGTTATGGACTCGGCTCATTACATTCGCCGCGTCCATTTACATTTACTTTACTTTATGCATCCCTTTTTTATTCATTAGTGACACTTAGACTATATGGTTGGCCTTTGGCCTTATTATTCATTATTAGGCCATTTGGACATATTACTGGAGAGTGGGGGCCTTCTTGGAGGGCGCACTATTTTCCCTCCCAGTTGGGCCCTAGCCACCGGAAGCTTCCTTTTAGGGCTTCCTCTATAAGTAGGGAAACTGTGTCATTTGTTATTCAGCTGATGATATTGATCTCTCTCTTTAGTCTCCTTAATCTCTCTCTTTCCTGCTTTCTAGGGTTAAGTCTTGCTTATGTGCTGCTTTCATATCTTAAGTCTTGCTTATGTGATGCTTTCATAGCTTAGCTCTAGATCAGTTGTGGCTCTATTCGTAACTTGGTATCAGAGCACTTTCCTGATTGCTGAATTTCCGATCTGATTTTCTGATTGGGTGCCCATTTTCCTTGCTGATTTTTCTCTCTTTGTTGAGGGCTTTCGTCTCTCTGCTTCAGCAACATTCAGCACAGTTTGGAGGAGGACCAGCTCCTATCAAAGCATTTTCCTTGGCGGAGCTTTAGCAGATAGTTAGCGGAAGTACTTCCGCTAAATTTGGAGGCCGAAAAAAAAAAAAATTGCGCAGATTATTTCCGGCGCCCAAGTTCCAATCCTCTATCACCCATTTCCAGCTTGTTTGCAGGCTCTCCAGCGCCCAATTCCCTCATCTCTTTTGTCTGTTCCTCCTTCCATTTTCAGCCCTCTTTTCACTTTTTGTTTGCAGGCTGTCCGGCCACTTCATACTTGTCATTTTCATCCATTTTTGTCTCTGTTTGCAGCCATTTTTCACACCTTGTTTGCAGGCTGTCCATCTCCCATCCTCAACCAAATTTCACGAAATTCCGACTCCGTTTGATACTCCAATTTGTCACTTGCCTCCTGGCTGTCCAGCGCATTTTTACAACCTTCATTTTCACTTTTTTTTTCATTTGATGATTGCTGTCCTTTCTTAGTTGTGATAATAGTGGTTTTAATTAACGAGTTTGGGGTGACGACAAGAGTCCGCTCTCTCAAGTGTTCGTCTATTCTTTCCACTATCATTATGGCACATTCACCTACCCTGAGTGAGACTACTCAAGAAACCTTATCCGATCAGTTTCGTCGCATGGATGAGACCCTTTCTGGCCTCGTTCTTCGCTTCGATACCGTTATGACCGGCTTTGCTACTATGCAGTCACAGATTGATTCTTTACAGCCTCATGGTCCTGGTAAATCTCTTGCTTTTCCTTCATTTGGGACTCCCCCTCCATTTGGATTTCCATCTTCCTCTGCTAGTCAGCCTGGTGGTGGACCGTTCATTCCACCTAACCCATCTCCTGGTTTCTTTTCACGTCCCCCACTTCCTGAGCCACACTTTGCTTGAGACTTTCGTGATAGGGTACAGCTTGCTACCTATTCCAGTTCCTCTGACGGGAACTTATTAGAGAATTGGTTTGCTAAGCTTGACACATATTTTCAGATCTACCCTAAGACTGATCCTCAGAAGATCCAGTTGGCTGCTTTACATTTAGATGGACGCGCCGCCACGTGGTGGCGAGTTTATAGAGCTGATCCTGATCAGGAAGGGCTCCATTTATGGCATACTTTTCGCCGTGACCTCCGTCATGCTATGATTGACCCTCAGTGGCTCGACCGCCAACGTGAATTCCGTAGTCTCACTCAGACCAGTGATCTTGCTTCTTATACAGATCAGTTTATGGAGCTTTCTTATCTTTTCATAGATCTATAGCCCACTGAGCTTATTTCTCGTTACATTGCTGGGCTTCGTGGTGCTTTACGTTATGATGTTTCTTCCTTCCGTCCTCCCACACTTGTTGAGGCGATGTCTCTTGCCAGTACTTTACAGCATAAGTACTCTGACACTCTTCCTTCCCGCTTCTCCCGACCCAATCCTTCTGCTTCATCTTTTCTCGCTGCGTCCACCCCTACACCTGCCCCTTCTGTTCCAGCTCTCTCCATTGTCCCTTCGTCTCCTCGTCCTCCGACTCCTCGACCTGCTTTTGTCCGACGTTACACGTCTGCAGAGTTCGCTGACCTTCAGCAGCAGCGTCTTTGCTTTCGTTGTAAGAGTCCTGACCATTTTGCCCGTGATTGCCGTCAGCCTCTCCCTACTACTACTGCTGTTTTTTACCATGAGGGCACTACTCCAGATGATTCCGATATCTACATTCATATTTCTAATGAGCCTAACCTATCCTCTGAGCCTTCCACTAATTTACTTCCTGCTACTTGCCATGCTCAGCTTGCCTATGCTACTTGGACAGGGCGTCCTGGTCCTCGCTCCATTCGGTTACGTGTACGTATTACAGGTCGTGAGTATATTGCTTTAGTTGATACTGGCAGCACTCATTCTTTTATTAGCAGTTATATCACTAGTCGGATACGTGCTTCACCTGTTCTTGCTTCACAACCTCTCACAAGTGAGGTTGCCAGTTCCCATTCTTTTCCTAGTTCTCAGATGTTTCAGCGTTTACCATACCGCATTGGAGATTTTTCTGGACAGGCAGATCTTTACATTATTCCTATGGAGCGTTATGATCTTATCCTTGGTGCTGATTGGTTTGCATCTCTTGGAGCCGTTACACTGGACTTGACACAGCGGACATTGACATTTGTACTTGATGCAATTACACACTCACTTGTTGGCATTGATTCTCAGGGAGACTTCCAGTTGGTTATCGGGAAGCAGTTTATGCGTAGCCTGCCAAAGGCTGACGATGCAGCTCTTCTTTCCATTCAGAGTACATCAGTTGCTGCTTCACTTTCACCATCCGTGGGTCCTCTTCCTCAGGTTGATGCTGCTTCGGATTTACAGGTTGTTGCTGTGTGCCTTGCGCCTATATGCCTTGATTCACAGATATCGTATTCAGTGGTCATTCCTGGTTTCATTGATATTGAGACCGTATACCTTGGTGGTATTTCTACTATTGCTTTTGCGCATACTTCAGATTGCCCTTCTGGTTCGGTGGTTGGTGCAGTATCTTCTCCATTGGTCTCTATATCTCCATCTCTTGAGTCTGTTATGGCCGATGTTCCTGCTAATTTCTATGGGGTTCTTCATGGGTCCACGTTTGATGGTTCCCTCGCTATTGGTGATCAGGTTGTATCTTCTTTCGCTTTACTCCATGGATCTCTGCTTGAGGTTTGTGATCTGCCTCATGATATTTCTACGGTTCCTGACATGATTCATGCGCCTTTGGCCCTTACTGTTACACATTTTTCATCCGAGGATATTTGCCAGATGGTCACTATTACTTATCTAGGGTATTTATATGCTGGGATCTTTCTAGATGAGTACACGGACATCCTTCCGTCTCCTGGTGTTTCTACATATAGGTTTGTTGCAGTCCATGCCGATGCTATGGATATATGGCATTCCTGGTTATTACATATAGCTTGGTTTTCATTTGGACCTGTTGATTGGTGCTGGTTTCTCCATATTATTGATCGCCTATGGTGCGGATATCTCTATGATTATGCATGTGGCTCTCTATCTGTTCCTTGGATTGCTGCTCATTGTCAGGCTTGGCATATCCTGTTGGCTTGGGTTATTGCCTCCGTTCCAGCTACTGTTTGTCTGGGTGATCTTCAGGTTTCCTGTCATTTCAGGTTGCTCCATATCGCTCGGTCTCCGATGCTGAGTTGCCACTTTGTTCTGGTGTTCCGAGACCATCAGGGTACCTTGAGAGAATTCCTTCTCCTCTCTTGGATAGTTTTTGGGGATGTTGCCGCCATATACTTCAGTGTTGCTCATACGTGCTTTGATACTCATTCCCAGCTACACGTGGATATTGCTCCGATGCTTGCTACTGGTGTTGCGGAACCTGTTCCTCGTTCCAGTGCATTTCTTCTATTCCTCACTTGTGCGCCTGGTGTGTACTTTGGGATTACACTTGCGGCCAGTTCCGATGGGTCATCCGATTCTCCATCCGTTTTTGGTGTATCCTATGATGGATTGGTATGTCCATATGAGGCCTTTCTGGATGAGTTTTTCGGCTACAGTTTGTCAGTTGGGGCCCCTACTATTTCTAGATTTGTTGCTACTATTTTCATGCATCATGTCTTTTTAGATGATGCATTGATTTCTTGGACCTTCTGGAGCTTTTGGCATGCTGCTCTTCTCATGATATGGGCCTTGAGGGTACCGTATGCCATTGGTACTTCTCATTCATGGGCCCTATGGATACCTTGGGCTTTTGACCATGTTGGTGCATATTTCTCCATTTTAAGCTATCCTTTGTCAGGATGATCTCCTTGGTGCTAGTCTTCCGATGCTGCTATCTTTTCTTGGGGCACCTTGCACATATGGTTGATGGTTACGTGTATCATGCGGCTATTCGCAATGAGTGTCCATCTCTTTTCCAGTTTCCTTATTGGCTTCCTGGTGCTGATGTAGTTCTACCTTCCCGGGCTTTTTGGATACCTTGGTGCTCGAGAGCTTATTACCCGGGCCAGTTCTCATTTACAGCATGTTCAGCAACATTATCAGACCTCAGTTGATCGTCACCGCCGCCATGTTGAGTTTCAGCTTGGAGATATGGTTTATCTACGCCTACGGTTTGCACGTCATCATTTTGTCCAGGGCCATGCTTCTACTGAGAAGCTTGCACCACGTTATTATGGGCCTTATCGCATTTTGGAGGTTCTTAGTCCAGTTACATATCGCTTACAGCTTCCTGCTTCCACACGCGCCTGTGATGTATTCCATGTCAGTTTATCGTACGTGCTGCTATTGAGGATGACGCTCCTTGTGATGCTGAGTTTCCTACTACTACAGAGTTATTTCCATTTTTACCTGCTGCTATATTACAGGTTCGTCTATACCATAGTCGACGCCGTCGGCAGATTCAGGTTTTGGTCCAGTGGGATGGCCGTCCTATTGAGGAGGTCACATGGGAGCCTATTGATGTCTTTTATCATACACCATCACTTGCAGATCAGGCTCGTGCTCTTGCTGCATTTGTTGATTCCTCTACATTAGATGTTGTTCTAGCTGTTGATGCACCAGGGCTTGCTGCTACTTGATCCAGTTTCTTTTCGGCAGTTGGATCTTTTTCTTTTGTGCCAGGGAGAGTTATGGACTCGGTCATTACATTCGTCGCGTCCATTTACATTTACTTTACTTTATGCATCCCTTTTTTATTTATTAGTGACACTTAGACTATATGGTTGGCCTTTGGCCTTATTATTCATTATTAGGCCATTTGGACATATTACTGGAGAGTGGGGGCCTTCTTGGAGGGCGCACTATTTTCCCTCCCAGTTGGGCCCTAGCCACCGGAAGCCTCCTTTTAGGGCTTCCTCTATAAGTAGGGAAACTGTGTCATTTGTTATTCAGCTGATGATATTGATCTCTCTCTTTAGTCTTCTTAATCTCTCTCTTTCCTGCTTTCTAGGGTTAAGTCTTGCTTATGTGCTACTTTCATAGCTTAAGTCTTGCTTATGTGATGCTTTCATAGCTTAGCTCTAGATCAGTTGTGGCTCTATTCGTAACTATTGGGATTACCGCAGGACATTTATGGCTGTATGTTACTTCGCTCCATAGACTTCGGCGTTTGCTGAATTTGGTGGAGACCCAATTCAGGCACTCTCAGATGATATTACAGTTTTTTCTCAGCAGGGCTACATTTTATTAGCAGGAGATTTCAACGCCCGTACTAGCTCCAGACAGCCAGAATTTCATGCAGATACTTATGTTCTTTGGCTTCATCCTCTGGATATGGGATTTGATCAAGTATCACAGGATGCACACACTTCAGTTACATCTTTTGGAGAGCAGTTGATTACTCTTGCAGAGACACATTCTCTGGCCATCTTGAATGGCCTCACACAGTGGCCTTCCTCATCAGCGTTTACATGTCATCCTCATGGTGGAGGACATAGTGTAGTTGACTACTTTATTGGATCACCTGCTTTGATCCCTCACATCTCTGATTTCTCCATTACACCTCCTACCATTTCTGATCACTCACTCCTACGCCTCTCACTGGATCACATAACCCCGTCTTCTAAAGTTCCACGCTCCTCTTCTACTAACATACGTGTTCCTTTTACTCACTCTGAACTCGCCAACTACACCACAACCCTGTCCCAACTACTTACTCACTTCCCTTTCACGACATCAGTTGAGCAACAAGTTACTTTTCTCTCTAAATCCCTCTTATCTGCAGTGTCCTCATCTTTCCCCACCAAGACGATATCATCTCATAGACGTGTTCACAACTGCTGGTATGATGCAAAATGTCGTTCTCTTCACAAACATGTGGCAAATGCCAGATTACACTCCCCTGAAACACTCAAACAACACCAGAAAAAGTATCGTAAAGCCACCAGAACAAAGAAGATAACATACCTACGATCACTCTGCCAAAGGTTGATCGATTCTTTAGCTTCCTCTTCCTCCTCCTTTTTCTGGAAACATTTCACCAGATCCTCTTCGACTTTGGCCCCCATCGCAACCGAATCTTGGGTCGAATATGCCACAAAACTTTATACCCTAGACTCCCCTCCTACCTTACTCTCACCACGACCTGCCCGCTGCACGCTTTTTACTCCACACATGGTTGAAAATGCCATTAACCATGCCAAACTTCATAAAGCCACTAACTATGATTCTCTAAACGTGGATTTCCTAAAACCTGTAGCACATCTTATCTCGCCCTTAATTGCTCACGCTTTTCACACTGCTGTGACCTCTAGTTTTCCTATCGCATGGTGTACTAACATTCTTCATCCCATTCTCAAGGCAGGTGATCCCATAAATGTAGAAAACTACCGTACTATTATGATTGGTCACACTTTGGCTAAGATTTATGGTTCCATTTTACAGACGGTTACTGCATCTTTTGCTGAGACTGAGGATTTACATGCTATGAGTGAGGCTAGGTTCAGACCAGGATACTCTACCTCATATCATATTTTCATTTTGCGATGCATCATTGAGGAGGCACAACATCAGAGACAGAGAGTTTAACGACATCAGAGACAGAGAGTTTATTGTTGCTTTGTGGACTTCCGCAAAGCTTTTGACTCAGTTCCGAGACACCTCCTTTTCCAGAAATTATCTTTGCTTGGCTTCACAGACGAGACTATTGCCGCGATCATTACTTAAATGAGCGAGTTTGGGCGCGGTTCAGGGACGGTAGTGGTTGGTCCTCGCTGATCCATTCTACCATTGGAGTGAAGCAGGGCTGCCCCTTATCTCCTACTCTCTTTGCACTATATATTGATGACCTCGAGTGGATTATTTGAGGGGAAGGTGGAGAGGGTTGTCCCTTAGCAGATATTATTATCCCCATTCTCCTATACGATGATGATGTGGTTCTTCTCTCATCCTCTGCAGCTGGCTTACAGAGACACCTCTCTGCTTTACATCACTTCTGTCAGCTTTGGGGATTGACGGTTAATACTAAGAAGACCAAGATTATGGTGTTCAACACCAATAGACAGCATATGAGAGATGTGACCTTCTATTATGATGGGCTGCCGATTGAAATTGTGACCTCTTACACTTATTTGGGAGTACTTTTTTCTGGTCCGCTACTCACATTCCGACCGCCAGCCCTCACCAGACTCCGTAAGGGGCACACTTCTCTTGTTCATATGGAGAGACTCTGATCCACATATTATGTACAGGACCCTGCTACCAGATGCTTACTATTTTCTACCGCTGTCTCCCCGGGGTTGTTTTATACTCTGCTGAGACTTGGTGTCCGGATTTATCACGTGATACTTGGAGGGATCTTACTCGTATCCAGATTCTCATGCTTAGCAGGATGATTAGGGCTAAGCCCTCGATGCCACATGATATCATATTAGCGGAGTTTGCTTTCCCTCCCCTGGTTATCGGTGCTATGTTTCAGATCATTACCTTTCTTCACAGGATATCAGAGTTAGACACTTCCAGATATATTGTTGTTGCTCTCACTTCATCACGCACCATTGCTGGACAGGGGGCCAAGCATTCTTGGTTTGGCAGTGTCTCAGCCCTTCTTCGGACTTGGGGCTTATCTGTACTTGATCTTCCGAGCGGGACTCATGCTTATATCAAACAACATATTTATCGTAGCTACATACGCACTATATGGTCACAGCCCGACCCTGATAAGGTCAAGATACACTTCTATGGCACACATCTACTACGGTTGGATACTACGGGTACCCCTGTCCTTCCAGCTCTTACACAGCCATTGTCTTTTGGTCTGCGATACCATATGGGACAGCTCCAAGTCTCTTCTCATCAGCTGGCTATTGAGACGGGTAGATACACGGACACTCCCAGATTGCAGAGGATATGTCAGCTTTGTTCTCTTCATGAGATGGAGGATGAGTTCCATTTCATCTTTCGTTGTCCAGTATATTACGAGATCAGGGGGCGTTACCATTGTTTATACAGAGATACCCCTCTCACGTTGCGATCGTTCCTCGAATATCCAGACTCCAGATGTGTAGGTCTTCTATTGAGAGAGATGTATACTCTACGAGCTTCACTTCTACCTGCCGCGGATATGGATCACAGCCAGGCTCATATTACCCAGTTTTTCCAGAAGCGAGACAGAGAGGACATTTCCGTTTTGGATTTTGAAGTCCCGACTCGGAGATCGAAGACACAGAGAGTCTCACATATTTTTGCTAGATCCAGGATCACTAGATCTTCACGGGCTTCTCGCCAGTCCACAGCACGCTCCACTACTACCATCACTCACTATTTTCAACTTACTTGTAGCTAGTCTCCTCCGCAAAGCAGGTGGTTAAGCTCTTGCATTGTACCCTCGCAAGCTGGTGGTCAAGCTTGGATATTTCTTCTTCTTAGAGATAGTGAGATAGATATGCTAGTTTCTTGTCTTCTTCTCTTTTCTACTAGTAAATAAGTCCGTATGCGGACAATGCTCCTCACCTTTTGTACTCTCTTTTGTCTTATGTACCTTTGGGTACCAAAAGACGTTAATAATAATAATTCTAATTCTAATCCTCTCTCTCTCTCTCTCTCTCTCTCTCTCCACCAGCCAACGCCTCCAGATAGTGCCTCTCCCAGCTGCCGCCTCCGCCGCCAAATACAACCTCCCCCAGGTACCGCCTCCACCAGTTAGCGCCTCCTGGATCGCACCTTCCCTGGTTGTGACCTCCCCCAATCTACACCTCCCCAGATCGCACCTCCCCCAATCCGCACTTAAGTTTTTTTTTCCCCAGCTGCCTGATATTGTTTTTAGCTGCCGCCTACCTGTTTCTTCCTTCCTAAGCTATTACCAAATACAGCCATCATGGGTTCTTCTGATGCATCCTCTTCTCAAATTTACCTTCAAACTCAGCTTGATGACCATCTCATTCACATAAATCATCTCATCACTGCCCAACAGGCTATGATGACTATGCTTCAAACTTTGCAATCCTCTATTACCGATCTATCTCTCTCTCTTCAAACTCCTCCACCTAACACATTACCTGATCAATCCTCTTCTTCCGCACTCATTCCTCCCATAGTTTCCCCTACACCTATCCCTCATCCAGCCCCTCTTGTTCGTGATTTTAGGGATAAAGTCACACTTACTATCTATAATGGTTCTTCTGATGGTAAGGAGTTACAAAATTGGTTCTTTCAGATAGAAACTTATTTTCAACTCGCTCCTCGCACTCCGGCACAACAACTTCAGCTTGTTGCCTTGCATTTGTCCGGACGCGCTTTGACATGGTGGCGTACTCATCAGTCACTATTTGATACTTTTGCTACTTGGAACGAGTTCAAAGTTGCATTTCATTCTGCCATGACCGATCCAACGTAGTTTCAATCTCAACTCGACCTTTATAGACAGCTCACACAAACTGGTACACTTCTTGAATACAATGAAAAATTTGTTAAGTTTTCTAATCTGTTTTCTGATCTTCCACTTGTTGAAGTTATTGGTCGTTATATTTATGGCATCCATGGTTCTTTACGTTACGATGTTCAGTCTTTTCAGCCTACTTCATTAGGTCGTGCTATGTCGCTTACTTATACTTTACAATGTAAGTACCTTGAACAACAACCATCTTTTCAGTCTCGTTCGCTCTCTCGTCCACCGTTTTCTCATTCCGCCACTCCACCATCTCAATCGCCTACAGTTTCTTCGACCATTTCTCCTCCTTTCTCTATTGTTCGTACCCCTACTGCTCCTCGTCCCATTATCTTGAAACGGTATACACCACAGAAAATGGCTGAGATTCGTGCTAAAAATCTATGTTTTAACTGCCGTAGCCGACCCTTTGAACCGTAACTGTCCACACCTTCACCCACCAGCTACCTTACAAGTCCATGATGTTTTAGACCCTGAGGATTCATCCCTCTACATAGTTGAGGAGTCTTCTCCAGATGATCCTCCTTCCGCTCCTCCTGATGCTTCTGCTGAGTGTCTAGCTCAGTTGGCCTATGCCACTTGGTCTGGCACTGTAAGCCCTCGTCATATTCGTATACGTGTCCGTATTGTTGGATGCGAATTTATCGCTCTTGTTGATTCTAGTAGCACTCATTCATTTCTTAGCCAATCTGTTGCTTCTCGCATCCATAGCCCCACACTTCTTGTTTCACCTCCTTTGCGTGTTGAGGTCGCTAGTTCTCATTCTCTTCAGTGCACTTCTATGTTCCATCTTCTTCCTTATCATATTGGAACTTTTTCTGGTCAAGCTGACTTTTATGTCCTTCCTCTTGAGCGTTATGACCTAATCCTCGAAACAGATTGGTAAAGTCTTTCGATGTTTTTGCACACTCACCTTGATTGCAAGAACAGACTCACTCTCTTCATGCATTAGTACACGACACTATGGCTTCATCACCTGATAATGCACCACTTTATGCCCCTGTTGTTTCAGTTGCTGATCCACATCTTGATGATGTTTCTGATGCTCTTAATGCAGTTCCTAATTCACATGTTGTTGTTGTTGTACCTCCTGCTGATTTGGATAATTGCCTGAATTCTTAGACCATCAACTCCATTGTGCAAAGCACAGACTTATACTATGGCATGTGAAAATCTTAGAAAATTTTAATCAATGGTCAATACATAACGAGTTGTAGTTGAGAACTGTCAAGATCAATCCACATTTTAAGCTAGCACTTTTGTCAACTGAAACCTCCACAATGCAATTGATAATGTTTTAAGAACTCAAAGTGTTAAGCTACTATTCTTCCTCGAGTTTCTTCTTAATGACATCCTTGACCTGATGGGTGAGTTAGAAAAACAAATACCCTCGATGTGGTCAACATGGTGGTGAGTTAAAAAGACCAATAGCTTCTCTGGTAGTGACTTGATAATCCTTGCCAACTGCTCTGCAACAAAGTTTGATTAGGTAACCATTCCAAATTAATGTTTATATCTCAGGAAAAGCATAGACATCAATACAGACCTTGACCACCGTCTATTCATAAGAGACTCGAGAAAATCATTATATGCACTCGTCTTTAAATACCCAAAGTACTGCTATTATTGAATTTTTTCTTTTCAAGCAAAATCTTCAATATGTTCCTAAGAACAAGAGAACAAATTCATCCTTGTCTTCCAACAATTGTTTCTTGAAAATGGAGATTGCCCCAACAAATTCATCATCTTATTTGGTTGCAGATTTCCAAAAATACAGAAACGAAGTTTGATAATAGGTTATGGAACCAAACAAGAGGAGGCAAATGAACAAAAGTTGCATGTAGTAGTTCACCTTGAGAAGCTATATTTGTTCACTCAGTGTCAAGTTGTTATATGTAAGCTCTTTATTAAGCCTCAAGAAATTGAATGTTATATAAATTCATCTGCAAACACACTAGGATGCGCATAATATGTATTTCATACTTATGCATGAGCACACATGAAATAGCATTTATATGAAATAATGTTCATAATATTCCTAGAACCATAATAAGTAAGCACCTACACATCGGCCAATCCAAATTTTTCACAAAGCTACTTGCAGTTCATGTTAAATGCAGCACTCTTACATTATGGATATGGTTATGACAAATACACACAGAGAAAACAGATAGAACTGGAACAAATGTAGCTACATACATAAATGAATGTGATAGTTAGTAAAATACAAAAACCTTTTCAAATACAGCACCCCAAAATAAGAACTTACATGGCAATTTTGAATATGCATATGGATGAATATGCCACATCATTAACATTGTCAAACTTTTGACATGAAGAAACTTAATAAAAATTTAGAACTTTAAATGCAGAAAGTTGAAACGTCCCAAAAATGGCCCAAAGATGTTCAGAAACTTTAAAAAAACCGAAGACCTGACAAATGATATTCAATCAAGCTAAGGTTCCTCGTGAACTCGCTACTACCACGTGAGCAAAGCCTAATCAAAAAGTCAAACTTTATCCAATAAATCCATGAACATAATCGTCACCATTTATAGGGTGTGGTTGTACTTTGCACTTATAGCTATGAGCTTTCTCCATCTCTGGGAATTTGACTCCTACAGTCACTTATATGAGTGGAATTTCTTTGAGCATTGTTCTCATTGTATGGTGGTTATGCTTGTGTCTGTAATGCTTCATCTGTAATGTTTGATGGTTGTTAGATAATTTTATGGTTTTGTCAATTTGTGGTTGGTTAATCTTATGGTGGCTCAATCTTACTATTTTACGGTTTTAAAGGCTTCCCCCTTCCCCAAACAGTGCATAATTTAACCCCCAAAAACAGTGCATAAGACTTTAAAACCCCCAAATTTATAATCACCAAACCCAAACCCAAATTAGATTCAAATTTTGATGTTTTGTTCCTTTGTTGATTAAGTACGTACTTTTTAAAATTTGGTTATGTTCCAAAACGAAACACATTCCAGAACGAGCAACTATGGTCCACACTGTTGAAGAATGTTGAAGCCACACAATTAATATGATAATATTGCCAAAATAAACATGTTGATGCCACAAAAACAAAGATCATTGATCTGCAAAAAGGAACATGTCGATGCCACAAAAATGAGGATGGAATCTGAAAATTGGGAATGTCAATAAATACTTGTTGAATTACAGTATGTATGCTACGATTAAAGATGCAGGCCACGTTCCGGAATGCAATCCGAAACGCATCCTGGATCGTGTTTTGGAACGTGATCCAAGATTTCCCATTAGGGTTTTCCGGAACACGTTTTTTTTTTCTTGAAATTTTTTTGGTGCCAAAATGGGTATCAAATGAAAGATTTTTTTGAGAGCAGTCTAGTTTGCCAAGAATTTCAAGACCAGTGCCATCCAGTTTTGGGCCATTAAGTGATTTTCTATCCTGCTTTTCAATCAAATCTGTATTGTGTGAAATGAAATGAAAATTTACTGAACGACATAAAACTTGACAACGGTTTTCTACGGTTGGGTGACACTTGGAATTATTAACTAGGATAAAGATTTCAGCATTGGTGGTAGACTGCAGTTTAGCATTATAGATGCTCCTATTGCTAGCTTAATTCTCTAGCACGAGTATCACAATACTTACGTGTATGAACTGTTTTGCTAGCTTCTTCAAAACCTCAAATACCAGAGGAACTCCCAAATAGCCATGATAGGCTCATGGTATCATCATGTGACTTCAATCTTGTACTTTTATCTAGGCAAGTCTTTCCTGGACTTCAGCCATGTACAAATTTGAGTTGCTTTGACCAACAATGGGCAATGGGTAAACGGGTTGCCCTACCTTGAGACTCAAGTATTTGGGTGACTCATTTTTCTTTCTAATGTCGAACCATCTTCGAGCATAGAATTTATCAGGCAACATGTCAATGCTCTTTCTGGCAGATGCAAATGAGGGAACAGATACATTGCACCAGACCATCTTGGGAACGGATACATTTCCAGCTTTGGTCGTTCCAGGCTCAGGCTTTGGTCAGGTACTGCAGGGAACTCCAGATTACTACGGAAGTCTAAGGCCATCAGGAGCAATTTATGATATCTGAATCAAACATCAAAAAATTTGCAAATTTTTTTTTTGTGATCGGGGACCACATTTCCGGTCCCAAATCGCTAGCATTCCGGATCGCACAATCCGGATCGTTGTTGCAGCGGATCGCAATCCACTGCAACTCAGGCTACGATGAAGAGCATCAATGACACAGTCGCCACTAACCAATGCCATTATAAAGCTGTCAAAAGATCTGATGGCCAAATCAAATAGACACAACATCAGGTGTATAGACCAAGAATGTCATGTAAAAGTCACCAGGGCAGCTTGATACAAAGTTATGTCATTATCAAATGCAGGAGGCACACAACGGCCAATGCCAGAAGTGCACAAAAGGCCATACAATAGCCTAGAAAATATATTTGGCAGCCCTGATCATCTTCAAGAATAAGATGACAAATTTGAATAAAACTAGCGTGTAAAAACAACTGCCTCCTGACTAGAATGACGGACATAATTGCAGACAATGATGGCATAATAACTAATAGTGATGGAGTGATGGTGTAATGGTGTAAATGACATAAGAGTGAAGACAGAATTGTCATCTTCCATAGTAGGAAAAAATCATGGCATGCATAATGAAGAAGAATAAAATGACATGGTAATAAACAACTGCAAGTAACTACATACTGAAAAATGGTGTAGGTGTTAAACAACATATGGAAGGCCAGGAAAAAAAGAGCCGGCATCTTGAAGTCTAGTTGGATATTGAACTCGTGAGATAATGTAACAATTGAAGTGTTAAAAAGTTACGCTCAACGCTACTAGAAGACCATGAGGGAAGGAGGGTGCACCATAGTTTCCAGTCTGTTTGAATCGACTCAATAGAAAAAGAAAATTGACTTAAGGTTTGGAACGCGAAACAATTAAAAGACTTTCAAAGAATATTCAAAAGTTTCATCTAAATTTCAAAAAAGGATCAAAATAAAAAAAAATTCAGCTAAACTTCAAGAAAGGATCAAATAAAAAATAAGAAGTGACAAAGTTTCTCAATTTAAATTATGAAAAAATCATAATCGATTCTAGAAAATCGAATCCGTGATGCATTGGAGATTAGGACATTTGAATCATACATCTGTGTCGAACATATCGAAATAGTCCTTAGCACTTGATCTCGACAATCAAATCAATAAAGTCGACCTCCCTGTCTATCATAGCTGCATTGTCGGAAAACAAACTAGGATACCACTTAGATCGAGTCATAGGCATGCAGCAAAAGATTGTTCTAGATATTGTTCACTCAGATATATGTGGTCCAATGCAAACTCCATCATTGCTTGATGAAAAGTATTTCATTACCTTATTGATGAATATTCGAGAAGAACATTTGTTTATTTCATTAAGCAGAACTTGGAGGCTTTCAAAAAATTCCAACAATTCAACGAGCGTGCAGAATCAAAGCACTAAGGTCTGACAACGGGGGAGAGTACATCTCAACCGAATTCAAGGAGTATTGCCTTAACAACGGCATCGAGCAACAATTTATCACCTCCTATTCGCCTCAATCGAATGAAATTGCTGAGAGAAAGAATCGACCCTTAGTCAAAGCGGCTAAGTGTACGCTTGCTCATGCAACACTTTTCGAAGTTCTTCTGGGATGATGTTGTTTCCACTACAGCTTATATCCAGAATAGATGCTCGACTAAAGGCCTCTCAAACAAAACACCTTATGAAGTTTGGACAGGCTCCAAACCATCACTATCAAATTTACGCGTGCTTACACGCAGATACCTCAAGATATAAGGAAGAAGCTGGACTTCCACAGTATCAAACCCATTTTCATGGTTATACCACTTCAGATAAAGCTTATAAGCTATATGGTCCTGTCGAATCAAAGATATTCACCAATCGGGATATCGTCTTTATCGAAGATCAGTTTATCGACCTCAAAGGCAAGGGCAAGGCTCATAGACTCAAACTGTTGGACACTCTTGAAGTATCGAACACTTACGTTCCCGACTCGATTCATCCTATCGAAGGTCCAAGCTCGTCTACACCAAACGAACAGCTTATTATTAACAGCGACTTAGAAGAAGATGTTGTAGCTCAATAGCAACAATATAATCAAGGAAATGATCAACATCACTTATCTCCCAAAAGATTGTCAAGAGAGCGCAGACCACCTATAAGGTATATCGAAGAATCTGTGGCTTATCTTATTCAAGAGCCGACTACTATCAAAGAAGCACTTAGTCAGCCCGATTCCGATCTATGGAGGGAATGGGTAGAGAGTATTCATCTCTCATCAAGAACCAAACTTAGATTATTGTCGAATTACCTGCCAGCAGAATGTAGTTGGTTGCAAATGGATATTCTAAATCAAATACAAAGTAGATGAAAGCATTGATCAAAGAAAAGCTCGACTTTCGTAGATACAGAATATCAACTATACGGAGACTTTCAGTCTGACAGTCAAGCAATGTTCAATCAGACTTCTACTATCATATGTTGTTGCAGGCGATCTGGAGATACATCAGATGGTATACAGACAGCTTATCTCAATGGAGTTATCGAAGAAGATATCTCCATCAGAATCACTACTCTCCCACCTCTGTCTCCGGCGGGGCTCATCCTCTATATCATGTAGATCACACATACTACAAATCCGAGCATCTCTCGGGATGCCACTGTATCTGCCAATCTCAACGGCTAGCTGGTGAGAGGAAACCCGGAACTGACCCATCACTATCCGCAATCTGTGTGAAATACTGTCCACTAGGTATCTGGGTACAATGGGATACCCAACAAGATCCCGGGATAGAAAATGTGCCCGATAAAACTCCCTCTTCACCCCAGACAAATCCTGCCAAGTGCTCTGAAGATATGCCCTGTACATGTATCCTCTAATATACTGATGAGTACTAGCTGGTAGATCCGTAATGTGAATACGCAATGTGGAGAGGAGACGACAGGCCTGGGAATACCACAAAAAGGTGTGTCCCTCAGAATGTAGGTGCTGGGAGGACGACAAAGCTGCTGCAGCATAGTGTGTGCCTCTACCCTGGAGATCCTCTAGGCGTTGTATGAATGTGACAATATGGAACAATGCCTCTATCTGAATAGGGGGGACGGCAAACTCTGCCAATATAATATTATGTGGTATAGAGGGCTTAGCCCGTATCATCTAGGATAGCATTTGAATCTGAAGTCGTGAGATGCGCGCCCACTCGGTAGCCGTCAAGCCAGTACTCCATGTCTTGATGCGTATAGAGCTGAGGGGACTACCATAATGTCAAAGAGTCGGCACTTACTAGTCGCATCTCTAATGTGTGAGCTGAAACATAGTCTCTCCAAATCTACCAACGATGCATAGCCCTTCCGTAACCGGGACAATGCCGGTTGGACCAGAAAATACCACGCCTAGATATGTATAGGAGTCAACTACCTCAAGTGGATGCTCCTCCCCACTGAGTACAAAAAGAGTGAAGCGCATCAAGATGCCGCTGCAAACCTTCCCTCGTCCTCGAAAGCAAAACCGCATCATCAGCATATAATAGGATAGAGATAACGAGGTCACCCAATGTGCATCCCTCACCTCCCTTTGTCTGTATAACCTGCTCAAGCTCATCTATATATAAACCAAAGAGTGTAGGTGAGAGAGGACATCCTTGCTTAACCCCAATGGTACTCTCTACAACTCCTGATACTCGGATCCGGCCAATAACTCGTCTGTACAATGCCACAACTGCCTGTGTGATATCCTCCTAGAAGCCACGGTCCCGAAGTCTCTGTATCAGTAAATGTCGAGGTATAGAGTCATAAATTATAACAATTTGTTAATGGTATCTCAACTGCAATCTAGAGCTTAAAATGTGAAATTAAGTTTTCCTTCGCTTTTTATTTGAAACATAGGATGTAAATCAGATCAATGTAGCATGCTTTTTAGATAAAGATTTGGACGTCTGGAATCAATAGTGCCACTTTCTCCCTGCTCAAAAAGTGGTCTGGTATTGACAAGAACTACACATGGAACCAAAAGAAATGTAGATTTATGATTAAATAAATGTGGAGAAAGAGGAGAAATGTAATCTCCATAAGTACACTGTGAATCTAAGCTTGAAGTCCGAGGTATGCTAGTAGAGCTGGTTTCTGACCAGTCAAACACTGATTATGAGATCACTGACCTATTTATAGCCAATCAATTGACCCAAGGCCTTAACAGTTAAGGTAAAACCAAAACTGTTCCATGGATAATCAAGAGGAGAACTACTACTTTACCAAGTGAAATGGAAACAATGTCAAACATCAAAGTATTTGATTATCCATAGAAGATGTTACAAACAAAGTCTGAAGTACTGGCCAATCGCATTATTGATGAAGTGGCTTCATATCTGATCCTTTAAGAAGTCAATGACTTAGTGTTGAAACATCAAAGAGTTTCAGAACATCCATCAGCAGTTTACATAATGACATAAAAGCTTACACCAGTACAATCCAATGCATGGTGACGAGGGAAACCAATATTATCAAAATAAGTAACAACTAAAAACATATAGAAGATGAACCATAAGCTATTGATATTCTTCATACCAAGACGTCAACTTAGCCATTGATATCTGAAAGAGCCACATCTACATAGTTATGCTAACTACAGAGTGACTTATATGACATTCCAGTGATTACGTACATGAGCTTTTGCTGCAACAGAAGACGAACCAGGATCAACAATCAATGAATCTCCGAACGTCAGCAATTTTTCATTCTTTTCATCTTTTTGAACAGGTCTTGCAGATGCTATAACAACAAGATTGGTCTTACTGAAAGGCTTAAGAGTCCTGGACTCCATTGGAAGAATCGTGATCCCTGGAGGATACTCCTACAGCAGATTCCAAATTGCTCCATATAAGCCAACATTGCAACCATGAGTTGAACTGTGACTTCCACAGCTTATATACTAAGAATCAGGAAGTCAGTAGTATCCATTTCTCTATACTTTAGGACAGACCATTCTATGAATCGTCAAGCTGCTACAGCTTTGATGCATTCTTATGCCAAAAACTAGACTAATGATTTTCTTATCAAGGAAAGAAATGAATAGTTATGGTGTGGTCACCTGACCGGGAACATCAACACAATTCTTGGACAAAAGATTGTCTGTAAAGAGGGAAAACCCAATTGCAGCCAAGAGCCCAATCCTCTTCTCCCCTATTTCTGCCTGAACGAGGAGCTTATAAACATTGGGGTACGTGAACCAGTGCACATCTCCTACAAAACATCATACATGAATCATTCATGATAAATGACAACAGAACTCAAACAATTTTGGGCACTTACTACCAATTAGCATAGTAATATAACTGGTGATGACAAGAACTGCAAACCATTGAAGATGTTTTAGTTCCTCGAGTTTTAAATTAAAGCATTTGATTTTGCAGAAACACACACACGTGCCATGGATATGGTTCCCTTATAGGAGACCCATTTGTCACAATGACACCAATAGGAATATGAAAGACAGAACATTGTGAAGAAACTGCATGAAGTGATATCATGGAGGATATCTCCTCACAGGCCAGTTCTCCTCAGCATCCTTCCTTCTAAGAGCCTAGTAATTACATGATTTGAAAGAATAGTAACCCCCTTAACCAAAATTTTCATATGCTAGTCAGATGTACTAACCCCCAGATGTTTTAATTGCATGTGTCTGCACAATAAACACAGCCGTGTGAAGTCGATCACCAGGGCCAAAGTCAGGTTCTTCTAGCAACCTGCAGAACTTCCAAGTCACTCTGGATACCTCAACAGGAATGACTAAGGACTGAATCTGCATTCTAGGCCAACATCAACAACTGGACATTAGCAAGATGAACGTGTAGACATGCAGGAACTGTAGACTTTCTTGTCTTAGAAGCTACTTCCCTTTTGCCTCCTCTTACAAATACAGACACAATGCCTATAATCATAGCCATATTTTCAGTTACAAGAAACCAATGAAAAGCTACAAACATCAGGTGGGTCTTTTGAAAGTTTTACCTGGGCAATGATGAAGCAGCCTACATTTAGTATTTACTCAATATGTGATTGGTCAAACAAAAGAAATCCAGCAGTTATTCACAAATTCCTGACAACTTGATTGGAGATCTTGGAAATATACCCATTCATATTAGATCAAAATATCCACTTATTTGTCTTGCCTTTATGGGTTAAACAGCTGTTTAACAATGAGTCAACTGTAATGTACAACGTGGAAACACTACAAGTGCATTGCAAAACAAAAATCTACTTAACTAAACATCATGAAAAAATTTATGTATGCCTTGCTACTATTGCCGATGTTGTTACATGCTTTGATATTGTTGTTGAGTACTTTGATGCTACTCATGTTCCTGAGCACCATGCTATAGATGTTGCCACCATATACTTCAGTGTTGCTCATATGTGCTTTGATAATCATTCCCAGCTACACGTGGATATTGCTCCGATGCTTGCTACTGATGTTGTGGATCCTGTTTCTCGTTCCAGAGCATTTCTTCTATTCCTCACTTGTGCGCCCGGTGTGTACTTTGGGATTACACTTGCGGCCAGTTCCGATGGGTCATCCGATTCTCCATCCGCTTTTGGTGTATCCTATGATGGATTGGTATGTCCATATGAGGTCTTTATGGATGAGACTTTTGGCTACGGTTTTTCAGTTGGGGCCTCTACTATTTCTAGATTTGTTGCTACTGTTTTCATGCATCATGTCTTTTTAGATGATTGATGGTTACGTGTATGATGCGGCTATTCGCGATGAGTGTTCATCTCTTTTCCAGTTTCCTTATTGGCTTCCCGTTGTTGATGCAATTCTACCTTCTCGGACTTTTTGGGTACCTTGGTATGATGTCCCTATCTTTTGGGCTGATCCTCTACTATCTTGGGCATTACGGATACCTTAGCATTCTTGGTTGCTGCTTGATCTTCTTCTAGTTCCTTGGCATTCCTGGTTCCATATTGCTTGGTTTCAGATGACGCGGCCGAGATGTTCCCTTCGTCGCCACGATGTTGATCCTGAGCTGTTCCCTTTCTTACAGCTAGGTTTGCCTCCACCATAGTCGATGTTGCCGGCAGATTCAGTTTTTTATCCAGTGGGATGGTCGTCCTGTTGAGGAAGCCACATGGGAGCCTATTGATGTCTTTTATCATACACCATCACTTGCGTCAGGATCGTGCTCTTGCTGCACTTGTTGATTCCTCTGCATCAGTTGTTGATGCACCAGGGCTTGCTGCTGTTTGATCTAGTTTCTTTTCGGCAGTTGGGTCTTTTTTTTGTGTCAGGGAGAGTTATGGACTCGGCTCATTACATTCGCCACGTCCATTTACATTTACTTTACTTTATGCATAAGCAGGCCTTGGGCCCTTTTTTATTCATTATTGACACTTAGACTATATGGTTGGCCTTGGGCCTTATTATTCATTATTTGGACATATTACTGGAGAGTGGGGGCCTTCTTGGAGGGCGCACTATTATCCTTCCCAGTTGGGCCCTAACCACTGAAAGCTTCCTTTTAGGACTTCCTCTAGGCTATAAGTAGGGAACTTGTGTCATTTGTTACTCAGCTGATGGTATTGATCTCTCTCTTTAGTCTCCTTAATCTCTCTTTCATGCTTTCTAGGGTTAAGTCTTGCTTATGTGATGCTTTCATAGCTTAGCTCTAGATCAGTTGTGGTTGCATTCGTAACTAAATGTCATTACAAAACTTTTGAGCAAAAGTTTAAAGCATCACATTTACACAGCCTATAATGTTGACGACATATTTGACCCTTGTAGGTGCATGGATTATAATCTCGACTTGACAGTTTAAGACCTTAACTCATACACTAATCCTAGCTTTGGGTTGTTGATGATTGACAAGCATTAGGTCCATGTTGTTGGAAAATGTACCTCTATGATATCCACGTGACCATTTAGCTAGCAAACTATTGTTGTAATACCTTATGGTGGAGAACATCCATGGACTATGAAAAGGTAGATAGCAACTTTGACACTAGATCAAAAGAAGCCAGAATTGTGTACATAGATGTGTATATTGTTTGTGTGTGTGGGCGTGGATGTATATACACACACATTGAAAAAAAAAAAGGTTCTAGAAGACATAATTCAAGAACAGAAATTTGCAAGCTGACTTCTCATTGCCCTATTGGAGGTAATTGAGATGCAAGTAAACTCAACAAAATGTTTAAAATTGAGCGCCAAGTACAAAAAGCTTAAGTGTCGGCCTAAATTCGACACGAAAATTGACAACAATCCTGTTGGGGAGTTGCAGCAACCAGGAGGCTAAAAATGACAATTATATAAGCAGCACTACTTTTGCTGAAGTGAAAATAAGGGTTTATCATCCTTTTATTGAGCAAATTGCAAATCATATCATAACAATTGTCATGCCCACTTTATATGTAAATTTGATGTCTCAGAGGCACAAAACTAGTTAGTAGGCATGAAAATTATAATTTTTCATGTCATGGTCACAGAGATGTTTTTACTACGACAAGACCTATGCCAGCCACCGACTCACACTGATGCACAGCTCCAGATCACATCGCTCTTCTCCGTGGCCTTTCCATCCAAACATCATAAGCGTCACTCCCCTACTTCTCCTTAGCCACATAAACCCTAGTACGATGCGCTTTGAAAATATCTTCATCTCCAAGTCAAACAGGACCAAACCCCACATATTTTACACAGCCTCAAACATCTATATAGTTGTACTTGTCGTCGTAAAAAGCAAACATATGAGAACAATGATGGGAATCGACTTATTGACCTTCTTTTTTAGTTCATCCTCTAGATCCTTTTGAAGAGAATTCCTCCCTCGCACCCCACTCCATCCCTTGAGTAACTTATATTGTTAGACTTTGTATGCCACTATTCTCTACACTATCCCTACTGATACTCCCATCATCATCTCCCCTCATCCTTCGACTTTCTCCTTCTTCACTGTCGATATGGTTACTATGGCCATTGAGAAATTGTGCATCTACCATGCACGGCATGTCGATGACTTAGAGACCGAACTCATGATTCACTCTTCTAATATTCACCCATTCAAAAACCAAGCAGTTTGATTCGAAACTCCTCTAAGTTGGTGTACCAATATCATCCATCCAATTTACAAGAATGGTGACACCATGAACCCTGAAAACTACCACAGCATTATGACAGGCCATCTTGTGGCAAAACTCTATGGCACCATCTCCAGACAGCAGTGAGTAGCGAGGCAGAGATTTGGAGACTACATGCATTGGGTTAGACAGGATTCAGAACCCAACGTTCTACCAATTACACTCAAGGCTACTATTAAGGAGGCTAAGTCCAAGCATGAGCGGGTGCATTGTTGCATTGTTGATTTCTGGAAGGCATTTGGATCTGTCCCAGGACATCTGCTTATACAGAGGTTGTGCAAGCTCGGTTTCTCAAATGATACAATGTTGGCAATTATGGCACTCTATGAGCAAGTTTGGGGTTGTTTCAGGTCAGATGTGGGTTTATCCCAGTTGGTGAGGAGCACTATTGGGCTGAATTAGGGTTGCTCCCTCTCCCCCACACTCTTTGGATTATATATCAATGAGCTTGAGCATGTTACTGATCAGAAGGATGGTATCAATTGTAGACTTGGGCGTGTTATTGATTAGAAGGGTGGTATCGGTTGTAGACGTGGTGACATTACTATTTCCACTTTTATATATGCGGATAATGTGGCACTAGTTTCATGCATAGAGTAGGGATTGCGAAGACATTTGGATAGACTACACTAATTTGGGGATAGATGGGACCTAACTATCCATATCAAGAAGACTCAAATTATGATCTTTTGGAGATTATATCCTCTTACACATATTTGGGGACACTTTCACAATTCCTATTTTTAGTATGAGACAAGCTACGACCACTAGGGTGAAGAACGATCATGTGCCCTTGGTTAGTCTCTTGAGCGTTTGTTTTTGTTTCAGGAATATATTGGAGATGCCCCAAGTAAGAGCAGGTTATTTGATACTATGGTCTCACCTATCGTTATGTACACTACAGAGGTTGGGTGTACAAGGAGTCCTTAGTCAAAGTGGGCTAGTAATCTCATTTGCAAACTACTATGCTTTCCCGCCTGCTCTGAGCTATTAGGCCTTCAATGCCACATCAGATTATCGATGCAAAGTTTATAGTCATACCTCTCCAGGTTGAGGCTATTTTCAAGACAATTGTTCTTATTCAGAGGCTATTGAGTCTTCCTCGGTCACATTTTTCGGCTCTCCTATCATCTCAGATGTTACATGACCAAGGCCACCAGATTTCACGATATTCCCACGCTTCTCATCTACTGCGCACATATGGCATGACTATCTCAAAGCCACATGAGGGATCTCATCAATACATTCGAGGTTTTGTTTATCGTGCCTATCTACAACGGACATGGCAGGATCTTCTTCGAACTAAGCTAGATTTCTATCATTCCCATTTCCTCAAGTTGGATACTATTGGTGTACCAGTATTACCTCGGTATCCGGATAGAGGTCTCTCACAATGCTTACAATTCACACTGGGACAGTTATGGGTTTCCTTTACACCAACTATATGTGGAGATGGAACATTTTCAAGGCATTCCACGGGAGCATAGGATTTGCCAATTATGTACATTATACGAGGCGGAGTCTAAGGAGCATCTTACTTTCAGTTGTCCTATATATTATAAGATCAGAGAGCATTATCACTGCCTTTTATGTGATTCCCCAGTCACACTACGCTCTCTTATATCCTATGTGGACCCACGTTGTGTTGCTTTGATTATACAGGAGATGTTTCTTCTATGCCGACATATATGCCAGCAGGACCCATATGAAGAGTTAGGCTCCCAGCCCCAAATTACCTCTTTTTTCTCAAGGAGGCGCTCTACAGTAGATACTAAGAGTGCGACACTAAGGATGAGTCAAATATCCCATCCTGTGACCGACATTGTGATCAGAGGCAGCAATTACCACTACAATTGAGAGCTATTCAAAGATTATTTGACTTTCATATATGTACACACTCATTGTATTGACTAGTATTTCATTGCATCATGGTATCACTTACGGTATCTTTCCAGTTATGCAATGAGCTCATTGAGTTCCATATCGAGTTCATCTAAAGTTCTTTAAGAGCTCATTTAGATGATCACAGACTAGTTTTCATTTGGTCAAGCTATTCTAATTTATTTCAAATTTGTTTTTAGAGGCCTCTCACTCATAGAATTAAATGGAAATGTTGATATTTCTACTCCGTATATGCTTTCTGCTTTAGAAACAGTTAAATGTATGGATGTTGTGGATTGTGGATTGTGATTCTTACTTATGTTGGTTAAAAGATTTTACTTACCATGAAGAATGTAGTTTACAATTTTACAATCTCCAAATGGAATTAATGTCTAATAACCTAAAGCAGGAAATTCACCAGAAGGTGAAATCTTTAGGAAACTTAGGCAAGAATTTAACGATGTTTTTCCTAAGCAGCTTCCTGAGGGTCTTCCCCCCTCTAGGGGTGTTGATCATGGTATTAAACTGATTCCTGGTACTCCTATATCATTGTATCCATACAGGATGAGTACTACTGAAGAGGATGAGGTTTATAGGCAACTGCAAAATTCCCTTAAGATGGGCCATGTAAGGCCTAGTAAATCTCCTTCGAGGGCACCTGTGCTCCTTGTTGATAAAAAAGACGGAGGTACTCGTCTTTGTGTGGACTTTAAAAAGTTGAATAAGTTATGGATGAGCTAGTTGATCGATTACATGGTGCAAAGTACTTCACCAAAATCGATTTGAGATCAGGGTATCATCAGATTCGTATAAACACTGAGGATGTTGAAAAAACCGGGTTTAGAACTAGGTACGGCCATTATGAGTTTCTGGTTCTACCATTTGGCTTGACAAATGCTCCAGCGACTTTCCAGCAGATGATGAACGATCTTCTTCGTCCATATCTGGGAAAGTTCATAATAGTGTACTTAGATGATATTCTCATCTATAGTAAGACCTTGGAGGAGCATGAGGAGCATCTCTGGATTAGTTGACAAGTTAACTAAAATGGCACAATTCATACCAACCAAGCAAACTGTCAAAGCTTCTGAACTTGCTCAGCTTTTTGTGGAAAAGTTGTTCAGGTTGTTTGGTTTGCCGAATGACATTGTTAGTGATCGAGATCCAAAGTTCACTGGCAAATTCTGGCAAGCGGTCTCTGAGAAATTAGAGACCACATTAAATATGGGGTCATCAGATCATTCTGAATCGGATGGTCAGACAAAGAAGACGAACCAGTCTATGGAAGACATGCTTCGGGCATATGCTTCCAGAAGACAGTCAGATTGGGAAAGGTACCTTCCAATGATTGAGTTTGCGTATAACAGCGCAAAGCACTCAGCGACGGGTTTTAGTCCATTTTCTCTGATGTATGGTTTCCAACCTAGGGCTCCCATTTCAGTGGCCTCAAAGGCTAAAGGCCAGCTGCGTCCCGTGTCATGGTGGACCAAGTTTGGGATTGATGTCCCCAAATCACGCCGCCTTGCCATCAGGATCCTCTCACAGGACTGCAATGCAGTCGCTTGTGAGAGAAACTGGAGTGTTCACTCCTTGATCCAGAGGAAGAAGAGGAATCGACTCTCCTCTGCACAATTGGAGAGGTTGGTGTATGTACACGCCAACCTGAGACTTTTGGGTAGACTACAGACCACCGTAGAGCCTATCCAGGTAGGTCATAGATTATAATTTGAAACGTGTAGATACTAGACACATCATACTAGATAGTAGCACGTATCGTTTTAAGTTTTAACTTTTGTCGGCCCTCCAGATTTTGTCTTGATTTCAATGTGCATTGTGACATGTATGTAGGTTAATCCAGATGAGATCGATGTGGCAAAGGTTCCAGACTTGCCACCAAGAGACCAGGCAGAGGAGGATGTGTACGCATTCCTCCATGAGGAGGCCATGTAGAGGGCAGGTGAAAAATTAGGATTTAGCTCTTACTACTTGGTTGATGTTGTATGCTTCAGGCTTGTCACTTGTCTTCACATGCATTTTCGAACTAATTATTGTAATTTGTGGGCAGTAATATGTTTGTCCCTCCTTGTGTGCAGGACCTGTCACTCAAGCAAAGAGCAGAAGGAGGGCAGGAGGGGGTACGATCTCTCGTGCTCATAGCCCTGACGACGAGTCTAAGTCTGAGGCATCGTCAGGGTCAGAGTCCTCAGAGGAGGAGGAGTCCGAGGAGAGCAGGGATGAGGATGAGGGGCATCATACCTCTGCCTTCGATGAGGATATCATCGTTGCCACTCGAGAGGAGACCATAGCAGGCTCCACAACACCAGCGCGCAGGAGACTCAAACCCAGGAGAGCTTAGACTCTAGAGTGTAGATTAGTTACTAGTAGATAGATCATAGTAGTAGCTTGTAAGTACATAGTATTGATGAGCATTGAGTTGTTTACATATCATTAAACATGTGGCATTACACTGGACTTATGAGTATTATGGATTCTGAACTCTGTAGACAGTAGAATGATATCACAAAAAGTCGATTATCTAATATCAATATTGAGTTGAAGGTTTTACAATTTTGATTTAAATATTTATGTATTTGCCATTTTCCATTTTAATATTCCCGACTACTTGTAGACATAATGACTGTGGCTTGCCGCTTATCACAATTGTTTGTCATCAACAAAATTTCAGGTCAAGTGTATCACGGTATTGATTAATCCAGGATGGGTTTGTGTTTCATTGCTATAGCCTATCAAACACGTGGATTTTACAAAAGCATTTGCTAGTCTATCAGACATTACTTGGAACTTCAGATGCAAATATTGGATTGTAGTGTACTATGTAGAATCTAGATAAACTTTTTTGGCTTCCTCTATTGAAACATTTAGACGCATTAGTGTAGGTTTTTATAAACGTCACTTCTTTCTTCTACGTGAGAAACAATGTTGAATGATGAAGTATTGTACTCCTCAGTCCTCTTAGCAAGCAGATCCTTCAAATAGTTGTACTCATCTTCAGCCTTCTCAAACATTGTCATAAGTTATAACCTTCTTGTTTAATCTTTTCTCCACATTGCAAATAAGTTTGACACAAAATTACAATTTTAAGCACTGAACAGTAGGTAATGTGGGAAAGGCATTGCTCCAAGTTCCAACCGTCAGATGATTCAGAACCTACCTAGCTACCATATCACCTCAATTATACTCCTAAACCCTGACTCCACAATCTCCTTAGCAAGCAGATCCTTGTACAGTTGTGAATTGTACAATGTACTCATCTTCTGACTTCAGCCTTCTCAAACATTGTCTCGACTTTGAGTCTCCACAATTGAGTCCCCCAGGGCCCATTATAAAACAGTTAACATCCCAAAACAAATTTAAAAATAAAAAATAACAAAGCGAGGTTCGAACCATTTTTCGATTCGAACCTGGCCTGCCGGTTCGAACCGGAAAGAATCGTAATGAATCGGCCGGTTCGATCCAAATCGGCATGTAACCTTGCTTTACATGCAGTTGCCCATGTGTTGCATCCTCTATGGAAAAAATTTGGTCCTAAGCAATTCCACACCATGAGCTTGAGGATGGGTGGTTCAAATACCTCAAATCGTGATGACTTGTTAGTCCTTTAAAGTTGAAAAGTCGAGAGCCAAAAGACGCAAGAAAAGCTCTGCAAGCTACAGGTCGATCCAAAGAATAACTCACGAGAGGCTACAATTTCAAGAGCAACTTGACTTCCTACTTTGGAGTGGAACAAATCAAGGAGGAAACTATGATATAGGCCAATAAAGTTCAAGAAGTTACATTGGTCACAAAAGGTATAGATTAAAATATGCTATCTTGGTCATAGTTAACGAGCAAAAAATCCCAAGGAGTGTGTCAAATCTGGTTATTAATGGTATATTCGAATCAGATTCCGAAATGGAAATAGCAAAAGAACAGGTGGCTGAAACTCATTGGTTAGGCAAATCCTGGGCAAAAAGTGATGTATCGTGTAATATATATATTGTACATAGAATGATACTAGTGCAAAGTAACTATGGGTGCAACAAAAAATAAATAAGAAGGGCCAGTATGTGCTGTGCCATTTGTCTGTAGCTCTCCTTGTTTTATATCACTGGAAATCCGTTTACTCGCCAAAGAATACGGTTCTGCGCTCTTATTTGTCTAAGAAGGTGCGAAATTAACATGTGTTCATCCCCAACACTCTCTCTCTCTTTCTCACCTTCTCAACGGCCTCGATACAATTGAAATGTGGTAAACCAGCTCCTTCTAAATCTCTCGCGACATTCTCAGCCACCTCCTTCAATTCAGCACTTTCTGTAATCAAATTCTCATCCTCAGCGCCTGCAGCAGCACCCTTGTTCTGCGAAGTCAGTGCGAGAGGGGCCGAAGGAAGATCCCAGAGATCGGAATCCTGGAAAGAAAAGTGAGGAGAGCATTGCGAGGAGGAGGAGGAGGGGGGTGGGGAGCGAACACGAGTAAGCAGTAGCCCAATCTGTGTAGCGCCAGCATCCTTCACAACCAGAGCGATCTGCCAGCGAGCAGCCATCGTTGCTTGACTTCGGCCTTATTTCGTTTCCTCAGGTAAGAACTTTTCTCGAACCTACCTGGCTTCTCAAGTTATGTAGTTGGTAATGGCCATTGGGAGGGCCATTACCATACATAATTCGGGACCCGGGGAACGAGTGGCGAAGCCCACGAGCTGCCTCGGACCAAATTATTTGTTGTAATGGTCCGACCAATGGACCATTACCGCACGTAATTGCCAGTTCGCCTGATTTTTTTTTTTTGTCGTCTCTCCCTATATCTCTTGTCTTTGCACTCTGAGCTCTCTCGCGCTCTCTCTCTCCCTCTCTTTCGCGCTTGCTCTCTCTCCTCTCCGCTCTCTCTTCTTGTCGACTCTCTCCCTCTCCTCTCCGCTCTCTCCCTCTCTCTGTCGTCTGTAGTACTCTGTACTCTCTCCCTCTCTGATGTCTGCCCTCTCTGCTCTCCGCTCTCTCTCCCTCTCCCTCTCTCTAATGTCTACACTCTCTCCCTCATCCCTCTCCTCTCTCTCTCTCCCTGCTCTCCCTCCTCTCTCTCCCTTTGTGTGTTGTCTCTGCTATGTGCTCTCCCTTCTTCCCTCCGTTGTCTCTCTCTTCTCTCTCTCCCCTCCCTCTTATCCCTCCCTCCTCTGTCTTGTCTGCTCTCCCTCCCTGCGCTCTCTCTCCCCCTCCCTCCCTCCGCTCTCTCCTCTCTTTTCTGTGTGCTCTCCCTCCACTCTCCTCTCTCTCTCTCTCCTAGTCTCTCTCCCTCCTTCCCTCCGCTCTCTCCTCTCCCCTCCCTCCGCTCTCCTCTCTTCTCTCTCTCCTCTCTCCTCTGTTCTCTCTCTCCTCTCCCCTCCCTCCACTCTTCTCTCTCTCTCTGGTCTCCCTCCGCTCTCTCCTCTCCCCTCCCTCCGCTCTCTCCTCTCTTCTCTCTCTCCGCTCTCCCTCTGCTCTCTTCTCTCTCCTCCGCTCTCTCTCTGCTCTCTCCTCTCTCTCTCTCCGCTCTCCCTCCGCTCTCTTCTCTCTCCTCCGCTCTCTCTCTGCTCTCTCCTCTCTCCTCTTCTCTCTCTCTCTCCGCTCTCCCTCCGCTCTCTCCTCTCTCCCTCCTACTCTCTCGCGTTGTCTCCCTCCGCTCTCTCCTCCGTCCCTCGCTCTCTCTGCGAGTCTCTCTCTCTCTCCGCTCTCTCTCCTCCGTCCCTCGCTCTCTCTGCGAGTCTCTCTCTCTCGCGCCAGGCAAAATAACGTTGTTGGGCCCTATATTATGCACATAATATAGGGCCCAAAATGACCCAAAAATCAGGCGAACGTCAATTACATACGTAGAGGAGGTGTGCTACACCCTCTTGCAAGATGACGTGCGAGGCGTTGAATCTATCCACAAGGCTATAGTCACTATAGATGAAGTAGCATCTGGAAATGGATAGTCCAGATGAAATCTGGTTGCAAGCTTGTATTATGGCTTAGAATCTGCCTATTCTTAATCAATCGGATAATGTCGTGTGTCCGATATCACTGCTCGAAAATGCAATGATACCAATTACGTTTGTAAATCCAAGGTAGTTGTGAGACAAGAGAGACTAACGACCAGATAACGACGACGAGACAAGGACAACTCATTATATCTTTAGAATATGCACATTATTATGATTCATACGTAATGGATACCTCTTGTCGGAAAGTGGTGTGTAGAAGATAGGTCTAGCTCGAAAAGAAACGAATGAAAATAATTTGTGTGTCTAGAAAGAAAACTTTTCGTGCATGGCGAAATAAACTATCTTTCTCTTTCACAATGCATGACTACGCCTATCAATTTCAAACAAAACAATAGTAATAGAAATCACGTTTGAACTTATAGGAAGAATGTAAATCCATAAGTAGATTTATGAGTGTCTACATCTCTTGCCCAACTCGCATCTGTGTAACCAGTGAGGAAATTGAGTTTGTCGTTGCCGACTGTTCCATAACAAATGCAAAAGTCCATAGTAGCTCGAAGATATCTCATGAGTCTGATAAGAGCCTTCCAATGTGTTATACCATAATTAGTCATAAACTAACTGAGAGAGCTGACTGCAAAAGCTATGTCTGGCCTGGTACAGATCATGGCGTACATAAGAGATCTTATAATAGAATGGTAAGGATACTTACGCATCTACTACTTCCTATAAATTGTTTGGGGACACTGGTCCTTTGACAATTTGAGTCCTGGTTCCATTGGTGAGAGAGCTAACTTGCAATTGATCAGATTATATCTGACTAAAATGTTGTAGATGTACCTTTGTTGTGTAATGTAGATCAACTTCTGTTTTTAGTCTTTGTGGATTTGTATACCAAGGCAGTAATGAGGTTTGCCCAAATCGGTCATGTCGAATTCGGAAGATAGCATTGTCTTCTCCTCTTTTATCAGATCAACCTGTTGTTGAAAAGCAATGTATCATCCACGTATAATTTGACAATGATAAAAGACTATTGCACTGCTTTGAAGTAAACGTTTGAATCTAAAGAGCTAGATGTGTAGCCATGATCAATAAGAAAAGTATTGATCCTTTGAAACCATGCTCGAGCATATTTCTTCAAGCCATGAAGTGCCTTATGGAGTTTACACACATGATTGCGTTTACCCTCGATAATATAACCTTCGGGTTGCACCATGTAAATGTCTTCTTCGATAACTCCATTGAGATATGTTGTTTGTACATCCATTTGATGTATTTTCAAATCTGTTGTAGCGGCAAATGATAGCAAAAGTCGAATAGAAGAATGCTTGACTACTCGACTAAAGGTCTAAGTGTAATCGACATTGTATACTTGAGAAAATCCTCTAGCGACAAGTCGTGCCTTTTCCCTGTTGATGTTTCCATCTGCGTTGTACTTGACTTTGAAAATCTGCAATCAACTACGTTTCTGCTAGCGAAATTCGACAATCGTCCATGTCTGATTCTTGATAAGAGATGAATATTCTTTATTCATAGATTTGAGTCAGACTGACAAAGTGCCTCTTGGACAGACGTCGGTTCATGAACAAGATAGACTGCAGACTCGTCGATATACTGGTTAGGTGGTCTGCTAGTCCTTGAAGATCTTTTGGATAATAGAGGAAGTTGATCGTTTCGATCATACTGTAGTTGCTGGACTGCATCATCTTCTTCTGATTTGTCGTTGATTCGCTGTTTGTCGGAAGTAGAAGAGCTTGGACCTTCAATAGGAATAGTCGTCTGCGGAACTGGACAGTTCAAGCGTCAGGAGAATCTGACATATCGACTACATGGGAATTGCCCTTTCCTTTGAGGTCTTGAAACTGATCTTCGATGAAGATGACATCCTGACTATGAATATCTTCGACTAGATGGGATCGGTGTAGCTGATGAAAACACATTTGATAATCTGGAAGTCGAGCTTCTTCATGAGATCACGAGGTATCTACGCAAAAGCAGTACGTCCAAAAACTCGTAAGTTTGATAAAGAAGGTTTGGTACCTGTCCAAACTTCGAATGGTGTTTTGTCTGAGAGGCCTTTAATATAACATCTGTTCTGAATATAGGTTGTTGTTGAAACAGCTTTAGCCCAAAAGCACTTCGGAAGTGTCGCATGTGATAACATGCACTTTGTCGATTCGACTAAGGTTCTGTTCTTTCTCTCAGCAAGACCATTTGATTGAGGCAAATAGGAAGTGATGTATTGTTGCTCAATGCCGTTGTTAAGGCAGTAGTCCTTGAATTCGTTGGAGATGTACTCTCCCTCATTATCTGACCTCAGTGCTTTGATTCATTTACCAGTTTGATTCTCAGCATGCTCTTTGAATTGTCTGAATTTGATGAAAGCCTCTGATTTCTGTTTGATGAAATAAACAACTGTTCTTCTGAAGAATTCGTCAATAAAGATAATGAAGTACTTTGCATCTAGCAATGAAGGAGTTTGCATAGGTCCACAAATATATGTATGAACAACATCTAACAGATCTTTTGTTGCATGCACATGGTTTGATCTAAAAGGAATCCTAGCTTGTTTTCCAAAGATGCAGCTATGATAGACAGGGAGATCAACCTTACCAGAAGGATAGTCAAGATCAAGGACCATGGATTGTCTGGACATGTTCAAAATAGAT
Organism: Diphasiastrum complanatum; assembly: GCA_029204225.1. Lineage (NCBI taxonomy): Eukaryota > Viridiplantae > Streptophyta > Lycopodiopsida > Lycopodiales > Lycopodiaceae > Diphasiastrum > Diphasiastrum complanatum. The sequence continues at coordinate 51,050,156 of CM055097.1, forward strand.
GTATGATTCACATGTCCTAAGCGATGATGCCATAATAATGCTTTATTGACTAGAACAGAGATTTTCAAGGCTTGACTAGACTCAGAATAACAGTGTGTCAATCTATATAAGTAACCATGTCTCTTGCCGAGTGCAAGGATCTTATCACTCCTATCAATAATTTTGCATTGATTAGATTCGAATTCTACTTATGACCTATATCTGTAATTCTACTTACTTTGGTAGTAATTTGAATTGATCATGTTGGAATTGTAATCTTACAGTACCTTCACCTTCAATGGTGTGAGTACTATTGTCACCAAGATGAACAAATTTCTTCGTGCTGTAAAGCGTGTAGGAGTTGAAGATCTCACGTTGATTGGTCATGTGTTGAGTTGCTCAAGAATCGAGAAACCATGAATCATCAAAAAATGTGCCTTGATCTTTGACCATGAATGCGCCTTCGTCCACTTCGACCTGGGGAGATGATGAAACTGTGTTTGCTTGTTGATCAGGTTGCTTGGCTGCGTTCTTCGCTTGGAGAATTCGGCAATCCTTGATCTCATGGTTATTGCGCTTGCAACCTGCAGAACATCTTTTTCTTCGACTGTGGATTCGATGATTGTTCTTGACCTTGAGTCAGCTTTTGATTCGCATTGCAGCCTTCTTGGAGATTTTCTACTTCTGTCGTTTAGAGCCTTTGTTGACATATAGAGCCTGAGAGGAGGAAGTAGACAAAGTGTCTTGACTTCTTCTATTGTCTTCTTGTAGCAACATAGTGATAACTCTAGTAAGAGTTAAATCTGAGTGTGTCGATATGATCATCACCCAGTTCTCATATGTAGAGGGCAAGCTTGAAAGCAATGTCATAATTGTGTCTTGATCATCTATGACTGATCCGACAGCGGCCACCTGTTGCAAGAGATTCTTAAACTGGTTAATGTGACTCTAAGAGAATCACCAGTAGACATTTCGAATGTGAAGAATTTCCTTCGTAAATGTAACTTAGTAGTTACGTCCCTCACGTCATATAGTGAGTTCAGGATATCCCAAACATCTCTTGACGTTTTAGCTTCAGCTATGTGTCCAATATGTGTATCTGATATATTGAGGATAATAAGTGCGAAAGCTTTACCGTCCTTCGATTTCCACTTTGAGTCGCCGTCTTCAGGTTTTACTTCTGTACCTGTAACAACACCCCATAATTCGCTAGCGATTAACAAAGTCATCATCTTAAATTTTCACAAATAATAATTGGATCCATTCAGCCTGTCCGTGATAAGATCGGCTTTACTTTGAGAATCCATCTGGAACTTAGTCTGTTGATTATTATGATGACGCTAAGCGTATGTATATATATATATATATATATATATATATATATATATATATATATATATATATATATATATATATATATATATATATATATACTAGTGGGTATGCCCGTCGTTGACGCGATCTGGATGACGGTCGATGATTTGGATGGCGGCCAATGGTTTAGGAGAAAAGTCGATGGTCGTTGGCTGATGTATGTGTGTGTATGTACGTGAGTGCATGTGTTTATGTATGTATGTGTGTGCATGTGTATATGTATGTGTACGGATTTGTGTGTATGAGTGTGTGTGTGTGTATCTGTGCGTGTGGATTTGTGTCCGATGGTGTGTGTGATTTATGTGGCCAATGGTGTGTGTGTGTTGTGTGTGTGTGTGTGTGTGTGTGTGTGTGTGTGTATTTGTGTGTGATTTGTGCATGTGTGTATGAGTGTGCATGTGCAGACATTGATTTCTCAAAAACTCGATATCTTTACAATTTTCTGGACTACTTTTAGTGTTCTTGGCTTGAATGCACATTTCTCTATGCATATTGAACTACTTGGAGCCCGGTTTGTTGATGCGGATTTGTCTTGACGTGCGACACTGGATAGAACAAACGGCATGCAAGAAGGAACCCATTCGGCGATATTGGATCACTTCTCAAAAATGCCAAAAAGTAGTCCATTTATTGTGCCCTAGTGGCATTCCTACCAGCACGAAGGGCGTCTTCAAACATATGACGTCGAAATTGAGTAACAATTCGTCTAGTGGGTTCATGTTGAGCCCACGAACCTCTAGACACCTATCTTCTGAAGTTCTGACTATTTTTTACTGAATCTGACCAATTTCTAGCTCGACGGGCCTAGAATCCCAGGACTGCTTTCTAGTTCGGATGCACGTTTTGCTATGAATATTGAACCATTTGGAGGCTGGTTTAGTCCTATGGGTTCGTCTCGGCCAAAAATCGTTTGTCTTGCATGAAGTAACCCAACAGAGGGAGCTCAAACAAGAGTTCAAGAGGACAAATCAAGAAACTATACGATTGTCTCTCAAGCCCATCAATGGCTTCAATGGAATCAATTTTGAGAAGCAACAGTTACCATGCAAAGCTTGCATGCAATTGCCGAAAAGATACAATAGAGGGTTAGGGTTTGTAGGATTTTTGATTAGGGGTCTTGGATTAGGATTTTTGAATTTGTAGGAGGCCGATCCAGTTGATATTGAATGGCATTTGACCACATGTCTTCTGTATGAACGAACTCTACAAGTGTACAATACTTAGTGAACATGTTGATACAGTCTGTTTGGCCCAAAAAGGTCACAAGACTATTTCGCGATAGTGCTCATTTGAAGAAGAAAATGAGTTGTTTTGGTGAGTGTTGGCTCATCAGTGGCAGGGCAGGGACAACTTATACAATCAAAATATCATCCTTAACAGTTTAGTGTAAAGAATTTCACAAAGCTAATTCAACATATATGGTGGAAAGAAATATAATCATGTACAAAAAGTTCATATATGTGTATGCTATTGCTTTCAACTTTAAGCTTTTGAAGAGTAAACGAATGTGCGTACCATCTCAAAGTTGTGTTTGTTGCTCCATTGTTTGCAACCTCAGCTTCAACTCACTATTTTCACTTGTGAGTCTCGTTGAATCTCTCTACAAAAGTCATGTGAGGTAATTGAGGTACACCAAGGAGTATGAATGAAATAGAAAGTCAAAGCAAACCAGGCGTTCGAGCCAGCAAATTGAAATAGACACTCACCTACAACATTAAGTTAGCTGAGCGAATAGATTAGTAGGGATCAGACAGATAGGAAGGTCAACATTCGAATCACCAATATGTGTAGCAGCAGCGCACTCAGGTGCTTCAATGAGAAATCATTCTTCTTTCTGTCATTTATTCACCACAGCAGACCACGGCCAGGATCCACAATGGATTTGATAGTGCAACAGATCAGCCGCCCCACTTCTGAAGTTTCTTCAATTCTGTATTGAATGCAAAAGGCTCCAAATAGTCATTCATGACTACCAAATGCCTTTGCCACTCACAAACATCTTTGTTTCCATGAAGGATTTACACTGAAGTAAATCTTGTCGCCCATCCTAAACCCTATATACCCATCCTCTGTCACGAAGATACACTAAACAGGATTAGGATGGGCGACAAAGGGTTTGTAATCTGTATGTTCAGAAGATCTTGAAGCAGGCCATTCGAGATCAATGTCGACCAAAACAAAACAGGATTAGGATGGCGACAGAGGGTTTGCAATCTTGCTACCCATAGATACCATTGTTGGGTGGCTATATAGGGTTTAGGATGGGCGACAAAGGGTTTGTAGTCCCTCTGTTCAAAAGTTCGTAGGCCATTCAAGAGCAGTGTTTCCTCGCCTTTCTCAAACATAAAACAAAAGAGAATAATAGCAAAATAAAAGAAACACTCCTTTGTCACCCATCCTAAACTCTTCCTCACGATTCAGAGAGAGAGACGTGTCTGCCTGCCTACCCCTTGCGACTGCCAAAGTCCGAGGGAAGGGAGCGAGGGATGGAGCAGGCAGGGAGAGAAGGGAGGGAGGGAGGGAGTATGTGTGTATATATATACATACATATGTATATATATATATATATATATATATATCATAGGTCCCGCGGTACTGGGTACCGCGGGACCGTACTGGTACCGCGGTACCATGATGGTACTGCGGTACCACAATATAATAATATTTTTATTATTTAATATAAAAAAAAAAAAATTACCTACACCTACCCGCCCCCCTCGCATTTCAGCTCAAATTTTTTTGCGCCCTCCTCCGCCCTACCATCGCTGTTGTTTTTGCCTACCTGCCTTCTGATTCCTTGCGTCGCCCTTCGCCCATGCAACGCCTTGCCTTGCATCTGACTTGCTTCGTCCTGCCTTCGCCCATTTTCAGCGTCTCTCCAACAGTGAACCCTGCTGTTTTTTTCCAGCAATCCATCCCTCATTTCATCTGCAATGGTGCAATCCGAACTTTTTGGTCTGTGGGACGAGGTAGACATTGTCAGGCGGGTTGCCGACAAGGCCAACAAGACCAGTCAGAAGATCGTGCGCTGCCGATACTGTCTCGTCGAGTTTGCTGCATCCCTCACTCGCCTTAAAGGCCATCTGCTCGGTGCACGCGCCAAAAATGGTGCCACCTTGAATGCTGCCCCTTGTGGCAGCATGACCGTCCCCGACAGACAGCGACTACTGGACACCTACGGGCCGCGGCTCGTGGCAGGGGAGAACACCATTTCGGAGGGCATTCTCCGATTTTGCACCGCTCCTTATGTGGCTGACCCAGAGTTGTTGCCTGCTTGGCTGACACGCACGAGGAGAGGGAGTGCATCCTCCTCCGGTCCCTTGGCCCCTCAGACAGTTCTGTCTCACGCACCCCCATCTGCTCAGATTCCGGTGGATCCCGTCCCATCGCGTCCGCCAGTTGCCACTGCGGTTCCACCACCACCCACTGTTGCTCGCACTCCACCAGTCTACGACTTTCTCATGGACTCTCCGCCACCCGAGCAGGCCCATGATGCTACTGGACGGGCCTTCGAGGATGTGGAAGAGATCCCTTCTTCCTTCCCTTCCCATCTGGATGACCTCCTCAGCCAGCAGTTCGTGGCATTGTCCGTCACCACCGTGACGACATGCTGTGGGCCTATGGCTAGGATGGAAGACCTGATGACATCAAACATGAACTCTGCAGATATGACTCTCCCCCCCCTACTGCAATCCACTGCCCTCAGAAACTGTGTGCCCATGCAGCTGGAGACCAGTATGTTGAGGATCGGCCTCCTCCTGACATCAGTCCAGCCAACCGTGACAAGAATGGACGATGACGCGACAGGCTGGGCACTGGTGGATGCATCGGCTGTAGACGTGGAATGGGGAGAGTGGGATGCACTGGCAGGGATGGGTGCAGCAGCATAGGTGGGGTGCACTGGTGGAGGGGCAACATCTGCCATGGGATACCTGCATTCAGATGGGTGTACTGCTAGAGGCCGAGTTCCCTCATATTGTTCATACCCCCTGTGCAGCCCACGGCATAGACCTTCTGATGGGGGACATTGGAGCACTTCCTTGGGTTAGAGCCATCGTCCGGGAAGCCCTCTTTCTGGTGACTGAGACGTGTTCTTGCCATGTTCCGGGTGTTCAGCCATCTGGACCTCCGTAAACCAGCCCCCATGCGCTTTGCATTTGACTTGGTGGTCATCGACCATTTGATCAGGTGCAGGGCCCAGCTTCTACAGATGGTTGCCAGTGATCTTTGGGGTGCCAATACATTTCCGCACACTGAGGATGGGGAGCACTTTTCTTTCACGGTGAGGGGGAACCAGTTCTGGAGGGATGCACAGACATTGTCAGGACTGCTTCAACCACTCTACATTGTGCTCCGCATGGCTGACAGTGAGAGGTCGACACTTGGACTGGTGTATGAGCTCATGGACCGGATTGGACAGTTCCTGCAGCTGCCCATCTTGTAGCCAGAGAGGTAAGCGGTACAGTGTTGCAATTGACCTTTATCTTTTCAGTACTTGCTAGTTTGTTTTTCTGTCAATGTTAAACTTTTTCGTAATGCCCTAAACCACATGCCCCTCACCTGCAAGATGATAGAGTTGAAGTTCATATGGGAGACATGGTGGAACTACTTCCACAGGAGTATCCACAGCGTCGCACGCATGCTGCATCCCCTCTTCCTCTCTCCGACAGAGATCGCAGACAGGGAGCTCGAGGCCGATTGGCTTCAATACATTCACAAGGTGGGTCCGCACATAGGTTTGGATCCTATCAGGCTCATGGAGGAGCTCGCTGCATTTCGTTTCGGCATGGGCACATTCGGCCACCCGGCTGCCTAGGATCCAAAGAGGAGGCAGCTACCCATTACCTGGTGGACCATGTTCGGTAGCACATACCCATCTATACAGCGTCTTGCACTACATGTCCTTTCTCAGGTATGCATCTCATTTTATCCTCCATTTTTGTGTTTCGTTGAAGTTCCACCTCTGCCACAATGTGATGAAGTATTTCAATGCACGCACCACAGGACTGTGCTGCCTCCGTGTGTGAGCGTAATTGGAGCACATGGGCACTCATTCACACGAGGAGAAGAAACCGGTTGTCAGTGAGTCAGTTGGAGCGGTTGGTGTTCTGTAGCACCAACGCACGTCTCGCCAGGAGGCTTCCGACCATTACGAGCGCATTGCAGGTGATAAGCTAATCTTTCATAGCATGTTGGTTGACTCTTGGTATGTTGGTTTCATTTCTTGATAAACTTGTCTCTCTGACATGCAAATTTTAAACCTTGCAGATGAAAATATCAGATTTGGAGCGCCAGGTTGACTTGCCTACGGACAGCACCCATCCCATGCCTGCAGATGACCTAGGCACACAATTGATGGCAGAGAGAGAGAAGGAGCTTGCCGAGATGAGAGAGAGAGAGAGCTTGGGCTTGAGCACAGAGAGCCCCCATTGTATGAGGCAGATCAGCCAGTGTCAGAGGATGAGCATGATGAGGATGAGCCCATTCGGGTTGTGTTTGCCAGACTAGAGAGGGATGAGGCAGATGATACAGGGCACACGCCATGGGCAGGGGTCACAGGTGCATCACGTGGCAGAGGTGGGACACATGGCACAAGTTATACCGGCAGACAAGCAGGGCACACAAGGGGGGACAGTGGCATACCTACCTATGTCGACATGATGGAGGAGGCTCTTGATAGAGGGCAGAGTGGTTTAGATGCCGGTCCCGCAGATGTTTGGATGTGTGCAACACAGAGTCATGGCCGTTACTACGACAACACACTAGAGGAGGCACCTGATGACTTTCATTGCACAGATTGGGAGGCCATGCAGGGTCTATAGGGTGCACATGATGAGGCACGAGATGAGGCTTGGGTTGATTCAGGGGTTGGTGTAGAGGATGATTCAGAGGTTGGTGCACAGGATGATTTAGAGGCTGGTGCACAAGATGAGTCCCAGAGCCCAGAGCATTTGTATTCGGATGCCCAGTTGGCCGACTTGGTTGCCACATTGGATTTAGAGGCCCAGCAGATGCCGAGTGTCAGGGCGCCCCCATCATCTCTTGCCAGCATGCCATACACAGAGTCCCAACCAGAGCAGCCGCATGAGGTGCTTACAGTTCCTCCAGCTCCTTAGAGGGTGTATGTGCGTCGCACAGCTCCTCCAGTGCCACCGATGCCATTTAGGCCTGCAGCCCCTCCATCGCCATCCACTTTTGCAACACCAGGTCTCCATGGCAGGCCACCATCTGTGCCCAGATTTTCTCTTGCAGCGCCCACATCCACAGTGGCTCCTCCAGTGGCAGCACCCATGTCACATCTTCCTCCTTTGGCAGCACCCAGGATGTACCAGTACCGGCCACCACAGCGCCCCTTTCGGTACATATCGCCACTGTACTGGCCTCCTGCACAGCCAGTTCCTCCACCTGCAGCAGCCCCACAGGCACACACTCCACGAGCTCATCCTCCTCGCTCAATTGCACAGGGAGTTTTTTCTTTTGCTTCCCTATCCCAACCGGCCTCAGCTTGGGTGGGCCCAGCCTAGCCAGCCAGGTGATTTGCATGGGGGTGACGAGGAATTGACAGCTCCTCTTGTCCGCAAGAGACCAGGGAGGCCCAAGGGTGCACCGAACAAGAAAGGCAAGGCACAAAAACTACCAGGGAGGAGAGGACGACCACGCAGGGCTCCAGGTACAGGTAGAGGTGCAGTATCACAACCAGTTGGAATAGGTGTTGTTGGTTTGGCCTGCTTGGGGGCTGATGCGAAGGCTGATTGGGAGGATGAGGATGACCAGTCTTTCCCCTCGAATACACACCCCATGCCAGTTCTAGACAGGCAGAGATATCGGTTGCGAGAGTCAGCTCGGGGCCCTGAGTTGTCTCCAGAGCATTCGTCTGAAACAGAGCCAGAGCATTGATTGTGGCCCTATTGTTTTAGTTTCAGTAGTTTGTCTCTAGCAGACGATCTACCATTGTACTCAGATGATTTTTCACATTATATACAGTGTTTGGCCTACATTATTTGCTGCACATTGTGCGTATGTCGCTCTGTACATGTGATGCTTTATTTTATGTCGAAGAATTCTATGTGCGTGTGTGAATCCTATTTTCATTTAATTTCGTTTGAAGTGAATGCTAGCTTCGCATATATGCACCTACATCATGAGCACAGCAATCACCCCTACACCCCAAAAGACATTTCATAAACACATGTAATACATCTGTATTTAAAAAAATTACAGACATTGCATCTTACATGACCAGGCTCGCGTTGCACAAAAAACAACTATGTATATATTCAACCGTTGTATCAGGATAACGTCACATATAGTGTCATTTTTTTAAGCAGCCATCTAGTTATTTGCTGCACCATAAACTGTCGAAAACTACATAGCAACAGTCCGTCACATACGGCTGGACCTCATCTATTCTAAACATCCCTCACTGATCCTCCACCGACTCCTCGCCCTCGTATGGTGCATTGTTTTGTCGCTCTTGCTCTGCCTCCCGGTTAGCCCGAGTTGCCTCCTGGTTAGCCCGACGTCTGGCCGCCCTTTCCCTGACCATGATGAGCTGCTGTCGTGTGAAATTCATTCCGATCTGCTCATCCAGATCCAGCTCGACAGCAGGGACAGGACCCACAGCGGGGGCGGGTGGCTCCGGTTCCGGATTTCTCTGTCGAGTTTGTCACAACATCTCTCAGATATCTGCCTCTTGCTTCCGATGCCTCTCGTTGTGCCTTCGGATATCTTCCTCAAGCTTCCTCCTAGCTTCGCCCTCGGGCTTCGGTGGTATGCGCTCTGCCATCTCGATCGACCTTCTCCTCACAGCACCTTGGTCCTTGAACACCCTCTCACAGCACCCCGGCTCTCAAACAGCCTGTCACCGGCTCTCGCTTGCTCTCTCACTGTCTATCACTAGCTCTCTCACAGCCTGTGAAAATGCCGACCACAATGGCATTGTGAGTGCCTATTTATCCCCACAGCCTGATCGGCCATGTGGATCCCCATTATCCCTCCATGTGCCTCTGTACCTGCCCCCATGTGATGCTCCCCCCTGTGTTGGTCTCCCATTGGGCCCATGGTCTGCTCACCCACAATGCCCATGTGCCTCTGTACTTTGTACATGTGATGCTACCCCCCTGTGTTGGTCTCCCATTGGCCCCTCGGTCTGCTCACTCGCAGTGCCCATGTGCCACTGCAACAGTCCCCTGCATCATGTACTGTACCCTCTTTTTTTACACCCTAAACCCCCTTTTTTTACTTTTTTTTTGTCTTTTTTTAGTAGTTAATATGCAAAAATTAAATATTAAAAATATTAAAAAAAAAAAAATATTAAAAATTGTACCGCCCTGGTACCGCGGATCCCAGGGCGGTACCGTACCGGCGGTACCACTGATATGGTACCGGCGGTAGCATACCAGCGGTACCACGAGGTACTATGATATATATATATATATAATATTTAAACTTATGTACACTTTTGCGCATGTGTATGGGTGCACTCATGCATCCTCCTCCCCTCACCCATGCATGAGCTTTTTTAACTAAAAAACTTGGGGAGTAGGATGCATGTATGGGGAAAGTGCATATCCCCATACATTTGCACATTGTGTGCATTGGGGGATGGGCCCCAAAAAGATTCTCCACCTCTCCCTCCCAATCACTAAATTCAAATATCTTTCACTGAATTCAAATATTTGAAGTTTGAAGTTAAGGTTTTATTTTCTTCACACACTTCAATGTGCTTTAAACTTTAGCCAATAATCTTTATTACATGGCTTTCTTATTTATTTTGAATTACCAAAGTTTTACCCATAAATCATGAACATAAAAAAAAATTTGACTACCTAAAACTGCTTTTTTTTTTTTTTCAATTCTTCAAATATCTATCTTGGCCCACCATTTTAATGAATGTTTAACCACAAGCCCAAACTCACTATCTTTAACTCCAAAGGATCGAATTTTTCCAAAGGATTGAAGAACCTTTGTACTGTCAAGTCGAATTTTTCAAAAGACTCAAATTTTTTCGATGACTTAAATTTTTTAAAAGACTCAATTTTATTTTCCCGAAGACTAGAATTTTTTCAAAGATTCGTCTCGAATTTTTCCAAGGATGTTAATTTTTTTCAAAGACTCAAATGTTTGATATTCGAGATGCGAGATGTGTGAGATCGGCCATCATCCAAATCATCGGCCGCCACCTAGATCGGCCTCCATTGCCCGTCAACGACGGGCACTCTTTACTAGTATATATATACAAATATATATATACATACATACGTATAAATATAGTATATATATATATATATATATATATATATATATATATATATATATATATATATATATACTAGTAAAGAGTGTCCGTCGTTGACGGGCAATGGACGGCCGATAGTCGTTGACGAGTGGCCGATGTATGTGTGTGTATGTACGTGAGTGCATGTGTTATCTGTGTATGTGGATTTGTTTGTATGATTTGTGCTTGAAGGTGTGTGTGATTTATGTGGTCAATGGGGTGTGTGTGTGTGTGTGTGTGTGTGTGTGTGTGTGGGAACAGACGACATGCATGACGGAGCCCATAGCAATACTGGACCACTTCTTGAAAATGCCAAAAAAGTAAACGACCGACTTTATTAGCACACCAAGCAAGTTGTTGCAAGTATGGATAAAGTTAGATACTAGTGATGAAAAAGGGATTGAAGTCTCTTGGAGACACTAATCTCAATAATTCAAGATGCCCAGTTCTTGGTGAACCCTAAAATAGTGTGCAATTGAAAAAATGAACACCATTCATTCGACCTTCCATCATATGAATGTATTGGTGATGTAACAGTTCGACCAAGGTTACCAAAAGCAAAAAACTTGTCTTTCAAATAGGAAACTAGGTTGGATCAAAACCAAAAGATCGCATGTGTTAGGATTTCAGAGATAGATTGTCACATCCATTCTTGTCAAGGTATTATAGGAGCAAGAGGAAAGGATGAAATATATTGATCAAGCAAACTTGTACATCAAGAGAATAAAAAACTACAGAGTTGGGAAGAAAGAAAAAGGAAGAACCCTAGAGGTAAGAACAAAGGCAAACTTCGTGTCAAATTTTTATTTCAATTTCAATAAATAAAAAAATGTCTAGTTTTAGATATTCAACTTCTGCTATTTTCCACAGTCGTTGCAAGGATGGGATTAGTAAATATGTTCTTCAATAGAGCATGGATGCTAGACAGAGAAAAGAACTTTGGGTAAAACTTTCTGTTCATGATCTATGGGTAAAATTTTGGTAATTCAAAATAAATACGAAAGCCATATAATAAATCTTAGTGCGGTTCTGCTCATCGATGATATTTTTTTAGGTGGATTGATAGGAGAAGGGGAGAACATATGGGGTGGGCGGAGTGCGGGTGTGCTCCCTAATAGTTAAAAGCAAGTTGTTTGGGCAAGAGGCCGATGGTTTAAGTGCTTGGGGGAGATGGGTGGGTTTTGCCATGTGACAAAAAAAGGACGAGGGAGTGTTAAAAAAAGATATGCTCCTGTCCTTAAAAGCCTTAGTTTTTTTTTTTTTTTGGGGGGGGGGAGAGGGAGAGAGAGAGAGAGAGAGAGAGAGAGAGAGAGAGAGAGAGAGAGAGAGAGAGAGAGAGAGAGAGAGAATTTCTTTCTTGATGGGACTTTTTTGTCTCCTTTTAAAAAAAAGAAAACTTAATTTACACGGAGCCAAAAAGCCCCTTTACTTTTTTTATTTTATGGAGAGTGGGGGTTCACATTTTTAAGTGGATTTACATTCGTATTTTTTTATGAGAGTTTTACATTTAAGAAAAAGTGTATGGGTGTGTGTGTGTGTGTGTGTGTGTTGCGTGCGTGGGGGGCGGGGGGATAAATATTGATATATTTACTTTTAATGGAATGGAGACACCCCCTTGTTTATATATCTATACACACACACATTTTAGCCTTTTTCATTTTTTTTAGGGGCATGGAGGGACCTCCCTCCCTCTATGGGTGGTTGGTCGGCCTGTGGAGAGAGAGAGAGAGAGAGAGAGAGAGAGAGAGAGAGAGAGAGAGAGAGAGAGAGAGAAGTGGGGCCCGTGGGAAAGAGAGAAGGAGAAAAAAGGACTCTAGACTCTATACTCCATACTCCATACAATATATCTCATCCACAAAAGGTTTTTTATATGGAGATGTGTGTGTGTGTGGGCGCGCGCGTGCACGTGTGCGCACACACACACGCATTCGTTGTGTCGGGGGTCACACACACACAACGAACACGCGCACATGGACACACACACAGGCGCGCGCACACACACACACACACACACACACACACACACACACACACACACACACATAGGCATGCGCACGTGCGCACGCACGCACGCACACACACACACACACACACACACACACACACACACACACACACACTCACGTGCGTGCGCGTGTGTGTGTGTGTGCATGCACATGTGTTCCAAATCCCCCCCTCCCCCTATTTTTCTCTTTTTATTGTCTCTTTTACTCCCCTCACCCATCCCCTCCTTTTTTTTTTTGTGCATTTTTTGGCCCATGGATAAAAGCTTGTGGGTATATGCATCTGAAGCAAGAAGTTGACAGAATTTAAATGACTATCTTCTGAATGTGCAACCTTTCATCATAGTGCATATGGGCTCATCAAGAATTTTTTAAGTCCAATTTCCATAGCAAGTTTATGTGTTAGGTGAGTGTTGAAATTGCTTATAATCTTAGGCACTGCGAGAACTTGTCGAGCCACGAAGCTATCAAATGAGTAAGCATAGGTATCTTATGGGTAGCATTGTCAATGGAGATATCACCAGAATATTTTGCAATAAACACACATATGTTGTGAAAATTGTAAGGCTATAATGTGATTGTGAAATCTATACATGTGGTCAAAATCTAAAGATAATTTGATTCACTTTTTTATACTAACAAAAATGATTTTCTTTTCTTTCCTATAAAGTAGCTAGGAAGTCAAGCTATGTTATCCATCCATACATGAAAAAGTACAATATGGCCTTCTTTCATAGAAAGATTGCATCCACGGTGATCTCAAAAAAATGATGACTAAGTTGAGTGACATATAAGCTTGTTAGATCTCATGATGCATGTTCACACTATATTGTGTTTAGTTTAGTGTCTTGGGTAAAAATCATAACTTTTGTCCTCTCATTTATATATTGATACTTCTTGTAAGAGATTATTTCTTATGACTACAAAATGAAGAAGTATTTGCACTCACGTACATTACTACGAAGTTAAAAAAATTCAAAGAAAAAGAGTTGTTGAAAAGAGTTACCTTACCATGGTATTAGCTTGGAAAAATATATGCTAGTCATAATTGTTTACGATATGAGCTTTCTTTTATAGAGCTATATTCTTTTCTTTTTGCTTGTAATTTATTCTTATCATTCTTACTAAACTTTCGTGATTTTGGAACAGAGTACATACTTAGAATGAAATGAAATAGAACTAGATAAATTGCTCAATAAGAAACGAGTGTTGAGAAGTAATGCCAAGAATTATAGAAAGTTGAATTTAAAACTAGAAAGAAATGGGAGAATCTAATGAACAAGTTGTGTATATAGTGGATCCCAAACATGGAGAAGTTTGGTTCAAATTGGTCACAACAAAGGCAATGGACGAGAAAATGTTTTTTATGGGTTTGGCAACTCTCAATACCTTGCGACTAGCAGATGTCTCAATGAGACAAAATGTAAATGGTGGACTCTGTCTTTGTGGATCTGTGATGCAAGATCAATATGCGATTCTTGTGGATGGGTGGAAAAGGAGGTGTTCTGAGAGACCTTATTATCTCAAGCAAATAGAATTTTGGAGGCCTTTAAAGAAACTGGAGGTAAGTAGTCTTTGAAAATAAATTTTGATTGTATGTATACATAATTCAAATGGTGCTTACGTTTTCTATATTTAATTAATTATATCATGTTTAGGTTTGTCTCTTCCAAGCTCTCACTTTTTGACAAAATACTTTGTTCCAATGAAACCCTGTAAGCGTGAAATGCTGGACCAGCGTGAAGATGATGGTCTTGTACACCACCATATCTCTGCGCCATCTCACCACCTCGCGCCAGTTCTCCTCCTCGTGCTTCTTCTGATGGGGCAAGAGAGTATACATAGTATATACGGTCAACGAATTAGAGAATGTTGACGTGGACGAGGATGCTGCAAATCTCTTACTTCACATTTTACGTGAAGTGTCTCTCACTTCGCAAATTTTGGGAAGTGCTTGGAACGTTTCTCGTTGAAAATAGACGTCTGTCAGGGTTTTTCTCTCTCTTTGAGAGTTTGCGAAAAAGCCGACAGTGCTTGTAAAAATGTGAAGGTGCCCTTAAAAAGATGACAGTGTCTTTAAAACAATTTAAGTTCTTCAAAATAGTTGAAAGGAAGAAGCTGAAGCCAATTGCCGCATTTTGTGGAAAAGTGCAAAAAAGTCGACACTGTCGCATTTTGAAAAAATGTGAAAAAGCCGACACTGTCGAAAAATAGTTGAACTGCTGAACTATGCTGAAGTGTCACATTTTCGAAAAAGCCGACACTGTCGCATTTTGAAAAAAGCCGACACTGTCGCATTTCGGGAAAAGCTGACACTGTCACATTTCAGAAAAAGCCGACAATATTAAAAACATAGTTCATTTCTACAGACTATTGCAACACTTAGTGTATTTTTGCAGATTGTTGCGACACTTAGTGTATTTCTGCAGAGTTGTTCTAAATGCTAATTCGTAAAAGTTCTTGAAGATGGCCAAGTCTTCAGTGATCTTCAAATTATTGAACTTAACATCTGAACTTGAAATATGATAGGATTGGTTACCCTTTGTTGGAGATCAACTGGAAGCCCGTTGTAGACGTTCTTCAAATAATTTGTCTTTCTAAGTTATGATTCCTTCAGGTATCAGATGAGCAGACGTAGAACCAAAGTTGGTTTCACTTGACCCTAGATCAACAATCAATAAACGTGTAGGAAGAATCTTGAAATAGAAATAGTCATTCACCAAGGAGAAAACTGTGGGCTTAATTTCCAACATCTTCCCCACCTCTCACCTCCTCCTCAACCCCCAAATCTGACCTTCCATCAACTTTCACAGTTCCTCCTCACCCAGTGGATAACCTCCCTGATCCTCTGGCGATGCACAAACACTGGTATCATAAACTCTTTACGGTACTTGACTCAGAAGAGTCGGCCCTCTTCGAAAAATAATATCCAAACATCACCACCAGAGGCGACTATACACTACCAGGAAAGCTCGATGAGCTACTCAAAAAGAAGTCGACCGATATCCTTTCGCTCCTACATCCTCAACCAGAGTGGAGGAAAGCGGCAGTTTTACGCAACCCAGAGCTTATCAAAGAATATCTTACGGCTCCTGGTTTTCTATGGGCAGATCCAGCGTACCACCCAATGCCTAGAAGGAGGTCTTGGTCAGCCTTGCAGACTACCAGTGTTAGGGCCTACAACTGGCCAATCATAAAGTCAGCAAAGGGTGTAGGTCGGAGCACAACCATCGATTTCCAACGAGCGCTCAATTTCTGACTGACGCGACTAATTCTCCAGATCCCATTGGGATATCACATAGCAAAAGTGTTAACTGTTATTTGTTAACATAATTTATTCCCACCTTAAAGAACATGACCAGGATAAATGTTATTTTACACAAATATGGGAGCTGCAATGTTTTAGGATTTGGAAATTCATAAAGAATGCTTTCAAACTTGACTTTCAATACACACCATTTTTCTCTTCTAAGAGCTTCTTCATATGTAAACCCATTACCCATTTTTGATGTCATCCCCTCCTTGGAGCACCTCACAAATCCACTTCACATGTCATCACCCAATCTCCATGCATTTCGTTCATTCTTACCTTTTGAACCAGTCTGCCAATTGCCATCAACTTGTTGTAACAGGTGTACTAACCAAATATCTTTTTCCTAGATTTTGCATTACCCTACTGAACAGGTAAAAACGAGTTGAAGATTGACCAGTAATCTCCCAACTTAGGAGAGGAGAGTGATGGTTGCAACAAGTTGGAGACTTACCTAGTTCTCTCCCAACTTAGAGGAGAGAGGTGGTTGCAACAAGTTAGCCTCTCCACAAGTCCATGTGAAGGTGAAGAGGCATTCCACCAACGTGTTCTTGACATCAAGAATAAGCCAGATTTCAACACAAGATCATAATTTCCCAGCAGTTGCTTAATGCAAAGATTATCAATTTTTCATTACTGCTCTCTGTCTTTCTATTAGTTGGTTTTTTGTTACTCTCTAAGCCTAACACTAGTTGCTTAATGCAAAGATTATCAATTTTTCATTACTCCTCTCTATGTCTTTCTATAAGTTGGTTTCTTGTTACTCTCTAAGCCTAACATCATTTGCTTAATGCAAAGATTATCAATTTTTCATTACTCCTCTCTATGTCTTTCTATTAGTTGGTTTTTTGTTACTCTAACATTTATGTGGGCTCCCTAAGTGTAGGTGAAAGAATAGCAATAAAATACTAATAATACTAATATTGATATGATCTTGTACACATTAGTCCTGGCGTTTGGGCAAAGGCCTTGGTGAGTCGGTGGACTAGAAATAGGTGTCAACAATCTCAGGACTGCATTTAGCGTCGTTACTGAATTGCCTTATGCTTTACCGCGTCGATCGTGCAAGCAGAAGCAGAAGCAGAGACAGCAGCAGCAGCAGCAATCAGTGTTCATTCCTCCCTTGGCATTTGCATTTGCATTGGCGTTAACGGTTAAAAGGCTCTTGTTAATAAAGAGCGCGTTCGTTAATATGTAAGTGAGATTACAACATCGATTCTCCGAAAGATCTTTGTAAGATCTTTCAAAGGGATGGATATACTGGCAATACGATCGACCACCCAGTATGCTAAGCAAGATGAAGCTGCCTACCAGCGTTGGTTCCAATTTGCAGATTCCGGTGCGTTCCTTTTCCCAATTTCACTGTGTGACTAAGTTTTTCTGCCTGTTTGTTAACTGATTACTTGATCTTGCTCTCCTATTGCACTGCTGTCATACGTTGCCCGATGGATTGAGATGAGGGCTTTCATAAATCGATGGAAAATTCTCGTATCACGAAATAAAGGTCACCATCGCGATTTTGTACAAACGTTTCCTCCTCATATTGTGGACACAAATAAGAGATTGTTGTCCGTGTGTGTCCGTGGATGGTACCCATTAAACTTTATCACGACCACGTTAGTGTGAACCATTCAGAAAACTGAAGTTAGTTTACGGAAGCTGGAGTACCTCAGGAAAAACGAGACAGTAAAAGATGCGATTATGTTTGCTTCTTGTATATTCTGGACCGTCTATATAAGCAAGTGGCGTTGCTGGCTTGTAGGATCAGATTTTGGTGCGTAATTGGAGAAGACTACAATCCATCTATGGTAAAAGCTGCAATTCATGTAACTTCAGCAAAACGAGATAGCTTCGACAGTGCAGCAGTTCTGAAGGCAACACATGACCCATTCTACAAGTAGAAAAATACACCATCCACAGAATTTATATTGTCATGATTAGTTCAGCAGACCAATCATGGATGTGTGGAGCTCGCTAATCCACAACCTGCTATATTGTACTGGATTTATTTCGAACCCAAAGAGTGTTGCACAAATAACTCACCACCCAACCATAGCTCACAAGCCCATGATCATCCCTGAGCTTGGGAGACAACAATGGCACCACCAATGAATCCACTAAGCATTGCCATGGAATCCCATACCACCATAACCCATCCCACGTGGCTCATAGGAGATGTCTTGCCTAATTTTGATGAGCTCTCATTAGTTCAGGTTCCAATCGATTTGAATGCCCCACTTGATACACAATTATAAACCAAATCATAGATTTTAGAAAAAGCACCCATCACCTATCTATAGCAAAACTTGTGCTCCAAATCAAGCACTAGAATCTCGAACTTTGAGTCTAACTAAAGTCTAACTTGACTTTACTAAAAATAGGTAAGGGCCCCTAGAATTAGCACGCAGGCATGGCCTAATAATCCTAATTAAGCCTAGATGACAACATTAGGGGAAACAATGTGAACATTAAATTTAACATGATGTTGATATTGAGATTTGTTCCTTCCTGATACTATTTTTTTACATGCCCACATTGGGGGTATTGTTTTATAGACCACAAGGCCTTTTTATTCCTATACAGGCCTAAAAGCCATATTTATGCATTTATATTTAGGACTAGCCAAGGGCCCAACTTTTATTAGTTAAGTATTTGGAGTGGGGCCCCTTTAGGAGGGCACACTATTTTCCCTCCCAAAATCATGCCTCCCTTGATTTTTTAAATTCTGCATCTAGACTTCCTCGAGGGAGTATAAGTACATTCATTTTTCAGCTTAAGATTGATAATGGTTGAAATTTTCGTGGAAGAACTCTTGCCTTTGCTTATACGGCTTTAGCCGTTGATGAAATGTGATGTTCTTTATCATTCTTTGTGAAAGATTGCTAGATTGTTTCATATATTGTCAATTTATGCTTCGAGACATTAATTAGAAAATCGCTTTTAAGTTGCTTATAGATTGCTTTTTTCATTATTGACATAGAGACTTGATGTCAAATTTTATAAGTATGTAGTGCACCCTAGTTCATTTGCAATGGGATGTAGTTGGAGTAGGTCTCATCATTATGCTGCATCATTGTTGTTTGTGTTCTCTCTTTCATGTGTATGACTATTGTCTAGCAACAATAGGAATCATTGTATCAAAGCATAGGTTCAAGATTCGAGAGAACAAGGAGGTACTCAACGAATAGGATCAATCACCATATGTAGGTTGATTAGACCATCTTCGAGGAGAAGAAGTTGGCGTCCCTAGCCAGCTCTTAATTTTCATTTTTATCTAGAAGGGTGGCAGCTTTGTGGGAGGAGATTCGGTGCTACAAGGAGAGGAGTTGTGCTGCATGAGGAGACTATGAAATCTGCCTCATATTTCAAGTAGAGATCAATAGCTGGAGGTTTAGTTGTTTATTGCAGGTTCACTGCATAAAGTTGCTATAGGACTACTAGAACAGATTGCTGGAGGTACTGCCTCAAGATTGCGAAGGCTAGCAACAATCAAATGCTGCATGTAACATGCACAATGCACAATGCACATCAACAACTGAACATGAAAAGTCCTATATAATATCAACAATGACACATGCAATGTTATGACCTAAGTCTCGTGCTCAATTGCTCACTACTCATTGGCGAAAATAGTAAATACAAAGTGTATAGCTCACTGCTCAATGATGTATCCGTATCATGTTGCTATTGAGTACTCTAGCATCTAATATCTACTATTTACACTCAATATTATCATAGCTTCCTACCTTTGCTAGGAGGCTCCTTTGCAGCATCCTTGTCATCATCGCTGCCCTCAACCTTAGCCTCATCATTTGAATCTTTGTCCTCATCAACATACTCCGACTCAGAGTTCTCTGTAGCTGATGACACCAAATGCCCATGATTGGGCTGATCTCAAATCTACGTCCCGTAAGGAGGTCAGAAGGGCCTACTTGACTTGCGAATTAATTATGATTATGAGGGGTTGGGGCCTCGAGATATCAGATCATAATCAATGGTTTAGAGGCCTAAAACCCATGATGGTGGATTTATATGGAACTAGCAGTGACTCATCCGTCAATGGCTCAGTTAGGCTATTGATGTGTCTTTGTGACGTGTCCCCCAAGATCAGTCTTAGTTGGGGTAGAGCTTTGGGAGGTATAGGTATATCCATAGGTCTCTCCAAGAGGGGAGCTTGATTTGTGAGCTACATGCCGCTAGACTTACATCCCTCCTACCTTTTAGTTATTGCTTTTGGTCCGTAGCTTGGGGGCTAAATCCGTTTTGTCTAGATTGGTTGGTGGTTTGATACACCATCCGTTCTTGTTGTGTTCATTGGCTTTAGCGAAGCAAACAAGTGGAGGCCAAGAATTGGAGAGGATCTTGCAAAGCTGGTCCTTGGGTGAAGAGGTGAAGTTTGGATTTATCAAGTTTTTGAGATTTTTGTTGGGTTTGGAATCGATTCTTATTGCAAGGTAAGTGCACTACTTGGTTTTGTGATAAAGAAGTTGATTTAACCTTAAGAAAACTTGGGTTCTTTGCTTGAGGAAGCTCTTGAAATTTGTATAGAAGGAAGACATAAATGAGCCATAATTGCGGTCTTTTTCATGTGCTAATTTTTTTTTTTTTTTTTTTTGCATTTTAGATGAAAGTGTTTTGTTAGCTTTCTTTTGCAAAGCGCCCCCCCCCCCCAAAAAAAAAAAAAATGACTCCTTTTGAAAGTTGCTTGTTGGAAATAATTTCCACAAAGTCGTATATTGAGGTTTCTTGTGATTTATGGATGTTATTGCCAATCTTTTCAATAGTTTCTAACAATTTTTGCTGGTAATGGAAATGGATTCCTAGAATCAGAAATTCTACTCCCGAAGAAGCTATTCCTAGAATCAGAAATTCTACTCCCGAAGAAGCTAAGAAGTTTTTGGATGAGAATCTTCAACATCATAGCATAGGTATGGAAACTGCTTAGTGGCTTAAGCAAGATCTGAATACTCTTAGCATCCGCTTCCATCAGTGTATCAGTCACTTTGAACTCTTTGGGAAGAGTTTTAAACTTTGGGATACCAAAATATACTTGGATGAAGATCTTACTTTCACCCAAGTGCAAGAATGCAAAAAGGCATGACAAGAAGCTCCATCAATTGGAAAGCCGCTTATCTAAAAAGATGTTACTATCAGATTTGTAGATCCTAAGCCTATGGTCAATGAGAGTTTGAATTCTTAGATAGAAGCAAAGTTAGAGAAATGAAGAGATGCCCAGTTGAACTTGTAAATGGTCTGTGTACCATATAATCCTGGCTATGAAACCTTCTCTTTTTAGTTAGATTTGTTCTAGTTAAATTTGCTTTGACGACATTGATTTGTTTGGTTGCCATGTTATTTGATCTACCGATTTGTCTCGTATGCCTTTGGCATGAAAAAGACATTAATAAAGCTTTCTGGCTCTCTCATAATGCACATCTCTCTCTCTCTCTCTCTCTCTCTCTCTCTCTCTCTCTCTCTCTCTCTCTCTCTCTCTCTTCAACACCGAGATAAAAAGCATCACATATCATGAATGTCTATTGGAGAGTAGAAGTACTAGCTAGCTTGGTACATGTGAAGGGGTTGGTTGTGGAAGAAGTAGAGGTGGTGGAGTTAGTAGATAAGGAATTTGACCATTTTGATAAGTAGGATTTTTAAAAGGTCAGAGTCATCCTTGCTCTCATGGAAGTATGTGGCAGTAGTAGTAGTCGAAGGCTGGCGACAATCTTGAGCCATATGGTCAGGTCTCTTATAATGGAAACATAGACGCTTAGAGTGTATCTCGACAAACTTAGTGGGTTAATAACAACAAATATAAGCAAGAAGAGGAGAGCGAGTGGATGGGGAGGGACCAACAACAAAAATGGAAGGACTATGATGAGCAAAAGTTCAAATGGGAGGATAGAAGAAGCAATGTTAGGATACTAATGTTGTAAAGTAGTGGCAAGGAGATGGCATTAGATAAGTAAGCAACATCATTTTTGATAACAACATAGAGGACACCATAGAGGCCAACAATGTAGCGAGAAACCAGCTCCTTAGTATGAAGATTGGTGAACAAGATAGCTCCATAAAATGGTCAATGTAGGAGTTCAAATCAGTAGTCTAAGAAAGACTCTGAAAAAGATCTTGTGGAACAAACCACCGAGGGTTGATTAGAGCTCGTCGGAGCTCTGTTTGGAAAGTAGACCATAACTGCATCCCCTCACGACCCCACTGGGTAGTAATTGCCTTTACTACTTGTGAGTTTGTACATGGAGCCTATAGCCCTTCCTTCACATGTCAAGGTCCTTCAAGCACATTGTATCTTATTGATTCTTTCAACTATTTCTGCCTTCGCTGTTTGCTTGTCTCTTTTTGTGATTGATTGGATACTACTTATCCTATGAAAGATTGTGAAATTTTAACATGTGCATAAAGTTGAGTTTTACAAATTGAATAACTCCAAAAGATGTGCTTTATTTGTTGTATAGGCCTTGTCGATTGTCTTCGTCGGGCATACTGTGATGTATATTAACTGGTTTCAACTCACTTACAAGGTGTAAATTTCTCCATTCATTCCATGTAAAACAGCTGTGTGCATTTTTTGGGTAGCCGTTATCACAAATCGCTGGAAGTTATTTAATTGCAGGGATTGCCATTATGATATTACAATGATATTCAAACTATGCACATGATAAAGCATCAATCTACTCTTACATGTATAATGTATAATGTCAATCATCCTCTTGGACTGTGATACTCTAGGGCTCATAGGTATCCGTTTGTAACCTTCTTGAACGATGGCAATTGAGAATCACTGCTGTGTTGAATCTAAAACTTAATGAATTATCTCTAGTTTCAAGCTTTAATTTTTGTTCTTTTTCAGTACTTTTTCTTTCCTTAACCTGATGACCTGAGATGATCCTTGGTTCACACAGATGGTGATGGCCGTGTTACAGGACCTGATGCTGTTAATTTTTTTTCTTTGTCTCAGCTTCCCAGACCAGAGCTTAAAAAGGTTTGAGAGCTTTGTCCTTTTTTTAAGGATTCGACTGTGTGATTTGCTAATTAGTTTCTGGTGTGGATGCTACCATAACTTCTCTTGCATTAGAGGTCTGTATTTTGATCCAAGTATGTTGCATGGTTGATTATATGCTTTTTGGGATGCTTTTTTTGTAGTCTTTGCTTCTTTTGTGATACTTTTAAATACATCTTCTTTTTCAAGTCAGTGTTCTACATTTTTGACATTTTAGAGATGTCTACATTTCATCACCTTTTGAGACACCGGACATTGGAAAATAAAATGGAACTCATCCTCAATCTCTTGTATAGAGCAGCACTGACAAATCCGTAGCGGTGACCTCACTCGGTTTCCAACAAGCCATTCTGTGGAAATGGCCAAAATACACAAGCATTTGGAATGTGGTGTTCAAATCTCGCTAGGCGTGTCGTGACGGCTGAAACTGATGCTGTAAAAATCACTGTGGGCGTGAAGAAAGGTGGTCTAGAGCCAGACTACGCTCGATTTGGTTGCCTACAGCTCAATGTCAACAATTGCAAAAAATCAAGCCTACACTTACCAAATATCGAAATTTGGTCGTTTCGCTCTCCACGAAGCTCAGACCCACCCGGCACTGTGCACACCAACTCCGTATCGTCGAGTAGATGCCTGCCAAGTATTCACTTGCGAAGATTGGACGCCCACGGCTCTCAGAAAAAAAATTTGCCTCCTCCACTACTGGCGCGGTTCTGTGCGCGAGGAGGCGGCCGAAAATCGGGTTTTTTTTTTTTTTTTTTTTTTTTTTTGCGATTCTGTCCATGATTCGCTGCAGCGAATCGCGATTCTGCGAAGCTGGCGAATCGCGATTTGCTGCAACTATGATTAAAACTATGGTGAGGGAAATAAAATGAGATGAGTCCATAATTTTTACAGGGATTATTGAATAGGAACATCTTGAAGTTTTCAAATTTCGATGGCATTTTAAGGAGTGCATGAAGGTTATCTTGCAAGTTCGAAACCTCCACTTCTCTTGATTCTGCTATATCAACTCTTGGTTATGCATTTCGGGAATGAAGAAAAAGATGGTACCAACTCTCCTGGAATATTCTGAAGAAATTAATTGTTTAATCTCAGGAGATCCTTTGTTTGTAATTTGCCCCAATGCAGCTGGGCTATCCAAAGACTTTGCCTCAGACTTGTAGATGTGTTGCAGATTGTTGAGTTTGGCATTCATAGACCGCGATTGAGATACTTATATTTTACTTTGGTTTTTGCTGCAGTTCTTTCAATGACAAGCCTACAAGTATTAAGGCTTTGGGGCCAATTGGGAAGGAACTTTTCGAGACAGAACAAAATGACCTTCTCACTGATCTGAAGGATATTCCAAGGAAGGCCTGTGATCACCGAGTGTATTTTCTTCTTCCATGTTTATTCTGAAATGCACGATAGAAGATTTTTACTTTTGTTTGTTACTAGACTCTCATAGATTTGATAACAGATCAACGAGTTTGTAAAGCGAGCAAGAGCAGCAAAGATACATGCATGTATCATTGGCCATCTGAAGAGAGAGATCCCGTCGATGATGGGCAAAGCTAAAACGCAGCAAAAACTCATTGATAGTCTGGAAGAAGCTTTTGGGAAGGTAAATGCTATCTGAAATTACTTTGGAGAGCTTTCTCGTTTTCAAATGAGAACAACCTTAAGGTTATGTTGTTGAAGATTTACTACGGCTCATACCTACTTGCATAACCTCAAGGTCTCATATCTACTAACTAGGACATGTCTGATTTTTATCCAGGTCCAAAGAGAGCATCATTTACCTCCTGGAGATTTGCCTGACATAGAGGGATTTCGAGAAAGGTTGATAGGCTATAATCTTGACAAGTTTGATAAGCTAAAGCCAAAAATGATTCAGGCTGTCGATGATATGCTGGGCCGTGACATTCCAGGGCTGCTTCAAAAGTTTCGCAATCCCTATGATTAGATTATTGAAGATCTTATTTTGCCGGACGTCGACCATCTCGGAGCTTTGACACTCTTGTTTTCAGCACAACACCTGATCAGTTAATGTTGACCGTTGTGATAATCGAAGCCCAGAGGTATTGTTGTCACACTGGTAGATGCAGTGAGTGTTCTGCTACAAGAAGCAGGTGACATATCAATAGCTAAAATGGTTGCTTGAAAGTTCTCGGCAAAAGTGTTATACTGTATTATGATTTTCTGTATACATATAGAGATTATATGTAGAAACTCAACGAGAAGCATTGATCAGGGAAAGATCAAAATCAAAAGTTTTCATGCCATTTGGGCTAATACCAGTAACAGTACATGCTGTTGTCTTATAATATTATCTTCTTGACCTCCTAATTGAAAGATGACATTTTATTGATTCTAGATTAGTTAGTCTTTTGTGAATTCAAATAAACACTCCTAAGCTCTATGATGTCGACCACTATTTCTTTCAAAGGAGCACCAAGTTTCTGAAATCAAAGCTCAAATGCTTTGGCTGGCATCATTGGTATTAGATTCCAAACATCAGTGGCTTACTTTGATGGTTGGAGATGGTCTATTCTGCAATACCTTTTTCCGGTAGAGTAAGAAAATTTTAATACAAACATTTGTGGCAGTTTTTCAATCTGGGGTTATGATTGAATGAGGGTGATTATCAAGCAGCTTTCATTTCCCTCTGTTTTTTTAGAACAGCAAAGTTAGATGGGCTTGATGCTTGATCACATCAACTACTACAATATATAATAAAAAAGGAGGAATAAATATGAACGAGCTTCAAGAGTCTTGACTAAAGTGACGAAAAGAGATGCTTAATGTCCCTCAAGGGCCACTAAGACGAGACGCTGCAATGCCACTTTTCTACCTCAGGCTCATTTCCTCAATAACACATGTCTGCATTAGGAGTATGTATGCCATTAGAGTTATGATCTTTTCGGATATACCTCCTTTTTCTTATTGAAGATCAATTTGGCAATACAAATGTTTGAGATAAACTCTTCTTTGTGGGTTGGGTAATGGATTCGATATGTTATTATGCTATTTTCTCAAAGGAAAGCCAAAATCGACTGTATTCTACCGCTGCCTAAAGTGACCTTGGTTTGAGTTTGATGAAGCAGTGTGCTACGTACTATGTAGGTTGAATCTCCAACATTATATTTTGACATCTTATCCAAAATCCTATATGTAAATAGTACAAATCCTAAAAAGTGTTTGACAATCATACATTGTGGTGTAGGGACATCATGGCTTTATGTCTTCATAAGCTTACATTATCATGACATATGTAGCATTTTTACAAAAGAAGGTTATGAGACCCATTTTAGAGTGTTGTCCCACTGAAATTAGTAAGAAAAACATATTCTTGGAAACAAATGAAGATTAGAAAAGGTAGAATATCCTGCTAAGTTTGAGATTCATCTCTTTTTGCCATTTTGGTTTAGAATACCTAATGCTCGAAAGTGAAATAAGGCTAAACATTCATCAAGGGTTTGGTTTTATTCCATAGCCTAAACTCAATCTCAAAGTGGTTGGAAACTTGATTGTTTGATCGTGTTTGTTGATTTTTATATGGTGTTATGGTGGTTGTTTCGAGGGAGTTTTCCAACCTTTACTTAATGTTTGGTTGGAATGTACTGACAGACACGCATGCACGCACGCATGTGCGCATGTTGGGATAACGGGTTCTAAACAAGCAAATTTTGTATAATTTTGTATAGGACAATCGAATTTGAGAACCTGGGGCCAAATTGCAATGGCCAAAGAGATCGAGTTCTCAAGTCCAAGAAAGTCTTGAGAGCAAGTACCTTCCCTAACATAAAATGTTACTTATTTTTGCTTGCTCATTATGAACCCAAGTAAAATATGATTGTCGGTTTAGGACACTAGAGTTGTAGCAAGTTGGGATGATTTTGGGTCATTGTATGAAAACACTTAAAAAGTCAAAATATTTAAAGGTCTATGGGTGCGTATTTTTCTATATTATGCTACAATATAAAATCTACTAGTCGAAATTCTCGTTTTGAGAATGAGCATTCAATGAACTAAATTTAGCTAGTGAAAGTTTGAATGCTCTTTTATTACATAGAATATTTCTCAATTAAGATGTTTTTAGTTATAGATTGGCACTGTAAGTTTTGTCCTTCAAAATCTCAAAAGTAGGAAGTCTTATGAGGTATCAAAAGTAGGCTATATATATTTTTGAATTCTTTTATTATATTTTTCTTGTTAATATTGTGTTTGACCAAAAGCCTATCTAAAAAGTTAAACTTTTCTTTAGTTTAAAGCATGCAGTTGGGCAATATCAATAAAATCGTCATATTACAGCCATAAGTCGAGCCCTTAATGTATAAAAAAAAGTTAGCATTGTCTTGAAGGACAAAAAAATGTTTCTTCTACAACTCTAGTGAAACTCATGGGTGGCCAAAACTGTGAGGTGCTCGATTATGGAGTACATTGCCCCAAAAAATATGAAAGAAAAATAGAGGGAGTAATCTAAACTATGTAAGTGGAAGTTATTTTGGTGGTTAGTTAGTAAGTTTGTTGGTTTTTGGTTTAAAATTAACATTGAACTATGTAAATGGGTTTTATTTGGTTAAGTTTGTTTGGTTGTTTTAGCTTTGCCAGGTTTAACTGTCATTTTTAGTTGAGTTTGAGCATTAAAATGGGTTTCTCTTCTCGATGTTTTTAAATTGTACTCTCTATTTTTTTTTATTGTTTAATAATCTAAATGCCTTGTGTAATGGCAATGCTTTTCGTGATTTATCAATCACTTTGTTTCATTATCAAAGCGATAGATTCCATTTTGTTTGAAAAACTTCAAAACATCGATTCACATGTATATATATAATTGCATAATGCATTTTGGATATTAGAGGTAGAGTTTTAATAACTTTGCTTAAAATTTTTTTGATTGTTTTTAAAGGAACACCAAAACGAATCAAACGTGAGCTTAAACGTTGTGAACATTACATGACATTGTAACATGCAATGAATCATACCACACTTACACTTTGTGGTTGGCAACCAATTGAAATTTAATTTAAAACTTGGGAAATTCGCAATAAAGCTTATAACATACAAACAAATTTTTTTATAGGAAAATAATGATTTTTTTAAAACTAGAAAAAACAAATTATTTGTTGTTCTAAGTTTCATATTTTTTGCAAGAGAATGCTTTTGAATATATATATATATATATATATATATATATATATATATATATATAGAGAGAGAGAGAGAGAGAGAGAGAGAGAGAGAGAGAGAGAGAGAGAGAGAGAGAGAGAGAGAGAGAGAGAGAGAGAGAGAGAGAGAGAGAGAGAGAGAGAGAGAGAGAGAGAGAGAGAGAGAGAGAGAGAGAGAGAGAGAGAGAGAGAGAGATTTTATTAATGTCCGTGAGATACCCTAAGGTATATAGGACTAGGAAAAGTACATATCATGTGTTTGGGTAACCATGAGCACTATGGCTCATACAACAAGAACTTAAAACTAATGTGAACTACTACTAACTCTCAAGGCATAAAAATACTCTCAGGTAGGAGAGTGCCTTTGAATTTCTCTACCAAAAATAAATTCTAGAGAGAGAGAGAGAGAGAGAGAGAGAGAGAGAGAGAGAGAGAGAGAGAGAGAGAGAGAGAGAGAGAGAGAGAGAGAGAGAGAGAGAGAGTTGAATTTACTTATCAACTTTGCGAGCATGCTAGCTATTTAAGATACATAGGACAATTTAGAAATTGGATTAGCTTGTAAGAGCTTTGAGTTGGAGGAAGTGTAAGTTCGAGGATTGAGGCAACATTTTCAAATTGAGACAAGCAATGCAAGAGAAAAAAAACTTGACAAGCCTTTTGGAACTTGCGGACTCGAAAACTAAAAGTAGCATGCTCTACCATTAAGGTTTTTGGCTATAAAACCTTGGCAAAATTTACACTGTCGTGATTGGTTGTTCAATGTAAACTTTCTAAGTGGAAGCTATTTGGTGGTTAATCGATAAGTTTGTTGGTTTTTGGTTTAAAT
This sequence comes from Diphasiastrum complanatum, assembly GCA_029204225.1. Classification (NCBI taxonomy): domain Eukaryota; kingdom Viridiplantae; phylum Streptophyta; class Lycopodiopsida; order Lycopodiales; family Lycopodiaceae; genus Diphasiastrum; species Diphasiastrum complanatum. The sequence goes on from CM055097.1 coordinate 51,079,093, forward strand.
TAATATTAAACTATGTAAGTGGTGTTATTTGGTTAAGTTTGTTTGGTTGTTTTAGCTTTGCCATGATAGTTGTAAGCTACTATGATAATTTGCTAAAAGTTTCAATGCCATTTTTAGTTGAGTTTGAGCATTAAAACGAGTTTTTTTCCTTGATTTTTTTATTCTTTTAAATCTTAGCCTTTTTATTATTATTATTGTTTAATAATTTGAATGCCTTGTGCATTACAATGCTTTTCGTGATATATCAATCACTTTGTTTCACCATCAAAGAGATGGGTTGCATTTTGTTTGAAAAACTCTAAAACATCTACTCATATTATATATATATATATATATACATATATATGTATATATATATACATATATATGTATATATATATACATATATATGTATATATATATATATACATCTATATGTATATATATATACATCTATATGTATATATATATATATACATCTATATGTATATATATATATATACATCTATATGTATATATATATATATACATCTATATGTATATATATATATATACATCTATATGTATATATATATATATACATCTATATGTATATATATATATATACATCTATATGTATATATATATATACATCTATATGTATATATATATATATATCATAATCACATAATGCATTTCGGATTTAAGAATTAGGGTTTTTTGAACAATTTTTTTTTTTCTGAAACTTCGCTTAAATTGTTTTTGCTTCTACTTGGAGGTTTCTTTTTTTTTTTAAAAAAAAAAAAGAGCTTAACTATACAATTAGAATAGACAAAAGTTTTTATGTGGACATGTTAGAATTGTTTAGAATATTGACTTGAAATATGCATTATTGGAATAGCGTGCTATGGGGCTTTACTAAAATACATTTTGTTGGAATATTTGTGTAAAAACAGAAGATACTTGTAATTATTGCAAAATGAAAGACCGCGACTATCTATCTTTCAATTTGTGGCACTTGGTGACATACTCTCAATTGAACATAGATGATTCTTGATCTTAAAGGAGAATCATACCACACTCACACTTTATGGTTGGCAACCAATTGAAATTCAACTTAAAACTTGGCAAATTTGCAATAATGCTTATAACGTACTATCAAATTTTTATCTAGGAAAATAATGATTTTTTCAAACTAAAAAAAACATAATTTTTTTGAGTTCCAAGTTTCACATTTTTTTTTGCAAGAGAATGCTTTCCAATGCATATATATATATATATATATATATATATATATATATATATATAGAGAGAGAGAGAGAGAGAGAGAGAGAGAGAGAGAGAGAGAGAGAGAGAGAGAGATTGATTGATTTACTTAGCACTTTTGTGAGCATGCCAACTATTCAAGATACATAGGACGGTTCAGAAATTGGAGTACTTTAGCTTGTAAGAAGCTTTGAGTTGGAGGATTTTAACTAGTAGGAAGTTTAAGTTGCAAACTTGGAGGATTAAGGCAACATTTTCAAATCTAGACAAGCAATGCAAGAGAAAAAAAACTTGACAAGCCTCCTTGAAAACTCACAAGAACTAAAAGTAGCATGCTGTATCATTAAGGTTTTTGGTTATAAAACCTTGGGGAAATTTACACTATTCACGATTGGTTGTTCGATCTTAGCTTCAGTTTTTGAGGCTTCTATGTGTTATGTTATCTTGGCAATACATCATTGATTATTAAAGTGACGCACCTTTCCAGTCCAATTTTAGTTCATGAATAAAACATCAATTTCTCTCATGCTGGGAAGATTCTCTTTTTATCTCAAATGCATGAATAAGAAAGATTCACTTCAAGAAATACATGGGTCTGGTAACAGGTATGTATAATGTCAATACTTGCTGAACATGAAACGTAACGAAGTCCTGTCAGAAGATCACGGGACAGCAGTCTTAGGAGAATGGGCTGGATCATGTCACATCACGCAGAGGGACCTAGCTCCAGTACCAGTAGGATAATTATCAGTTCACTCCATCAATGCTGAAAATGTATACAACATCCTAGCAACAGCTGTACATAGTACCACTTTATCTGCACCAAAACCCTTTTACTTGCAACTTCAAAGAATATGCGGTACATGCTACCCGGACTCGATTAGAGTCTCTGTCCTTTTAACGATTTTCGTATGGAGAAAAGAATTTCTCTGTTGTTTGCTGTTGGGTTTATTATCACTGGTTTTCTTTCAATGAGTTATTGCGTAGCTTGACCACTGAGACGACGAATCGAGATTTCGAGAAGTAGGAGTCTGAAAAGAGTCAAGTTAAACTCGTCTGGTCAAGGTTTTGCATTGATCATCTTGCAGTTTCTCGCTGTCTTCCAAATCAGTATTATAATAATTTACGTCCAACTATTTACATCCGTAAAGCCAAGACAGGAAGCCCGAGAATGTACAAAAAGCAGGCCCATTGCGTAGCGCTGAACGCCGCTGATTCACATTCCATATTACATAGTATCTTTTGCGGAATGTCTACAGTCTACGCTGTATACTGCTTTCACACCTCTTTCTGGTTTCATTCAAATAACATTTGTCGCCGTCGGCGGCAGAGAAGCTTTGTGCTTCTGCTGCGCTGGGTATATACATTTGGGGATTCTAGCAACTAGCTAGCATGGTGGCAGCAGCGTGGTACAGTACATTGCAGCGTCATCTCTGGCAGTAGACAATATTACCCTCCAGAGTAATCTTGCTCCCCTCATTCATTTTATTTAGCCTTTAATATCCAAGGAGTGCTCATAAAACCAACAAAGTATAGGAATGAAATTGGCAAGTTTTTTTAAAAACAAATATTTTTAAAGATAGATGTCTTCAATGAATGCATATCTTTTGGATTCACATGATAGATTGAATGCTTCTAATTATTCAATTTGGAAGCTAAGAATGGAATCACTTTTTATTTTACAAGATCTAATGGATATAGTGAGTGGTGAAGAGGATGAGCCTCTTAGTAGCTCCCTCTTACTTCTTGCACTTGCTTCACATTTTGGTTGGATGCTCTTTCAAATGGATGTTTCTAATGCATTCTTAAATGGTTATTTGGAAGAAGACATCTTCATGGAGCAGCCCCAAGGCTTCATCAAGCTCGGGATGGAAGGTAAAGTATGTCATCTTCAAATGAGCTTATATGGTTTGAAGCATGCATCAAGATGAGAGAGAGAGAGAGAGAGAGAGAGAGAGAGAGAGAGAGAGAGAGAGAGCATCGTTGAAGCACTGATACATGTTATAGCATCCACCGTTGAGAGAGAGGAACCGCGAGAACCATGAGAGAGGAATCGTGAGAATGGTTCTCACGGTTCTCACAGTGAGAGAGAGAGAGAGAGAGAGAGAGAGAGAGAGAGAGAGAGAGAGAGAGAGAGAGAGAGAGCATCGTGAGAACCGTGATCAAGAGAGAGGGAGAGCATCCGAGAGAGAGAGAGAGAGAGAGAGAGAGAGAGAGAGAGAGAGAGAGAGAGAGAGAGAGAGAGAGAGCATCGTGAGAACCATGAGTGAGACAGAGAAACCCTAAACCCTAAACCGTTAGAACCGTGAGTGAGAGAGAGGAACTCTGAGAACCGTTGAGGGAGAGGAACCGTGAGTGAGAGAGAGAGAGCATCATCATCATCATCATCATCATCATCGAGAGAGCATCGTTGAAGCACTGATACATGTTATAGCATCCACCATTGAGAGAGAGGAACTGCGAGAACCGTAAGAACGGTTCTCACAGTTCTCATGGTGAGAGAGAGAGAGAGAGAGAGAGAGAGAGAGAGAGAGAGAGAGAGAGAGAGAGAGAGAGAGAGAGAGAGAGAGAGAGAGAGAGAGAGAGCACTGATACAGATGTTATAGCATCCACCATTGAGAGAGAAGAATCATGAGAACCGTGAGAACCATTGAGATAGAGGAACCATGAGAACCATGGGAACGATTCCTCTCTCTCAACGGTTATCACGGTTCTCACGATGAGTGAGAGAGAGAGAGAGGGAGCATCGTGAGAACCGTGAGCGAGAGAGAGGGAGAACTGTGAGTGAGATAGAGAGAGGAACCGTTAGAACCGTGAGTGAGAGAGAGGAACTGTGAGAACCGTGAGGGAGAGAGGAACCGTGAGAACAATTGATTGGAACGCGTCAAAGCAGGGCAAAAAGTGAAGTGCAGTTTTTTCCCCTAAAGGACCCCTTTTTGGGCCCGTGGGCCGTCATGTTATCAAAAGGATGGGCCCAAAAACCCTATATGTGGGCCTTGTCAACTCCTGGCCCCGGACTGAAGTAGCAGACACCCTCAATGGGGGCCTCCACGAGTCATGCCGATTTAGGAGTTAGAGTTACTATAGTTACTATCAATTAAAATGTGCAACTGCACAACATCATATCCCTTTAACCATATATAATTTTCTTGGACTAATGAAATTGAGAATTTCATTTTCATCACCACTGACTCAACGGACTTCCAAAAAGTCAAAATTTAATGGCATGCCATGTGCATTCAATTTTTGCTATTCTCATTGCATAGAAACTCGCAAAACTCGCAAGTGATTTACTCGTAGAATGTCAAAACCCCTCATACAAATGGAAGAACAAAAACTTGGATTTTGCCTCAAACTCAAGATCTCCAAGAACTCTTTCATTCACATCAAAGATTACATTTATAGATCAAGTACAATTTGACCTCCTCTACTAACTGAGTAGGTTTGTGGGAATTCCACATAATCATCAGATCCACCAATCAATTTAAAATATCCACCCTCCTCTTGATTCCTAACTTCGTGGCTAGGCCTCACCTGATTTCCTTGATTTGAGGAATTTTTCCTTATTTGTAGGAATATTTATAACTAACTCCCATGATCAAGTACTAATATTTTCTAGATATTTATACATGTGTTAACACTCTCTCATACATGTCAAATCATCATATGTACATATGTTTGGATAATCATCAAGCTAGACTTTGACAAATGGCACTTTTTGACATGACTAGCTTTTTGTCTAGTTCACATCTATGTAGATCAAGATATTTCATATCATGAATGAACTAATGAGTCTAGGCCTACTATTCACAGATGGGAACAAGCTGCACACATGTGTGATTGAATTATGTACAAAAAATCATGAGATCTACCAGCTAAATTTTGCACATTTTCTCACTCCTTGAAATTTAGCTTGGTAAATCTAGAGTACATCTATCTACAACACCAAGTGCTAATCTTAACTTGATAAATGAATTCTTTGGAAAGGACTTGGTGAGAATATCAACTATACATATTGAAGAAGAAACATGTTGGAGCTTGATTTCTTTGGCTTGCACCTTCTCACTCACGAAGTGGTGAGCAATCTTGATGCGCTTGCTTCTAGCATGGAATTAGACACGAGAAAGTTAATCTAGATTGGCAATTTGACAAACAACAAGCATTAATAATCAAAAGCATTGATCACATTGAAATCCGAGCCCTGTGAAGAATTGAAAAAGATTATCTATGTTAGATATAGGGGTCTTATGTTTTTTCATATCAAGCATCTAGGTGTAGGATGTTGATAGGAACAAATTTGGCATAGATGGCAAATTATGCATTTTCACTTGTAATGCCACTATTGAGCCAAAATAGAGTAAGAGGCTAAACTTGTGCCAATTAGAGTGTAGACAAGTGTAATGCTTTTGTTTGATGAGTTCTAAGAGGTCCAATAGGATTTAGAGGTGGAACCATGTGAGGTCCAATAGGAATTTGAGGTTTGCTTGAATATAGTCCAATAGAATTAAGAGGTGCATGGATCAATGGTCCAGTAGGATTAAGAGATGACAAAGTGTGCTCTAATCATAGTTAAGCATAGTGGTAGCTTGTGGATCTACTAGTATCATTGTACTCCTCATTTTGGATCTAATTGATTTGGCGATTGTGTGGATTTTGAGTGTCATTGGATTTCTAGCTTTCTCTCTCTACCCGAGAGCTCATGATGGTTTTTCTCTCTCTACCTGAGAAGAGAAGCTTGTTTTTACTTAGAATAATTTTTGAATACTTCCCACACGTGTGAGTGAGAGTTGGAAGTGATTGAATGCATGTAGTAGTGTGTTTTTGCCATAGAATCAAAGATAGATCTTGAATCTCAATCTAGTCTTAATCTTGGTGCATCTACACACCTTAGGAGATCACAAGTACATGTTGTGGACAATCCACACATGTGAAATCAACATGGTATCACCATGCATTTTGATCCATTTAAGTGAAAATTATTCATCAATCTTGAGCTAGAAATTGTCAAGGTCCATTTTCCTAGCTATCTTGTTCAATTTTGGATCAAAAGAGATCAAACGGACATTGATTGGGTCTGACCTGTACGGAATCAAGTGCTCAGACACGTGTGAGGAACATCCATTTTAGTTTGGAAGTTCTCTCTTATGCTTGATCCATTTATCTTGCTTGATAGCTTGTTTTGAAGCTATTTTTGTTTAGTTTCTGAAGCAATCAGTTTTATTCAATTTGGTTGAGCCAATCGGAAGTTATAAGCTTTTGAAGAGGGTTAGGTAGGGCACCTAGACCTGGGTGGACACATTTGGTTTGGTCAAGAGATTGCTTGGTTGATCCAAAATCACAGTTGTATGCTTACCAATCTCATCTATATGTGATCTAGGCACTGTTTTGAGATCTTAGCCATTTTGTTTCATGCAATATCATTGTATTTGAGTCAAATTTGGTTTCTTAGTATACTTCACACGTGCTAAGAGTGTTTGATCCTAACTTTGCCCATACTCCATCATTTGATGTGAAATAGATCTTGTTTTAGAGAGATTTGTGTAGCTAGTGAGAATCAATTCACAAATAGTTGCAAGATCTTTCATAGGAGGAGATAGTACTCTACTATTGGATCCTATTGAGAGTGTGTAGCAACATTTATTGTTTATCATTTGAGTTTTCTTCAATTCAAATGTCTTCAATGGGTTCATCCTTGTTGGAACCAAGTGAAAGATTGTCCACTTCAAACTATTCAATTTGGAAAATGAGGATGGAGTCCATCTTGATCCTTCAAGACATGATGGACATAGTTATTGGCCTTGAAGAAGAACCACAAGTTCTTCAAGAGGCTCAAAAATTCAAAAAGAGAGCTAGGATGGCTCTCCACTACATTAAGATGAATGTCTCTAATGAGATATTGAGGGAGATAGGTACTTGTTCAACAACCAAAGAAGCTTGGGATTGTCTCAAGACTATCTATGAGGCTAAGAATACCTCTAGGCATCTCACTCTTAGGAATCTAATCTTTCAAAGTAGCCAAAAGAGTGATGAGAGTGCATCTAGTTATGTTTTGAGAGTAAAAGATGTTCATAGAGAACAAATAGGGTTTGGACCTGATATAAAAGGATGTAACTCGTGGAGAGAGTCATCTTCTCTCTTCTGTATCTCATTTCATGCTTATACATGGTTCTCTTGGGTTCTACTATCCATTGGTGCACTATCTTGGTGATTGCTTGCAATTCTATGTGTAGAATGATCTGTATTTGTTATTTTTGGATCCACACGTGTGAAATATAGTAGCTTGGTGGTTTTGTACGGACAGCAACAATACATAATCATTTCATTCAAGTTTGATCAAGTTCTATTAGTGTTTGCATCTCAAATTGTGCGTAGATGCTGATTTTTCTACATTGGTGAAATTGGTAGTGTATTTCTCTTTCTAACCAAAGATCATTCAAGTAGATTGGATCTTAAGGATCTGAAATCTTTCACATGGTATCAGAGCTTGTGTTTCAGGTTATGAAGGAGGAAATCAGATCTATCAATGATTTGGTGAAGATATCAAGTCTAGGGCATGCTAGAGAGGATTCTACACCAAAATCAGATTTTTTGCTTTTGTAGATTGGATCTTTTGTAGATCAAAACACTATATAGGTCAATATACTTGTTCAATTTTGTTTTTTAAATTCACATGCTAGATTTGGCCGATTTTTGGATCATTGGTTCAGCCTAAGTGGTGGCTTATAGATTGCATATCAAATTTTCAGCATTTGCATGTAGATTTGGAATAGTCAATTTTTTGTGATTTTGTCAAAACCCTAATTTTGATTGGATCTCTAGATAGTGAGGTTGCTGGACTTCATTTGAGTGTGTTTCAATCTTAGGAACTGGCAAAAGTCATTAGATTGAGGATAGATCATAGGTTGATCAAGATTCCATGAACTTGGCAAAGTCTTTTGAATAGCAATACTTTGAACAATGTTATCATGAGCATCCAACAAGCCATTAAGAATCACTTGAATAAGCTCTCCTTCCTTAATGCTTTCATCTATGCAAGCTAACTCATCATTCAATGCTTTCATTCTCAAAACAAAAGTACTTGGACTTTCTTCATTCTTTTGCAAACAAGAAAAGATTTGCCTTCTTAGAGTCAACACTCTAGAAGTAGACTTGGATTCATAAAGCTTCTTCAATGAATTCCAAGCTTCCAAAGATGATGTGCACTTACCAACTTTCTTGAGAAGTTCATTGGTAACATTCATCTTTATCATGTGTAGAGCCTTCTTGGCCCTCTTGTCATACCTCAATTGATCTTGTTGTGTTGTCGGTCTCTCCTCCAAACCTACAACAATATCCAAAACATCATTCATCTCAAGAAGTGACTCCATCCTCACTTTCCATAATGAATAGTTACTTGAGGTAAGCCTATCATTGGCTTCCAACATGACTCCAATTGAGGTTGCCATGTAGAAATGACTTGATCTTCTCTTTCAACCTGCTTCAATGCACAAAGCACTCCTTTGAACAACAACAAATGCTTTCAAAAGAAATCACCAAGATTTGAAACTATCTCACAAATTCTCTTCTAGCACTTATCCAAGCAAATCAACACATAGAACCTACTCATGGATTTCCAAGGTTTGATGATTTCTTGTGGCAAGATGAAGATGGAGGCTCATTCATGGAGTATCATGGTGGATACAAGGCAACAAAGGACAAAGGAGGAGGAGACATGCAAGCAAAAGTTGATCACTCACATTTATTGTTTGTTTGCTGTATTTTTCCAGAGAGTTCAGAGTTGGAAGCATGGTGGAATCATTTCATTTACATTCTATTTGATTCTTCATGTTCTAGTCACATTTTTACATGTAAAATTGATGTAAGAAATAGTGAAGCATCCCAAGTGGACACTATTCTCTATATCAATTATGGTTGTTTCTATTTTGAGCATTACATGATCATTGAAAGGAGATCTATTCTTAGGAAGAAGATCATTCTTATGATGGATCAAAGTTCTATTGGCAAAAACTATGCTAGGAGCATTGGAAGCTAGGAAAGCGAGTTTTGAGGTACATCACTGGAACTCGAGATTTTGGCATATTGTATGAGGGATCATCACCTAATCTTTTTGGATTTTCAGATTCGGACTATGCTGGAGATGTAATGGATAGGAAATCCATTAGTTCTTATTGTATTTTCATAGGTGATGGAGCTATATCATGGATGTCAAAGAAACAAGCCACTATCTCATTGTCATCTAGTGAGGCCGAGTACAAAGCTCTTACACATTGCACAAAGGAGATGGTATGGATCAAGAGGATGATCAAGGATTTTCACTTGCTGGATTTTTCAGAGAGCCCAATCATCTTTTGTGACAATCAATCAGCCCAGAAGAATGGCATCCAATCCTATCTTTCATGCTAGGAGCAAGCATATTGAGATACAATATCATTTTGTGAGGGAGCGAGTCATTGCAAAGGAGGTGGAGCTTCAACATGTGTCTTCAAGGGAATGTGTAGCTGATATCTTCACCAAAGCATTGGGAAAATACTTGTTCATGAAGCATAGGACTTCACTTGGAGTATTATCAAAGTCTATGCTAAAACTAGTTGAAGAGGGAGTGTGAAAGATTCAACTAGTTTCATCACATTTTGCAATATTTTCATATTTGGCATATTGAGGCCAAAACTTGTTTTAGACTTAGAGGTTGACTTTTCAAAGTTCATTAGTATAAATTTCATTTGAACACTTTTTGAAAGTGTGGGAAAGATAGAATGCGAGTTTGAGTAGATTCAATTTGAATAAGTTGGGTACATTGAATCTAGATCCAAAATTGGTAGGGTTAGCATTTTGGTGGGAAAGCCAAGTGGCCAAATAGGGTTTGGACCTGTTATAAAAGGATGTAACTCGTGGAGAGAGTCATCTTCTCTCTTCTGTATCTCATTTCATGCTTATACATGGTTCTCTTGGGTTCTACTATCCATTGGTGCACTATCTTGGTGATTGCTTGCAATTCTATGTGTAGAATGATCTATATTTGCTATTTTTGGATCCACATTTGTGAAATACAGTAGCTTGCTGGTTTTGTATGGAAAACAACAGTACATAATCATTTCATTCAAGTTTGATCAAGTTCTATTAGTGTTTGCATCTCAAATTGTGCGTAGATGCTGATTTTTCTACATTGGTGAAATTGGTAGTGTATTTCTCTTTCTAACCAAAGATCATTCAAGTAGATTGGATCTTAAGGATCTGAAATCTTTCACATGGAATACCAACTCTTTTTCTTTGTATGTGGAATAACAATTGGATGGAAAATGGTAGGAACTGACACTAGGTTAAATTCATAATGCATGCCAGCTCTAACGGTCGATGTGGCAGACACAAAAAGTTGTGAAATTTATTAGGAAGATATCCCACTACCAGTAATCACTGCCTAGAGATAGCCGCTAGTAATCCAACAATCACTGCCTAAAGATAGCTGCTAGTAATGAATGTCACGACATATGTACAGTTGTGAATATATGATAATGCTATTGAGCTTTTCCAAAAAAAACAAAATTGCCTTGAATTCTTCTAGGTTAATTTTTAAGCCTGGAGCGACATGTAGTTCAGTTGTTGCGGAAAAATATTTTTAAATTAGCCAATAATAAATTGTTGGTTTAATTTATGATCCTTACATTCTCTTTTCCATCAAAATATATACATGGAAAAAACCATCCATCGAAAAAATATAGCTACAGTGTCAAATTAATCTACTACTTGCCTCAGATCTCAAATCTCATAAATGTAGATATTTGATAGGCGTTTCGATGTATGGTAGAACCTCTCCACGTTTCTTGAAATGCAAGCAGTTTGCAAAGCCTAGAGCTCGATAATCTGCCTGTGGGACGCTAACCATTATTAGTATAGATTTGCCTGTGGGGCGCTGGCTAGGGCAAATCTGTGGTTCATGTAAGCCATTATTAGCATTAATTCTCCTAGTTAATGTTATCAATTTCAACTCAACATCTTTAACGTGCTACTACACACTCTATGAAGTTGAACATTTACATGTAAGCATTCCTTGGTGTAGAATTCTCTCTCTTCGGACTACTTTTTCTCTCCTGAGTTCTATTGATCAGCTTCCAAATTCAAGGTTTCATGGCAACCATAAGGATCATGTTTCGTGATGTGGAATTCTTCTATGGAGAGGATGGAGATAGCACAAGGATTGCGGAGGATGTGATCAACACACAATTTTCACTGGCAAATCAGAACTTTTGGGCCTATCATTTTGAATAAGCGCTTGAAATGCACACTTTTGTGCGCATTTTCTGAGGACTCTAGTGTTAAAAAAAATTTCATCTAAAATCTATAAGGGATAGCATCAATGCAAAGAAGGAAAGGCTCAATGTAAGCTGCCTTTGGCAGGAAGAGAGAGCCTAAATAATTTTGACTTGCTTGTAGCCATATCCTATGACACATGGCAAAAAAAATAATTTACTAGTTTTATAAATGAAGCTAACACCTTTTGAACCACATTCTAGGTCAATAGCATTTTGACTTGCACAAAAATAAAGGAGGAGCCTATATAGCTATGAAATTCACACAGGAATGAACTATTTAGAGAGGAGAAAAATGAGTTTGTTTTTTCTTTTCTTTTTATGGTACACATTCTACTGACACTAGAAAATATGAAAGCCCACAAGACAACCTTGTCCAAAGAGAAAAAAATTTCCTACAAAGGAGCACCACCCACCAGATCACCCACATCCAAATTTGATGAAAAGGGTTTAGCCTATCACTCATTAGACAAAGAGGAGCAGGTCCCAAGCACACTCTAGGTTATTTTAATGCCAAAGAAAAACACTGACAATAACTGGTCGGGTAAAGGCCAGTTGATATTGGAGAACACTATGTTTAGGCATTAAACAATTTCTAGGATGGAAATAGACAAGGGGCCCTACATGTATACAAGGCCTATCACTTAGTAGAAAAGAAACTGTTTAAAATGAGCATTTAAGGACCTTGAATTGATCTATTATGATCTACATGCATGAGATATTGCACACTACCAACTCAAATTTCACTATGCTATCAAACAAGATTTGGATTTTGGCAAGAGCTCTTATACACAAAAAGTAATCATCCATCAAAGACAAGCAAGTTTCATACATATGAGTGAAAAAACTAAGTGTTACTCAAGATTTTAAAGAGATAAAATATTCCAACTCTTGGCTAGGTAGAGAAAAAGTATGAGCTTTTAGATAGAGAGAGAATATGTAAGAGTTTGAAACACCAAAATAATTCTATCTCTACAAAATGTGATGAGTATAATGAGAGCTCACTCCATATAGTGGTGGATTTTTTACTCTAAAGAAGTATGTGGTGACCGCTTAACATGATTGGGCCCCTCATTATGCACCTCTCAATATGATTGGACCTCAAAAATCAATAAGATGAGGATTTAGATTAAGATGCACCACTTGCATTTTTACATTCCTTCAAGTTGGACATGGGATACCCTCTCATGGAGGTCACCTAGCTTATGCCAAATCAACATAATGATATGTACATAAAAATGGTGGATGTAGCTTGGAATATAATTATATTTTCACACTCCTCAAAAGAGGGCTAGGTATGCAACACAGATCCACTAAAAACTCCTAAGGCTAATCTATGCTTGATAAATGAAGCCTTAAGCAAAGTTTTAGTGAGAAGATCAACTACAAATGATAATGTATCCACATGATCCAAGACGATGTCCTTTGCTTGAACTTTTTCCCTCATAAAGTGATGTGCCACCTCGATCTGCTTGCTCATTAAGATTTGAAGCAAGGCCTTGGGATGAAATGTTGTCACACATGATTATGAGAATATCTTCAAGATTGATACTAAGCTCCACAAGAAGGCGCTTGATCCATAAAATCTCCTTGGTTGTAGGTGAGTGCCTTGTATTTAGCTTCAGTTGAGGAAAGTGAGATAGTGTCATGCTTCCTAGAGAGGCAAGAGATGGCTCCATCTCAAAAGAATATAAAAAATTCACTTGTGGACTTTCTATCAATCTTGTCACCTACAAAATCTGACCCAAGTTATAATGCAGAGATCCAAGATCTTTCATTTTTGCCTCATCAATGAGTTTGACATTGTTTTCACAAAATAATAATGTCATCTACATAAAGTACAAGGATGATCACATCACTATCTACAAACTTGAAGTAAAAAGATGGATCATACTCACTAAGAGTGAGATCTAGTGAGAGAAGGAAAGTATTAAGTTGAGAATACCAAGATCTTGGAGCTTGCTTGAGACCATACAAGCTCTTGAAGAGTAAGCAAACCTTATCCTCTTGAGCTTACATGATAGATCCCTCGGGTTGGTACATGTAGATCACCTCCTCAAGATAGCCTTTCAGAAAAGCATTAGTCACATTCATTGGGTACACAAAACAATTGAAAAAAGATGATAAGACAATCAAAATTCTAATTGTAGTCATCTTTGCCATGGGAGCTAAGGTTTCATCATAATCTAGAACTTTGGCTTAACATATCCCTTTGCACAAAGCCTAACTTTATACTTACAATTGATAGAACCATATTGATTATATCTGAGTCTAACCACCCAACCACCCATTTACAACAAAACCTTTTTTCTTCATTTACTTTCTCTCTCACTTTTTTACACAAATCTTACACACACAAACATATGTTGACATCCTAACACACACACACACACACACACACATGCACACACACACACACACACACACACACACACACACACACACACACACACACACACACACACACACACACACACACACACACACACACACACACACAGATTTAACTCTCTTTATTCTCTTTCTTACTATATAGAAAAAAATTGAAGCAAAACACACAAAAGAAGTACTTGCAATCACCACAATGGAAGATAAATTAGTAGTAGAGCTAGTAGCAATGACAATGGAGTCACAAATCACAAGATCGCACCTCCAAAATGTGCACACACTTTCAAATATGAAGAATGTGAAGAATTATGAATCATTAAGATCTGATCTATTCTCTTGATCTTTGATTTAGAAAGACAACACAGTCTACAACATTTGCAACGTAGAAAATCAACATCCACTTAATAAAAGAGATGCAAACTCAACAAGATATTGATCAAACATCAAACATATGACAAAATGAAGTGGTTTTTGTACAAAAACATTAAGCCACTGTATTTCACATGTGTGGATCTGAATATAGCATAATATGAGCATTCTACACACAAGATTGCAAGATATCACCAATATAGTGCACCAATGGATAGATAAACCCAAGAGAACTCATGTATAAGCATGAAATGAGATGTGAGAGAGAGAATGCTTCTCTTCCCACATGTGTATAGCTATATATAGTAGATACATGTCTCATGAATGACCTTGGTTTCCCTTCATATAAAAAACCCTACTATTCATATGGACTAGATTCAATGTCTCCAGCATTCAAATTTGAATCTACCAAACTTGACCTCCTACTATTTCCCTCACCTTCTAAAAGTGATAATGCAAAAACATTTGAGCTAAAATAACTTTGAAATGACTATCTCTAAGTCTAAAATGTAAATTGGCCTCAATTGCCAAATAAACAAATATGACCAAAATATCAAACTAGTTGACAATTTCTCACACTCCCTCTTCAACTACTTTTAGCATAGACTTTGAGAATACTCCAAGTGAATTCCTATGCTTCATAAACAAGTCTTTTCCCAATGCTTTGGTGAATATATCAGCTACACATTCCCTTGAAGAAACATGTTGAAGCTCCACCTCCTTTGTCACTTGCTCCCTCACAAAGTGATATGCCACCTCAATATGCTTGCTCCTAGCATGAAAGATAGGATTGCTTGCCAACTTTTGGGCTGTTAGGTTGTCACAAAAGATGATTGGGCTCTCTAAAAAATCCAGCAAGTGAAGATCCTTGATCATCCTCTTGATCCATACCATCTCTTTTGTGCAATAAGTAATGGCTTTGTACTCGGCCTCACTAGATGACAATGAGATAGTGTCTTGTTTCTTTGACATCCAAGATATATCTCTATCACCTATGAAAGTAAAATGTTCACTTATGGATTTTCTATTCATTTGATCTCCAGAAAAGTCTAAATCTTAAAATCCAAACAAGTTAGGTGATGATCCCTCATACAATATGCCAAAATCTTGAGTTCCCATGATGTATCTCAAAACTCTTTTCCCTAGCTTCCAATGCTCTTCACTAGGATCTTGTATAAATTGGATTAATCTACCAAAAAAATAGCTTAGATCTGGCCTTGTGATGGTGTGATAGATAAGTGAACCAACTAGATTTCTATAGAGAGTAATGTCCTTGAAAGATCTTTCATTACCTCTTATAGTTTGCTTTATGTTAGAATTTAGCAATTTTCACATGGTTTTTGATGAATATTAGACATCTATGTGGATCCACACGTGTGAGGACCTATCCACACGTGTGAGGACCTATCCACACGTGTGAAATGACACTTGTAATATTCAGATCCATTTTGATTAGCTTTCATTTGAGTCTAATATGACATCTCCTAAATTATAGGAGTTAGGTCCTAGATTGTAGGAATCTAGAAGGTCAACACAAACCACCAATGGATGATGTGGCAAACTTGATAGATCTTATCCAAAATGGATATGGATAAGTAAAATGAGATATCCCACACGTGCTGGATACAGCTTAGAGAGAGATTATGGTGATTTTGTACTTGATCCATGATGGATCCATTTTTGAGCTAATGATGAGAAATCTTGGTTTGTGGAGCTATCATTGTGTTTTGACTCTCTTAAGCACTTTCTTTGTGGATGAATGCTTTGTAAATGATAAGTAAACTATTTCTCTGTTATTAGGCCGTACAGTAGCTGTACTTCACACGTGTGAAGCCATGGATCATCTTTTTTGATTGTTCTTGCTTGGAATCACAAAGATTGTCAAGTAGAAGCTAGATTTGGAAGCTAGTCTTGATATAGATCAAGATCCCAAGATACCAATCACTCTTTGTGATCATTTGTAGATCAATTTCAGTCCTTAAACTCTGAAATTTGACATGGTATCGGGGCCAAGTCAAAGAGCTTAGTTGATGATCCAAAAATCTTCATTTTGGTGAAAGCATTGGTGCTAGAGTCACTTTGAAGGAAGGCGACCTTTTCTAATAGTTTACTTGTGATACTGAGGTTCAGATTAGTGTGTAAAGTTCATATGTACTTCTCACACGTGTGAGAGGCTGCTGGAGTTGTACTTTCACCAAAACTTTGTGTTTTTTCAATATTTAAGCTTCAAACAAGTTGTGTAGAGTGAAACTAGTGATGTGCTTATGAAAAACCATTGTTTCCATTATAGATTTGATGAGTGAATGGTGTTATAATCTTATTAAACCTACAAATCCTTGTGAGAGAGTTTGAGGCTTATGTTTTTAGTTCAAGAGTAAAACTAAAACCAATTCTAAACACCATAGGAAGGCATTGGCACTTCCAAAAATCAAATCCAAGATTCTAAGTGAATAGATTGTGTAGAATACACTTTCCCAAATCTTTTTGAGTTCAAGATCATTATAGATCTTGCTTCTTGAGTGTAGTGAGATTCAAGAGAGTAGCATTTTAGCTAAATTATGAGAAAGGAAGAAGGGAGAGCCTTTGAATAGTACATTTGTTGTACTTGTTACTAGATAGAATGGGTTCAATTAGAGCCTATCTTCTTGAGGCTCGTGAAAGGCTAAATTCTAATAATTATTCAACTTGGAAAGTAAGAATGGAGTCAGTACTTGTGCTCCAAGATATGTTTGATCTTGTCATAGGAGAGGAAGAAGAACCTCAAGGAGGGCAAGATCAAGTGAGGTACAAAAAGAGAGCTAGACTAGCATTACATTGTTTGAAAATGAATGCTAGTAATGAACTTCTAAAGGAAGTAGCATCTTGTACCTCGGCCAAGGAGGCATGGAACTACCTCAAAGAGATTTATGAATCCAAAAATACCTCTAGAGTGCTTATGATTAGAAACAAAGTTCTTCAAAGCATTAGAGGGAGTGATGAGAGTGCTCAGGAGTATGTCTTGAGAATAAAATCTCTGAACAAAGAACTTTCCATCATTAGTGAGGGTATTCATGATTATGAACTTGTTAAAATCATTTTGAATGGTCTTGGAGATGAGTTCTCCAATCTTGTACAAAGCTTTGCTATTCAAGATGCACTACCTTCCATTGACAAGCTCCATAGTGTGCTTGTGGCCGAGGAGAGTAGGATCCTTCATGTCAAGCAAAGGATTGGATCCTTAAAGTTGCCTGATGGTGATGAGAAGGCCAAATTCTCAAGCAAGGGAAAGGCAAAGTCAAAGAAGAAGATCCAACACAAGGAGACCAAGAATGATGATCAACCATCTAGCTCCAAAGGTGGAAAGAAGAACAAAGCCAAACTCAAGTGCTTCTTTTGTGGAAAGAAGGGGCACTTTGCATCCGAGTGTTTCAAGAAGAAGAATGCACAAGGAGAGAGCAAACAAGGCAACCTCACTCTTGAGGAAGATGAGGATGAAGTGGATTCATCCTTGATGGCTTCTACATCAACATCAAAGAGCTAGTCCAATGACACATGGTGGATTGATAGTGGGGCTAGTTCCCACATGACATTCCAAAAGGATTTTTTCTAAACTCTTGTACCTTTTGTAGGCTGTAAAAGTCTATTCTAACAGCAAGTGATCAAGAGTGTAGAATAGATGGAGTGGGAACTATTCCCTTAAGTCTTGGATCCTCTAAAAGAGTGGATCTTGATAATGTACTCTATGTTCCTACACTCACTAAGAATTTGTTAAGTGTAGGACAATTGATGGATGATGGCTTAGATGTCCATTTTAAGCAAGGTGTTTGCTCCATAGTGATAATAATACTTGCATTGTAAAGGGATTCAAGCAAGGAAGGCTTTTTAAGCTTGATGCTGATGTTTTTCTTGGAAGTGTGAACATGGTGAAGGAGGAGCTCAATCAAGTGGAGCTTTGGCATAAGAGGTTGGGCCACCCCAACTTCAAATCTATGGAGATGCTATGCACCAAGGATCTTGCTCTTGGCCTTCCAAAGACACTCTCAAATTGTGGAAAAAGTTGTGAAGCTTGTAGCCTCTCAAAGGCACACAAGCTACCTTTTGATATCTCTTCCACTAGATCTACAAAAGCATTAGATCTTAAGGCATAACATCTTATGAGGCTCTATTTTGTAAGAAGCTGAATCTTAAAGATCTAAGAATTTTTGGATCTACTTGCTATGTTTTTCAAGCATTAGATACAAGAAAAAAGGATGATCCTACTTCTATTAAAGGGATCTTTGTTGGTTATGTTGAAAATAGCAAGGGATATAGAGTCTATAATCCAATCACTAAGAAGATTTTAGTGAGTAGAGATGTTACTTTTGATGAAGGTAACTACTACAAGCTGAATGAGAAAGCTTCTAATCCATCTTATGTCAAGGATCTTGTAAGGTTTGAGGAGGAGCCTACATGTGATTAAGATCCTGAAGATCCATCTCAAGATCCGAGGACTCCAAGGAGATCTACAAGAAGGAAGGCCAAGCTCTCAAGGCTCACCTATGTTGAAAAATGTGAACAAAGGGAAGATCTACATTCACTTACCTCCTACACTTTTCTAACTTCTATGTTTGATGAGCCAAGTTGCTTTGAAGAAGCTATGGAGTCACAAGAATGGAGGGATGCCATGCAAAAAGAGTATGATGCTCTTATGGAGAATCATACATGGAAGCTTGTGGATCTTCCTCAAGGAAGAAAGCCACTTGAGTGCAAATGGATCTATAGATTGAAGTACAATCAAGATGGGGGCATCAACAAACACAAGGCAAGGCTAGTGGCAAAGGGGTTCTTGCAAACAAAGGGAGTAGATTTTGATGAAACTTTTGCTCCTGTTTCTAAGCTAGTTTCTATAAGGTTGATTATTTCTCTTGCAACTACTTTTAATTGGCCTCTATTTCAACTTGATGTGCTTTTGTTACCTTCCTTAGCAATGGCATAGTGTCTTGGCTTTCCAAAAAGCAAGATACTATTTCTCTATCTTCAACCGAATCGAAATACAAGGCACTAACATCCGCAACAAAGGAGATCCTATGTTTGAAGAGGCTTTAATTGGAATTGCAAGTCATGGAGGATGAGGAGCAGCCAACAATATTTTGTGACAACCAATCAAGCCAAGCATTAGCAAACAATCCCACATTCCCTGCAAGGGGTAGGCACATAGAGATTGCTCACCATTTTGAGGAGTGCTAGAATTTAACAATTTTCACATGGTTTTTGATGAATATTAGACATCTATGTGGATCCACACGTGTGAGGACCTGTCCACACATGTGAAATGACACTTGTGATCCATCATACAGACATCTTGTCAATTTGTGCAGGTGTCAGATTATTGTTGACATGGACGGTGCAATCCTACGTCTGTCGAATTGTGACATCCACGTCAACTGCCAGCTTTGCACATCACATTGTGATATGGCTCTGAATATCTTGGATTGCAAAGACCATTTCAAAATTTGGTTGCCGCCATAGTTTTTCGACCACCGAAGGCATGGTTTTGGAACTTTCGCGTGGACGGCGAAAATCGACGTGTTGAAATCGATGGACTATAAAATTTTGAGAAATTCGTCGGAGCCCCGCATCGCAAACACTATGTTATTGTGGGTTATGATGAGGCCTAAAGATGTTGGGGATGGCTTTGATCTCATGGTTGATGGCTTTGGGAGTGACAAAGCACAGATGAGAGGGGCCATGGCAAGGACAAGAAGGGAGAGAGGGGGCCACTTTGAAAAGGAATTAAAAAAGAGAGAAAACCATTGAGTTGAAGAGAAGGGGTGACTTCAATTTACAATATGTTTAAAAGGGAGACAAAGTCGAAGGACAATCCAATTTTTTGTAGCATAAGAGATAACCATAGTCAATGTGGTCATTGAGGCTTTTTTTATATCAATCTTGATCATAATCATGGGAGAGGAAGAGGAAAAAGAGGTTTAAGCATGTTTTGGATAGTCATGTTATTTATGTTTTAGTTTCTGACTTTTTAGGTATTGTACATTTGCAAATATCGATAGCAATTATGCAAGTTACAAAAAAAACTAGTAATGGAAAACCATATGATCCAATCCTTAAACCACTAATTAATCCTTTCACCTACACATGCTCCTTTGGGTTGGAAGTTGGAGCATGGACCCCATGAACATTTCACCATAGCACGTTTGACAACACAAAATAGATTCACATTTCCTTTCCCTTGTTTCCATTAAATAACATTATTTTCATGCTAAAACAACAAAACACTCACAATGTGCAAGCACAACCCCACAACATGTGCTCATGGCAAATTGATACTCCAACCACCAATCTACCTTTACAACTTTGTAGCATTAATGGTTGAAAAAGTTAATGAACTATTTACAAGTACCCATGTACCTATGGAAAGGATAACCTTCTTGTGATAATCTATTTGCAAATATCTATGTCGGTGCCTCCTACAAATAAATGTCTTGCATGCAAGGCTCATGTAGTACTTAGGCTTTTCTTGTGAAGGAAAATATAAAGTACAAGTCCTACTACATTGTAACATTGGCCCTTTTTCCAACTCCACCCACAACTAACCTCAACCTCATTAGCTCATCAAAAAATGAAATGGAATTGTCTCAAAAGATCTAGCTCCACTATATGTAGAATTGACAAATTCCAACAACCAACTGACTAGAATCAAATTTAATGGGATGATCTAGTAAACTGCCCATTTAAAAATATAAAGCATTTAATGTTTTTCAATTAAATTTTATAAAGAAACTAATGGACCCTGAAGGTTGCAATATGAAAAATTTTGCTATGTGAGGGACTTGGAATAAAACAATAGATTCCTAAAAAATTGAAAGAGTGAGCATTGCTTGCACCATTGGTGAGAATGAACCAATTATAGCTCTGTGTAGTGTTAGTATGCAACAAAGGATGCTAGTGGTGGGGCGATGGACACTTGGAACAAGATGTTGCTTTCATCCATGACTCTCCCACCATCCTTAGGTTTTTTACAAACTTGAGACTCCTTGACCTTAGACTTAGTTGAAAATATAAAACCGACAAGGTCTTACAAAGAGGTACCGAATTTTAGAATTCGATCACATTCGATCAGAGCTTACATTGCTGCAATATGATATTCCTAAACACTTCTGTTTTCGAGTCAACGAGAGGTTGGTAGGTGTATGTGTATTTATTTTAGTACACATTTGAAATGACTTTCAATGATTTTATTTAAACCTGTTTCAGTGTTTTCGGTATTGCAATATTTCATTTAACATAATCTCAATGTTGATATTGTTTAACAAGTTTCTTTGATGTACAGATAAGGCCAAGACAAGGAAGTCGCATACAGTGCAAGGACTTAAATAGAAGCATAGAAATTGTTGAAACCGCATAAACATTGAGATGATAGACGAGCAACAACAATGTACTTTTTCAAAAAAAAGTAATACAAAGAAGTCTCAAATGACTTCAAGATTTCATCGAACAATTTGTATTTAGTATTTTGAAAAATGTACATTGTTTTTAAAATCGATATAATATATTCATGGCATTCAGTAATAGCCCACTTTCTATTTGCCTATCTATTGTTCTATGCATCATCATGTGATGATATATTTCTATGTGTCTGTCGAAACTTATGTGACAATATCTACATTTCTCAAAGGTGTCTGAGGCATATCCTCGAGCACTATAACCTCATCCATAGATCCCTTGGCAGATTCATCAGTGGCACCTTCATGCTTGTAGGGCCTTGCACACGATAGTAAAATTTCCAACATTTCATGCCGATACTGATGAATCGCATTTGTTGATACCTCAGGACATTGGAACTGCAAGATAAAATATCGAGTGTATGTATGTATTAGCCAATGTTTTAAAAATTATAAATTCACAAAGTTAACAATATATCATCAGGATAATGAAACTTTGAAAAAAATACCTCATGGATACTAGCATCTAGAGGTTGCACCATATACCAATCCAAGAACGATTTAACATTCCAGATTGAATACCATCCGCAGCTAAAAACATCATCTTGTTGCGAAGATTTAGAAATCACAGCGAAAACTTGTTAATTCAATATAATTTTAAACTCCATGCCATCATGCAAATAAAATACGTAAAAAGATTCTTTTTACCTTTGCATCAACAATCTCTATGTTGGTATTTACAATTAGTCCATCCGGCCTGGGCAATAGCTCCACCATCCTCTTGTACATGGACTTAACCATGGAATGGGTCGCATGCAAAGATTTCATTGTCATGCACACAGGTGTGCAGCTTCCAGTAGAATCCACTTTCATGGATATGACGTGCACAATGTTTGCTGCTAGAAAATGACAAGCAATGAATCACTAGAATCTATAAGAGTTTCCAAAAAACAAATCTTAGAGAAAACAAATATTACAAGAAGAAACTATCTTACTTTGAACAGTATGGGATGGCGAACATTGATGTCTCCTTGCTAGTGTGCCTAAAGAGCCTTCTGGCTTTCCTCTCTTTATTCAACAGATGCCCAAAAAATGGAGATACAACAAAAATCTCTTTCGTGACTATACATGTATATTTATATACATAGTATGCACAAGCGGATTCAACTGCTATGTCTGAGATATATGAGGTCTTCCCTTTTAGCTCCCTACAATGCGGGTCTTTGATATGCATCGCAAAATAAATATCGTCTATACAAAGCGTAAACTCTCCTCCGAGATCATCTATTTTCTTGGCTATATACAAGTCAAAATCAATGTACCTCTCAAAATCAAAAAATGTGTCTTTAGGTTCATTAGGAAGTCTGATGTGCAACTCTTTATCAGTTGCATCAACATCAGAAACAATCATGTCCACCACTATATTTAGGTCATCCGCATGTATAGAAGGAGAATCGTGCAGTTGAAGATAAGGGGTTAGGGGAGGACTCTAAACCAATGGAATTGCGGATGTACTAGCCAGATCTTTTCTAATGGGAGGAGGTGAGGGTGAAGAGCTAGGAGACCTGTGCTTGGGTTGCGAACACTTGGGCTGTGCTTGCTTTCTCTTTTTTCGGGGTGGGACAGGCCCCCTTTCAAGAGGAACTTGCCTTTGTGTGAAGCTAGACTTAAAAATGCTATCATAGGTGTTTCGAAGCCTCATGACAAGAAGCATGTCCTTGGGCATCAGTGTCACCCTCTTGCCATGAATGGAGCACAACATCGAATCCTCAAACAATTTTGTCTGGAAGTCCTCGTATGCAGTATGGAGTGCCTCCAATGCAGTGATATTCCACCTCACTGCATAGAACACTATTTTAGTAATTTTGGAAAAATTCCAAGTCCCATTCTTTTCTTTTATGAGGTACTATGCTCAAAATTAAGCTCAATTGCACAAATTTAACAAAGACCTATGCTCAAACTTAAGTTCGAGCACATGCTCCTTTGCTCGAACGTAAGTTGGAGCACACAAGCATGTACTAGAGAGGATAGAGAGAAAAGTTAATTTGTTCCAAAATCAAGAAATTCTCCCAATATTACTAGAACGGTGTTATAGGACAGATGGGTGGTCGTATCTTATGTAATCTCCCTCACAGCTTGGTAGAAGGCTGCTTTCGGAATCAGAAGTTTGATGCTCCTATGCAAGGCCCTGATGTCCCTCAACCATGGACGGCGAGGTCTTCCGCATCTTTGCAGACGTACGGGTTCAAAAGTCTAGGGACGAGACAATTGAACAAAACTGGTAAGCCTAGTGGTTTGCTTCGTCCGAGCGCATGATGGAGATACTGGGAAAGTCAGGCTGATATCGCTATGACGAGAGAGGGTGTAAGGAATAGGCCTAGGGACAAGGTCGCTCGTATCACGAATGCAAGTTGTATGGAAGCAATCAAATGTGAAAGCAAATTACGCGAAAACCTATACAATCCCCAGGAATGGACTTATATAGGGAAAAAATGTTGGCATGCGTGAATACCAGCAACACATGGCCCAATCAGTACCTAACATGTGGAACCACACATCTGTATACGCACATGTGAAACTACACATCTGGATCAGCACGCGTGGGATTCCACGTGGAGACACGTGGCCGAATGGTGACATGTGTTCTCGCACGTATAAGCTCGCATGTGTGGTCATGTGGCCCAATCAGTACTTGTTGTGTGGGACCACACGTCTGTATCCACACGTGTGAAACTTGCACGTGTGGCCATGTGTTTGAATGGTTTGGTGACGTGTGTTCTTCCATGTATTAGCTCGCACATGTGGGCACATGGCCGAATGGCAGATTGATGCGTATTGTAGCACGTGTGGTCTCACACGTGTAGACGGTTATATTATGCACCATAGATCTAATCTGTTGTTGGATCAATACGTGTACGACTTGGATTTTATTGGTTTTAGCTATATAAATGTTGTTTGATCAGTTAAAATCTTTCGCTAAGTTTTGGATTTTCACTCCCTATAGCTCTTGGTGTGTCAACACTACTATTTCTTTGCAGTATCACTACCACGTGAGAATCTTTCATAGATTCTAGATGATCTTGGATCCCTCGCATCGTTCCGATATCAGGTCATTCACCAATATCGCCATCACACGAGGATTGCCTGATTGTCTTCTTACTCCCTATCACCCCACGTCGTAGAGATACTCGGCCCTACTGGTCATACTTTCGAGATGGCCGCCTCATCTTCTAATACTTTTGATTCTGCGTTTTGGATCAGAACATAAATCCTATTTTCCAGTGTTGTATAAAGAGTATTATGATAGTCTGAATCAGTCTATGTTGATAATGGATAATCTACGATTCATCCATGTCCATGACCTGGTACTTGCCCAACCATCTTCAAAGCGAAGCCACAGCCGACGATTCACAAAAATCGTGAGTGATTTTAAATGTGTGGTCCATTGTGACCAGCACAATCGATCATGTCGCTTTTTGTAGGAAGGCATGGGCTTTGTGTTTTATCTTTCTGCTCTTGTTCCTGAGGAGGCAGGAACTTCAAGGCTTAGCATTGAGGGTGCCTCATCATCAACAGATTCTGTGATATCAGAGTCAACTATTGTTGATGATGTGTTGGGTGCTGACGATGAGGCAAGATTGGCAGCAATGTACGACCCAGCCGAGTCTCGTGCATTGTTTTTTTGACGTGAATCCATATGACAAAACCAAGACTCTCCTCGATTTGCCGGTGTATTACATGTATAGTGTCGCATACCTCTCACTGAATGATGTTGGAGATGTTCTTAATCTGAGGGAGGACAAAATATTATCAATTTTGTCTAATTTCATCAAAGAATTCAGGGACTTCATAGATCTCGATGGTGATGATGATCTACGTGCTTCTAATGATTACAAAGATGGAGATGAATGGCTGGATGAGACTGAAGCCCTGCAGTCAATCATGTCTGAAAGCAGGGCATACCAGACAAACTTGCCTTGTGAGGAGGAATTTATGAGAATCCGGAGCAGATATGTGTCATAGTCTTTGGAAACTAATCCATCCACTGCTTTGACGACCATTGTTGCTGGTCATGATCTACATACTGCTGCACTTATTTAAGCTGATGAGTGTGATCTGGTAGGTAAATCTGGTTTTATCTGAATGAAATTTGCTTGTATTTTACAGGCTACTGTGGAGGTGGATGCCTTTGCAACAAGGTAGGAATATTTGAGGGAAGGACAGATATCATGACAAAGGGATTCATCCCTATCCAATTATTTGAAGTGCTTTGTAAATAAAGAGATTGGCATTCATCATAGCAGATTTTCTTCAGATGCTGCGACAATAATAATGGCAATTAAAGCGTTATCCTATTTCTCGAACGAGCATAAATACCCTCTAAATACATATAAAATTATTTTGCGAAGAGAGACATTGTCATAAAAGTATTTGGCTATGTAGCTGAGGAAGTTCCGAAAAGGACTTCCTCCTTAGCTGTTTTCTCCGGATACATTGAATTGAGCAAAATAAGATCCATTGATTTTCTAGATCCATATGATAGAAAAAAATTTCTTTATGACCACACAACAAAGCTGATCATTAAAGACAAAGAGAAACAATGATTTTGCCTTGCATTTTACTTGAAATGATGCGATATAATACATATACTTTTTTAGTCTGACATCATGAAAATTATTATGGGTTGAGTCTTGCATCAATATTATTTTCATCTACAAATTTGCACGTCTTTCTGAATTTTTGATAATTTGTTGATCTAGTTTTATATCGAATTTGAATACGCTTGTAGAACCATTGAAATAGCTGGATGATGTAACTATTTTTTTGAGGTGTTCCACCGTGTTGTGTATTTCGATGAAATGTTGCTCTGGCTTGCCAATGCGATTTCTCCATTCCTTGTGATGATCAAATATTTAGACTACCGTAAGCTTTTGCAAAAAATGATGCATGATGTCGTAAAATGTGCTGCAATATCAGAGATACAAATATTGTCATATTAATCAATTTAAATTTAGCATATGTGCAATGAGATTATAAATCGAAGAGTTAGTTACATTGAAAAGAGATTTACCATATAATGCGTAATGATCTTCACCCCAGGCGTCTTTAACTGCATCCACGAACTCAATTGTTGATTTCTCAATTAGTAGGACATCAGTATCAAACAGTTTATCTTTTCTGAGCAATTTGACCATGTTGTCAAGCTTTGTCCAGACTTCAACTTTTTTAATCCTCGTTGTTCCTTTTTCTTCAAAATCCTTTGTGGCATTGAGTGCATCTATCCAAATTGAGTACTGGATTTTAGTTGGTTTTCTGGAATGATTTGATAAGAAACGATGAGTAATTTGATTTGAAAGGGCTGGGGAATAGGAAATTTTTTTATATGTACTTGTCCAAATGCCTCTTTGAAAATTTTAAACAATGTGTCATATGCATCCCTGTTAATACCAGAATAATCACATGCTCCTTGTATCAATTTTCGGTCAATGATCTTGCCGACTTCATAAGGGCCTCTACAATCTTGGACTTGATTTGAGAATATCGTTGATTTCCTAGTAGACTCGTCGTTGACTTGGCTGTAAGTACTGCATCAAAGACTTTCCAATCATGTCCTTGTCTTTCAGATTTCATTGGTGACTGAAGCTGATCTGCAAAATAAAAATAAGATTTGGAAAAAAAAACAATTTACAACCATTGATGTGCTAGATGAAACAAAACACATGAATAGTTCAAAACATAATCTTACTTGAAAGCATATATTCTTTTTTTCCGTTGAACCCCACTTGTTGAAAGCTCATCAATACTTTTTAAAATAACTCTTTTTCGCTTATTGTTCAGTATTTTCTTCTGTTATGTGTTTACTTCTACATTTATTTGACAATATGAGGTATGCAATGTTTGTACAATCAGTTTCATATTGTCAGTTTCTTGGTTAAGGTTTAATATAATATCTTGCAAACAAGAATTATCTATCTTCAAGATTTCATTCTCTTCTTTTGTTTGCAAAAAAGGAGTCTTTTTCTCTGTAGTTAGTAAGCAAACCATTCAACATATTTTCCAAACAATGGATTTTTTTCATTGAATTACTAATGCCATAGCTTTTCAATCTTTTACAATAACCCAATAGACCATTGTGTCCTTCACACAAAAATAGTATGAGTTGTGTGACTGATCTAAAATTTGGATGTTGCATTGAGCTTGGATCGATTGGATACAAACTTCCAACAACCCATATATCACAATGTTTCCTGTCTTTTGTCCTTTGGTGAGCTGGTAAGGTGGATCCTTTCAGATTTTTTCTCGACAGTGGGGCATATTCTGTGGAAGATCAATATGGAGATGATATTTAGACATCTTAATAATCGATAGATTAATCTAGTAGAAAACCAACTTGTTATATATCTTGTAAGCTATTAAAACTCGTCTTAATTAAAAAAAAATTTAATTGAAAAAGTTTGAAATGACCTTGGCCCTCTTTTTGATCCATCACACTCCATGTTTCTTGCTTTATATGCAAAATCAAAGCTTTGCAGTTATGAGCAAAATATTTTTTCAATAGATGTGTGGTGAAATTGCAAATTTTTGAATTTCAAAAGTTTGAAACAACCCTACCGCTCCATTTGATCCAACACACTCCATACTTTCTGAATTGCAAAAATTTAGATTCACGTTGGCGCTCATTGTGATCCAAAATATTTAAAGTTTCTTGCCATGATTTTCAGATCAATAAGACTGTTTTCCTTTGATGTGAACGCTATGAGTAGATGGAAAGAAAACTTTGATGTGCAATATGATTTGCATTTACATGAGAAGTTATTTTAGTTAATGATAGAAAATAGAATCTTGAAGTATGGATCCCACGCGTTGCGGCTACCCAACTTCCAGTTAACTACATACGTTACTAGTGAGGTCAAGTCATCGGAATTGTGCAGGTAGACCAAAAACTTGGTCGGAGTTTTAAAATCTGACGATTTTCTCTCCCTTACGTGGAATTTCTTAGACAGCCCTTTTGGGCCTTGGAACTCCTCTAATGTTATTTATGTTTTAGTTTTTAAGTCTTTAGTTATTTTTAGGTCTGTAAACATTGACTTCCTTATGCAAGTTAAAAAAAAGACTTATAGTTGAAAAACATATCCAATGCTTAGACCACTAATTACTGCTTGCACCTGCACATGCTTCCTTTGAGTTGGAAGTTGGAGCCTAGACCATGAGCATTGCATCATAGCATTTTTGACAACACAAAATAGACCCACATTTCATTTCAATTATTGTTTCCATTAAAGAACATTACTTTCATGCTAAAACAACAAAGCACTCACAATGTGCAAGCACAACTCCACAACATGTGCTTATGGCAAATTGATACTCCAACCACCAATCTAACTTTAAAAAGTTACTGAACTACTACTTACAAGTACCTTTGTACCTATGGAAAAGAAACCTATTTATGATAGTTTACTTAAGAAATTCTATGTCGGTGCCTCCTCAATGCAAATGTGTTGTATCCAAGGCTCACGTATTACTTAGAATTTTTTCTCCTTTTGGAGAAAAAAAGAAGTACAAGTCCTACTCATTTTAATATTGTCCCTTTTGTTGAAACCCCCCATAACCCACCTCAACTTCATGAATTCATTATTCGATAGGTCTAGCTCCACTATATGTAGAACTGGCAAATTCCAACAATCAGCCACGTAGATTCGAATCAATGGGCTGATTTACTAAACCGGCTATCTAAAAATATGAAGCATTTAGAGTTTCTTAATGAAATTCTACAAAGAATCTAGTGGAAGTTAAAGATTGGAAAATGAAAAAGTTGGCTCGGTGAATTAATGGGAGTAAAACAATATTTCCCAAAAAATTAAAAAGTGAGAGCATTGCTTGCACCATTGGTGAGGGTGGAAACATTGTAGCCCTATGTAGTGTGTAACAGAACATCATGCTTCCAACCAACAATGAGTTGCTAGTGGCAGTGGAGGCTCCCTCTAGATGCTTGAAAAAAGGTATTGCTTTCACCCATGACTCTCCCACCATCGAGGTTACAAAGTACATTGAGGTTGAAAGTACATTGCTTGGTATCTGTTCTCAAATAGAACTGACAAAGTCTTACAAACAATTGATTAATCACAAAAGTATCAACTAATTATGAAACTAGCAAGAATCAAAAGTCTCATAACCAATCATAAACTTTATTAGGAGGAATGTTACCATTTGCCTCTCACAAATCAGCAATTATAATTAGTTGTGCTAAGAAACTTAAGAAAAATAACCATTCATAGTGATGAATCTAGATAGAGAATATTCTTTTAATGCTTCAAAATCCGACGACCTTGTTGCAATGCGTTTTGTGACGCTCGAGTGCCGATTCAAAATAGATACATAAATATGAGATTATCTATCTCAAATCAATTCGAAAATCGCAGCCAATCTTGTAGTGATTGTTGAAGACTCTTGGAGTAGACCCAGTACAATAACAAGAGTTAGGACTTAAAGGAACTGGCTAGTGGTCCCTAGAATCCTCATTGTTCAGTCGTTGCCATGGCCCATTGGCTGGTTTTAGGCCCTGTACCCAATGGTTTAGGGTGAAGGGTAAACATTAATTGCTCAAGATAAAACTGTATTTAGATACGTTTAATGTGAACTTCGTGAGAGTTATGTCCAATAGGATAAAGCCCTTGGGAGGGGCTCTAAAGCTTTTGAGAACACCAATCCATAGTGTGGCAATTCTAGTAGTGCCTTAGGCATAAAGCTAGGGGGTTAAAGCCAGGGGGTTACTTAGCCTAAAGACCTATTCTATTTTCTGAAAAATTTCCTTTGTATTTCCAACAACATAAAAATTGATTTGAGGCACACTTATTATAAACAAAATACACATTTGGAATGTGTGTTTACTATAAAATAGTAAGCACATACTTTTCAAATTGTACTAGAAATAGTAAACTTTTATTTCAATAGCATTTTTCTAGCAATGCTTTATGTTGGGAAAAGCCCCCTTGCTTGGGCCTTCCCCCTTGTGAGGTGCCCTTGGGCTGATGCCCTCGCCTCACAATAGGGAAGGCCCAGGCCCCCTTACAGGGGCCTTCTCCTATAAGTAGATGAGTGTTCAAAAATCTCGATGTATTTGGAAGAACACTGAAATGCGACAATCATGTTTCTCCAAATATAGTTTCAAGGACTTACAAATCTATAAGGTGCGTCTACTATAAAAGAAGAAGTGATTAAATCAAATGCAACTTAAAAACCTGTAATACATGTTTACTATAAATAATAATATTTATTTTTATTTTTATTTTATTTTTTAAATAGTCACTTTTGTACTTTGTTTTTGTTTTTTTAATGTTCTTTATGTAGGGGCTGGGTGCATGGAGAATCTAGACCTTCTCGTGGAGAGTCAAGACCTTCTCACATAAGCACATTTACCTACCCGGGCCACAATGCCATGCCTAAACATATGCTCTCACATTATGGCGCATAATTCCTTGGGTGGCCCGAGTGACGCTTCAAGTGACAACGAAGAAAAATAACGGGTTCCTCTTAGGAGGAAAGGATCACTCCCTCGAGGGCCTTCTGCCCTAGGAATGGAAAACTGCCCGAGGGAATGTGCTCGAGCAGGCGGAAGGAAGGTCGGAGGGGAACCTCGCCTTCCCCTACCTAATGCCAAGTGCGAAGATTTTTATTTTATTTTAGTTTATTCGGGTTTTTTTTAGTTTTGGCAAAAAAAGAATTTATGTAATTTTTTTTTCAAAATAAAAAGCGCACTTTTTTCTCCATGTTTTTATTTGGCATTTTTTCATTTTTTTGTCTTTCCATTTTCCACACAAAATAGAAACAATTTCAAATTTCTCTCATGTGGACATCCAATGCTGGGGCTGGGGCTGCCACATAGCATATGCACCTTCGGTGCAAAATGTGCATGCCGCTATGTGGCAGCTCGCTATTGTCCACATGCACATTTCATCATAACTCTATTCAAAATTATCATTAAAATATTGAAGAAAAGTTCTAGTTTTAAATTTACATGAACATTGTGCTTTTAGAGGTGACTTCATAATAGAAAGAAAATCTAAGCAATCTAAGCATCTAAACAATGGTGGAGGAATTTGGATGCTGAGAAAAAACAAAGAAAGCTACTAATGTCATAAAGCGGAAGGAAAACATGAGCATTCGGAAAACAGTAGATTAAAAAGAGCGAGAAAACTGCCCAGCAGCATGCAGCTAATTGCAATTAGTGCGCGAGAGGCTCTGAACTAGCGGAATGACGGGTGGACAGATAAAAGACGAATTCCAATTGATTGATGGACACTGGAGGTTGATCGGTTGTTGTTGCAGAAACAGTGATCGAGTGTGGTACTTCCTATCAGGACACGTACTAATTCTCGTGAGTCGTGTGTCGTGACCCGTCGGAGGAGTCACGAGTGATCGAGAATCATATTCACGGACGCAAACTAGCAGTGATTATGCCAGCAGCTCGCTCGCTGTCGGCCTCTGCACTGTGCAGCCCTTCCTTTCAAAGTTTCAAGTATTCGAAATCCACATCCATTCACCTTGCTTCTCTTTCACTGCATGACAGGTTGAGTCAAGCAACGATACTCGAGAGATGCATGAAGCGGCCTGTCCACATCTCTGATCAATTACAGTATATGCATATACATTTATATATATATATATATATATATATATATATATATATATATGTCCATATATCCATATAGTTAGAAGTTAGCACAATGTCGAAACAATGTTCAGGAGATGCATGAAACGGCCTGTCCACATCTCTGATCAATTAGAGTATGCATATACATTTAGATATGTCCATATATCCATTTAGCTAGAAGTTAGCACAATGTCGAAACAATGTTTAGGAGCTATCACTTATCGAACATACGCACGCGTGACTTGATCGGTGAGCGATAACTCTTGTTTTTGAAGCTTAGTCGATCGGGTAAACGAGTGATTGCAAGAATGATACGTCACGGATGGTCCAGCTTCGGGGTATAAATTGCTTAAAGACTAAGACTCGAATATTGCTGCAACTAGCTGCGTGTGGGCACAATTTCTCGTGATTTGTGAAGTTAGCAAAAGTAGCAACTACTAACAACTGCCTTCTGCAGCTACATGCTCTGCTCAGTGCTAGATATATATGATCATGTTTGTATGCCTTGAATCCAAAATATTTATGGCGCACATGGTAATGTCGGCGGCAACACATTTTGTCGTTTGCTTGATGTTAATGTGCACAAAGCGGGCGTCTCCTTGAGCAGTTAAAGTTTTCGTTCATACCAGGCATATCCATTATAATTGATTGGTAAGATACATAAGGACTACAAAAAAAACAAAACTAGAGCTTCAGCTTTCCATTTGGGTCATGAATTCTCAGCCTAGTCATCAAATTATATCTTCATCCTCGATTTAGATTCTCAAATCAAGATTCAAGAATCAAAATCACTGTTCTGGGTCATTTGTAACTTCAACAATGTGCAAAAGCAGTTCTGCATCTCTTGCTTTTATGATCAGTTTTTTCCAGATTTCAATGTAGTATTAAGATTCAGTAGTTTAGTTGTAGTAGAGGAACCTGTTACCTGGCGGAAAAATTATTTCCGTTCTGTTTTGCTAATTTTGCTATTATTTAGAAGCAACCATTTTGGGCCACTGCGTGTTGAACACATAAGGGCTATGTGTTTGCACCCAAGTTATGTGGCAAAAACTGCAATGAACACCATAGAATATAATACACTAATGAAGATACAAGAGAGATAAATGGCTCCAAATAAATTCAACTCACAAGAGATTTTTTCTATTACAAATTAAAACTCCCACAAATATCTTATTGACTTTTATTTCCAAATATATCTCAATAACAAAACATCCCCTTCTCTCACAAACAATTCAGAGATATCATATTGACTTTGACTTTTATTTCCAAATAGCTTCCAAAACAAAACATCCACATCTCTCACAACTTTCACAAATATCATCATATTGACTTTTATCTCCAATAATTTCCACAAACAAAACATCCACATCTCTAGGAGAAAATATATTTGAGCGGGGTCCCTCACAATTTATGGCTCATGAAAGAAAAGGTGTCTTTTTCCGGTCAACTTTTAAATAAGTACATTTCATCTTTTCCACACAACTATTGCAAAACCATATACTAAAACCCTCAACTAAAATGAGAATCCATTCTATGGCGAAAAGTCCTTTCGAATGATTTTCATGTCAAGTAGGCCTTACAATTTTAGCATCTGCTTTGTTGCGGTACTGGTTGTTAGGAATATTAATCATGTGTGTGTTCACACCAAGCGATAATATATCTAGCTATTGTATGGGTCCCCAAAAGGTGTGACCCTTCTATCACCCATCCATTCACATCCATGTAGGCTTAGCCTCGTTCATTGTAAAAAATTAATAGAAAGTTAATACATTTGTGAACACTTCATTAAGGAGGAGTGTTAAGAATAATAATGTATGTGTTCACACTAATACCTAACATAGTTGGTTGTTATGTAACTGTTAGTTACATTCACAATGTTTCACAAAGAGACGCCTCTCCACTTCTTCGTCACAATATTAATGTACGTGTTCACGCTAATTGCTAAAATAACAGGTTGTTATGTAACCGTTAGTTACATTCACGACATTTCACAAGGGGACGCCTCTCCACTTCTTTGCCATACAACAATATAAGAGGCAATAGCCTCATTCACCAGATTTTCTTAAATAAAAAATAAGTAGTTAGAGAAACTTCATGAGTGCTTTGATTTCTATATCACTCTTTATTGATTGATGTTGTTGCATTTCTAAATTATTACTAGTGGTAACCTATTTTGACGATCTATTAATAGTTGATGTGTCACTCCTAGATAAGTTTGATCATTAAAATGAGCATTTTTTAATGATTTTTTTTAAAAACAATTTAAATGTGCTCCGTTGGGCAAAGCTTCTAGTGATGCATCAATCACCTTGTTTTATTCTGGGTCAAAATTTTGACTAATGTGATAAATCCATTTATTGTAGATTACGATGCATGGTTATTTTTAAAAGTACATTTAATTTATACAATGGTGTTGGATAAGATCAAGTAAATCTTTGCTCACCCTTTACATACGAGAATGGTAATTTTTGGAGATCTGTATGGTGATAGTTTGTCTTAGTGTCGTATGGTTATTTCTAATTAACAAACATGATCATCAACATACTTAATTTGGCATGAGTGAGGACCTCCCACTTTACCACTTTACTAAATGACCTAAATTTACCTAAATTTATTTTAAACCGTAAAGGATGCCAATTTTATGAAGTGTTTAGTTAGTTTGCAAACTATAATGGAGAGATGGTATAAAATTTCAAAAGTGTATTGGTGCAGTTTATATTAAATTTTTCTTTTGCTCATGTGTGTGTGCACAAACTCATCATAGAGAGTGCTTGTGCATGTGCACACGTGTGTGCGCGTGCGCGCGCGCGCGCGCACACACACACACACACACACACACACACACACACACACACACACACACACACACACACACACACAGTCACTTTCACTTACACTCTCTTTCTCCCATAGCTCCATGTCGCAGATGACATTCATGTTTGCTTCATTTAAATGCTGGTCTAACCGGTTCAAGCAGTTGTAGCAAACAATTAATTTCAACAAGGAAATGAGTTTAAAAAGAGAGAAAAACACCTAGTTCAATGAGAATTTAAGATGACCTTGTCATCCTCCTTTTTTACAAGGGAAAAAAGATACAATAAAGACCATTAATTTTTTATGAAAGATTGACAACAATAGAAACACAACTTTTACATGTAAAAATGAATTTGTGCTTGGTAAAGATATAAATCATATTTTGACATCATTGCCAATGGATGTAGAGAAGCTAAGGGTGACTTGTATAGGCTTAAACACCCTATTGAAGAAAGATGTCGGTCTAATAGTTGCACAGATCACTCCCATTGATCTATAACATTGATGCTCGAGACATCTCAACTTCAACAATCTAAAATTGTTGAAAAAGCTCAATGTGGTACATGGTTTACCTTCTTTTGGTGATTAAGAACATCATCTATACGAAGGATGTTATTTTTGGCAAGCAACATAGGGAGAAATTTAGGAAAGGTGGTGTTCAAAGAGCAAAGAGTAAGTTGGATATCATTCATTCTGACTTGTGTGATCCCATGAAGATAATGAAGAATCAATTTATTTAATGACATTTATTGATGATCAGATTGTGAAAAATGAAAAAGTCATCTATGTTGAATTTAGGGGTATTGCTGTGAAGATTATTAAAATATTATCTTCCTATCTCGAGTTTGGGGCCATGTCCATGGTGATTTCCACTAATTCTCATGCTGTACATAAAAAGAGTGTGAATTGAGCACATATACTTCTAGTGTAGCTCAGATAGGTTCAATTTTAATGACATGCAGTAGTTTAGATAACATGCAAAGTCATACTGTATGCATGCAAGCCACATGCAATCAGTGCATGCAACATGCAAAGTAGTTTCTATGATCTACACATGTCTAGGCAGTTTTATGAGTTGACACAATTCCGGTCATCTTTGGCCTTTATAGTCTGTTTGCGACCATTTGCGGGCATTTGTGGTCCATTGCGTGCATTTGTTGTAAAGCTGACTTGGGTGCACCCAGTGTGCCCTATAAGACTCTAAGGGGTGATGCTCCCTAAGGTCCTAGAGCAAGTTAGAAAGTCAAGAACTGAGCCTCCAACCTGTGGTGAGCCAGTCAAGCAATCACAAGTCATGAGCTAGCTCTGGAGCTCGAGTCATGGCCTAGTCAGGAACCAAGTTGATTCTGCTGCCGGGATGGCTCTCGGGACCCATGTCCGGGAGCCAGACTGATTCTGCCAGGCTTGCTAGGCTTAATCAACAAAATAAAAACTAAGTCCTAAAAAGCGTGCTTTACCATAAAGCACTATATTCCAGGACAGAGGGAGCGCGCCGAATCACACCAGAACTATAGGGGGAGTCCGACAGACAGAAACTTGGGCAGCTTAACCAGCGCCAAGAATCCAGATGCCAGGTCTCAGCTCTCTCTACCAGCGCGAGCCAGGCACTATGCCCAACAAGTGTTGGTGGGGCCCTGAGACCAGTCTCGTTCGCAAGTATCATAGGCCTAATTAGAAGCCCTCATTTATTGATTGACCCAATTTAAACTACCATTTAAAGTCAGAAACAAAATATCTATTGATAAAATAACTATAAAAAAATTATTATATGTGAGAGATTTCAACTAGTTTAGTCATATTTTGGTAAATTGTCAGGTTTAGTCAGATTTCAACTAGTTAAAACTAGTTTGGTCTAGTTTAGTCATATTTTGGTAAATTGTCAATAAGAGGCCAAAACTCATTTTAAACTTAGAGATAAACTTTTTCAAGCTATATTAGTTTAAAATACATTCAATAATACTTTTTGAAAGTGTGAGAAAGTTGGTAGTCAATTTTGAGAGAGATTCAAATTTGAACTCCGGGTACATTGAATCTAGACTCAAAAATAGTAGGGTTTACATTTTGGAGGGAAAGCCAAGTGGCCAAATAGGGTTTGGACACTCTATAAAAGGATGTAACTCGTGGAGAGACATATATTCTATCTGCTCTCTCTCTCATTTCAACATTATACATGGTTCTCTTTGGGTTCTACTACTCGTTGGTGCACTATCTTGGTGATATCTTGCAATCTTGTGTGTAGAATGCTCATATTTTGAACTTTAATCAAAAGAGATATCTATAAATTTGGTTGTATTGTGAAAATACATGGTAGTTGTACAAGCTCTTCACTCCATGTATGTAAATCTAAGCAAATTATTTATTTCTAGAAACTGAAATTTTTTTAGTATTTTTCTGATTTCTGGTTTCCAAATGGTTCTTAGCACTGATGTATTGTTGTTGGCTGATTCTAACGAATCCCCAAGATACTCGGACAGAGCAACTCAAGAACACCTCTCACCTTAGACCGAGGAGGTCTCTGAGAAGGCGAGACTAATGAAGACTGAGAGCCGAGAAATACTAGCTAGGAAAGACATGAAAGAACTGTGTAAGCCTCATGGTGAATCCCGGAAGATGGAATGACCATGTAGGAACTAGTATTTCTAAGCAAATGTAATAAATGCAAGTAGACCCCTCTTAAAGAAAGTAGAGTCAGCGACCTTTTGATGGTGACCTTTAGTGGAGAGCATTATCCCACTTGTAGTTTGTGAAATGTGGAAATTCTACTAGGATGCCACCTAAGGAGCTCTTGTGCTTATTTAAGAGACTCCCGCTTTGAGTAGAGGAGATTTTTGTGAATTGTATCAACTCCATGCTGAAATGAGAAGAGCCTTCACGAGTTTGGTACATCCATTGAGCTCCTTGATCATGCTTGTTTCTTGAGTGATGCATTTATGGTCTTGCCCTTCCCTACTTTTGTGTGTGGCTGTTGTCTGTAGGGTGGATTAGATTTGATGCTCTCCTAGAGTGGATTAGTTTCTTTTCTTGTTTGTGGATTAAGGTAGGAACTAGCATTCAGGTAAACTAAATAGGCTGGATCTGTGGTGTAGTTCTTGCATATCTCTTTACAGTCCAGTTCTTGATGTTCTTGGGATGTCCAAGAATCAATAGACTAGTTGGTTTCATGATTCTTGGACTTCCAACATGCTGTAGATTAGTTCTTGGTTCTTGTTTTGCCAATTCATGCAAGTGTATCTCAATTTAGTAAAGTTTAGGCTCTGATTCAGTTCGTTTTTAGGAGTAGATAGCTGTAGAATCTTTTGAATGTTCATTTGGGCTGCACTCTGATCTGTGAATGAGCGTTCTTGGCTTGCATCTATGTATGAATGTAAGTGCGTTCAAGAGAGACGACCCTGAGTAGTCCTCTGACAGGCAGGACAAAAAATATACTACAATGGCAATCTGTTCCCTTATGCCTGATCTTGGGTTTAAAACAAGAATGACAATCTCAAGAAGAACCCACCGTCTTTGCTGATAGGCAGAAGTAAGAAATAATTAATTTTAAAAACCAACAGATCCTCTGGATCAGAGGATCTGTAAACAATTGTATCCTCTTTCCAACAAGTAGCAAACTCAACAAGTATGAAAATAGCCAAAAACATTTGAAAGATGGAGGAAGAGGAATTGCAAGGACATTCAATTTGAAAAATGGTAGAGGCTCCACCTTCTTTGATTGAACATGAAAATGAATTACAATGTACCACTATTTATGGTGGATTTTGGGCACTTGGCCTCAATTGTGATTGGCCAATTTCTACCTCCCTTGTTATTTGAATTTGAAATTTGGTGGGAATGGACCCCCCAATCACTAACTTGACTTTTAGGCCTCTAAACCATTTACTCATGTAAATAGACTAAAAGTTGTGAAGAATTGAAAAAGATTATCTATGTTAGATATAAGAATCTTATGTTTTTTATATCAAGCATCTAGGTGTAGGATGTTGATAGGAACAAAATTGGCATAGATGGCAAATTATGCATTTCCACTTGTAATGCCACTATTGAGCCAAAATAGAGTAAGAGGCTAAAGTCGTGCCAATTAGAGTATAGACAAGTGTAATGCTTTTGTTTGATAAGTTATAAGAGGTCCAATAGGATTTAGAGGTGGAACCATGTGAGGTCCAATAGGAATTTGAGGTTTGCTTGAAAATAGTCCAATAGAATTAAGAGGTGCATGGATCAATGGTCCAATAGGATTAAGAGGTGACAAAGTGTGGTCCAATCATAGTTAAGCATAGTGGTAGCTCATGGATCTACTAGTATCATTGTACTCCTCATTTTGGATCTAATTGATTTGGAGATTGTGTGGATTTTGTGTGTTATTGGATTTCTAGCTTTCTCTCTCTACCCGAGAGCTCATGATGATTTTCTCTCTCTACCCGAGGAGAGCAGCTTGTTTTTACTTGAAATAATTTCTGAATACTTCCCACACGTGTGAGTGAGAATCGGAAGTGATTAAATGCATGTAGTAGTGTGTTTTTGCCATAGAATCAAAGATAGATATTGAATCTCAATCTAGTCTTGATCTTGGTGCATCTACACACCTTAGGAGATCACAATCACATGTTGTGGACAGTCCACACTTGTGAAATCAACATGGTATCAGAGCCTACCTAAGGTTACCATGCATTTTGATCCATTTGAGTGAAAACTATTCATCAATCTTGAGCTAGAATTGTCAAGATCCATTTTCCTAGCTATCTTGTCCAATTTTGGATCAAAAGAGATCAAAAGGACATTGATTGGGTCTGACCTGATATTGTAAGGAATCAGGTGCTCAGACACATGTGAGGAACATCCAATTTTAGTTTGGAAGTTCTCTCTCATGCTTGATCCATTTATTTGATTGATAGCTTATTTTGAAGCTATTTTTGTCTACTTTCTAATGCAATCAGTTTCATTCCATTTGGTTGAGCCAATCAGAAGTTATAAGCTTCTGAAGAGGGTTAGGTAGGGCACCTAGACACATTTGGTTTGGTCAAGAGATTGCTTGGTTGATCCAAAATCACAATTGAATGCTTACCAATCTCATCTATATGTGATCTAGGCACTATTTTGAGATCTTAGCCATTTTGTTTCATGCAATATCATTGTATTTGAGTCAAATTTGGTTTCATAGTGTACTTCACACGTGCTAAGAGTGTTTGATCCTAACTTTGCCCATACTCCATCATTTGATATGAAATAGATCTTGTTTTAGAGAGATTTGTGTAGCTAGTGAGAATCAATTCACAAATAGTTGCAAGATCTTTCATAGGAGGATATAGTACTCCATTATTGGATCCTATTGAGAGTGTGTAGCAACATTTATTGTTCATCATTTGAGTTTTCTTCACTTCAAATGTCTTCAATGGGTTCATCCTTGTTGGAACCAAGTGAAAGATTGTCCACTTCAAACTATTCAATTTGGAAAACGAGGATGGAGTCCATCTTGATCCTTCAAGACGTGATGGACATAGTTCTTGGCCTTGAAGAAGAACCACAAGTTCTTCAAGAGGTTCAAAAATACAAAAAGAGAGCTAGGATGGCTCTCCACTACACTAAGATGAATGTCTCTAATGAGATATTGAGGGAGATAGGTACTTGTACAACATCCAAAGAAGTTTGGAATTGCCACCAATTGCTTCAAGAAGAAGAATCAACTCAAGCAAGCCAACATTACCAATGAGAAGGAAGACACTATTGCAAGTGATGGAGAGGGATCTCTTATGGTCTCTAGTTTCTCATCTACTCCTTTCAAGAAGGACGGCCTATGGTATATTGATAGTGGAGCCTCTTCACATATGTGTAGCTCCAAGGACTCTTTCTCTTCTATAGCACCTTATGATGGAGTCAAGAAATCAATATACACTGCAAATGATTTTCAATGTCCTATTGAAGGCATAGGGAACATTCCCTTGAAGCTTGCGTCCTCTAAAGTTCTTTCTCTCTCTAAAGTTCTTTATGTACCTAAGCTTACTAAGAATCTTATTAGTGTTGGCCAATTGCTTGATAATGGCCTTGATGTAAAATTCAATGTTGATACTTGCACTATCAAGAAGAATGATGAGATACTTGCATTAGGATCTAGATTTGGAGGCATCTATAAATTAGATCCAAATGAGTATGTGAATGCTTGTAATGTTGCTCTTGTGAACAAGCTCTCTATGGAGGAATTATGGCATAGGAGGTTGGGACATCCCAACTACAAATCCATGCTCTCTATGATCAAAGAGGCCAAAGCTATTGGCTTGCCAAAGTTATTCTCCAAGAAGATCAAGCCTTGTGAGGCTTGTGCTATTGCTAAATCTCACAAAAAGCCATTTACAAGATCTTCTATCAAAAGCAAGCATCCTTTGGAGTTAATCCACTCCGATGTGCATTTCTCATCAACTATAAGCAAGGGAGGAGCCACTTATTTTGTTACTTTCATTGGTGATTTCACAAGATTCACTTGGATATATCTTCTTGCTTCTAAATCTATGGTGTTTGATCATTTCCTTATTTTCAAAGCTTATGTAGAGAAGCAATTCTCATTCAAGATTAAAGCTCTTAGAAGTGATGGAGGTGGTGAATATATCTCCTATAAATTTCATAATTTTTCTGAGCTTGAAGGCATCAAAAGAGAGTCCTCTTGTGCCTACTCTCCATCTCAAAATGGAGTGGCCGAGAGAAAGAATAGATCTCTATGTGAATGTGCAAAATCTATAAGAATTGAGACATCTTTGCCCAAAGATTTTTTGGGAGAAGCCATTAATTGTGCAAATTATCTTTGCAATAGGCTCCCACATATAGCTCTTGGAGGAAAGTCACCATATGAAATCTTATATTTGAAGAAGCCTAAGGTTGATTACCTTAGAGTTTTTGGATGCATATGCTTTGCCCATATTCCCTTGGAAACAAGGAAGAAGGAAGATCCTAGTGCATGCAAAGGGATCATGGTTGGATACTCATCCACCATATAGAGTCTTTGTACTCTCTACTTCTCAAGTTATTGAAAGTAGCTTTCATGAAGATCAACACTCATCTTTTGAAGAGGCCGAGATCAAGAAGCCTATGGATGCATTACCAATTATTGATTTTGAAGACAATCATGATGTGATGGGGTCGAGATTTGAAGAAGACTCTCCTCGGATTTTCTCACCAAGAAGATCCATGAGAGATAGATCCGAGACTAAGAGGCTCTCATATGTTGACAAAGGCAAACAAGTGGATCTTGATTCCACTAATTATGTTTTTTATGTCTCTCATGAAGAGCCAAAGAATGTACAAGAGGCACTCAATACCAAGGAGTGGTATGATGCCATGAAGCAAGAGTATGATGCATTGATCACCAACAATACTTGGGAGCTTGTGGATCCTCCATCCAACAAGCATGTGATTGGTTGCAAGTGGGTATTTCGGATCAAGTTTAATCATGATGGCACCATCAACAAGCATAAAGCAAGATTATGTGCCAAAGGATTTGCTCAAATCCATGGTCTTGATTATGAGGAGACCTTTGCACCCGTTGCAAAGATGGTGACAATAAGAATTCTTATTTCTCTTGCTTGTTTTTTCAAGTGGAAGGTGTTCCAATTAGATGTATCCAATGCTTTTCTAAATGGTTATCTTGAGGAGGAGATCTATATGGAACAACCTCAAGGATTCATCAAGGATGAGTCCAAAGTGTGCTTGCTCTTCAAAAGTCTTTATGGACTCAAGCAAGCACCAAGATCATGGTATTCAAGACTTAATTCTTTTCTTATCTCACTAGGATTTACTCTTAGTGACTATGATCCTTCCATGTATCAATACCTGTAGGCTTCTCACTCTTAGGAATCAAATCTTTCAAAGTAGCCAAAAGAGTGATGAGAGTGCATCTAGTTATGTTTTGAGAGTAAAAGCTATTCATAGAGAACTTGCTTGTATTGGTGATTCTATCAATCAAAATGAGCTGGTCCAAGTCATTCTCAATGGCTTGAGAAGTGAATTTGATAACCTTTCCAATCCTATGGCATTGAGGAGGAGCTACCAAGTTTAGAGGCTCTCCAAAGTGTGCTAATTTCAGAAGAATCAAGACTAGAGTACAAGCTCTTGAGGATGGACAAGCTTTCTCTCACTCATAATGATGACAAAGCTCTCTTTGCCAAGGATAAGCACAAAGGGAGGAGCAAGAACCAACATCAACAATCCTCAATATTGTCATTCTTCTAATTTATGTTGATGACATTATTCTTTGTGGAAGTTGTATCAAGCTAGTTGATGAAGCTAAGCTAGCAATTGGATGTGAGTTTAAAATGCAAGATCTAGGAGAGATACATTACATCCTAGGCCTAGAAATTGATTTTTATAAAAATCATGTCTTTATATGCCAATCTAGATATGCTCACTCTATGTTGAAAAAATTCCATATGGAGAATTCTAAGAGCATAGATACTCCAATGGAGCAAATTGTAAAAGATCCTAATAAAGGTGATGAAAGATCCTTTGAGGACATCACACTTTTTAGGAGTCTTGTAGGCTCCTTGATTTGGCTTACCATTACTAGGCCCGATCTAAGTTTTTGTGTGCACAAATTGAGTCAATTTATGCAAGATCCTAAGATCCATCATTGGAAGATGGCCAAGAGGATTCTAAGATATGTCTCTTCATCTTGTGATCATGGTCTACTTTATAAAAGTTAAGATCTATCCATTGTTGGCTACTCGGATTCGGACTTTGCAAGTGACAAGATGGATCGAAAGTCTATTAGTGCATACACTATCTTTCTTGGAGGCAATCTAATATCTCGGCTTTCCAAAAAGCAAGATACTATATCTCTCTCTTCATGTGAGGCCGAGTACAAAGCACTCACTACAACTACCAAAGAGGTGCTTTGGATCAAGAGGTTATTAATGGAGCTAAAGTGCATCAAGGAAGATGATCTACCAATGATCAAGTGTGATAACATCTC
Source organism: Diphasiastrum complanatum (assembly GCA_029204225.1). Classification (NCBI taxonomy): domain Eukaryota; kingdom Viridiplantae; phylum Streptophyta; class Lycopodiopsida; order Lycopodiales; family Lycopodiaceae; genus Diphasiastrum; species Diphasiastrum complanatum. The sequence goes on from CM055097.1 coordinate 51,123,211, forward strand.
GGCCCAAGCTCTTGCCAGTAATCCCATATTTCATGCAAGAAGCAAGCACATAGAAGTAGCACACCATTTTGTGAGAGAAAAGCTTATTGGAGGAGAAATCTATTTGGAGCATGTCAAATCATCCTCTTGTATTGCCGATCTACTCACCAAGCCTTTGAGCAAAAGTGCTTTCATCAAGCATAGATCTAATCTTGGAGTTATATCAAGATCAATGCTTAAATCTTCATAGATAATTTTTTAGGAGGAGTGTGAAGAATTGAAAAAGATTATCTATGTTAGATATAGGGGTCTTATGTTTTTTATATCAAGCATCTAGGTGTAGGATGTTGATAGGAACAAATTTGGCATAGATGGCAAATTATGCATTTCCACTTGTAATGCCACTATTGAGCCAAAATAGAGTAAGAGGCTGAACTCATGCCAATTAGAGTGTAGACAAGTGTAATGCATTTGTTTGATGAATTCTAAGAGTTCTAATAGGATTTAGAGGTGGAACCATGTGAGGTCCAATAGGAATTTGAGGTTTGCTTGAAAATAGTCCATTAGAATTAAGAGGTGCATGGATCAATGCCCAATAGAATTAAGAGGTGACAAAGTGTGGTCCAATCATAGTTAAGCATAGTGGTAGCTCGTGGATCTACTAGTATCATTGTACCCCTCATTTTGGATCTAATTGATTTGGAGATTGTGTGGATTTTGTGTGTTATTGGATTTCTAGCTTTCCCTCTCTACCTGAGAGCTCATGATGATTTTCTCTCTCTACCCAAGGAGAGCAGCTTGTTTTTACTTAGAATAATTTTTTAATACTTCCCACACATGTGAGTGAGAGTTGGAAGTGATTAAATGCATGTAGTAGTGTGTTTTTGCCATAGAATCAAAGATAGATCTTGAATCTCAATCTAGTCTTGATCTTGGTGCATCTACACACCTTAGAAGATCACAAGTACATGTTGTGGACAGTCCACAAGTGTGAAATCAACAAAAGTCTCTTTATTGCTATCTATTTGATCAAATAAGAATGTGATCACTAGGTCAGACTTACACACGTAGGGTGCCAATTCCCTCACACTTATTTCCCTACATCAATCTTATCTATGTACATGGTATGTGATCATTAGGTCGGACTTACACACGTAGGGTGCCAATTTCCTCACACTTATTTCCCTACATCAATCTTATCTATGTACACGGTATGCTGATATTCGGCAAAGCCCCAACAGATGACTAGAACTATTTTTCTCAACTCTCCTTATAATGTTCCTAGATAGTTCATTTGCAATGCTAATGATCAAGAATGTAGATAGAGGGTATCTATGAATAACATCAGCAAAAACTTGTTGAGTGTTAAAAAGTTCTTTGTCAATGGATTTCTTGTCATGTTTGATATGGATGTTTGCTTGATGAAATAGAATGGAGAGATTGTTGCAAGAGAGACAAGGTTTTGGAAGGCTATTCGAATGAAATGATCGACTCAACACTTTTCTTCTCAATCTTAATCTAATTTTGACGAAGTATTATCCATCACTCTACTTCAAATTCATTGCATTGATGAAATATATTCATACTTGTATCATACATAGATCTCATTATTTTTAGTGGAGATAGTGATGAACTTATTGATGAAACCAAGTTGGCATTGTGTAGAGAGTTCAAGATGCAAGATCTTAGCCCTTTGTATTATATTTTGGGTATTCAGATAGTTTGGACAATCTATTATAACTTATTTGTTAATACATTATATATATATATATATGCTACCTTAGTTCTAAAAAGATTTGGATCTATGCAAAAAAGTAGAAACTCCAATGGAGCACCATATAAGAGGTCCAAATACAGATGATAAAGGATTCTTCAAGGAGATTATACTCTATAGATCCTTTAAGGGATATTGGATTTTTATGTATTGATTGGAAGCTATAAGTAATGTTTTCAATTCACACATGTCTTAGGTCATGATGATAATGATAATGTTTGTGATTGGAGGTGTTTTAGAAACTATTGTCAAAATAGAAAGTTTCTAGCCAAAATTGAAGTGCTAGTCTCGAGGTTTTCTTATATTTGTGCAATCTTCAATGTTTGATTATTTTTTTGAATAATTTAAGATTCAAAAGACATAATATCAATCAATTAATACATGCTAAAAAAATTTCATTTATGCATAGTGGTCATAAAAAAAATGAAAATTATGCCATCATTAGGGAACTGGTCTCACTTAAGAAGAGATTCATATTATTGAAGATAAATTTGCTCTTTCTATCTGTGTGAATGGAATTAACTTATCTTCTTATCTATGTTTCAGACGTGAGTTATTGAAAGCATAAATATGCATTTGATTTATTATTTATAAATGTCACATTAGTTCAATTGAAAAATTAGTCAATAAATGTGATAAAATAGAATCCTCTTCGACATGATGGGATTTGCATCAGGCCATAGAGATTACAATGAATAAGATCCATAATGTCTTTAGCTTTGTGGGCAAGAATACAAGTCTCACAATATTTTTGGAGTGAAGACTATTGATGTGTAAACTTGTGAGAAGATTTTTGTAACACATGTTATATAGTATTGTGATATGGAGATGTCCTAAGCATCAATATCATAGACTATTACTGTCCAAAGAAGGTGTAAACATAGTTCTTTTATTTAGTGAGAGTGAACATTCATGGGTTGCTGAATAGAGATTGCCATCTTCATAGCCTCTAACAAGTACCTTTGAATTGTTGTCTTGCATTAGACACTACTTAGTGTCAAATATAATAGTGTGACCTTGATCAACAATTCTATTAATGGATAAAAAATTCTTTATCAGAGTAGGAATAAACAAAACATCTTCAATATATTAAGGTGAACCAATACTTTCCTTATTGATCGCAACTGCTCTTTAGATTCCAATGTTTACTTCAAGAAAGTACATCAGTCTTTTACATTACTTAGTAGAGGTACATCTACAATATGTTAGTCAGATATAATCTTGTTAATTGCAAGTTAGCTCTCTCACCAATGGAACCAGGCCTCAAATTGTCGAAGGACCAATGTCCCCGAACAATCGAAGAGAAGGAGCAGATGCGTGAGTATCCTTTCATTTGATAATAGGATCTCTTACGTATGCCATGATCTGTACCAGACCAGACATAGCTTTTGCAGTCAGCTCCCTAAGTCAGTTTATGACTAACCCTAGTATAACACATTGGAAAACTCTTGTTAGAGTTATGAGATATCTTCGAGCTCCTATGGATTTTTGCATTTGTTATAGAACAGTCAACAACGACAAACTCAATTTACTCAATGGTTGTAAACACAGATGCAAGTTGGGCAGGAGATGCAGACACTCGTAAATCCACTTTTGGATTTACATTCTTCCTCAACAATGGTACTATTTCATGGAACAGTTGCAAGCAATCATTGATAGCTCAATCTTCCACTGAATCAGGTATATTGTAGCCTCTCAAGCTACAAAGGAAGCAATATGGATTATGCTTTGACGATTTTATTTTCTGATAATCAAAGTGCCATTGCCTTATTGGCCAACTCTAGGTTTCATTCCAGGAGTAAGCACGTTGAAATCAAGTATCACTATGCCAGAAGCAAATTTTTCAACAAAGAGGTTAACTTGTAGTATTGTTGAACGCAAGATATGACAGCAGGTATTTTTACCAAAGCATTAAGCTTGGATACACATAGAAAGTTCTGTGAAGAACTAAGTTTGAAGGTCAAGGCATTCATGGATTTAGATTAAGGGGGAGTGTTGGATTATTCTCCTACAAATCGACCAATCAAGTTTTAATCTTCATCCAACTCATTATCCAGACCTGTAGTTTTTTTTTTCGTGTTTTTACACAGTCTGCAGAATTACTTGAAAATGGCTAACAGGTGGATATTGTTACTTCGGCCACTTCGGCCACTTTGAAGACTTCGGCGACTCTGAAGACTTCATAGACTTCAATTTTTGGGCCTTCGGGGTTTTTGCATTTTTCACATGATAGTCTACGTTCATTTATGCAGAGTTATAGTTTACATTCAAATTTGCACACAGACTATTTACGACTCTGTTTGGAATTAAAGCCACCGACTTGCATTGATTGTTAGCAAGTAAATTTCCGAGAAGACCTAACTGAACGAGTGCCAGCACATCACAGCCAACTGAATGTCGCAATTTACAACCTAATTTTTTAGTATAAATAACTGCTCACATTTCTACGTTATCATCATCTCAGATCGTTTTTTCATGATCAAGTATTGAAGCATAGTTAGCCTCTCTCTCAAGCTTTCAAGCTTGAACACTCTTGAGCATTCTAGCTCAGTTCTTTAGAGTTGATTTAGAGTTTGCTATTGCACTTACTGCTTATGAGCGAAAGTGTTTAATTCAGATAGAGTTACAGTTTCTCAGAGATAGCTCAAAGCACGCGGCTTTGATCCGCAATTCCTTTGTGCCCATTTCCATTTTGATTTGTTTGTTCAGTATCATGTCAGTATGAATGCTTCTCTGTAATTCTTTTGTAACTGATAATCTCTTATTATTTGTTTGATATTTCAATGCTTTATGTTTGGCTACATAATCACTTAGTTGCTAGCGATTTCAACTTAGTTCCTAAAGATTGAACGTGATTTCTATCACTACTTTTTGTTCAAAATTGACAGGCATAGTTATGCACATGAAAGAAGGTTTTTTCGGCCGCGCTCGATAAGGTCGTCTACATAATTCGACTTTGTCGAATTATTTTCTTTCATCTTATCACCTCTTTCCAATAGGAATGATTGAGATTCTATCCCTTCAAAGAAAACACAACTAGGTCTATGGTACACAAGGATTTGACTTTGACTACTAATTAGAAATTAATCAACTTAGACTTTGAACCTTTTACATTATTTTATTGACACGACCCAAGTCTATTTTATTTCATAATACAATATTTTAAATGTGCTCATTGGGCTCATTGGGCTATAGACTTACGCATGCAAGATGCCATGACCCTCACACCTATTTTCTTTTTATCGGCTTTATTTATTTATTTACAAAAAATACCCACAGTACGGCCCCTGAGTAGTGCCGGTCCTCACTATGGAGTTAATATGGCCCACGAGTTTCATTTTGGCGCTTTATTAAATAGCCTGTGACATGTTCCATATACTCGAATCTGGCCATGTTGTGCTCGTCGGTTGTCACGGAAAAAGACTTTGTGTACGCCCTCTAGCCAAGTTTGTCAGATGTTAGGGGCTTATTGGGATCAAAGAATAAGGTAAAAAATCGTCCCATTTGGTGGCTGGGACCCACATCAAAATTTGAGATCGCGAGCAAGTTCTACGGTCGGGCGAACTATGGGATTTGGGCACTTGATGTATTGCTTTGAAAATTGGACTAGAGCCCTTTTGACATCTACTTTCGTGCCCCAGCCATGCTCTGAGTGGATCTTTGGCCAGTTTATGGTTCTGATAGTAATCTGGTCCAAAGCCATGCCACACTACACCCATGTGTTTGTGTGGAAGGGGGATGCAGTGGGGGTTGATCTTCAATGTCCTTTGGACATGTACGCCTTGATGGCCGACGACGTGCACTCACATATATGTTGCTGCCATGCAGGTTCCGGTGCCAGTGCCAGAGATACAAGATCTCATTCCCTTTTATTTCTTTGGTAGTAAATGAAATCTGCCACTCGTCGCATGAGGACTAGCATGGATGTTGCATGAGGAACTTATTGATTTTCTCCTCCACACTTTTGGGTCGTCGGAATGCTCAAGATAATGAGATTGAGCGAGATCCTTGGGAGGATGATGTTTGCTACTCCTCTGTTGATAGTGGTGCGCTTAGCTCTTGCCCTTGTTCTTGAGATGCTTTCTACCCTTGCCCTTGATCAGTGTCCTGTACTGTTGTATCTGGTCCTTGATCTTGGCCATCTCCTGTTAGAGTTATGAGATATCTTCAAGCTACTATGGATTTTTGCATTTGTTATGGAGCAGTCAACAACGACAAACTCAATTTACTCAATGGTTGTAAACACAGATGCAAGTTGGGTAGGAGATGTAGACACTCGTAAATGCACTTTTGGATTTATATTCTTCCTCAACAATGGTACTATTTCATGGAACAGTTGCAAGCAATCATCGATAGCTCAATCTTCCACTAAATCAGGTATACCGTAGCCTCTCAAGCTACAAAGGAAGCAATTTGGATTATGCTTTGACGATTTTATTTTCTGATAATCAAAGTGCCATTGCCTTATTGGCCAACTCTAGGTTTCATTCCAGGAGTAAGCACGTTGAAATCAAGTCTCACTATGTCAGAAGCAAATTTTTCAACAAAGAGGTTAACTTGTAGTATTGTTGAATGCAAGATATGATAGCAGATATTTTTACCAAAGCATTAAGCTTGGATACACATAGAAAGTTATGTGAAGAACTAAGTTTGAAGGTCAAGGCATTCATGGATTCAGATTAAGGGGGAGTGTTGGATTATTCTCCTACAAATCGAGTAATCAAGTTTTAATCTTCATCCAACTCATTATCCAGACCTGTAGTTTTTTTTTCGTGTTTTTACACAGTTTGCAGAATTACTCGAAAATGGCTAACAGGTGGTTATTGTTACTTCAGCCACTTCGGCCACTTTGAAGACTTCGGCGACTCCGAAGACTTCATAGACTTCAATTTTTTGGCCTTCGGGGTTTTCGCATTTTTCACATGACAGTTTACGTTCATTTATGTAGAGTCACAGTTTACATTCAAATTTGCACACAGACTATTTACGACTTTGGTTGGAATTAAAGCCACCGACTTGCATTGATTGTTAGCAAGTAAATTTTTGAGAAGTCCTAACTGAACGAGTGCCAGCACATCATAGCCAACTGAATGTCGCAATTTACAATCTAATTTCTTAGTATAAATAGGTGCTCACATTTCTACGTTATCATCATCTCAGATCATTTTTTCATAATCAAGTATTGAAGCATAGTTAGCATCTCTCTCAAGCTTTCAAGCTTGAACACTCTTGAGCATTCTAGCTCAGTTCTTTAGAGTTGATTTAGAGTTTGCTATTGCGCTTACTGCTTATTTGCGGAAGTGTTTAGTTCAGATAGAGTTACAGTTTCTCAGAGATAGCTCAAAGCACGCGGCTTTGATATGCAATTCCTTTGTGCCCATTTCCATTTTGATTTGTTTGTTTAGTATCATGTCAGTATGAATGCTTCTCTGTAATTCTTTTGTAATTGATAATCTCTTATTATTTGTTTGATATCTCAATGCTTTATGTTTGGCTACATAATCACTTAGTTGCTAGCGATTTCAAGTTAGTTCCTAAAGATTGAACGTGATTTCTATCACTACTTTTTGTTTAAAATTGACAGGCATAGTCATGCACATGAAAGAAGGTTTCTTCCGCCGCGCTCAATAAGGTCGTCTACAAAATTCGACTTTGTCGAATTATTTTCTTTCATCTTATCACCTCTTTCCAATAGGAATGATTGAAATTTTATCCCTTCAAAGAAAACACAACTAGGTCTATGGTACACAAGGATTTGACTTTGACTACTAATTAGAACTTAATCAACTTAGACTTTGAACCTTTTACATTATTTTATTGACATGACCCAAGTTTATTTTATTTCATAATACAATATTTTAAATGTGCTCATTGGGCTCATTGGGCTATAGACTTACGCATGCAAGATGCCATGACCCTCACACCTATTTTCTTTTTATCGGCTTTAATTATTTATTTACAAAAAATACCCACAGTAGGGCCCCCGACTTAAAGTAGTGTCGATCCCTCACTATGGAGTTAATATGACCCACGAGTTTCATTTTGGAGCTTTATTAAATAGCCTGTGACATGTTCCATATACTCGAATCTGTCCATGTTGTGCTTGTCGGTTGTCACAGAAAAAGACTTTGTGTACGCCCTCCAGCCAAGTTTGTTAGATGTTAGGGGTTTATTGGGATCAAAGAATAAGGTAAAAAATCGTCCCATTTGGTGGCTAGGACCCACATCAAAATTTGAGATCGCGAGCAAGTTCTACGGTCGGGCGAACTATGGGATCTGGGCACTTGATGTATTGCTTTGAAAATCGGACTAGAGCCCTTTTGAGATCTACTTTCGTGCCCCAGCCATTCTCTGTGTGGATCTTTGGCCAGTTTATGGTTCTGATAGTAATTAGGTCCAAAGCCATCCCACACTACACCCATGTGTCTGTGTGGAAGGGGGACGTAGTGGGGGTTGATCCTCAATGTCCTTTGGACATGTACGCCTTGATGGCCGATGACGTGCACTCAAATATATGTTGCTGCCATGCAAGTTTCGGTGCTAGTGCCGGAGATACAACATCTCATTCCCTTTTATTTCTTTGATAGTAAATGAAATCTGCCACCCGTCGCATGAGGACTAGCATGGATGGTGCATGAGGAACTTATTGATTTTCTCCTCCACACTTTTGGGTCGTCGGAATGCTCAAGATAATGAGATTGAGCGAGATCCTTGGGAGGATGATGTTTGTTACTCCTCCGTTGATAGTGGTGCACTTAGCTCTGGCCCTTGTTCTTGAGATGCTCTCTACCCTTGCCCTTGATCATTGTCCTGTCCTGTTGCATCTGGTCCTTGATCTTGGCCATCTCCTGCCTGTGCAACTTTGAGTTGAGGTAGCCACTTGGGGCGGTGGGTGGCTGTTGAGTTGTTTGTTGTTGCCAATTTCTCAACGTGGCCTTGGCCTGAGATAAGTCATGGTGGGCTTGAAGTCAATATTGACCAAAAATCGTTTGGTAGCCTATGAGTGTTTTTCAAAAAGCTGCACCTACTGGATCAAAAAGTCTACTTCATGATGGGTGAGTGGGCGTGTGGTGGGCATGCCACTCCTGTCATTCTTGCTGGAGTGTCGTGACCTCCACTCCAAGGCATTGTTTCTATGTTTTGTCCACTTGAATTTGGACCTGGAGCAGGGCTAGCTACTGCTACACTGATTATGTGGCTTCTTGGATCTTAGCTGTTGTGTCTTACATTGATTTATACAAAGCCTTGATGTAAATTTGGATGGCTATCTTTTCTCATCTAAAAATGAAAAACTAGTCAAAATTGTGTTTCTATTCTAGAATATGTCAATGTGATTCAACCTGAATTTAAGAGGCTTTATTTGTAAGACATTTGTGTGTTATAAAGTGCTTTTGGTTCACTATAGGTGGATTCACCCTTCTTGTGAAGTCGAGATCAAGGGGGAGACTAGTTTGATCAAATCTATAGTAAGTTTGGATCTAGTTTGGATCTAGAAGATAGATCAAGCTCAAGATCACCTTAGATCTTGTTGAGAAATCAGAGAGTGATTCATCTTAGGTCCCAAAGAGAGTGGGATAGCTAGTAGTTATCATATCTTGTACAATCCATCTTGTTTCTTTGAATCTATCTCCTTATCATTGAAGATGGCATCCATAAGTGCCTATCTTTTGGATTCTAGTGATAGATTGAACTCTTCAAATTATTTGATTTGGAAGTTAAGAATAGAACTGTAACATGTACTTAGAATTCCTTGCCCAATGTATGGTAAATTGTAATTATTAAATTGTAAATGGCTAAGTCACCTGCTTATGGAGACAATTGTAAATTGCAATGTAAATATCTGTTATAGTGACTAAATCCGAGATGGCCAAGGGGGTACTGGGTCTCATAAGAGTCTGCTGGACTGACCTCCTAAAACGTAAAAATGGTTGACTGGTCAATATGACATGTGTCATATGCTCACTGGGACACTTGGTCCAATGCATGAGTGACATTTGTCAGACAGTCAATGGATGGGTCAACAAGACATGTGTCATATGCTCATTGGAACACTTGGTCCAATGTATGAGTGATACGTGTCAGACTGTCCACCTACTAGCTTGCCTATGTGTCAGGGTACTTCCAAGTGGCAAGTTTCGATTGTGCATGGAGTTTGCCAGTGTCGACGTTAGGATGTGTCAGGGTTAACGGGTGCTTGAGGGGATATAGTGTCAGCCTGGTCAGGCATACCTGGTTGTGGTATTCCTATGTAGATATGGTTGGGAGGAGACTTGCAGTAGAGCTCTCATGTTTGCTTGTTGATCTATGTACATTTGCTTGAGATTAATAAAGTGACAGATTTGCTGGGTGATTCTGTGTATTTACGTAGGGTTTGCGAGCTTGTGTGCAACATTTGGTATCAGAGCAGTTGCTTTCAAGACTTGTGTGGGATTTGGCATCTTCAGTTAGGGTTTGGAGCATTCTTGGAGAGCCAACGTCCTACAGCAGGTGATCTGTTGGCAGATTTGGAGCCCATAAGATAGTATATTGAAGTCCTATGGTGGATTGCTAATCTTTTGGAAGCCTTTGAGCATTTTCTACTACGCGGCTTGATTATTCTCTTCGCTTTTGTGAAAATCCAGCCCACATAGGATTTGTAAATCTGTTTGTAACTTCTTCAATACTCAATATTTTTCGTATCTGTCAGTTGCAATAAGCTTCTTGTGGTAGGTCACTGGTAGGATAGGGCTTTTTGCCTTCTGATTCGGTGATCATCCATAGTTTTTTGCCAATTGTCAATTTGAAACTCTAGTTTGTTGGTTTTTGGAGAAGAAGAGTCTATGTGTAGTTAGAACTTGGCTGTAGGAGATTTATTCTATCCAGTTCTTCTAGGAATTCAAGGCAACCTATTTGTGTAGTGATTTGAGATGTTGAGAGCCTGGTTTTCTTTGTCTCTACTACCTATTTTTTTGCTATGGCTTTTGCAAGCAACACCAGTCAAGATTCACAGAGATTAGATGTTGTATGTTCCAAGGTGGATACTATCGAAGCTACTCTTAAGCTAATTTTGGAGCAACTCAAAGGTAAAGGGGTTAGTGTTCCTGAGAGAGTCAGTGGTTCAACTATGAAAGCATAAAGGACATTGTCAACAGGCCATGAAGCTGAGTTGGGGTTTCGAAAGAGGAAAGCTACGTACTATCAAAGATTTAAAACCTCCAAAGTTCACTGGAGCAGTATCTATGAGAACTATTGATGCTGTTAAGAATTGGTTGTAAAAGTGGAGAAAGCATTCCAGATGTGTGGCATAGACGATGACACTGAGATGATTGCTGAAGCCACATATTGTTTTCAAGAGTCAGCACAAAGGTGGTGGAGGAAGGTGGAAAATGATGACCTAGTTCCAACCACATGAGAGGCATTCCGACAAATGTTTGCGCAAAACTGGGTGCCTATGGATGAAGACAATAGAGCCATGCAACAATGGTCTTATTTGAAGCAGGGTAACTTGAGTGTGCATGATTATGCTGACAAGTATCGAGAGGCTTTGTTACGCATTCCCATTAGAGAAGTTACAAACATCAAAAGGGCCGTCTAAAAAATGCCACGTAGGACAAAAAAAAAATGCCGGATTTTAAAACTCCGATGGACTTTCAGGTCCAGTTTAGCTTAACCTTACTAGCAATGTGTAGTTAACATGACACGATTATGACGCATGCAACTGCGACTTCAAGAACCTATGACGCTCATTAACTAACTTTTTCAAATTTGAAAATGAGATTGTGTCTTTAACTAGCGAGAGATTAAACACAGAATCTCAAGTACACCATGGATGAGGAATAGTGTCTATTTTCTTTTTGGTCTGTCAGCTGATGTTTGCGGAGATGTCTCAGTTTCATCTACACATTGTTCTCCCTGCCGAGAATGCTCCGATAGCTAAAAGAGGAGTAGTGAAAGAATACACAGTTTCTCCACTTGATATGATCGCTCACCGAATCAACCAGAGAAAGAATTACGATGTGGATTGACGAAAGTTTGTATCCATTGGATCCAAGTTCGATGCAAGTTCCACAATTCCAATCCATCACACAATAATAAAGTTTTTGTGTGACGGAGAAAATGGTTTACTGAGTTATTGTGAAAGATTGACGACTTATGGTGTTGCAAACTCTGTTAAAAAAATACAGAGTTTAGAATGTATGTTAAATGGTTTGCTTGCTGACTATAGAGAAAAAGAGACCGCATTATCACAAACAAAAAAAGATAATGCACATTTACATGATATTATATTAAATTTGAATGCAAGTAATGATCAATTCGGACAAGTTGTTCAGACATTACGTATATCAAATGACCAGTTAAAAGAAAAAACTCACATACTAGATAAGAAATAAAAAAGAAACAAGCGAAAAAGAATTTTGAAGGACATTGATGAGCTTTCGTTAATGGAGGCCAATGGAGAAAAAGGATTCAAGCATTCAAGTAAGGATTTGATTTGAATCAGTTTTATTTTAGTTTTGTGAAGTAGCATGACATTTATTATGTGTCCTATTTGGGTTTCTTGATTTTCATAATCATTTGCAGATCAGCATTGGTTGCAAATGAGCATCTGAAGGACAATGACCTGATCGAAAAATCACCGAGTTCGGTATTGACAACCAAGTCCACAAAGTCTTTATTGGACAATAATCGATATTCTCGAATCAAGTTCAAGGTCACTGAGGCTTTGATGAACGAGGTCAGTAAGGTAATCGACCGAACGTTAATTCAAGGAGCATGTGATTTCTCAAGTATTAGCAGGGAGGCATATGCGAGTATATTTAAAACTATTAAAGAGGCTTTGGACAATTGCACGTAAAAAAATTTCCCATTCCTCGCCCTTTTCAGATAAGATTGGAGAGAGATGTATTGAATAAGGGTATGGAAAACTTCATTGGAATCCCTTTTCACATCAATGAGATTTACAATTCAAAGTTTGGCAATTTGTCATATAATTCTACCAATAACTTATTTGTGGATTTGAATCATTTATTGAGATTTATAATAAAATTCTATAATATTACAAGTGTTAGTATGCGCAAACTTATTCTGGTGGTCAAGCTAGATGAATCGAAAGTTATAAAAGGACAAAAGTTGGAAAGAGTAAGTATTATTCTCATGAATGGAGCATTGAGCAATGCAACAAACTCAAGGGATCTCAACTTTAGTGTGCAATCAGAAAACAACATATGGTGGCTAGCATGTTTTCAGGTAAAAAACGGCTATTATGCATGTGCAATTTCTTTTAGTAATTGTTTTGAATATATAAAAACTTGTGATTCCATATGTTGAACAGGTTATCAAGGAGGATCACGATGTTCTTTCCTGGATTTTTCGTAGAACAAATTATCCAGATATCATAAAGGATCATATGAATGGCATTTAGCTGGAGACTTGAAGTCATTGAAATGTATGTTCAATGTATCTCATGGAGCAAATTTGAAACATCCATGTCTATATTGTATGAAATCATCAAATGACATTTCAAGGAACACAAGATTTTCAAGAGATATTGAAGATCCCAACTGGAAACCAGTTTTACCAATTCTTTTACAAAATGTGCAAATTTGGTCTCCTGGACTCAATATGCGAAACTGATTTCGAAAAACGACACTCATATATATAGTCTAATCTAGAGCATCTGAACCGTACACATGTTTAGGTAAGTAAAAATGTCACACGTGGAAACGACGACCAAATCATTAGCATGACACATGTACAAATCGGATCCTGACACGTGTTCTTGCACGTGCATGCCAACTGTACGATCGTACGAGCCAGTCGTCTCGTTACACGTGTGTGGCCCAGATTAGGATATGTGTCCTCGCACGTGCATGCCAGTCGTATGATCGATGATACCGTTGATGTCCTTACACGTGGCAGGTCCATGTGATGACACATGTGGCCACACGTGCGAGGATGTAAGTGTCACATTCACACATGTGAGAATGATGGGACGTTTTGCAGGTATAAAAGGATATTTTGGGCTCATATTTCTGTTTCGGATTTCTTGGTTCTCTAGAGCTCCTCAGAATTCAGCGTTCACTTGCCAACCTCGCTATCCACATATCGCCACCACGCGCCCAGAGAGTTTGATACCAGTAAAGCTTCCCTCTCCGTGCGTCGTAGCAATACACCATCTCGCATATCGCCATCACGCGCCTCCCTTGTCTGATATGCTCTGTTCTCTTTGATTGGCGCGCCATGACGAGCGGTTGAAATGGCCCGTACCAAGCAGACAACATGTCTTACCACATTTGCCCCGCCTCCTCATCCTCATGTACAAAGGGCAGTGGTCATTGGTAGGAGAGTAGGTCGGCCTAGAAGACCATGGTTAAGGGATATCAGAAGACTAGAGAGGACAATGAATTTTCTGATTCCCCACATTCCGTTCTACAGGTCTGTGAAATTAGTGACAAGGTCACTCTCACATGATGTTCGCTGGAACATAATAGCCCTGGAAGCCCTCCATACTGCCTATGAGGACTTTCAAATTAAATTTTTTGAGGACTCTACGCTTTGCACAGTGCACGCCAAGAGAGTTACCCTCATGCCTCAGGACATGCATCTTGTCATGAGGTTGAGGAGTACATACGATCAGGTCTTTAAGAATGGCTTCACCTATAGGCCACCACCTACAGAGAGAGGGCCTGTTCCTCAATGAAGCAGGAGAAAGCAGACCAAGCCCACCAGGCCTACCAGGCAAAGGGTCGTAGTCAGCGAATCACCATCCCCCCCTCATATCTCTCGTCCTTTGGTTGGACCATCACACCAGTCTGCAATGCGTCCTTCTCCTCCCGCCACCCCTAACTATTCAAGTAGTTCCTCTTCCATTCCCTTCGTTCCCTCCCACAATAATGAGGATATGACCTCTACTGTAGATAAAATAATATTGGATCTAGATATAACTTTAATAGGTGATTTTTATAAGGATCTTTGTGTAAGATTTCATGTTGATCCGAAAGATTCATTTTTGGATTCAAAGAGGTATATAGTTTTTGATGAGTATGTTGCCAAAGAGATTGATAAGCTAGGAGGTCAATTTTCTTTTTGCCTAAGTTCAATTAATTATGTAAATCACAAAAATAAAGACTTTTGTGATGCCTTGAAGGAGAAGACAACATATATATCAGATCCAGTTGTGGAGGCTGGTTTGATGTATTTTGTAAATAGATGTGAATGCGATGATACTAAGGACATTGGAGTTGTGCTGTCTTTTTTTGCACACAGCCTTCATAGTCCAACTAAGGCGGCAAAGTATCTTCTCCATACAAACTCGGAGACCAAAGTCTTTATTATTCCATACTGCCTAAAGTAGGTGATTACATAGAATATATTCAAGTCACATATTTTTAATAAATTTTGTAATGCATCTCTTGTTTGCAATAAGCATTGGAGTGTGCATATAATCTCCCTTAAAGAAGATTCAGATGGGATCATTAATCCCATCTGTTTAAAGATGAATTCCTTGAAGTCTACCCATGCCGAAATGGGAATGTTGCCATTTTTGCCAAGGCTGGATGGGGCCACTATAAATCACCACCGGAGATTGTTGATGCAGAAGTAACTATTTCTCATCTAGTATCTGATAGGTAATATGATTTGTTTTTTTCAGAGTGCACAACTAATTTATTATACGTTTTCTGATTGAAGTCAGCTCAGCAAGATGATGGTCATAGTTGTGGATGGTTCTCCATCCGCAATACACAGGACTTCTTAGAGTGGTACATCATGCAATCCGGGGTTCCAGATATATGAAAGGTAAATAGACTAGTGAATTTCCTAACTAAATTATTTTTGATTTGGTTTTTGATAAGTCAATTGACTCGGTTCTTTTGGATTTGTAGTATAAATGTTGAGCATTTACAATGAATGAGATGTATGAGTTTCATCAGTAGATGCTGGTGAGCTTATTATCTCATGCAACACCCAGTCCAGCTGCGGAAACGGGAGGCCAATCAAGTCCACAACTGACACTAGTGCAGGGTGGAGATAATCCATATTACTTTGAGCTGTAAATAATAGATTAAATAGAGATATACATTTTTGATGTAATGCCCTGTGAATAATTATGGGCATATAGAAAGATAGAGACAATGGAAAAAAAACATCCATTGTTACATATAGGACGCACATGTACATTCTCAGAAAATTAGAAATATATTGATAATTATGAGAGCTTTTACAAATCTTGTATCATGATTGCTCTATTATCTGAACAATTCCGTCCAAATCTTTGCATTTGATTTT
This sequence comes from Diphasiastrum complanatum, assembly GCA_029204225.1. Classification (NCBI taxonomy): domain Eukaryota; kingdom Viridiplantae; phylum Streptophyta; class Lycopodiopsida; order Lycopodiales; family Lycopodiaceae; genus Diphasiastrum; species Diphasiastrum complanatum. Next base: position 51,139,229 of record CM055097.1, read on the forward strand.
CTCTTCATGTCTTTTACGTATTTGCACAAACATACATTAATCAAATTACAGTTAGTGATCTGAATATTGACAAAAAGGATAATGAATACAAATTAATATACAAATTCATAGACTTCACATACCAATTTTCCATCCAATATAAAGCTGAAATATTCAGAGATATCTTGCTGTAAAAGTGTCAGTTCCGTTCTAATGTAGAATAAGGTCCAGTCCTGCACAACCTCAATATTAGTAAGTAACTCTCCATTTGCCATGATATCAATGCATATACGATCAGTGTGTCCAATGCCCTATTCGACACTGGGTCTTTTCTCATAATATGTTGAATTCAACTTTGGTACGGAAGTTAGGTGTGAATACTCAACCATCCCGATACCAGTACACAGTGGAAATGGCTGATGGAAAGGGTATAGAGATTTGGGATAAGAGGGTTGTGGGCATTCCACTAACTATACAAAGTTACACAGAAGAGTTGGATTTTGAAATAACACGGCTTGCGCAGTTTGATGTGGTGTTGGGCATTTGTTGGCACACGATGCAGAAGCCACACATAGCCTGGGATACTCATGTGTATGAGTTCCAGTTTGATGGTGTGATGCATTCCCTTAGTGGTGAGCGGAATGTGCCTCCTGGACCGCTTGTTTCAGCTACGCAATTGCGTAGGATCCACTGTGAGTACATGTGTGTTTGCTTTCTACTTGATATGTCTACTAATACTAGTCATAGTAAGATGCAGTGTGTGCAAACTAGTACTATTGCCTAGTGCTATGGAGTTTCTAACTCACATGCAATAGATGCTGGAGTTAGCAAAGGCAAATGTAAAAGCAATGATGGATCGGACAAAGACATATGCTGATCTGGATCGTACGCCAAGAGAGTTCGAGGAAGGAGATATGGTATTTCTCAGGATTCCAAAGGACTCGAAAATCCTAAAGACAGGAAAGTGTTATAAGTTGTCACCTAGATACTGCGGACCTTGGAAAATTGTTAAAAAGATTAATAGCATTGTTTATGAATTGGATTTGCCTGTTGGTAGTAAGGTTCATCCTGTTTTTCATGTTTCACGCTTAAAGAAGGTTTTACATGATGGTGATAACTTGTTGGCTGATGGCCTTGTATTGTTTCAGGAGAATGGGGAGGTGATGCATGGACCAGCGAGAGTATTGGACCGGAGGCATAGACGATTGTGGGATCGTTTGTTCTGTGAGTACTTGGTTGCATGGCATGGACGACCTCTCAATGATGCTACCTGGGAGACCGTGCATGGGTTGCATACACAGTATCCAAGGCTTTGCCATTGAGGACGATGTCATCTGAGGAGGGAAGGGATGTCACATGTACTTAGAATCCCTTGCCCAATGTATGGTAAATTGTAATTATTAAATTGTAAATGGCTAAGTCACCGGCCTGTGGAGACAATTGTAATTTGCAATGTAAATATCTATTATAGTGACTAAATCCGAGATGGCCAAGGGGGTACTGGGTCTCATAAGAGTCTGCTGGACTGACCTCCTAAAATGTAGGAAGGGTTGACTGGTCAACATGACACATGTCATATGCTCACTGGGACACTTGGTCCAGCGCATGAGTGACTTGTCATACGGTCAATGAACGAGTCAACAAGACATGTGTCATATGCTCATTGGGACACTTGGTCCAATGTATGATTGACATGTGTTAGACTGTCCACCTACTAGCTTGCCTATGTGTCAGGGTACTGCCAAGTGGCAAGTTTCAGTTGTGCATGGAGTTTGCCATGTGTCGACGTTAGGATGTGTCAGGGTTAAGGGGTGCTTGAGGGGATATAGTGTGAGCCTGGTCAGGCATTCCTGATTATGGTATTCCTATGCAGCTATGGTTGGGAGGAGACTTGTAGCAGAGCTCTCATGTTTGCTTGTTGATCTATGTACATTTGCTTGAGATTAATAAAGTGACGGATTTGCTGGGTAATTCTGTGTATTTACTTAGGGTTTGTGAGCTTGTGTGCAACAAGAATCCATCCTTATCATGCAAGATTTGATGGATATTGTGAATGGAGAGGAAGATGAGCCAATCCATCCACAAGAAGCAACTAAATACAAGAGAAGGTGCAAGCTTGCATTTCATTGTATTAAGATGAATGTTGCAAATGATTTGCTCAAAGAAGTAGGAGCATGTAACCCAGCCCAAGAGGCTTAGGAGACTCTTCAAAAGATCTATGAGTCCAAGAATACCTCAAGGTTACTTTCCCTCAAGAACCAAGTTCTTCAATGCTTCCAAGGAAGGAGTGAGAGTGGACATCAATTTGTTTTGAGAGTAAAAGATTTGAACAAAGAGCTTACTTATGCTGGTGAACCTATTAAAGAGAGTGAGCTTGTGCAAATAGTTTTGAATGGCTTATGTAGTGATTTTACTAACCTTGTCCAAAGCTATGCCATCATGGGAGACTTGCCTACAATTGAAGACCTTCAAAGTGTGTTGATGGCCGAGGAGAGTAGGAAGGCTCATATCAAATCAAGGATGGAGAGGCTCTCCATCAATGATGATGATGAAAAAGCCTTATTTTTCAAGAGCAAAGGCAAAGCAAAGAGCAAGGGAGGAGCATTAAAAAAGGAGCAAGCACAGGATGGAGATCAAGGAGGATCTACATCATCATCATCTCAAGTCAAGCCCAAGATGGACAAATCAAAGATCAAGTGCTAATATTGTGGCAAGATGGGACACTATGCCTTGGAATGCTTCAAGAGCAAGCAAGATCAAAGTCAAGCCAACATTGGACAAGAGGAGGAAGAGAGTTATCATGAGGACTCACTCATGATGTCAACTATTTCATCATTAAATGTCAAAGGTGAAGATCCTTGGTGGATAGATAGTGGGGCTAGCTCCCACATGTCGGGTAGAAGGGATTACTTTTCTCAACTCACACCTTATGTAGGACCTATAAAGTCCATTTTTACAGCAAATGATCATGAATGTAAAGTTGAAGGTGTGGGATCCATTCCCTTATGCTTAGGATCTTCCAAGAAGACTAAGATAGATGGTGTTCTCTTCATTCCTAGCATCACTAAGAGCTTACTTAGTGTAGGCCAATTGCTTGACAATGGTTTCTTTGTGGAGTTCTCTACTAATGTATGCAACATCAAGAAGAATGGGAAGATCATAGCAAGAGGAAGAAGGTTTGGGAGGTTGTTTAAGCTTGACACTTTTGTTGATCCTAACCAATTTGTGATAGTAGCCAAGGAGGACAAGATGACCACAAATGATTTGTGGCACAAGAGGCTTGGTCACATCAACACTAAGTATATGGAAGTCATGTGCAAGGAGGAGCTTGCTCTAGTCTTTCCAATATCCATGTAAAAGGAGGAAAAGGTTTGTGAAGCATGTGCTTTGGCTAAAGCACATAGGTTGCCTTTCTCTAACACTATCACTAAGACCACTCACCCTCTTAAGTTGATTCATTTTGATGTACATTTTGCTAGCACAAAGAGCAATGGTAGAGCCGCAATGTTTGTAATCTTGAATGATGAACCCTCTAAGAATCATATTGACAAAGACATGGTTGAGATCAAGGAGGAGCTTGATCAAGAGGAGGAGCAAAATCCGAGAGCTTCAACTATTCCAAGGAGAGCCACAAGAGCAAAGATGGAGCTATCAATGCTCATTTTTGTGGACAAGGAAAGGAAAGTTGGAAAGGGGAATAATTTTGTACTTCATTTGCTGAGTTTTTTAATGAAGTCCCTTTGAATTCTAAAGTATGGAATGAAAGGTGTTTGTCATATCTACTTACTCTTGAGTGTGCTAGAAGTAAGCATGACATTTTCATTCATAAGTTGAAAGAATTTGGCTTCATTTTCAAAGAGGCATATTGTGAACCTTCTATGAGAATAAGTGAATCATCCTTGAAGGACACTTATATCCATACAAGAGTATTTGGCCTCATTAGTTTCAAGTTCAACAAGTATGTAATGCAAATTGCTAGTGGTAAGCAATTGTGGACTAGTCAATTGTGGACTAGTAAATTTGGTGTAAATAATCTTGGTGATTGTTTTGTTGACTTGAAAGATCATATTAAGAAGGAGAACATTCAGTTTTGGAGACTTGAAAATAAAGTCCTTGAGAGTCTTGAAGAAGATCATGGTTTGGATCCATGTTTTCATCATCAACACCAAGAGGGAGTTTGCATGATGAAGAAAAAAGACATCAAGGAGGAACCCGAGAAGGAGCACTTGTCTCAAGGCAAAAGAGACCTGAATCTACATCAATATGAAGGTTTGGGTAAAGAGAAAGGAGTAGCAAGGAAGTTTATCCATATTTCCCTTTACTCATCTTATTTTGTATTTGACGTCATGTATTTGACAAAGTCCTTTGATGATGCTAGTATGAACATTGTTTTTCATCCTATATCTTATGATGATGAAATAGTGATCATTACTACTTTGATTGGAGTTCCAAAAATGTATTCAAAGGCCTCATCTTGTGATCCATTCACTCTTGAATTTCCAAGGAAAGAAGACCTTCATTGGAAGGATGCCAAGTTGGAGTTCATTGTTTTGGTGGATAAAATGAAGATGGTGATGTCTCAAGCTTTGATTGTATGTGCTTCATACAAAAGTTGGATCTTATGGAAAGCTGCTATTTTTCATGTTTATTTTGAGGAGGAGACTCACCCAAGGTGATCATTCAACAACCTACCAAAGACAAAGCTTGGATCTTGAAGACAACCTTTATTGAGCTCTCACTACATTTTAGAACTTGGAGCTCAAATCATATTCTTATCATAATGAGTGATCATAGTCACTCAACAAAGCAAGGACCTGGAAATTATATTGTTCTTATCCATGTATTAATTATTGATCTAGGATAGTCTCATCAAGCTAAATTGTGAGGAGTGTTAAAATTTCACAATTCTAGCTTGACCAATTTTGGTCATATTGCTTGTTAATAGTCTTATGGTCAGGTTGTGGCTTGTCACACGTGCCATATAGCATAGGATACTCTTTGTAATTCTCATTCCTAGCCTAGCATAGGAGTGACACCTTTGGAATGAGTCCAAAGTGTGGTTATATAAGCTAGAGAAATTCTAGGAGCTAAAAATAGCATGTTTTACATTGTTTTTGGATCTTGAGATCTTGACTCCATATTAGGGTGGATCCAATGACTTATCAGGTTAGATGTTAGAATTAGGTTATGATAAGTACGGAGATGCCCTAAAACGTTCAGATCCATGCTTGAAATGTATAAATGTATAATGGGATCTCCATCAAAGTATCAAGAAAAATCAAGTTTTTCCACTTCTATCATCATTGTCTTTTGGTGGCGAGTTCTAGCTATTGGATGTGAGTGTTCTTATGCATTAATTGCTTGTTTTGGAAGGTACTGAACATGTTTACAGGTCTGAGAAGCTTGTTGTACTTTACTTTGGTTCATTTGATTAAATCTATGTGCCTAATGTGGAGTTAAATGCCAAATTTGCTAGTTTTGGTAACTAGTCTTGATTCTAGCTCCGATAGTTTGGATCTAGACCTTTGATTTGTGCATGCTCCATAACTTTTAGGATTGATTGGGATTCATTTTGCTATAAAATTTTGTCAAGGAAAACTCAAAAATCACATCTAAGATTCATATGCCATCAAATACAGGTTACAAATAGTCTATTTAAGCTCATTAGAGAGCATTAGAAGCTTCTATTAGGTCCACCAAAGATCAGTAGGCCCAAATCCATCAAAAATGGATTTAGGAGGGCACCCACAAGGGGAACTTGGGTGGATTGCCTAAGCCTCCCACCACGATATTGGGTGCATGGGGTTTTTTAATCAAAGGTAATTCCACTATCTTTTAGATTGTATACATGTTCACAGATTTCAGGTATTGTATGAAGAGTTATTCATGCCCAAAATTCATTAAAAAAAGATCTGTCTTAGAAGCACAGGGAATTCAAGATCAATGACATGGTGTTTTTGAGGGTCCCTACTCATCTAGGGGCTTGAAAACTGGTAAGTGTGTAAAGTTGGTGCCTAGGTATTGCATTCCTTTTAAGGTTATCCAAGTGATTAACAAGGTCGCATAAAAGCTAGACCTTCAAACTAACGTTGGAATTCATCTTGCTTTTCACGTTAGTAAGTTAAAACCCTTGTTAGGAGTTGAGCAAACCCTGGTCCTATGGAAGATCTAGTAGAGCTTCATGATGAGTCCGCGAGTGGACCACCTAAACCCGAGACGATTATTACTAGTTGGCAAAGAACTTTAAGAAATAGAGTGCTTCGGGAATTTTTAATCAGGTGAAAGGGCAAGTCAAAAGAGTAAGCTACCTGGTAAAAAGAGGCTGATCTCTAGAAGAATTTTCCAAACTTTTCCTTATTAGGAAAATTTTAAGATTAGGGAGAAAGAATGTTACATACCTATGTAACTAGAAATTCTTCAGTGACTCCTATGTACCTATTAAGTAACTGGGGGGCTAAATGGCGTATCACCCTTGGATAAGGGTAGGTGCATTTGGATTAAGGTACTTGAGTTAGCGTTGGATAAGGACATGGAAGTGTCTATGCCTTGGATGGAGGTATGGAACCTTGCGAGGTGTTAGAAGGACATTACCATGGGTATTGGTCATTTTTCTAAACCTTGGGCCATGTTCACATAATTGGCCTTGGGCCAAAGTTTGCCATCACATATGGGTCATTTTTACCTAGTAGGAGGGCGCACCTACTATGGACCCTAGATGTCCCCATAACACCCAAGAAGAGGTTATTCATGAAACATTAGTTATGGAAGGAGTCTTTTGACCTTCCACTAGCTTATGAGACTCTTGATCTTTCGTTTGGCAACCCACTTCTCATTTCCAATCTATAAGAGAGGGAGAGGGCGCCCATAGGAAGGGAGATTTCTTGTGGTGTGCTTGCTACTATTCATGATTAGTGTGGAAGCTAGAGTGTAAAGAGCAGTTTTTGTTGCTAGCTTACTCTTGAGAGGATCTCCATCTTTGGTATGAGACTTAGATGAGGGTAGGATCTTGAGTATGATTGTGCTTGTGATGGTGGTTATGTGAATGATAGTGGTGTAACAAGGAAGTGCCAGATTGGCTTGCTTGTGCATGGATCTAGCTATTGTTGGGTGGTGATTTCTTGAGGCCATTTGCATTTTTTTTTTAAAAAAAATCTTAGGGACATTGGAGGAAAGGCACCTTGGAGGGCTCTTTGGAGGCATTGTTAGACATCAACCCAAAAGCTTGGAGGGCAGCCCTTCCTTACTGTAAAATATCTCTATTACTATCATTACATTGAATATACAAGATTTAACATAATTGGCTACTATCCACAATGGTAGAAGTAAATTCTAGACTTGTTGTCAAAACATGTTCATTAGCAAGTTGCAAATCGTCTCATGAGTAGTTAAAACCAAAACCTTGAATCTGAAAAACCATATTCACTCATTCACTTCACTTCCAACAAGTCGCTCGTGTGTTGCGGCCTCTTCTCATAGTTGTCCACCTCTCAACAGATACCATATATCAAACATGGGAAATAAACTCTACAATGTAGATTGATAATGCTTGGCGAGGTAGGGCTTTGGGGCAGGCTAGGAAATTATAGCTCAGTAGACCATGCCTCATCAAACAACCTTGTCTACTCTAGTGTCGTTATGTACATTTCGCATATGTACTAGTATAATGGGCAATCCTCACAAAATGATTAAATACATTAATTATGACATGCACATGTTTACTCGCCATTTTGTGGACCATATTTACCACCAAGAGCTACTTATTGCATGGAATGGGATTGAAATGGGCCATGATTCCATAATACATAGTAACCAAGCACTTTTTGTGTTTGTAATTTATGAATAAAAAAATTACACCCGCAATGGAGACCTTGGCCATAATGCCTTGTAAATACTATGGTTTTGACATGTGTCGTGGCTAGGTGTCATGGCTCCATGTTTAGTTGTTTAACTTGTCATCAATGTGAGAAAAAAGTACAAAAAAGAGATGCATTGGAAGCAATTTTTACGTATGGTGGAAGGCCTCGTTTGAGGCCTTCTTTGCAGGGAGGGCAAGGGCCGGAGCCCGAGGGCCGGAGCCCGAGGGCAGGGCCTCAACTTGCAAGGAAGGCCTGAGGCCCAAGGGCCAAGGTCAAAAGGTAAAGAGAGAATGCACATTTTAGAGAGAGAATAAACATTCCTAAAAAAGAATGCACATTCAAAGAGTGGTAAATTTAAAAGGAGAGAGAAAGGAGGATGCATAATCCTCTTATGAAAGTGCTTCCAAAATACACACAAAACCTAAGCACCTCTAGGGAAAGCTTTCATAAAGTTTGATAGAGATCTTAGGGTCCTCCATGAAATAAGTAGATTTAGCAGGAGTTCAGCACATGGATGGAGCACCACATGCAGTTGCCACCCATGCAGGCAAGTGAGGACCTCCAACCACACTTTAAACTTTGTAAATAAAAAGTGGCTGATTAAACGCGCAAGAGCGCCCGAGGACCGACGGCGCCTGAGATTCATTGAGAGAGAGAGAGAGAGAGAGAGAGAGAGAGAGAGAGTGACTGTGCATACAGTCAATGACCATCAGCATCACCAGTGAAGTGAACTGTGTGTGAGAGAGAGAGAATCACGGATGCGCACAGCTCCCGAGGGTGGTGAATCCAGACACAGATTGCCTCGATCAATCTTGTCGTGACAGCGAGAACAGTTGGCTGAGATGACGCATCAGTAGTCGAGCAATTTGTGTGTATCCTACAATCAGCGCGAAAGCAACCTCTCTTATGTGTGCGAACTGGGGAGAGATTTTGTTCAGTACTACTTGGAGGAAGTAGCAAATGTGCTGCTGAGCTTTGTACAGGAACTAGAAGGGGAATCGAGATTGATGCTAGAGAATGAGAGAGGATAGCGTTTGGTTTGTGGATAACAATGGAAGTGAATTAGGAAGTCTACGTCTTGAAATCTAAGGACTCCGATGACACCTGAAAATATGCTACGGCGCTGCTTCAAGATAGTGTTACGCCATTAAAGAGGAAGGGAAGAACGAGAGAAAGAGCTCCAGAGTAGACATGAAAATATGCTAATTAGGCATGCGTAGAGTTACAACATTAAAAAGTAGGAAAGAAACTAAAGTTCGCATTGTTGTTTGATTGGCACAACGAATAAAAGCAAGCATGATATTGATGATAGCTCTATTCGCTGTATTACTCGTACTGGTGTTTCCACAAATAATATTGCAATGGAAGACACGTAGACTGCTGTCCGGTAATGGCAAACGAGTTCCAATGGGAAACTGGTGGCTACCATGGATCGGTTCAAACTTGGATTTCTTCTTCAATAGTCCCGACCAATTTTACAAGAAGAATTTTACCAGGTTTCTCCTGTTTCTGTGAATCTAGTGTCATCTATATGCACCATATCTTTATTCTATCTTAAATAATACTTTGTTTTGTACAGATATGGAACCATCTATTCAACACACATATTGGGCAGCCCCACTATCATGACATCGACTCCAGAAGAGGCCAAGTTTGTCCTGGCATCAAGGCATAAATCCTTTCAAGCATGCTACCCTCCCTCCATCAAACGCGTGCTGAATCATCCTTCTTGGGAGGGAGATTTCCATTTACGAATAAGAAAAATAGTTCAAACGCCAATGCTTCCTGAAAGTTTACGACTGAATATGGCCAAGTTCGATAGCCTAGTTCGTTGGGTCTTGGCATCCTGGGACAAAAGGCCTTACATCATCACGCATGACGAAACAAGGAAGGTAAGATATATTGACACTTCCTAGATGTCGTAAAACTATAATGCAAAGGGTGCGTATCATGAATGTGAAGCACAAAAATGTGATCAAAGATTAAAATAGTCTGCTTTGGTGAATACAGCCATATTCCTTTCACTAATATGGGCAACTCTATATCCGGTCCGTTTGAGGAACACAACATTATTCAGAAACATTTGGCCTCACAAAACTTCAGTAATGTGTATATACTTTAATACTCGTATATTTTCTACGTGAGAACAGAGAAGTGTAGTCGTTAATTTGAAGTTCAAACTGTTTTTGGATAGGACATGCATTACCTTATAATGTTCTGACTAGTTTCATGCCTCTCATTCTTTATCAGCTTGCCTTTCACATAGCCTTGTATATAAGCTGCACACTCCCTCCGAGCCACGATTCTGCCAAAATGCTTGAAGATTATGCGCATGTTTCTAATGGAGCTGTGTCGTTGCCCTTTGATATTCCAGGAACCAGATTTCACGTGGCTCTTAAGGTAGTATCTCTCATCTCGCGCTTGAATTGATCTTATGATATGTTATTCCACTCTAATTGTATATCCAAAGCGTATAGTTCTCTTGTTTGTTTCTTGTAGGATTTGCAGGTCAATTATGGACTGTTTTTATGATAAATTGTCCATTATTTTCAGAGAAGCAGAGAGATTTTGGCGACTTTGAACAACATTATCTTAAGGAGAAGAATGGAGAAGGTGGCATATGATGATATTCTCAATTCACTTATGGAGTCTAAGGACGAGAGTGGGAATTATCTTTCCAATAATGAGATCAGAGACATCCTAATGACGTTCCTCTTCGCTGGGCACGAGACAACGGCAGTATTTCTTGTCTGGATTGTCAAATACTTAACAGAAAACCCAGACATTCTTGAGCAAGTCAAAGTAGGTTCTGCTTTTATCTAGTTAACTACAAAAGTAGCAGTAAACCGAACAATAAACATAAATTAGTCGTTGCCAAAGGTTATCTGGCGTTCTGCATGCTTGAAGGAACCAATGTTTGAGAATACTTAGTCCGAGAGAGAGAGTTGCTGATGATAGGATTTTTGAAACAACTATTTCGTTTCGTGTTTTGCAGATCGAACAAGGTATGGTGAAAATGTCAAAAGAGGAAAATGAGCCATTGTCATGGTCTGATCTCAAAAATATGCCACTAACTTCACGGGTATCTTTCTGATCTTCAGCTATCACGTATTTTCGTCAGAATACTTTTGTTCGTGCAAATGCTATTCTGGAATTTGATGATGAAAGGAATATATCTCATGCAAAAACGCTGCAGGTTGTGCAAGAGACATTACGGTTGTCCAACGTTGCACCATTCTCTCCACGTGAAGTATTGGAAGATGTTGAGTACAAAGGTGAGCATTCTCGTAATTAACGAGGGTGGCTAGCTTCAAGTAGCTCTAGAGGAACATAAAATATCTCATCAGAAATAATGTCAGATTAGGAAAAGAGTGCAAGTAAACGGTAGAGCAGTGAGCACATGGTCAACTCCTTAACTCAAGTATGCAACATGTTCTCTTAGATCTCTAGACTGTAGTAGCATTATGTATCGATGAAGTATGCGTTCAATCCCACTTCCCACTAGTCAAGCTACTAAAGTTCAAAAAGTGTGGGCCATCCTTGATTTTCTATTAGTAATTTGTAAGGTTACTTGTTACTTACTCTATAGGGTGAAAAGTCAAAAGTCGGAGAACTTTAATTTTGGAGTATCTAGTGTTGGTAAGTCAAAAGGAAAAAATTGATAACTTTGAAATTTTCTAGGACCTAGTTCGCTCATAGTTATTCTCACAACCCTTAAAATCTGCACCTATAAATATTCAAAGTTTGTAAAGTCATTTTTACCAATTATGGGTTGTATCATAATGTTTTTACCACTGCTTTGAACGTTGTAGATCTTCTTGCAAGATTTTTGATTGGCTGAAAATCTAAGAGCATTAAACCAAGAGTCTAGACTCTACACTTGGATAGTACACTTGAATATCAAATTAGCCACCAATTTGGTAAAAATTTCAGAGCAGATTTATCAAAAACAAGACGTGGAAACTACACTTGAATATAGAACTTATAAGTAAAACTAATGCAATAAAAACTATATATTTATTGATGAAATGCACAATTTTCATTGGAGTCATTCTCGTGATGGTCGGTTGGATTGTGCTATCGCTAGCCGCAGCCCACAATCAAATCCTAACATCGTTGCAGGGAGAGAGAGAGAGAGAGAGAGAGAGAGAGAGAGAGACACACACACACAAACACACAAAGACCTTATAAACACGTGTTTTCATACAGGCGTCTATTTTCCCAAGGGATGGAAGGTCCAGGTTTACTACCGCCATTTTCACCTCAGCCAGGAGTACTATAAGGATCCTTACAAGTTTGATCCCTCAAGGTTCGAGGTAATGCTCTCGATGTTGGTAACTTTCCATGCTCATTAGACTAAATGTACAAACGAGATCCTTCAGATGCTGCATAAGATCATTGCGCCAAAATCTATAACAAATGACTAACATTATGATAACACCCATAAACTTTTGTTCTGGGATCCCATGCAGGTTCCTCCAAAGCCATCAACTTACACCCCATTTGGCAACGGCATTAGACTTTGTCCTGGAAGCGAGATCGTGAAGGTAGAGGCACTGTTATTCGTCCACATTCTCGTTACAACATATAGGTAAGCAAATTCTTCATCTCTTTGCGGCTATTGATTTGTGATCATACTTAAAATTGGATCACTAAGAGTACAACTTCATAGCTTCTATAAAAGCTTCTTAGAAATTCAAGAATAACTAGCTCAAAGTTATCTTCAACTAACAGGTAAACATGTAGACTGATATGGGTTGAATTTGCAGCTGGAAGATCGTCGGGCCTGATAGGGGAACCCAATACTGGCCCACTCCTCGGCCAAAAGGTGGCCTTCAACTAGAAGTCTCAAGAATCATCAAATAAAGACTCTCCACATAACGATTTTTCAATACTGGCGCAGCTGACACGATTGATATGTATGTGCATAAGTGCCAAACTATGCTGCTGTTACAAATATCACATGATCCCAACTCTACATTTGCCCGAAACCGTAATTTTAGTATTTATAACATGGTTCACTTGTGGCCTAATGCTTTCAAATTTTTTGATTGGATTGCCTCGCTATAATTTGGCAAATTATTTAATGCTTTACAGGCAGCTATAGAAGGCTGGCCTCTAGAATAAGAGCATTTGAATGAAAATAATAGGGAGAGTGGATATTATCACCACTAAGATTGATGGACATTATTGTAATATTGAGATTGCTAAGAGATATTTTTTATTGCCTTGCTCTAGATAAATAAACACCAAATTCTCTAAAATTGATTGTATTTCTACAACTAATAGATGTGATTTTGAAAAAGTTCATTGAAAAATTTGAGGCGTTTCGTAGTTTCTATGTGTGATTTTTTCCATTTCTCCACTGTGTGCAATACCATACTTGCGATTTTTCCACTTTCAAGGGTGTAGGCCTTTCACAAACAATTGGTTGGTGATAAGAATAGTATCACTTCTAGACAAAACCTACAACAATAATTAGATATAAAAGAAAGAGTATTGGCCAAAATTGGGTACCCTCATTGCAACAAGAGCTTTATGAATTTTTACCAAAAAATAGTATAAGTACATGCTCTTAGCCATTTCTGAGAATGACTTTGGCTCTTTCACTATGAACATTATACACATTGGAACGAAAGATTTCTGGTCTCAAATCTCAAGTTTGACAAAAGACACTTCAAGAAATTAGAGGCTTTCCAACACTATTTTGGAGCGTTTTAAAAAAGATAGCAAAAAAAATGGGTGTTGGGTGGTCAATGGCTCGAGGCATTTGAGTGTTTGACTGATCATAGTATATACCTCAAAAATAGTTTTGGTATAATTCTTACAATTAGCATCTTTTTTCAATGAATATTCCAAGGCATATACCATCATTGATGAACAAATGCAACCCTCGGTATAAGTCTTGAAATAGTACAAAATTGGTCTTGATTAGAGTTTCATAATTATATGGTTATGAACACATGGAATTTGATTCTATATCAACAATAGGCCATATATACAAGTGAAAACCAAAATCTAATAATATACTACATAACAAAAATGTAATCATCACAAATAACATAGGTTTGTGTCATGCCAATTAACAAAATAAGTAGAGCAATTCATATAATTAGTATTAGAGTTAGTTGTAGTACATCAATAGTTTGTTTAATTTATTCATTATTGTGAAAATGTCAAAATCATGCTTGATCTAGGCCAAAATCATGTACATATTATGTTTACACATGTGTGAAGCCTGTTCCCACATGTGAATTAAATGCATTTATCATTTAGATGAGTCATATAGGTTGTATATACCATTTCATTTGAGATCTAGTGGCTAAAATGGCCAATCTAGTTTTCTAGCTATATGCCACTTGGCATCATTTTATTGGTAGGAAAAGCTATTTCACATGGATAGGAGTGATCTCACACGTGCCAAGGATAGCTCACATGTGTCAAAACATCAGTAGTAGATGAGATCCAACTTGTAGTAGATATTTGTGCAAGTCCCTATAAATTAGAAAAATTGCCTAAAATCAAGGGAGGTGGCTATAAGTTAGGAAACTTGGTCCATGTGCCATATTGATGATTATTGGTGGATCCTTTGATGAGTAGGCACTCTCACACGTGCCAAATCAGCTGAGTAAGCATCAGCTCTTGTGTATATATAGTGGCTCATTTGGCCATAATTGACATGGAAGCTAAATCTTGGTTTTGGAGCAATTCTAGTGTGTTCTCTCTATTTGTCTTGTGTTTTTATGCATTGATTGGGTTCTAAACTTAGTATACTTTATTCTCAGCCTACTGTCCGTACTCTGACATGTTTTCACACGTGTGAAACCAGCAAGTACAAGTTTTGATCAATAATGATTGTTCTTGTTAGATTTATTCATCTAGATTTGATCTAAATGCCATCTAATCTTGTGTAGATTGATAGGTTGATCTAATCTAACATCCAATCACACTTGTGGATCTGATTCAGATCTATTCTTGGTCCATTATGTTGTACTTTGACATGGTATCAGAGCCAAGTACAAGTGCATTTAAGACATTGATCTAAAACTATTCCCAAATTGGCAGGTTTTTGAAAACAAGCTAATATTGAGGTAGCGAGTTGGAATGGATAGCTAGAACCAAGATATTTGTACCAAATCTTGTTGTGGGCTGCAGGTGTACCTTCCACACGTGTGGGGCTGTACAGAACCTGTTTTGAACAGTAATTTTTATTTTGATGCAATTTGAGCTTCATACACCCAATTTGAGTCAATTTAGTGCATTTTTCAAGCTTTTACTTGCATTGTTTCTATTCCATTGATTTGTTCTTGGTTTAGATCAATCATATAGGTGGATTAAAGCTTGTTTATAGTACATTGAAGTTGATTCTCTATTTTTTTTTAGTGTACCTTGAAGTTGAGAGGGATTGAGTGCTATAAACCAAAGATTAAGGAGTGAATTTGCAAAGTTGAGATTGTAATCTATAGATCCATCATTCTAGATTTGTTCTAAAGTGGTAGGGTCGGGTCTACAAGCTTATTGATTGCTAGAAGACACTATAGGTTCAGATCTCTAAGCATCTAAGTTTCAAGTGCATTTACACTAATAATGGCATCAATGGGTGGCTTCTTACTTGAAGCTAGTGAAAGGCTTTCATCAACAAATGATGCCATTTGGAAAGTTCGAATGGAATCATTATTTGTACTTCATGATTTGTATGACATTGTTCTTGGTGTGGAAGAAGAACCTCAAGTATCTCAAGAATTAGTAAAGTACAAGAAGAGATTTAGGTTGTCATTACATTGCTTGAAAATGAATGTAAGTAATGACTTGTTGAAAGAGATCTCATCTTGTAGCACATCCAAAGAGCATGGGATTCACTGAAATCTATTTATGAATCCAAAAATACTTCAAGAATACTCATGCTAAGAAATCAAATACTTCAAAGCATGAAAGGAAGTAATGAAAGTGCCCAAGATTATGTTCTTCGGATCAAATCCTTGAATATTGAGTTATCTTCCATTAGTGACAAGATTCAAGACAATGAGCTAGTTCAAATCATCTTGAATGGATTAGGAAATGAAAATTATAATCTAGCTCAAACATTTGCTATTCAAGATCAACTTCCTACTGTTGAAAAACTTCATAGTGTGCTAGTTTCTGAGGATAGTAGGATGCTTCATATCAAGAATAGGATTGGTTCTCTTTCTTTGATTGATGGTGATGAGAAAGCTAACTTTTATTTGAAAGGCAAGAAGAAGAAGGTTCCATCCAAGAAGACCCAAGATGTGGAGGTCGAGAGCAAGGATGGAGCTTCAAGTTCAAAAGGCAAGAGTAAGAAGGACAAGAAGAAGCTTAAGTGTTTTTTCTGTGGTAAGAAAGGACACTTTGCATCTGAGTGTTACAAGAAGAAGAATGCCCAAGAGAAGGACAACCATGGCAACCTTGTGCTTGAGGAGGAGGATCAATGCAACTTATCTTTGATGGCTTCCTTAACACAAACATCTAATCACAACACACGGTGGATTGATAGTGGGGCTAGTTCCCACATGACTCACCAAAAGGACTACTTTTCTACCTTACTTTCTTACAATAACTCTAAGAAGTTTACCTTTACTGCAAGTGATCAAGAATGTGAGATTGTAGGAATTGGATCCATTCCATTATGTCTTGGATCATCTAAGAAAGTAGATCTAGACAATGTTCTTTATGTACCTTCTATCACAAAGAACTTGTTAAGTGTTGGTCAACTTATGGATAGTGGATTAGATGTTCATTTCAAGCATGGAGCATGTTCCATCCTGAAGAATGATAAATGTATTACTAATGGCTTTAAGCAAGGAAGGTTATTTAAGTTGGATGCTAATGTGATGGTTGTAAGTGTTAACATGGCAAGGGAGGAGCTCTCTCAAGTGGAGCTATGGCACAAGAGGTTAGGCCATCCTAACTACAAAGCTATGGACACCATGGTGAACAAAGAGCTAGCAATTGGACTTCCCAAAGCCATATCCAAGTGTGGCAAGCTCTATGAAGCTTGTGGACTCTCCAAGTCTCATAAGCAACCTTTCAAGAGATCTTTGACAAGATCTAACTCTCCTCTTGATCTTATTCACTCGGATGTTCACTCTTTTTCACATGAATCTAATGGTGGAGCTCTTATGTATGTCACTTTTATTGATGATAAATCAAGAAACTCTTGGATTTACCTCTTGTCTAAGAAAAGTGAAGTGTTTGAAACCTTTGTGAAGTTCAAAACTCTTGTAGAAAAGCAACTTAATGCTAGCTTGAAAGTATTAAGATGTGATAATGGAGGGGAGTACATCTCCAATAGTATGAAAGAGTTTTGTCAAACTAATGGCATTAGAAGAGAGTTTACTTGCACATACACCCCACAACAAAATGGGATGGCCGAGAGGAAAAATAGAACACTATGTGAGTGTGCTAAAGCATTGAGATTAGATGCATCACTTCCTATTTCATTTTGGGGAGAACTATTTTATGTGCAAACTTTCTATGTAATAGAATGACTAATAGTGCCATTGGAGGTCTCACACCTTATGAAGCATTGTATGGCAAAAAGCCAAATCTTAGTGATTTGAAATTTTTTGGATGTACTTGTTATGTACACATTCCTTTAGAAGTAAGGAAAAAGAAAGATGCTACTTTATTTAAAGGCATCTTTGTTGGTTATAGTGAAAATAGTAAAGCATATAGGATATTTGATCCTATTACCAAGAAAGTTGTTGTAAGTAGAGATGTACTTTTTGATGAATCTCTCAATGGCAAAGAGAAGGTACTTTCCAACAACTCTCATCTTATCAATGATCATGCTATGGCCGAGGATGAGCTTCAAGGAGTTGAAGACCAAGAGGATCTTGCTCAACATCCAAAGGAGCCAAGAAGGTCAACAAGAGTGAGGGCCGAGCCATCAAGGCTCACTTATAGTGACAAAGGAAAACAAAGGGAAGATTCTCAACTACACACCTCTTATTATTTCTTGACTACTATGCTTGAAGAACCAACATGTTTTGAAGAAGCAATTAAGTCTCAAAGTTGGAAGGATGATATGCAAGTAGAGTTTGATGCTTTGTTGGAAAATCAAACTTGGGATCTTGTTAATCTGCCTTATGTAAAGAAGCCTCTTACTTGTAAATGGATATATAAATTGAAGTATAATAAAGATGGTTTCATTCATAAGTATAAAGCAAGACTTGTAGCAAAAGGTTTTTTACAAGTCAAAGGCATAGATTATGATGAAACCTTTGCTCCTGTTGCAAAGCCTGTAGCCATTAGATTGATCATATTCCTTGCTACTTCTTTCAAGTGGGAGCTCTTTCAACTTGATGTGACAAATGCTTTCTTGAATGGATTCTTGGAGGAGGAAATTTACATGTGCCAACCTGAGGGCTTCAACAAAGATGAGAAGAAGACAAAGTGTGTTTTTTGAAGAAGAGTCTTTATGGACTCAAGCAAGCACCTAGAGCTTGGTACTCTAGGTTGCATTCTTATCTTATTTCCATTGGATATGTTGTAAGTTCTTATGAACCATCATTGTACTACAAATGTAATTATGGAAAGATCATCATTTTGGTTTTATATGTTGATGATATAATTCATAGGAAATGATCATGATGGCATTAAAGATGTAAAAATTTCCTTGTCTAGTGAGTTTAAAATGGTAGATCTAGGACCTCAAAAGGTCATACTTGGAATAGAAGTTACTAGATGCAATGATTATACTTTCATATGTCAATCTAAGTATGCTAGATCCATCTTAGAAAAGTTTGGCATAAAAGATTGTAAAGGAGTTGAAACTCCCATGGAACTAAATGTAAAAGTTTCTAAGGAAAGCGATGAAGCATCCTTGGAGGAAATCACTACCTATAGAAAACTTATTGGTTCCTTGATCTATTTGACCATCACTAGACCAGATCTTAGCTTTTGTGTTGGCAAATTGAGTCAATACATGCAAAGTCCACTAATATGTCATTGGAAGAGTGCCAAAAGAGTGTTAAGGTACATCTTGGCTACTAGAAACTTTGGCATAGTATATCAAGGGACTAATCTTTGTTTAAGAGCATACTCAGACTCAGGTTTTGCAGGGGACAAAGTGGATAGAAGATCCACAAGTGCTTTGCTACATTCCTATGTGGAGGAGTCATATCTTGGCTTTCCAAAAAGCAAGATACTATCTCACTTTCATCAACCGAATCCGAGTATAAAGCTATGACAACAACAACAAAGAAGATCCTATGGTCAAGAAGACTATTGGAGGAGCTTCAAGTGATCAAGGCTGAGGATATTCCATGCATTTATTGTGACAATCAAGCAGCCCGACAACTTGCCAACAATCCAATCTTCCATGCTCGAACCAATCACATTGAGATTTCACATCACTTTGCGAGAGAGAAGGTACAAGCAAAGGAGATCAAGCTCATCCATGTTTCATCTTCAGATTGTGTTGCTGATATAACTACCAAACCATTGGTAAAGAATCCATTTGTGAAGTTAAGATTAGCACTTGGAGTTTTAGATAGATGTATACTAGATTTACCAAGCTAGATTTTGAGGAGGAGTGTGAAAATGTCAAAATCATGCTTGATCTAGGCCAATATCATGTACATATTATGTTTACACATGTGTGATGCCTGTTCCCACGTGTGAATTAAATGCATTTATCATTTAGATGAGTCATATAGGTTGTATATACCATTTCATTTGAGATCTAGTGGCTAAAATGGCCAAAATCTAGTTTTCTAGATATATGCCACTTGGCATCATTTTATTGGTAGGGAAAGCTATTTCACACGGATAGGAGTGATCTCACACGTGCCAAGGATAGCTCACATGTGTCAAAACATCAGTAGTAGATGAGATCCAACTTGTAGTAGCAAGTCCCTATAAATTAGAAAAATTGCCTAAAATCAAGGGAGGTGGCTATAAGTTAGGAAACTTGGTCCATGTGCCATATTGAAGATTATTGGTGGATCCTTTGATGAGTAGGCACTCTCACACATGCCAAATCAGCTGAGTAAGCATTAGCTCTTGTGTATATATAGTGGCTCATTTGGCCATAATTGACATGGAAGCTAAATCTTGGTTTTGGAGCAATTCTAGTGTTTTCTCTCTATTTGTCTTGTGTTTTTATGCATTGATTGGGTTCTAAGCTTAGTATACTTTATTCTCAGCCTACTATCTGTACTCTGACAGGTTTTCACACGTGTGAAACCAACAAGTACAATTTTTGATCAATAATGATTGTTCTTGTTAGATTTATTCATCTAGATTTGATCTAAATGCTATCTAATCTTGTGTAGATTGATAGGTTGATCTAATCTAACATCCAATCACACTTGTGGATATGATTCAGATCTATTCTTGGTCCATTTTGCTATACTTTGACAATTATATGTTGTTGTGCACCAATATCATCAATATCATTTGTTACAATATGATTATGTGACAAATCTGCGAGTTTCAAATGAGTATTCTACCTAGAGCTAAACATTCCCTGTGAGTTCATTATTAATAATCTGCTCTTCATTGGTTGATGGCAATGGTGAGGATGAGATCAATGATCGAGCAAGGCATCATGTATTATGCGACCTTGAATCGTCTGATGACGATGCATCATGATTGATAACACCGTCATTTTTTATCATTAAAAGAATGTGCAACATTGAAGTCCTCTGGTGGATTCAAAGATGTATCATCTTCATCTGCATCTTCTTCAGGTAGTACAATTGGCCTGCATGTCCACCACAGAATCTCTATCCTCAAAATTTCTTTTACGACGAGGAGAAACTTGAATCACATGCCACCATACGGGATCTAAATGGCCATGGTGAAAGACCACTTGTAATTATTAGCATAAGCATGAATTAGTATGAATATATATCTTAAAGCTTCTTGAGCTCATCGAAGATCAATTAATTAGTACAAAAAAGACACGTTGATCATGACTACTTGCAATTGAAGACATTTATATATGTAAGATAAATAATTGTGTCACATATGCAATCATGAACAATTTATGCTAGAAATTTAGAAATGTTATTAGAACTTCATTTTGTTTCTAGTATAAACTTTTTATGATATTTGATCATTTGAAAAGAAAAACCCATTAAAGAGAGCTCCCCACCTACAACTTTGGAAAAGACATTGACAATTAACTCTGTGGCGTTGATGCCTTGTATGTTTTTTCACTCTATACAAATATCAATGGCAATGAGATTTAATATTAAAGAGAAAGAGGTTAATATTTTTTTTTGAATTTTGTTGATGTAGGTAGACTATTCTTTAAACTCGCCTTTTTTTCACTTGTCAAGAATTTTATCAATAAGTAATCACATCTAAGCTTTGCTTCCTCCACTATTTATTTGAAAAATTATATATGGCACTAATAGTTCAGAAGGTGAAAATTGTAGATACTCCCTAGAGTTTTCTTTTTGGGCTTGCAAACTATGTATGCCTCTGAGTACCAAAAAATGATAGGAATATTAGGACTCAAAATCAAAATTATCTACAAAATTGTAGTCCTTAGGATCAACTAAACTACAAAAGAGATGGAAAAAAGTCTATAAGTGATCTTTGAATTTCATTTGTAGATTATGTACATGGGTCTCATTAGGTTTTTTGACCTCCATTGGCCTATCACTAGTCTTAGGGTCAACTGTTGGTTATTGTCTAAAATTATTATTGCATTTTTCTGGATGAATTTCCTCTCTTATTTTTTAAATTTCAAACAAGCTCTCACATTGATTGATTGCCTCTCCTTTCCAAGTAAAACAAGAGTAGATTGAACAAAAAAAAATTGGACTTTAGGGAAGCTATAGTTTTGGGCCTCTTTGCCATCATCTTAAATCTATTAGGCTTGTACTTAAGGAAGGTAAGTGGTTGCTTATCTAGCATTGTTTGGTGGATTTGAAGGTGATGTGGTATTCACACATGTGCCAGGCCTGTTGAGTCAGCATATCAGGTCTAAATGTACTTGATCTATATATATAGATCATCTTTGTAAATAACAAGTTTGATGAGTGATCTTGATTTTGAGGCAAATCCATGTTGTTTTCACCATTTGTGTTCCAATTTTATGCATGGAATGCTGTCAATAGTTGAAGTACTTTACTCTCCTTCCACTGTTTGTACTGTGATAGGTTTTCACACGTGTGAGGCCGCCCATCCACTTAATTGATCAATTAATTGTTGTTCTTGCTAGTTAAGTGCATGTTTTTGATCTAGATCAAGATCTAATCAATAGTTATGTGAAAGATCAATAGAACTAGCATCCAACACCTCGATTGAAGATCCATTTATGGTCCTAAAATTAGCAAAATCATTAGAGAAAATATGGGCCCAAAGAGGGCCCTATAAGAAATGCCATGTAGGAGAGAGAAAAATAACTATAAAGTAATTATAATATCATTTTCTAATTTCTTTACGCATCTGTCTACACTACTTTCCATGTAAATGAATGCACCTTAGTTTAGTCACATCAAACTTCACTGGTGTTTAACCACAGTAATATAATTTTTCAAAATGCTAAAATATTCCCTCCCAATAGTTGGGAACACTCAAAAATTTGAATTAGGAATGACATTTCTGAAAAAAGCCTATGCCATCTCTATCTCCAGCAGAGTCATTAGCGCCATCTCCAGCTTTGTTATTGTCATTGTGTTGTTTGTTACTATACTACTGTACTGAGATGACAAAGCTTTATCATCTTCATGTGGATCTGTCACCAGAATATGCTCTGCTCAAGACGAGAAATTCAAAGCAACCCAAATTGTCAACTTCTGATATGGTCCGATACAGGGAGGAAAAGCTAAAACATGTAGATTTATGGTCACTCAAGAACATTGTATCCTATTGATCCATGTTTATTGCAACATCCAAATTTTCATTTGGTGAGTCAGTTAATAATCTATATGTGTTATGGTAAAAATGGCCTTTTGGGTTACTGTGAGAATTTGATGCTCTATGGGAATGCACATTCAATGCAAAGAATACATTATTTGGAAGAGAAATCAAGGTAAATATCAAAGGAGTGCGAAGAAAAATTTACAAAGATGAAAACTTGTTTGGTTGAAAATGAGATGCTCAAGGAGGAGATCCAAAGGTTGAAATCTTCTTTGCATCATTATACAACTAGTAATGATGAGATAAAAATTGCATTTTAATCCATGCGTATCTCATATTTGTCTCTTGTTAAAGATATGGATGCGCTCAACAGAAAGGTCCGAAGCAACAAGAGGAAAAGACTGGTAAACAAGGATATATGTGATCTATCATCCAGAGGAGGTCATAGAAAAAGATGAATCCGTGCATTCAAGTAAGTTATAGCTTATTTGGTATTGAATATTGCTTGAACTTTTTGATTCATTCATAATCACTAATTTTGTTATTTGTTCATTTCAACTTTCTGTTGATTTGCTTATTATATACTATTGTGAATACTATGAGTGTCCTAATTTCTACTGACATTTTCATAAATATTATGTTTGCAATGCAGATCAACATTGGTTGTTGAAGACCATTTAGCCGATGAGATTTCAATTGGAAACTCACTAGGCTCTATCTTGACTTCTAAATCTATGAAATCAATTTTAAATAATAACAAAATGAAAAATATTAAGGCTTCAATTACTGATAGCATTATGGATGACGTTGAAAAAATATTAGACACTACATTGCTTCAGGGGGCATGTGACTTTTCTAGCATCAGTAGGGAAGCATATGCAACAATGTTTAAGATGATAAAGGAGGCATTTGAAAAGGTAAATATTAAAAAGTTTCCAGTCCCATGACCATTTCATCTTTAAAAAAAAAGAGACATGTTAAACCATGGTATGCAGACAATAGTTGGTAATCCATCTCATATCAATGAAGTGTATTGCTCGAAAGGAGAAAGTCTAGCATATAACAATTTCAACAATTTATTTATTGACATTAATCAGTTATTAACATTCATCATAAATTTTTACGGTATTACAAATGAGAATGTCAATAACAAGTTGATAGTTGTTCTCAAGTTAGATGAGTCTAAAATTATAAAAGGACCAAAAATGAAAAGAGTCAGTCTCACAATCATGAATGGAGCACTTTCAAATTCAGAAGACTCAGAAGGCCTCAATTTCAGTGTTAAATCAGAAAATGATATCTGGTGGTTGGCAGCCTTTCAGGTATAGCAGCTCCTTCGCATAATAAATAGAGATAATCATTTGAATATGGATTTCATATCTAAAATCGTCTCTGTGTTAATATTATGAGGCTAATCACGTTTTTGTATTCTCTTATAGGTGCTGAAAGAAGACCATAACATTCTCTCATGGATATTTAGTAGAACATCATATCCTGCCACCATAAAAAATCACATGGAGGGAGTTCCACTCAATATTCCTGGAATTGGCACTTTCAACATTGAATGGCATTTAGTAGGAGATCTGAAGACATTAAAATGTATGTTCAATGTATCTCATGGCGCTAACTCTAAACACCCTTGTTTGTACTGCATGAAAACAACAAAAGACATGACAAAAAGTACAAGAATATCAAGAGATCGAGAAGATCCTAATTGAAAACCAGTACTACCGATTTCTCTACGAAATGTTCATATTTGTACATTGCATGCGGAGGTGTGTATTATAGAAAAAACAATATATCTTCACATCTTGTTTGCATGGAATTCAGAGCTAGAGGCCTCTGCGAAGGAAGCTATTTCCAGATTAGAGGATGTGTTGTCCAAAGCAGGCTTATATAAAGGCTACGTTAAAATAAAAAAAGATGACAATCTATCAGGTAAAGCAAGAAATATTCCATGCAAGCCAAGCATTGGAGGATCTAAAGCTCAAAGATTTTTGTCAAATTATTTTGGCAAACAATCTATCAATACACAGTTTGGAAAGAAATTATTGCATTAACTCAAGATTTCGAAGAAGAAGGTTCTACTCGTATACACAAAGTAGAAGTTTGGAAAAAGTTAGACAACATGGTGAAATACTTGAGAAAAAATAAATTTTTAAATACTGATGTTCAAATGATACAGAAAACAACCAATGAATTTGTGGATGCAGTTCAAAGTGCATGGGGTGTTGATCATATAACACATTATATGGTAAGATTTTGATTTTACACTACGATAGACAAATATGTACAATTAAATTATATACTTTTGGTACTGATTTAGATTATGTTTTTATGACATGTAACACATATTACGACATCATTCGACATTCTTTGCAAGAAATAGTGGAAGTCTTAGCATAGGGTCATCGCAAGGAATGGAAAAATCTCATTGGCAAGCAAGAGCGGCATTTCATAAAAGTACACAACATGGTAGGACTAGCACAAAAAATAGCTATATACTACAACTTTTCCAATGGTTTTACAGAAGAATCCAAATTTCTCATAATACAAAATCGACGGATTATAAAAAATTTCAAAAAGCATGCCAATTTATACAAGCTAGTAGGCTATAGACACACAATAAAATTTTGTATATTAAATAAAAGTATTTACAAAGTACAATTCAGCAGTATCTAATCTGCTTTCGATATTTTTTCCAATGAAAGTTGCAACTTAGAATCATGCAACAATTTTCTTCTTTCGTATGGATCCAATAGCTCATAGTTTTCATGCTTACTCAGATCAACATAAGCAGCATACACTGCAAAATGAGATGATCTGAGCATGGACTTCACTGGTCCATATCCTAAAATTTTAACCACAATAGTTCTCTTTATAAAAACTATTTTATGCACCTTATTGAAATTATGTCCTTCAAGAAAATGAGACAGTGCCTTGATTGCCATAATCATAGTTTCACCATGTTGATAAAACTTTGAATGGGCAACTCTTATCTCATTATTCTTGAAGGACTTCATATAGTGCCCTAGTGCATGATCTCTTGAAAATTCTCCAGCAGAAGATCTCTACCCTCCTCGACAAATTGCGAAATCATCAAGAAAAATTGTTTCCTGAAATGATAAAAAACAAAGTAAGCTCCAGTATATAATCTGACATAACAAATCTAATAGTACTTGATAAGAGACAAAAACTTACGCATTCGGCTTTGTCTTCTCTGATTACTGTCTCTCCATCAATATTATGTCCACCTTTCGATGTCAATATTGTTGGTGAATAGACAGTTGGCTGTGGAAAACCAAGTTGACTTTGGATTCTAAGAAACTCCTCCTCAGAAGGTAGATCATCTTCTTTGTTGCGCATTTCCTCCACAACCATTTTCAAACAATCTTTTCTAAAACTTATCATTATGTACATCGTCAACACCAGGGAGAAGATCATTAGCATCAAAATCAATTATATCCGAAAATTCATCAAGCTCTTTGCTCAAAATACAAAGAGTCTCAGCTTCAGTGAAGTAAAAAAGATCCGATATATCCGATATTGTTAAAAGGAATTATTATATTATAAGTAGGCAAAGTGATCAAAGATTTATCAGAAGGAGAAAGGGTAGTGGGTGTTCTAGGGCCTATAAAAGTAGTCCTATTTTGAGTAGGATCAAAATCAGAACAATCATCTAAATTAATATTCGTATCAATAAAAAAAGTATCTATATCTACAATCTTTGACTTTTCAAACTTTGTACCACTAGAAAAAGTTGCTTCAGAAGTGGAGGGCACAGCCTCCAAATCATCAGAAATATTTAACAAAAAAAAAAAAAAACCAGACTAAAAATCAACAAATCTACATTTTTTATTATGAATTGGGCACTTATCTACAGACGTGAAATCATTATGTACCTTGGTAAACATTCTATCAAGTTTAGCTTTATAGATATGCTTGTCGAGTGCCACCAGGTCTTGATAATGAATCATGTATTTATTCTGAGATCTGAATAGAGGAGTATTGAGTAGGGACTTAAATTTGAGATATATCTCAGAAAATACCTCCACACCAGGGCCCTCAGTTATAGAAGGTAGAATAAAAAAAAAAGGAGGAAAAAGAGATTTGAAATAGTCCAACCTATCAGTAATATCAAATTCATTAAAAAAAAAAACAAACTGGATTCAAAATTAGACATTCAAAACAAAAATAACAGAAGTAAAGTTCCAAATATCGCTCTCAAGCGCAAACCACAGGTCAGACAAGCACGTCAATGCAACATGCACTCGAGAGAGATATTTGAAGTTGGAGTATCGGATCCGAGCGCAAGAACACCGAGCAGAAAAGAAAAGAGATGCGAAGAATGCTTGAATGCGATACCGGAGGATGCAGTATCGGATCCAAGCGCATAATAGTCAACGAAAGGTAATGAGAGCAAGCGGCGCACTTGAAATCGATATCTGGAAAAGCAATCGTAAATTTGCGTGAAAATCCGAACCGAAAAAGACCTATTTATAAAAAAAATTTGTAATGAGTGTCAAAGGAACACGTGTCAAATTGTGATTGGTTAAAATAAATGCGCCGTACCTAGAATGATTGATCTGACATCTGTCATGTGCGAGAATGACACACGTCAATATCGGACTCGCGCACGTGTCTCAGTCCACGTGGCCTCATAATTGGATCATCATTGTCAGTACGGACATTCCATGTGGATTAATAATCTAATGGCACATGTCTTCACTGTCTTTTCACGCGTGCAAAAATTTCGTATATATAAGTCCTCAGAATTTTCATTTTTTTTCGCAAAATTTTTGCTTTTAGCTCTCGATATTGCTCTCAAGCGCGCTCTTTCACCGTTAAGCTTCTGCCCTCTCACAGTGCGCTTGAGTCCGATATCGCTGGTTGTTCAATATCGCTTTCGAGCGCACATCTCTTTTCTTCAAATAATGCCAGCACCTCCAGAGACCTACCTTTGGATAGAACCAATGTGCCTACTACCTCTAGGAGGAAAAAAAAACCGCCTGTCCCCAAGAAGGCTGGATCTCAAAGGTTAGTTGTTTCCCTTCCTCCTAGACGTATCCCGACCAAGAGACCCCGTGTCTTCTTGAGCTCTGAGTCAGATGCTGGAGAATTTGACTCAGATCAAGAATCTTCACCCAGTCCTCCTCTTGTTATTCGTCCAGCTCCTCCGTAGGTTTCATCACCAAAATCGTTGATTACCCAAGAGGAACTAGACAAAATAACAGAGGAAGGCAATTTTGTTCAAGATGCATATCTTATTTTATATGATAAAAAAGAAACAAAAGTCCTTCCTAATACAGAGGAAGGCAATTTTGTAGCAGATATTCCTCTTGTCTTAAAAGACATTGAGGCCTTCCCAAAACAGAGGAGGGTGAGATTATAAAAGGAACTATTGCCTTATTAGTTTCTAATACTGATATAAAAATATAGAAAAATTGACTGAATAGAGATCTATTTGTAAATAGAGAGACATCAAAGTGCCACCCATTTATCTTTATTAAAGAGAAGATTTGCATCCTCTTACTTCCTACACTTTCTTGACTACTATGATTGAAGGATCTGAAAAGACAGTATGGACTATTGCACTCACATCACATGTGGGATACCCCCACCTTAAGGATTTATTGTGTTCTATGTGGTGATGCAAATTGTGCAAGTAGATAATGGTTGGAAAGCTATTTGAGTGTAGATTTAGGTGCAAGATGTGAAGGATCTCAGATCATTAAGATCCAATCCATTTGAAAGATCTTTGGTTAGAAAGAAAAATACACTATCAATCTCACCAATGTAGAAAAATCAGCATCTACACACAAAATGAGATGCAAACACTAATAGAACTTGATCAAAATTGAATGAAATGATAAAGTATTGTTTCTATCCATACAAAACTAGCAAGCTACTGCATTTCGCATATGTGGATCCAAAAATAGCAAATATAGATCATTCTACACACAAAATTGCATGCAATCACAAGTATAGTGCACCAATGGATAGTAGAACCCAAGAGAACCATGTATAAGCATGAAATGAGATACAGAAGAGAGAATATCACTCTCTCCATGATTTACATCCTTTTATAGCAGGTCCAAACCCTATGTGGCCACTTGGCTTTCCCTCAAAATTTCTAACCCTAATATTTTTTGGTCTACATTCAAAGTACCCAACATTCAAATTTGAATCTACTCAAACTCGCCTTCTAACTTTTCCACACTTTCAAAGAGTGTTTATTCAAATGACATTTAGACTAATGAACTTTGAAAAGTCAATCTCTAAGTCTAAAAACAAAGTTGGCCTCTATATGCCAAATATGGAAATATAGCAAATATGATCAAACTAGTTCAATCTTTCACACTCCCTCTTCAACTAGTTCTAGCATGGACTTTGATAACACTCCAAGTGATGTCTTATGCTTCATGAACAATTCCTTTCCCAATTCTTTGATGAAGGTATCAGCTACACATTACCTTGAGGACACATGTTGAAGCTCCACCTCTACAATGACTTGCTCCCTCATAAAATGTTGCAATATCATTTCAATGAGCAATGAAGAATCACATAGAATGTAAATGAGATGATTCCACCATGCTTCCAACTTTGAACTCTCTAAAAAAATATAGCAAACAGACAATAAATGTGAGTGATCAACATTTTCTTGGATGTCTCCTTCTTCTTTGTCCTTTGTTACCATGTATCCACCATGACACTCCATGAACGAGTCTCCATCTCCATCTTGCCATAAGATACCATCATACCTTGATGACTTGAGCATGAATGCTTTACTCACCTCATTATATCTAAAAAAAATACCTCTTATTAAAGAAGAATCCTCCTTGGTCCTATCATCAAGAGTAATGTTGACATAGCATGTGTATCCAAAGGTTAGAAAGTTGACACTCAGCCTCCTCTTGAATAGCATCTCAAAAGGTGTCCTTCCATCCAAAATAGCACTCGGCCACCTATTGCACAAGAAATTGGCACACAACGAAGCTTGATCACAAAATGGTTTGTCAAGATTAGCACTTAACCTCATATCTTCAGCACTTTCACATAAAGTCCTTCCTTTCAGCCACTCCATTTTGTCGTGGGGTCCTTGAGGTTGTATACTCTCTCTTGATCCTATGCTCATCACAAAAGGCCTTGAACTTGGTAGATATGTACTCATCACCATTGTCACTCCTTAAGCACTTGATCCTTGTGGAAAATTGGTTCTCCCTTGCATTCTTGAACTTGATAAAGACATCATACACTTCATCCTTGCTCTTTAGTAGATAGATCCAACAAAATCTACTAAAATCATCAATGAATGCTACATACATCTTAGCTCCACTATTGCTAATTGTAGTGAATCCATAAATATCTGAATGTACAAGTTGAAAAGGCTTTGTAGATCTAGATAGAGATCTAGTATAAGGTAGTCTATGTGACTTAGACAAATCACAAGACTCGCAAACATGTTTGATGCCACTTAAGGAACTTGGAAGACCTATCACAATCTTCTTCCTAGCCATTACCTCAACGACTTATCCTTCCTTTTGATCATACAAACATCTCCATCAAACTCCACCTTGAGGCCTTTACTTAGCATTTGACTCACACTAAGCAAATTCTTGGTAATAGATGAAATAAACAAGACATCCTCCAAATGAACATTCCTATTTGTAGAGAGAGAAATATGAATTGTGCCAATTCCTATGATTTCACACTCACCATCATTGGCCATCTAGATCACCCTCTTGTCATCTACATGTGCCACAAAGAAGTGAAGTACTCTTTGTGAATGGTCATGTGTGAACTTGCTCCACTATCAATCCACCAAGGATCTAGATATCCATCATTAACAAGAATACATGAAGATATCACAAAATCATCATCATTTGCATCTTGAACATCCAAACCATCCTCATCAAGAGTAAGATTACCTTGCTTTTCTCCTTGATCTCTCTTCTTCTTGTAGAACTCACTTGCAAAGTGTTCTTTGATGCCACAATAGAAGCACTTGAACTTTGATCTATCCTTCTTTTTGCCACATGAAGAAGCATCCACTTGATCTTGCCCTTCAGACCACTTATTTTTGGTTCTGCCCTTGAATTTGCCCTTTGTGAACATAGCATCCTCTTGAAGTGTCAATGTAAATCCACCTCTTGCTTGAAGCCTATATTCTTCATTGATCAAGATCTCTTGAAGATCCATCAAACTTGGCAAAGTCTTTTGAATAGCAATACTTTGAACAATGTTAGCATGAGCATCCAACAAGCCATTAAGAATCACTTGAATAAACTTTCTTTCCTTAATGCTTTCATCAATGCAAGCCAACTCATCATTCAATGATTTCATCCTCAAAACAAAAGTACTTGGGCTCTTCATTCTTTTGCAAACAAGAAAAGATTTGCCTTCTTAGAGTCAACACTCTAGAAGAAGACTTGGATTCATAGAGCTTCTTCAATGAATCCCAAGCTTCCAAAGATGATGTGCACTTACCAACTCTCTTGAGAAGCTCATTGGTAACATTCATCTAAATCATGTGTAAAGCCTTCTTGGCCCTCTTGTCATACCTCACTTGATCTTGTTGTGTTGCTGGTCTCTCCTCCAAACCTACAACAATATCCAAAACATCATTCATCTCAAGAAGTCATTCCATCCTCACTTTCCACAATGAATAGTTGCTTGAGGTAAGCCTATCATTGGCTTCCAACATGACTCCAATTGAGGTTGCCATGTAGCAATGACCTGATTTTCGTTTTCAACCTGTTTCAATGCACAAGGCACTCCTTTGGACAACAACAAATGCTTTAAAAAAAAATCACTAGGATTTGAAACTATCTCAACAATTCTCTTCTAGCACTTATACCAAGCAAATCAACACATAGAATCATGGAATCTTGATCAACCTATGATCTATCCTCAATCTAATAACTTTTGACACATCCTAAGATTGAAACACACTCAAATGAAGTCCAACAACCTCACTATCTTGAGATCCAATCAAAATTAGGGTTTTGTCAAAATCACAAAAGATTGACTATTCCAAATCTACAAATGCTAAAATTTTGATTATGCAATCTAATAGCCACCACGAAGGGTAGTTCAATGATCCAAAAATTGGCCAAATCTAGTATGTGAAATTAAAAATTGGAATTGATCAAGTTTGAAAACCTATACAGGGTTTTGATCTACAAAAGATCCAATCTACAAAAGCAGAAAACTCGATTTTGGTGTAGAATCCCCTCTTAGACTACCATGCTCTAGTCTTGATATCTTCACCAAATCATTGATAGATCTGATTTTCTCCTTCATAACCTGAAACACAAGCTCTGATACCATGTGAAGGATTTCAGATCATTAAGATCCAATCCACTTAAAAGATCTTTGGTTAGAAAGAGAAATACACTACCAATCTCACCAATGTAGAAAAATCAGCATCTACACACAAAATCGATGATGATTGATCGTGAAAGAAACGCAAAACAATACAATTCAGATCCTAGATCTGATAGCCTTTTGGCTATGTCAGATTATGACAAGGTACGCTCTGATACCATTGATGATGATCGATCGCGAAAGAAACGTGAAACAATACAATTCGAATGGATTTCATATATGATTGTTGGTCATTGCTAGCTGCTGTATCATTCCTACAGTCCTCCAAAATGTAGACAGACACTGCTGATCTACTTTTTGATTAACATAGCATTCAACGAAATTCAAACCAAGGTGTGGAATTAAATGAACAAGTGAATCAGACACACGAATAGTAAAAGACTGATTTACATTCAAGATCAGACAAGATAAGAGTGATATGTGTGCAATGTCTACAAAATCATCTATTGATTTTTTTGATTCTTCAAGCATTGCATGTAGATCCACGCAATGCATTGGTGTGAGAGAAATACAGTTCTCATATCTCACTTACTAGCGGACTTGTGGATCTACAAATCCTATGCAAAATTGTCTCGCACATAGATCGACTCATATTCTATATTTTTGTCTTCTTGCTTACTAGCGTTAGACTTCGTATATCATGCATCAACCAGAAGGTATATAGTCACATCGTGTAACTTCTAGATTAGAGTGATTAAACATATACAACTAATCACAAATTACAAGAGTGGCAGATTAGCCACGACCTAGAGTATATCTGCTAATGTCATGATATCAGATCATATATCTGTACTTCTTGGTACTTGCATGATCTTGTTGGTCCTTTTTGGAGTGTGAGGGCAGAAAAGGTGTCGCGACGATTTTTGTGTCACTTCGAGTCATTTCACTTTCGAGTCGTCTGACTTTCTCCTACTGTATCACGAAAAATTCTTTTTCGCAAATTTTTTGCATTCATGTCTTTTGGTCAAGTTGTTCGTGAACATTTTCACTTCGTGTCATTTGACTTTTGCATTCGCAAACATTTTCGTCAGAGTGAGGGCTGAAAGCTAGCAAAGCTTTGGTAATAGAAATGTTTTGTTTCTTCAGCTCTCAAAGCATGATAGCTTGACGACTCCAAGACTACTCCTTTGTCTCTCAAAAAGTCCTTTATCTAGAGCCTTTGTGAAGATGTCAGCAACCATGTCTTTCATTCCAATGAAGGTGGTTTGCAGCATCTTTCTCTCACTTAGATCTCTGATCAAAGTGGTACTTGATCGCGATGTGTTTTGTTCTTGAGTGGAACACATGATCTTTCGTCAGATGTATTGCAGATGTGTTATCCATCTGCAAAACCAGAGGCTCATTTCTTGTTTCACCCAATTCGTCCAAGAACTACTTGAGCCAGATTATTTCATAGGCCATCTTCGTTGATGCAACATACTCTGCTTCACAGGATGATTGAGCCACGATGGTCTTGTTGACCCAAAGAATTTCCACTCTTGACACGATGGTGCATCCTCCTGAGAGAAGGTTTAAGAGTAGTCAATACCATATCTTTGAGAAAATCCCTTCGCTATTAGTCTTGTATTATATCTCAAGAAATTCCCATATGGTCCATACTTGAGCTTGAAAACCCATTTGCATTTGATAGTGTTGCGCTTATGTGGTAATGGCTACAACATCCATACTTGGCTCTTCCTCATGGATGTTATCTCTTTGTTCATGGCTTGGATCAATTTGTCCTTCTCTGGACATTCAATCGCCTCCTCGAAAGTTTGTAGTTTGCCACTGAATCCACAGAACTCTTATGATGTAGAAGCAGAGCTGCCTAACATGTATCTTGCTGGCGTTCTTCATGGTCTTGTCACACTTGATCTACAGACAGGAGTACCTTCAGGTGATATAGATTACCTTTTTTTCAGCCTTGAGTGATCAGGGTACTGGTACTGGCATCAACTACATTGCATGCTTTATAAAAAAACCACACGCATCCCTACATAAGCTATTCTTGCCACAGAAAGCAAGTCTTGCTACAGTGTAGGCACAAACAGAACGTCTTCGAGTTGTCTGTCCCTACCATTGGTGTTGAGCCCCCACTGTGAACCAATACCGTCCACTTGATGTTTAGATCCATCTCCAAGAACAATGAATCTTGAAGGACCTACACTTCTGAAATCAGACATAATTCATTTTGATGTCACAAAGTGTGAGGTGGCTCTTGAATCTAGGATCACCTCATGTGTGTCAGACGTTGACATTGCACATAGATCTACACAAATATAGGTGGCCGAACAATTTTTGTTTGATCTCTCTTCGCCCATTTTTGAGCTCTTAGGCTTGTCGACATAGGATGAATTGTTGCTGTCCTCTTGTCTGTTCTGTGCTTATTTGTTTCTTGGGTTCAGGTGACAATTCATGGTTGGATGACCCTTCTTGTGGCAGTGGATACACTCAATCTTTGGATTGAGCCAACATGTATCAACTGTGTGCCCATCTCTTTTGCATCTCATGCAAGTCTTCTTTTCTCCACCTTGCTGTTTTGACATTCCTTTGCTCTTCTAGTTACCTTTGCTGGTCCCCTATGCTTGCTGATCACGATCCTCTTAGGCATTAGAGGAGTTCTCAATATCAAAAAGACCCTTTGTAATGATACTTTTATTTTTTTTCTTTAGTTTCCACCGTCACCAGGCCCAATCAAAATGCACAGATTTGAAATCTACATAACGTAGTTCAAATTAACTAAAAAATAAAAAAGCAATATAGAAAACTTTGAAATTTGTGTCTGGGCAGCATGGACGTATCCCATTGGTTTCTTCTTCCTGCCCGACACGTGCTAATCTACCCGACGTCAATACCTCAAGTTAAATCTACTTGACTATGCTGGTTAGTATAATGAAATTTTCTAACTATACTAGTTACAGTTATAGAAATATAGTATGTACAGTTACATAAGTGCCTATCTTTTGGATTCTAGTGATAGATTGAACTCTTCAAATTATTTGATTTGGAAGTTAAGAATAGAACTGTAACATGTACTTAGAATTCCTTGCCCAATGTATGGTAAATTGTAATTATTAAATTGTAAATGGCTAAGTCACCTGCTTATGGAGACAATTGTAAATTGCAATGTAAATATCTGTTATAGTGACTAAATCCGAGATGGCCAAGGGGGTACTGGGTCTCATAAGAGTCTGCTGGACTGACCTCCTAAAACGTAAAAATGGTTGACTAGTCAATATGACATGTGTCATATGCTCACTGGGACACTTGGTCCAATGCATGAGTGACATTTGTCAGACAGTCAATGGATGGGTCAACAAGACATGTGTCATATGCTCATTGGAACACTTGGTCCAATGTATGAGTGATACGTGTCAGACTGTCCACCTACTAGCTTGCCTATGTGTCAGGGTACTTCCAAGTGGCAAGTTTCGATTGTGCATGGAGTTTGCCAGTGTCGACGTTAGGATGTGTCAGGGTTAACGGGTGCTTGAGGGGATATAGTGTCAGCCTGGTCAGGCATACCTGGTTGTGGTATTCCTATGTAGATATGGTTGGGAGGAGACTTGCAGTAGAGCTCTCATGTTTGCTTGTTGATCTATGTACATTTGCTTGAGATTAATAAAGTGACAGATTTGCTGGGTGATTCTGTGTATTTACGTAGGGTTTGCGAGCTTGTGTGCAACATTTGGTATCAGAGCAGTTGCTTTCAAGACTTGTGTGGGATTTGGCATCTTCAGTTAGGGTTTGGAGCATTCTTGGAGAGCCAACGTCCTACAGCAGGTGATCTGTTGGCAGATTTGGAGCCCATAAGATAGTATATTGAAGTCCTATGGTGGATTGCTAATCTTTTGGAAGCCTTTGAGCATTTTCTACTACGCGGCTTGATTATTCTCTTCGCTTTTGTGAAAATCCAGCCCACATAGGATTTGTAAATTTGTTTGTAACTTCTTCAATACTCAATATTTTTCATATCTGTCAGTTGCAATAAGCTTCTTGTGGTAGGTCACTGGTAGGATAGGGCTTTTTGCCTTCTGATTCGGTGATCATCCATAGTTTTTTGCCAATTGTCAATTTGAAACTCTAGTTTGTTGGTTTTTGGAGAAGAAGAGTCTATGTGTAGTTAGAACTTGGCTGTAGGAGATTTATTCTATCCAGTTCTTCTAGGAATTCAAGGCAACCTATTTGTGTAGTGATTTGAGATGTTGAGAGCCTGGTTTTCTTTGTCTCTACTACCTATTTTTTTGCTATGGCTTTTGCAAGCAACACCAGTCAAGATTCACAGAGATTAGATGTTGTATGTTCCAAGGTGGATACTATCGAAGCTACTCTTAAGCTAATTTTGGAGCAACTCAAAGGTAAAGGGGTTAGTGTTCCTGAGAGAGTCAGTGGTTCAACTATGAAAGCATAAAGGACATTGTCAACAGGCCATGAAGCTGAGTTGGGGTTTCGAAAGAGGAAAGCTACGTACTATCAAAGATTTAAAACCTCCAAAGTTCACTGGAGCAGTATCTATGAGAACTATTGATGTTGTTAAGAATTGGTTGTAAAAGTGGAGAAAGCATTCCAGATGTGTGGCATAGACGATGACAGTGAGATGATTGCTGAAGCCACATATCGTTTTCAAGAGTCAGCACAAAGGTGGTGGAGGAAGGTGGAAAATGATGACCTAGTTCCAACCACATGAGAGGCATTCCGACAAATGTTTGCGCAAAACTGGGTGCCTATGGATGAAGACAATAGAGCCATGCAACAATGGTCTTATTTGAAGCAGGGTAACTTGAGTGTGCATGATTATGCTGACAAGTATCGAGAGGCTTTGTTACGCATTCCCATTAGAGAAGTTACAAACATCAAAAGGGCCGTCTAAAAAATGCCACGTAGGACAAAAAAAAAATGCCGGATTTTAAAACTCCGATGGACTTTCAGGTCCAGTTTAGCTTAACCTTACTAGCAATGTGTAGTTAACATGACACGATTATGACGCATGCAACTGCGACTTCAAGAACCTATGACGCTCATTAACTAACTTTTTCAAATTTGAAAATGAGATTGTGTCTTTAACTAGCGAGAGATTAAACACAGAATCTCAAGTACACCATGGATGAGGAATAGTGTCTATTTTCTTTTTGGTCTGTCAGCTGATGTTTGCGGAGATGTCTCAGTTTCATCTACACATTGTTCTCCCTGCCGAGAATGCTCCGATAGCTAAAAGAGGAGTAGTGAAAGAATACACAGTTTCTCCACTTGATATGATCGCTCACCGAATCAACCAGAGAAAGAATTACGATGTGGATTGACGAAAGTTTGTATCCATTGGATCCAAGTTCGATGCAAGTTCCACAATTCCAATCCATCACACAATAATAAAGTTTTTGTGTGACGGAGAAAATGGTTTACTGAGTTATTGTGAAAGATTGACGACTTATGGTGTTGCAAACTCTGTTAAAAAAATACAGAGTTTAGAATGTATGTTAAATGGTTTGCTTGCTGACTATAGAGAAAAAGAGACCGCATTATCACAAACAAAAAAAGATAATGCACATTTACATGATATTATATTAAATTTGAATGCAAGTAATGATCAATTCGGACAAGTTGTTCAGACATTACGTATATCAAATGACCAGTTAAAAGAAAAAACTCACATACTAGATAAGAAATAAAAAAGAAACAAGCGAAAAAGAATTTTGAAGGACATTGATGAGCTTTCGTTAATGGAGGCCAATGGAGAAAAAGGATTCAAGCATTCAAGTAAGGATTTGATTTGAATCAGTTTTATTTTAGTTTTGTGAAGTAGCATGACATTTATTATGTGTCCTATTTGGGTTTCTTGATTTTCATAATCATTTGCAGATCAGCATTGGTTGCAAATGAGCATCTGAAGGACAATGACCTGATCGAAAAATCACCGAGTTCGGTATTGACAACCAAGTCCACAAAGTCTTTATTGGACAATAATCGATATTCTCGAATCAAGTTCAAGGTCACTGAGGCTTTGATGAACGAGGTCAGTAAGGTAATCGACCGAACGTTAATTCAAGGAGCATGTGATTTCTCAAGTATTAGCAGGGAGGCATATGCGAGTATATTTAAAACTATTAAAGAGGCTTTGGACAATTGCACGTAAAAAAATTTCCCATTCCTCGCCCTTTTCAGATAAGATTGGAGAGAGATGTATTGAATAAGGGTATGGAAAACTTCATTGGAATCCCTTTTCACATCAATGAGATTTACAATTCAAAGTTTGGCAATTTGTCATATAATTCTACCAATAACTTATTTGTGGATTTGAATCATTTATTGAGATTTATAATAAAATTCTATAATATTACAAGTGTTAGTATGCGCAAACTTATTCTGGTGGTCAAGCTAGATGAATCGAAAGTTATAAAAGGACAAAAGTTGGAAAGAGTAAGTATTATTCTCATGAATGGAGCATTGAGCAATGCAACAAACTCAAGGGATCTCAACTTTAGTGTGCAATCAGAAAACAACATATGGTGGCTAGCATGTTTTCAGGTAAAAAACGGCTATTATGCATGTGCAATTTCTTTTAGTAATTGTTTTGAATATATAAAAACTTGTGATTCCATATGTTGAACAGGTTATCAAGGAGGATCACGATGTTCTTTCCTGGATTTTTAGTAGAACAAATTATCCAGATATCATAAAGGATCATATGAATGGCATTTAGCTGGAGACTTGAAGTCATTGAAATGTATGTTCAATGTATCTCATGGAGCAAATTTGAAACATCCATGTCTATATTGTATGAAATCATCAAATGACATTTCAAGGAACACAAGATTTTCAAGAGATATTGAAGATCCCAACTGGAAACCAGTTTTACCAATTCTTTTACAAAATGTGCAAATTTGGTCTCCTGGACTCAATATGCGAAACTGATTTCGAA
The DNA here is from genome assembly GCA_029204225.1 of Diphasiastrum complanatum. Classification (NCBI taxonomy): domain Eukaryota; kingdom Viridiplantae; phylum Streptophyta; class Lycopodiopsida; order Lycopodiales; family Lycopodiaceae; genus Diphasiastrum; species Diphasiastrum complanatum. Next base: position 51,178,184 of record CM055097.1, read on the forward strand.
AAACGACACTCATATATATAGTCTAATCTAGAGCATCTGAACCGTACACATGTTTAGGTAAGTAAAAATGTCACACGTGGAAACGACGACCAAATCATTAGCATGACACATGTACAAATCGGATCCTGACACGTGTTCTTGCACGTGCATGCCAACTGTACGATCGTACGAGCCAGTCGTCTCGTTACACGTGTGTGGCCCAGATTAGGATATGTGTCCTCGCACGTGCATGCCAGTCGTATGATCGATGATACCGTTGATGTCCTTACACGTGGCAGGTCCATGTGATGACGCATGTGGCCACACGTGCGGGGATGTAAGTGTCACATTCACACGTGTGAGAATGATGGGACGTTTTGCAGGTATAAAAGGATATTTTGGGCTCATATTTCTGTTTCGGATTTCTTGGTTCTCTAGAGCTCCTCAGAATTTAGCGTTCACTTGCCAACCTCGCTATCCACATATCGCCACCACGCGCCCAGAGAGTTTGATACCAGTAAAGCTTCCCTCTCCGTGCGTCGTAGCAATACACCATCTCGCATATCGCCATCACGCGCCTCCCTTGTCTGATATGCTCTGTTCTCTTTGATTGGCGCGCCATGACGAGCGGTTGAAATGGCCCGTACCAAGCAGACAACATGTCTTACCACATTTGCCCCGCCTCCTCATCCTCATGTACAAAGGGCAGTGGTCACTGGTAGGAGAGTAGGTCGGCCTAGAAGACCATGGTTAAGGGATATCAGAAGACTAGAGAGGACAATGAATTTTCTGATTCCCCACATTCCGTTCTACAGGTCTGTGAAATTAGTGACAAGGTCACTCTCACATGATGTTCGCTGGAACATAATAGCCCTGGAAGCCCTCCATACTGCCTATGAGGACTTTCAAATTAAATTTTTTGAGGACTCTACGCTTTGCACAGTGCACGCCAAGAGAGTTACCCTCATGCCTCAGGACATGCATCTTGTCATGAGGTTGAGGAGTACATACGATCAGGTCTTTAAGAATGGCTTCACCTATAGGCCACCACCTACAGAGAGAGGGCCTGTTCCTCAATGAAGCAGGAGAAAGCAGACCAAGCCCACCAGGCCTACCAGGCAAAGGGTCGTAGTCAGCGAATCACCATCCCCCCCTCATATCTCTCGTCCTTTGGTTGGACCATCACACCAGTCTGCAATGCGTCCTTCTCCTCCCGCCACCCCTAACTATTCAAGTAGTTCCTCTTCCATTCCCTTCGTTCCCTCCCACAATAACGAGGATATGACCTCTACTGTAGATAAAATAATATCGGATCTAGATATAACTTTAATAGGTGATTTTTATAAGGATCTTTGTGTAAGATTTCATGTTGATCCGAAAGATTCATTTTTGGATTCAAAGAGGTATATAGTTTTTGATGAGTATGTTGCCAAAGAGATTGATAAGCTAGGAGGTCAATTTTCTTTTTGCCTAAGTTCAATTAATTATGTAAATCACATAAATAAAGACTTTTGTGATGCCTTGAAGGAGAAGACAACATATATATCAGATCCAGTTGTGGAGGCTGGTTTGATGTATTTTGTAAATAGATGTGAATGCGATGATACTAAGGACATTGGAGTTGTGCTGTCTTTTTTTGCACACAGCCTTCATAGTCCAACTAAGGCGGCAAAGTATCTTCTCCATACAAACTCGGAGACCAAAGTCTTTATTATTCCATACTGCCTAAAGTAGGTGATTACATAGAATATATTCAAGTCACATATTTTTAATAAATTTTGTAATGCATCTCTTGTTTGCAATAAGCATTGGAGTGTGCATATAATCTCCCTTAAAGAAGATTCAGATGGGATCATTAATCCCATCTGTTTAAAGATGAATTCCTTGAAGTCTACCCATGCCGAAATGGGAATGTTGCCATTTTTGCCAAGGCTGGATGGGGCCACTATAAATCACCACCGGAGATTGTTGATGCAGAAGTAACTATTTCTCATCTAGTATCTGATAGGTAATATGATTTGTTTTTTTCAGAGTGCACAACTAATTTATTATACGTTTTCTGATTGAAGTCAGCTCAGCAAGATGATGGTCATAGTTGTGGATGGTTCTCCATCCGCAATACACAGGACTTCTTAGAGTGGTACATCATGCAATCCGGGGTTCCAGATATATGAAAGGTAAATAGACTAGTGAATTTCCTAACTAAATTATTTTTGATTTGGTTTTTGATAAGTCAATTGACTCGGTTCTTTTGGATTTGTAGTATAAATGTTGAGCATTTACAATGAATGAGATGTATGAGTTTCATCAGTAGATGCTGGTGAGCTTATTATCTCATGCAACACCCAGTCCAGCTGCGGAAACGGGAGGCCAATCAAGTCCACAACTGACACTAGTGCAGGGTGGAGATAATCCATATTACTTTGAGCTGTAAATAATAGATTAAATAGAGATATACATTTTTGATGTAATGCCCTGTGAATAATTATGGGCATATAGAAAGATAGAGACAATGGAAAAAAAACATCTATTGTTACATATAGGACGCACATGTACATTCTCAGAAAATTAGAAATATATTGATAATTATGAGAGCTTTTACAAATCTTGTATCATGATTGCTCTATTATCTGAACAATTCCGTCCAAATCTTTGCATTTGATTTTCTCTTCATGTCTTTTACGTATTTGCACAAACATACATTAATCAAATTACAGTTAGTGATCTGAATATTGACAAAAAGGATAATGAATACAAATTAATATACAAATTCATAGACTTCACATACCAATTTTCCATCCAATATAAAGCTGAAATATTCAGAGATATCTTGCTGTAAAAGTGTCAGTTCCGTTCTAATGTAGAATAAGGTCCAGTCCTGCACAACCTCAATATTAGTAAGTAGCTCTCCATTTCCCATGATATCAATGCATATACGATCAGTGTGTCCAATGCCCTATTCGACACTGGGTCTTTTCTCATAATATGTTGAATTCAACTTTGGTACGGAAGTTAGGTGTGAATACTCAACCATCCCGATACCAGTACACAGTGGAAATGGCTGATGGAAAGGGTATAGAGATTTGGGATAAGAGGGTTGTGGGCATTCCACTAACTATACAAAGTTACACAGAAGAGTTGGATTTTGAAATAACACGGCTTGCGCAGTTTGATGTGGTGTTGGGCATTTGTTGGCACACGATGCAGAAGCCACACATAGCCTGGGATACTCATGTGTATGAGTTCCAGTTTGATGGTGTGATGCATTCCCTTAGTGGTGAGCGGAATGTGCCTCCTGGACCGCTTGTTTCAGCTACGCAATTGCGTAGGATCCACTGTGAGTACATGTGTGTTTGCTTTCTACTTGATATGTCTACTAATACTAGTCATAGTAAGATGCAGTGTGTGCAAACTAGTACTATTGCCTAGTGCTATGGAGTTTCTAACTCACATGCAATAGATGCTGGAGTTAGCAAAGGCAAATGTAAAAGCAATGATGGATCGGACAAAGACATATGCTGATCTGGATCGTACGCCAAGAGAGTTCGAGGAAGGAGATATGGTATTTCTCAGGATTCCAAAGGACTCGAAAATCCTAAAGACAGGAAAGTGTTATAAGTTGTCACCTAGATACTGCGGACCTTGGAAAATTGTTAAAAAGATTAATAGCATTGTTTATGAATTGGATTTGCCTGTTGGTAGTAAGGTTCATCCTGTTTTTCATGTTTCACGCTTAAAGAAGGTTTTACATGATGGTGATAACTTGTTGGCTGATGGCCTTGTATTGTTTCAGGAGCATGGGGAGGTGATGCATGGACCAGCGAGAGTATTGGACCGGAGGCATAGACGATTGTGGGATCGTTTGCTCTGTGAGTACTTGGTTGCATGGCATGGACGACCTCTCAATGATGCTACCTGGGAGACCGTGCATGGGTTGCATACACAGTATCCAAGGCTTTGCCATTGAGGACGATGTCATCTGAGGAGGGAAGGGATGTCACATGTACTTAGAATCCCTTGCCCAATGTATGGTAAATTGTAATTATTAAATTGTAAATGGCTAAGTCACCGGCCTGTGGAGACAATTGTAAATTGCAATGTAAATATCTATTATAGTGACTAAATCCGAGATGGCCAAGGGGGTACTGGGTCTCATAAGAGTCTGCTGGACTGACCTCCTAAAATGTAGGAAGGGTTGACTGGTCAACATGACACATGTCATATGCTCACTGGGACACTTGGTCCAGCGCATGAGTGACTTGTCATACGGTCAATGAACGAGTCAACAAGACATGTGTCATATGCTCATTGGGACACTTGGTCCAATGTATGATTGACATGTGTTAGACTGTCCACCTACTAGCTTGCCTATGTGTCAGGGTACTGCCAAGTGGCAAGTTTCAGTTGTGCATGGAGTTTGCCATGTGTCGACGTTAGGATGTGTCAGGGTTAAGGGGTGCTTGAGGGGATATAGTGTGAGCCTGGTCAGGCATTCCTGATTATGGTATTCCTATGCAGCTATGGTTGGGAGGAGACTTGTAGCAGAGCTCTCATGTTTGCTTGTTGATCTATGTACATTTGCTTGAGATTAATAAAGTGACGGATTTGCTGGGTAATTCTGTGTATTTACTTAGGGTTTGTGAGCTTGTGTGCAACAAGAATCCATCCTTATCATGCAAGATTTGATGGATATTGTGAATGGAGAGGAAGATGAGCCAATCCATCCACAAGAAGCAACTAAATACAAGAGAAGGTGCAAGCTTGCATTTCATTGTATTAAGATGAATGTTGCAAATGATTTGCTCAAAGAAGTAGGAGCATGTAACCCAGCCCAAGAGGCTTAGGAGACTCTTCAAAAGATCTATGAGTCCAAGAATACCTCAAGGTTACTTTCCCTCAAGAACCAAGTTCTTCAATGCTTCCAAGGAAGGAGTGAGAGTGGACATCAATTTGTTTTGAGAGTAAAAGATTTGAACAAAGAGCTTACTTATGCTGGTGAACCTATTAAAGAGAGTGAGCTTGTGCAAATAGTTTTGAATGGCTTATGTAGTGATTTTACTAACCTTGTCCAAAGCTATGCCATCATGGGAGACTTGCCTACAATTGAAGACCTTCAAAGTGTGTTGATGGCCGAGGAGAGTAGGAAGGCTCATATCAAATCAAGGATGGAGAGGCTCTCCATCAATGATGATGATGAAAAAGCCTTATTTTTCAAGAGCAAAGGCAAAGCAAAGAGCAAGGGAGGAGCATTAAAAAAGGAGCAAGCACAGGATGGAGATCAAGGAGGATCTACATCATCATCATCTCAAGTCAAGCCCAAGATGGACAAATCAAAGATCAAGTGCTAATATTGTGGCAAGATGGGACACTATGCCTTGGAATGCTTCAAGAGCAAGCAAGATCAAAGTCAAGCCAACATTGGACAAGAGGAGGAAGAGAGTTATCATGAGGACTCACTCATGATGTCAACTATTTCATCATTAAATGTCAAAGGTGAAGATCCTTGGTGGATAGATAGTGGGGCTAGCTCCCACATGTCGGGTAGAAGGGATTACTTTTCTCAACTCACACCTTATGTAGGACCTATAAAGTCCATTTTTACAGCAAATGATCATGAATGTAAAGTTGAAGGTGTGGGATCCATTCCCTTATGCTTAGGATCTTCCAAGAAGACTAAGATAGATGGTGTTCTCTTCATTCCTAGCATCACTAAGAGCTTACTTAGTGTAGGCCAATTGCTTGACAATGGTTTCTTTGTGGAGTTCTCTACTAATGTATGCAACATCAAGAAGAATGGGAAGATCATAGCAAGAGGAAGAAGGTTTGGGAGGTTGTTTAAGCTTGACACTTTTGTTGATCCTAACCAATTTGTGATAGTAGCCAAGGAGGACAAGATGACCACAAATGATTTGTGGCACAAGAGGCTTGGTCACATCAACACTAAGTATATGGAAGTCATGTGCAAGGAGGAGCTTGCTCTAGTCTTTCCAATATCCATGTAAAAGGAGGAAAAGGTTTGTGAAGCATGTGCTTTGGCTAAAGCACATAGGTTGCCTTTCTCTAACACTATCACTAAGACCACTCACCCTCTTAAGTTGATTCATTTTGATGTACATTTTGCTAGCACAAAGAGCAATGGTAGAGCCGCAATGTTTGTAATCTTGAATGATGAACCCTCTAAGAATCATATTGACAAAGACATGGTTGAGATCAAGGAGGAGCTTGATCAAGAGGAGGAGCAAAATCCGAGAGCTTCAACTATTCCAAGGAGAGCCACAAGAGCAAAGATGGAGCTATCAATGCTCATTTTTGTGGACAAGGAAAGGAAAGTTGGAAAGGGGAATAATTTTGTACTTCATTTGCTGAGTTTTTTAATGAAGTCCCTTTGAATTCTAAAGTATGGAATGAAAGGTGTTTGTCATATCTACTTACTCTTGAGTGTGCTAGAAGTAAGCATGACATTTTCATTCATAAGTTGAAAGAATTTGGCTTCATTTTCAAAGAGGCATATTGTGAACCTTCTATGAGAATAAGTGAATCATCCTTGAAGGACACTTATATCCATACAAGAGTATTTGGCCTCATTAGTTTCAAGTTCAACAAGTATGTAATGCAAATTGCTAGTGGTAAGCAATTGTGGACTAGTCAATTGTGGACTAGTAAATTTGGTGTAAATAATCTTGGTGATTGTTTTGTTGACTTGAAAGATCATATTAAGAAGGAGAACATTCAGTTTTGGAGACTTGAAAATAAAGTCCTTGAGAGTCTTGAAGAAGATCATGGTTTGGATCCATGTTTTCATCATCAACACCAAGAGGGAGTTTGCATGATGAAGAAAAAAGACATCAAGGAGGAACCCGAGAAGGAGCACTTGTCTCAAGGCAAAAGAGACCTGAATCTACATCAATATGAAGGTTTGGGTAAAGAGAAAGGAGTAGCAAGGAAGTTTATCCATATTTCCCTTTACTCATCTTATTTTGTATTTGACGTCATGTATTTGACAAAGTCCTTTGATGATGCTAGTATGAACATTGTTTTTCATCCTATATCTTATGATGATGAAATAGTGATCATTACTACTTTGATTGGAGTTCCAAAAATGTATTCAAAGGCCTCATCTTGTGATCCATTCACTCTTGAATTTCCAAGGAAAGAAGACCTTCATTGGAAGGATGCCAAGTTGGAGTTCATTGTTTTGGTGGATAAAATGAAGATGGTGATGTCTCAAGCTTTGATTGTATGTGCTTCATACAAAAGTTGGATCTTATGGAAAGCTGCTATTTTTCATGTTTATTTTGAGGAGGAGACTCACCCAAGGTGATCATTCAACAACCTACCAAAGACAAAGCTTGGATCTTGAAGACAACCTTTATTGAGCTCTCACTACATTTTAGAACTTGGAGCTCAAATCATATTCTTATCATAATGAGTGATCATAGTCACTCAACAAAGCAAGGACCTGGAAATTATATTGTTCTTATCCATGTATTAATTATTGATCTAGGATAGTCTCATCAAGCTAAATTGTGAGGAGTGTTAAAATTTCACAATTCTAGCTTGACCAATTTTGGTCATATTGCTTGTTAATTGTCTTATGGTCAGGTTGTGGCTTGTCACACGTGCCATATAGCATAGGATACTCTTTGTAATTCTCATTCCTAGCCTAGCATAGGAGTGACACCTTTGGAATGAGTCCAAAGTGTGGTTATATAAGCTAGAGAAATTCTAGGAGCTAAAAATAGCATGTTTTACATTGTTTTTGGATCTTGAGATCTTGACTCCATATTAGGGTGGATCCAATGACTTATCAGGTTAGATGTTAGAATTAGGTTATGATAAGTACGGAGATGCCCTAAAACGTTCAGATCCATGCTTGAAATGTATAAATGTATAATGGGATCTCCATCAAAGTATCAAGAAAAATCAAGTTTTTCCACTTCTATCATCATTGTCTTTTGGTGGCGAGTTCTAGCTATTGGATGTGAGTGTTCTTATGCATTAATTGCTTGTTTTGGAAGGTACTGAACATGTTTACAGGTCTGAGAAGCTTGTTGTACTTTACTTTGGTTCATTTGATCAAATCTATGTGCCTAATGTGGAGTTAAATGCCAAATTTGCTAGTTTTGGTAACTAGTCTTGATTCTAGCTCCGATAGTTTGGATCTAGACCTTTGATTTGTGCATGCTCCATAACTTTTAGGATTGATTGGGATTCATTTTGCTATAAAATTTTGTCAAGGAAAACTCAAAAATCACATCTAAGATTCATATGCCATCAAATACAGGTTACAAACAGTCTATTTAAGCTCATTAGAGAGCATTAGAAGCTTCTATTAGGTCCACCAAAGATCAGTAGGCCCAAATCCATCAAAAATGGATTTAGGAGGGCACCTACAAGGGGAACTTGGGTGGATTGCCTAAGCCTCCCACCACGATATTGGGTGCATGGGGTTTTTTAATCAAAGGTAATTCCACTATCTTTTAGATTGTATACATGTTCACAGATTTCAGGTATTGTATGAAGAGTTATTCATGCCCAAAATTCATTAAAAAAAATGCACTAATTTTTGAGATTCTAGGAGTCTTAATAGTGACATTTCCTACCAAACTTGTTCACAACCTTTAAATAGCTTCATTGCACCTCTAAAAATAAGCATGCAAAGCTTTGCGCAAAGATATTAAATCAAAAAAATTTGTTTTTTGATTAATTTTTTACTTTTTTGGCATGTTTTGATGGATCAAATCTACATGCAACTACTATCAGACCCTAACTACTGTAATTCATGATAGTGGTTTAGATAGATTGGCTTGCTTGTGCATGGATTTGGGTGGTGATTTCTTGAGGCCATTTTGATTGTTTTTCTTTGGAAAGATCTTAGGGACATTGGAGAAAAGGCACCTTGGAGGGCTCTTTGAAGGCATTAGTGGACATCAACGCAAAAGCTTGGAGGGCAGCCCTTCCTTATTGTAAAAGTGGTATCAGAACAACTTCCAAAGTGGGGATGGTAAATTTTAAACTTTTTTCTTTAGTAGCTAAATAAAAACTTCCATAAAAAATTGTTAAGATGATGTTGTTGAAATGACACCAATTTTTTGTTTTAGAAACTGGAGTATTTTATCAACAGGGGTTGGTTTTTTCTATTTTTTGAAGGCTTTCTGAATTTAGAAAAGGGTGGCCAACACATCTTTATTTTGATAGGTAGAAGTGTATGCAAGTTGAAAAGTAGGTTAAAATTACTAGTATTTAATGTAGATGAAGGTTGGAGTTTTCTTTTGATGTAGGGAAGTGAAAATAGAGGTTTGCCTATTTTGGTAGGCTGTCACAAATAAGTGGGCAACTTTTTGACCACTTCCATGAACTCTTCCCATGTGGTAGGTTTTGGTTGTAGGTCATGCCACCACGACGAAGCTTTCCCTCAGAAGAACGGAATAACACTCTCAATCTTTTTATCTTCAGGAATTCAATGTAGATTAAAATAACTAGTCCACTTGGTTAATTAGTCATCTACAACTTCGGGTTTTTTCTCTTTCTTCTCCCCGGAAAATGGTTCAGGCTGAAAGCCCAAATTTGGTGTGGATAGAGCTTTCACTTGATTCACAATACTTCCAGCTGTTGATCTCTTAAAGTGTTCCTATTTTTTTATTTCATTAAGCACTTGGCTTAATGATTGGCAAATTTGCTGATAGATAGGCATATGCACCTAACCATCGAGAGCTGCAGCTGCATTATCATCTGCCATATTGATTTTCTGAAATGCAAAATTAGCTTAATTAGTCGAGATCCAAATCATCAACTAACAAGTGAAATGTTTAGGACCTTCATAACTGGCCGATATTACTCAGCAAGGTCTTTCACTTATTAAGCAAATTCCGTTCAATCAATATCAGACTGATTTAAACAATTTCTTTTTTTAGGACTAAGTCTAAATAATTTACAAAAACTGGGATTTTTGAAATCTGTTCGAAATGGACTAATTGTGAAAATCGATTTAGAAGATCGATCTATCAAATTCACAAGCACTGTCACCTATCGAAAACATTTCGAAACATCCTGCATGTAACAAACTTGACATGCACTGAATTTTTCGAAAGAACAAAAAAATTTCTGTCAATAGCCTAGCCACTAGGAAATCTGCTTTTTGATTTAGAATTTTTAAAAATAGCTTTATGCAAGAAATCTACTGATTAGGCATGCAACATGCATCCTAGCATATGCATACAGGTCTATCCATGCATTTTCATCAACAAACAAGCATTGCACTGAATTACATACATGCATGCATTAGAACATTTCGTAAATTTTAGCTCAAAAATTGCCAAACTTTCGACAACCATAACTTTCTCTACAGGACACCATATTGGTCTCTGTAAAGCATATTACAGAGGGAGAATGGGTCTACAAGGCACGGCCGCATCACCCTGCCACCTAGGCTTCACACGTGCAAGCAATGAATGGCCAAAAAACAGGTAGGAGGGCGCACTTTTTCAAAGTGGTATCATAAAAAATCCATCTCCAGCCCAATAAACATCCAAACAAGCACTATACTAAGGTTAATTAGATAGGCGTAGAGGCTTCTATTAGGTCCAACAAGCAATCATAAGCTCAGATTATGCAAAAAATGCATTTTTGGCCTCCTTCAACAAGCGCAAAACTTCAGTATAATGGTGCCTAAGCCTCACAAAACGAAATTGGATGCATGATGGCTCAAAAAGAGGCAATCCATCATATCTTCAAGCCTATAATGAGAACCAATAGGTTCAGAGCCCCATTTGATATTTTTCATGCCCCAAAAACCCCAAAAATACACTAGTTTTTGAATTTTTAAGCCCTCTAATGGTGTCCAATCCTAACAAAACTTCATAAAAGCTTCAGGACAGCTTCATTACATCTCTAAAAACATGCATGCAAAATATTGGCTGTGAATGTTAAGAATTACCACAAAATTAGTCCAAAAATCATAAAAAAACCATGTTTTTTGACCAAATTTTGTGGGTCAAATCCACAAATAAGTGCAATCAGATCCAAATCCCTATAAATCTATTACATTAGGGCACTAAACATTCTGATTTCAGTCAAATATGGATTCTATAGCCCATTTCTAGTCCAAAAACCTAATTTTTGGTCCAAAATCACTATCTAATCATCATTTTGAGTATTCAACCAACATGCAATTATTAGATCCAATCATTAATGATTGTAAAATAGTAAGTACAATCTAGAAAACATAATACATCAGTAGCTATGATCAATTCCAAGCAAATAACTTGTATTCTAGGTGAAACATTCACTAAAACCATCAAAAATCCTTTGATTTCCATAAAAATCTATGGAGAAAATCCATAATTATGATCTTTAGGCTGAAAGTAGACCAAGGATTCAAGAAGCCACCTACTTGGATGTAATTCCACCACCTGAAAGCAAAAGCAAAGAGATCCACCAAAAAAACTGCAAAATTTAAGATCCTCAAGCCCCACCTCCTGGTTGATGTAATCCAAGCTCTGATACCACTAAAACGATTGCCAAGTGAAGATCTTCAAGAATCCTGTCACATGCAAACCAAAAGGACACCTATGGAGCATAAACCACCCAACCAACATGAAGAGGCTAGTCAATACCCTAACCACTTCACCCCCAAGCCACAATGAATGAATACTAGAGAAGAGAGAAAACCTAGCTCAAGAATATGAAATTATAATAGGGAGATGGGCAAGTTTCAATGGTATGTATTCTCTCCAAGAGAAGAGAATATTTTCCTTAGGATCCCCATGCAACCTATATTAAGCTATTGATCTCCTATTCTTGTATCATAGTAGTCATACACCATGCAAGTGCTCCTATGTCCAATGCAAGTGCCCCTATGTCCAATTATAGGTTTGGGCCCTCATATGATTATTAATTACTTGTATCGACCACGCCCAGAATGACGTAGCATAACTAATAATCACATACAACTGGAGTGACTGGCTATCCATGTCAGGAATTATTCTGATTCTCTTATATAGGACATGGACATAGCACATACGGGACATAAGATTTCCGAACGAGTAGAAATAGAGGCTGATCGTATCTTGAGGGTTATTGACTGGCCAATTCCTGCTTCAATTCGAGAAATCAAGTCTAACTTGGGTTTTGTGGGATTTTTTCATCAGCATATACCCCAGTTTGCTAGGATGACATTTCCCTTCACTCAAGCTTTGAAAGGCTTTCAAAAACTTAGTCGGAGAGCTAAGAGTCCACTAGTGGTATGGACAGAGGATATGAACAATAGTTTTGAGTTACTTAAGAAAAGTGTGACAACAACACCAATCTTGATCATTGGTGATTCTAGAAAACCATTTGTGGTCATGACCGATGCTAGTGATTATGGGATTGGAGCTGTCTTGATGCAGGATGGACATCATGTCAAGATTTTGAAAACAAAAACTCAATTATTCAACTCAATCTAGGCATTGTTCCTATGAAAAGGAGCTTTATGCTATTATTCATGCTTTGAAGATTTGGCGACATTATTTATATGGAGCCAAATTTGATGTTTTGGCTGATCACCAAACTCTCCGTTATTTCTGTGATGCTACAGATTTAAAAGAGAGATAAGCAAGATGGAAAGCTAATGCAAGTATTTGATTTTTCAATACGATATTATAAAGGAAGTCAAAACACTCTAGCGGATGCTTTGAGTTGTTTATCGGTTATTAATTAGTTTAGCCTTATTGATATACGATTGGGATTATTTCAGTTGTCTAATCCATTTTTTGGAAAGTATTGGCAACAAGTACTTTTTGGGGTCGATTCGGGTATGCAAGACTCCTCGAATCAGGGAAAGACTGAAATGGATTTTGCTATATGAAATGGGATCTTGTTTCATAAGGGCAAGGTATATGTACCAGAGAATGACGTAGTTAGGGCCCAAGTCCTGCGTGAGTATCATAATAGTCCATGCATAGGACATACGGGTATACAAAGAACTCTCGACTTAGTTAGGCGACACTTTTGGTGGCCTAAGATGAAAAGTCAAGTAGAGGCTTATGTACTTAGATGTACGAAGTGTCATTTCAATAAAGTAAAAAGGCTAAAAGCTAGTGGCATATGACATCCATTGGATATTCATGCTAGAAAGTGGAAAAGTATTTCTATGGATTTTGTGATGAGGCTAGTTCCACGCACAGGGAAGGGCTATGCTTCAGCTTGGGTCATTGTTGACAGACTTACGAAGTTTGCTCAATTTATCCCAACTAAAACCACGGTTAAAGCTTCAAAACTAAGTCACTTTCTGTTGAGAAGTTTTTTCGGCCGTACAGGCTGCCTTGTGATATTGTCAATGATCATGACCCTAAATTCATTGGGAATTTTTGGCAAACAATGTTTGAAAAGTTGAAAACAACTTTGAGTATGAAATCCATAGATCATCCTGAATTAGATGGTCAAACAGAAAGGACCAATCAGACGATGGAGGACATGCTTGAAGCATATGTGGGCCATCGACAATCTAATTGGGAAAATTACCTTCCACTGGTGGAATTTGCATATAATAGTACAAAACATTCAGCGACTAGATTCAGCCCTTTCATGCTTATGTTTGGTTATCAACCTCGACCACCGATTAGTGTTGGTATGAAGAAACTAAAGGTGCAAGCTCCAACTGATTTTCTCGCTGATATGCAAGAAATATTACAATTTGCTAAAGACATCATAAGAAGTGTCCATGACAGGGCGAGGCACTATGTTGATCTGTCTTAGAAGCACAGGGAATTCAAGATCAATGACATGGTGTTTTTGAGGGTCCCTACTCATCTAGGGGCTTGAAAACTGGTAAGTGTGTAAAGTTGGTGCCTAGGTATTGCATTCCTTTTAAGGTTATCCAAGTGATTAACAAGGTCGCATAAAAGCTAGACCTTCAAACTAACGTTGGAATTCATCTTGCTTTTCACGTTAGTAAGTTAAAACCCTTGTTAGGAGTTGAGCAAACCCTGGTCCTATGGAAGATCTAGTAGAGCTTCATGATGAGTCCGCGAGTGGACCACCTAAACCCGAGACGATTATTACTAGTTGGCAAAGAACTTTAAGAAATAGAGTGCTTCGGGAATTTTTAATCAGGTGAAAGGGCAAGTCAAAAGAGTAAGCTACCTGGGAAAAAGAGGCTGATCTCTAGAAGAATTTTCCAAAATTTTCCTTATTAGGAAAATTTTAAGATTAGGGAGAAAGAATGTTACATACCTATGTAACTAGAAATTCTTCAGTGACTCCTATGTACCTATTAAGTAACTGGGGGGCTAAATGGCGTATCACCCTTGGATAAGGGTAGGTGCATTTGGATTAAGGTACTTGAGTTAGCGTTGGATAAGGACATGGAAGTGTCTATGCCTTGGATGGAGGTATGGAACCTTGCGAGGTGTTAGAAGGACATTACCATGGGTATTGGTCATTTTTCTAAACCTTGGGCCATGTTCACATAATTGGCCTTGGGCCAAAGTTTGCCATCACATATGGGTCATTTTTACCTAGTAGGAGGGCGCACCTACTATGGACCCTAGATGTCCCCATAATACCCAAGAAGAGGTTATTCATGAAACATTAGTTATGGAAGGAGTCTTTTGACCTTCCACTAGCTTATGAGACTCTTGATCTTTCGTTTGGCAACCCACTTCTCATTTCCAATCTATAAGAGAGGGAGAGGGCGCCCATAGGAAGGGAGATTTCTTGTGGTGTGCTTGCTACTATTCATGATTAGTGTGGAAGCTAGAGTGTAAAGAGCAGTTTTTGTTGCTAGCTTACTCTTGAGAGGATCTCCATCTTTGGTATGAGACTTAGATGAGGGTAGGATCTTGAGTATGATTGTGCTTGTGATGGTGGTTATGTGAATGATAGTGGTGTAACAAGGAAGTGCCAGATTGGCTTGCTTGTGCATGGATCTAGCTATTGTTGGGTGGTGATTTCTTGAGGCCATTTGCATTTTTTTTTTAAAAAAAATCTTAGGGACATTGGAGGAAAGGCACCTTGGAGGGCTCTTTGGAGGCATTGTTAGACATCAACCCAAAAGCTTGGAGGGCAGCCCTTCCTTACTGTAAAATATCTCTATTACTATCATTACATTGAATATACAAGATTTAACATAATTGGCTACTATCCACAATGGTAGAAGTAAATTCTAGACTTGTTGTCAAAACATGTTCATTAGCAAGTTGCAAATCGTCTCATGAGTAGTTAAAACCAAAACCTTGAATCTGAAAAACCATATTCACTCATTCACTTCACTTCCAACAAGTCGCTCGTGTGTTGCGGCCTCCGTGTGTTGCGGCCTCTTCTCATAGTTGTCCACCTCTCAACAGATACCATATATCAAACATGGGAAATAAACTCTACAATGTAGATTGATAATGCTTGGCGAGGTAGGGCTTTGGGGCAGGCTAGGAAATTATAGCTCAGTAGACCATGCCTCATCAAACAACCTTGTCTACTCTAGTGTCGTTATGTACATTTCGCATATGTACTAGTATAATGGGCAATCCTCACAAAATGATTAAATACATTAATTATGACATGCACATGTTTACTCGCCATTTTGTGGACCATATTTACCACCAAGAGCTACTTATTGCATGGAATGGGATTGAAATGGGCCATGATTCCATAATACATAGTAACCAAGCACTTTTTGTGTTTGTAATTTATGAATAAAAAAATTACACCCGCAATGGAGACCTTGGCCATAATGCCTTGTAAATACTATGGTTTTGACATGTGTCGTGGCTAGGTGTCATGGCTCCATGTTTAGTTGTTTAACTTGTCATCAACGTGAGGAAAAAGTATGCATTGGAAGCAATTTTTACGTATGGTGGAAGGCCTCGTTTGAGGCCTTCTTTGCAGGGAGGGCAAGGGCCGGAGCCCGAGGGCAGGGCCTCAACTTGCAAGGAAGGCCTGAGGCCCAAGGGCCAAGGTCAAAAGGTAAAGAGAGAATGCACATTTTAGAGAGAGAATAAACATTCCTAAAAAAGAATGCACATTCAAACAGTGGTAAATTTAAAAGGAGAGAGAAAGGAGGATGCATAATCCTCTTATGAAAGTGCTTCCAAAATACACACAAAACCTAAGCACCTCTAGGGAAAGCTTTCATAAAGTTTGATAGAGATCTTAGGGTCCTCCATGAAATAAGTAGATTTAGCAGGAGTTCAGCACATGGATGGAGCACCACATGCAGTTGCCACCCATGCAGGCAAGTGAGGACCTCCAACCACACTTTAAACTTTGTAAATAAAAAGTGGCTGATTAAACGCGCAAGAGCGCCCGAGGACCGACGGCGCCTGAGATTCATTGAGAGAGAGAGAGAGAGAGAGAGAGAGAGAGAGAGAGTGACTGTGCATACAGTCAATGACCATCAGCATCACCAGTGAAGTGAACTGTGTGTGAGAGAGAGAGAATCACGGATGCGCACAGCTCCCGAGGGTGGTGAATCCAGACACAGATTGCCTCGATCAATCTTGTCGTGACAGCGAGAACAGTTGGCTGAGATGACGCATCAGTAGTCGAGCAATTTGTGTGTATCCTACAATCAGCGCGAAAGCAACCTCTCTTATGTGTGCGAACTGGGGAGAGATTTTGTTCAGTACTACTTGGAGGAAGTAGCAAATGTGCTGCTGAGCTTTGTACAGGAACTAGAAGGGGAATCGAGATTGATGCTAGAGAATGAGAGAGGATAGCGTTTGGTTTGTGGATAACAATGGAAGTGAATTAGGAAGTCTACGTCTTGAAATCTAAGGACTCCGATGACACCTGAAAATATGCTACGGCGCTGCTTCAAGATAGTGTTACGCCATTAAAGAGGAAGGGAAGAACGAGAGAAAGAGCTCCAGAGTAGACATGAAAATATGCTAATTAGGCATGCGTAGAGTTACAACATTAAAAAGTAGGAAAGAAACTAAAGTTCGCATTGTTGTTTGATTGGCACAACGAATAAAAGCAAGCATGATATTGATGATAGCTCTATTCGCTGTATTACTCGTACTGGTGTTTCCACAAATAATATTGCAATGGAAGACACGTAGACTGCTGTCCGGTAATGGCAAACGAGTTCCAATGGGAAACTGGTGGCTACCATGGATCGGTTCAAACTTGGATTTCTTCTTCAATAGTCCCGACCAATTTTACAAGAAGAATTTTACCAGGTTTCTCCTGTTTCTGTGAATCTAGTGTCATCTATATGCACCATATCTTTATTCTATCTTAAATAATACTTTGTTTTGTACAGATATGGAACCATCTATTCAACACACATATTGGGCAGCCCCACTATCATGACATCGACTCCAGAAGAGGCCAAGTTTGTCCTGGCATCAAGGCATAAATCCTTTCAAGCATGCTACCCTCCCTCCATCAAACGCGTGCTGAATCATCCTTCTTGGGAGGGAGATTTCCATTTACGAATAAGAAAAATAGTTCAAACGCCAATGCTTCCTGAAAGTTTACGACTGAATATGGCCAAGTTCGATAGCCTAGTTCGTTGGGTCTTGGCATCCTGGGACAAAAGGCCTTACATCATCACGCATGACGAAACAAGGAAGGTAAGATATATTGACACTTCCTAGATGTCGTAAAACTATAATGCAAAGGGTGCGTATCATGAATGTGAAGCACAAAAATGTGATCAAAGATTAAAATAGTCTGCTTTGGTGAATACAGCCATATTCCTTTCACTAATATGGGCAACTCTATATCCGGTCCGTTTGAGGAACACAACATTATTCAGAAACATTTGGCCTCACAAAACTTCAGTAATGTGTATATACTTTAATACTCGTATATTTTCTACGTGAGAACAGAGAAGTGTAGTCGTTAATTTGAAGTTCAAACTGTTTTTGGATAGGACATGCATTACCTTATAATGTTCTGACTAGTTTCATGCCTCTCATTCTTTATCAGCTTGCCTTTCACATAGCCTTGTATATAAGCTGCACACTCCCTCCGAGCCACGATTCTGCCAAAATGCTTGAAGATTATGCGCATGTTTCTAATGGAGCTGTGTCGTTGCCCTTTGATATTCCAGGAACCAGATTTCACGTGGCTCTTAAGGTAGTATCTCTCATCTCGCGCTTGAATTGATCTTATGATATGTTATTCCACTCTAATTGTATATCCAAAGCGTATAGTTCTCTTGTTTGTTTCTTGTAGGATTTGCAGGTCAATTATGGACTGTTTTTATGATAAATTGTCCATTATTTTCAGAGAAGCAGAGAGATTTTGGCGACTTTGAACAACATTATCTTAAGGAGAAGAATGGAGAAGGTGGCATATGATGATATTCTCAATTCACTTATGGAGTCTAAGGACGAGAGTGGGAATTATCTTTCCAATAATGAGATCAGAGACATCCTAATGACGTTCCTCTTCGCTGGGCACGAGACAACGGCAGTATTTCTTGTCTGGATTGTCAAATACTTAACAGAAAACCCAGACATTCTTGAGCAAGTCAAAGTAGGTTCTGCTTTTATCTAGTTAACTACAAAAGTAGCAGTAAACCGAACAATAAACATAAATTAGTCGTTGCCAAAGGTTATCTGGCGTTCTGCATGCTTGAAGGAACCAATGTTTGAGAATACTTAGTCCGAGAGAGAGAGTTGCTGATGATAGGATTTTTGAAACAACTATTTCGTTTCGTGTTTTGCAGATCGAACAAGGTATGGTGAAAATGTCAAAAGAGGAAAATGAGCCATTGTCATGGTCTGATCTCAAAAATATGCCACTAACTTCACGGGTATCTTTCTGATCTTCAGCTATCACGTATTTTCGTCAGAATACTTTTGTTCGTGCAAATGCTATTCTGGAATTTGATGATGAAAGGAATATATCTCATGCAAAAACGCTGCAGGTTGTGCAAGAGACATTACGGTTGTCCAACGTTGCACCATTCTCTCCACGTGAAGTATTGGAAGATGTTGAGTACAAAGGTGAGCATTCTCGTAATTAACGAGGGTGGCTAGCTTCAAGTAGCTCTAGAGGAACATAAAATATCTCATCAGAAATAATGTCAGATTAGGAAAAGAGTGCAAGTAAACGGTAGAGCAGTGAGCACATGGTCAACTCCTTAACTCAAGTATGCAACATGTTCTCTTAGATCTCTAGACTGTAGTAGCATTATGTATCGATGAAGTATGCGTTCAATCCCACTTCCCACTAGTCAAGCTACTAAAGTTCAAAAAGTGTGGGCCATCCTTGATTTTCTATTAGTAATTTGTAAGGTTACTTGTTACTTACTCTATAGGGTGAAAAGTCAAAAGTCGGAGAACTTTAATTTTGGAGTATCTAGTGTTAGTAAGTCAAAAGGAAAAAATTGATAACTTTGAAATTTTCTAGGACCTAGTTCGCTCATAGTTATTCTCACAACCCTTAAAATCTGCACCTATAAATATTCAAAGTTTGTAAAGTCATTTTTACCAATTATGGGTTGTATCATAATGTTTTTACCACTGCTTTGAACGTTGTAGATCTTCTTGCAAGATTTTTGATTGGCTGAAAATCTAAGAGCATTAAACCAAGAGTCTAGACTCTACACTTGGATAGTACACTTGAATATCAAATTAGCCACCAATTTGGTAAAAATTTCAGAGCAGATTTATCAAAAACAAGACGTGGAAACTACACTTGAATATAGAACTTATAAGTAAAACTAATGCAATAAAAACTATATATTTATTGATGAAATGCACAATTTTCATTGGAGTCATTCTCGTGATGGTCGGTTGGATTGTGCTATCGCTAGCCGCAGCCCACAATCAAATCCTAACATCGTTGCAGGGAGAGAGAGAGAGAGAGAGAGAGAGAGAGAGAGAGACACACACACACAAACACACAAAGACCTTATAAACACGTGTTTTCATACAGGCGTCTATTTTCCCAAGGGATGGAAGGTCCAGGTTTACTACCGCCATTTTCACCTCAGCCAGGAGTACTATAAGGATCCTTACAAGTTTGATCCCTCAAGGTTCGAGGTAATGCTCTCGATGTTGGTAACTTTCCATGCTCATTAGACTAAATGTACAAACGAGATCCTTCAGATGCTGCATAAGATCATTGCGCCAAAATCTATAACAAATGACTAACATTATGATAACACCCATAAACTTTTGTTCTGGGATCCCATGCAGGTTCCTCCAAAGCCATCAACTTACACCCCATTTGGCAACGGCATTAGACTTTGTCCTGGAAGCGAGATCGTGAAGGTAGAGGCACTGTTATTCGTCCACATTCTCGTTACAACATATAGGTAAGCAAATTCTTCATCTCTTTGCGGCTATTGATTTGTGATCATACTTAAAATTGGATCACTAAGAGTACAACTTCATAGCTTCTATAAAAGCTTCTTAGAAATTCAAGAATAACTAGCTCAAAGTTATCTTCAACTAACAGGTAAACATGTAGACTGATATGGGTTGAATTTGCAGCTGGAAGATCGTCGGGCCTGATAGGGGAACCCAATACTGGCCCACTCCTCGGCCAAAAGGTGGCCTTCAACTAGAAGTCTCAAGAATCATCAAATAAAGACTCTCCACATAACGATTTTTCAATACTGGCGCAGCTGACACGATTGATATGTATGTGCATAAGTGCCAAACTATGCTGCTGTTACAAATATCACATGATCCCAACTCTACATTTGCCCGAAACCGTAATTTTAGTATTTATAACATGGTTCACTTGTGGCCTAATGCTTTCAAATTTTTTGATTGGATTGCCTCGCTATAATTTGGCAAATTATTTAATGCTTTACAGGCAGCTATAGAAGGCTGGCCTCTAGAATAAGAGCATTTGAATGAAAATAATAGGGAGAGTGGATATTATCACCACTAAGATTGATGGACATTATTGTAATATTGAGATTGCTAAGAGATATTTTTTATTGCCTTGCTCTAGATAAATAAACACCAAATTCTCTAAAATTGATTGTATTTCTACAACTAATAGATGTGATTTTGAAAAAGTTCATTGAAAAATTTGAGGCGTTTCGTAGTTTCTATGTGTGATTTTTTCCATTTCTCCACTGTGTGCAATACCATACTTGCGATTTTTCCACTTTCAAGGGTGTAGGCCTTTCACAAACAATTGGTTGGTGATAAGAATAGTATCACTTCTAGACAAAACCTACAACAATAATTAGATATAAAAGAAAGAGTATTGGCCAAAATTGGGTACCCTCATTGCAACAAGAGCTTTATGAATTTTTACCAAAAAATAGTATAAGTACATGCTCTTAGCCATTTCTGAGAATGACTTTGGCTCTTTCACTATGAACATTATACACATTGGAACGAAAGATTTCTGGTCTCAAATCTCAAGTTTGACAAAAGACACTTCAAGAAATTAGAGGCTTTCCAACACTATTTTGGAGCGTTTTAAAAAAGATAGCAAAAAAAATGGGTGTTGGGTGGTCAATGGCTCGAGGCATTTGAGTGTTTGACTGATCATAGTATATACCTCAAAAATAGTTTTGGTATAATTCTTACAATTAGCATCTTTTTTCAATGAATATTCCAAGGCATATACCATCATTGATGAACAAATGCAACCCTCGGTATAAGTCTTGAAATAGTACAAAATTGGTCTTGATTAGAGTTTCATAATTATATGGTTATGAACACATGGAATTTGATTCTATATCAACAATAGGCCATATATACAAGTGAAAACCAAAATCTAATAATATACTACATAACAAAAATGTAATCATCACAAATAACATAGGTTTGTGTCATGCCAATTAACAAAATAAGTAGAGCAATTCATATAATTAGTATTAGAGTTAGTTGTAGTACATCAATAGTTTGTTTAATTTATTCATTATTGTGAAAATGTCAAAATCATGCTTGATCTAGGCCAAAATCATGTACATATTATGTTTACACATGTGTGAAGCCTGTTCCCACATGTGAATTAAATGCATTTATCATTTAGATGAGTCATATAGGTTGTATATACCATTTCATTTGAGATCTAGTGGCTAAAATGGCCAATCTAGTTTTCTAGCTATATGCCACTTGGCATCATTTTATTGGTAGGAAAAGCTATTTCACATGGATAGGAGTGATCTCACACGTGCCAAGGATAGCTCACATGTGTCAAAACATCAGTAGTAGATGAGATCCAACTTGTAGTAGATATTTGTGCAAGTCCCTATAAATTAGAAAAATTGCCTAAAATCAAGGGAGGTGGCTATAAGTTAGGAAACTTGGTCCATGTGCCATATTGATGATTATTGGTGGATCCTTTGATGAGTAGGCACTCTCACACGTGCCAAATCAGCTGAGTAAGCATCAGCTCTTGTGTATATATAGTGGCTCATTTGGCCATAATTGACATGGAAGCTAAATCTTGGTTTTGGAGCAATTCTAGTGTGTTCTCTCTATTTGTCTTGTGTTTTTATGCATTGATTGGGTTCTAAACTTAGTATACTTTATTCTCAGCCTACTGTCCGTACTCTGACATGTTTTCACACGTGTGAAACCAGCAAGTACAAGTTTTGATCAATAATGATTGTTCTTGTTAGATTTATTCATCTAGATTTGATCTAAATGCCATCTAATCTTGTGTAGATTGATAGGTTGATCTAATCTAACATCCAATCACACTTGTGGATCTGATTCAGATCTATTCTTGGTCCATTATGTTGTACTTTGACATGGTATCAGAGCCAAGTACAAGTGCATTTAAGACATTGATCTAAAACTATTCCCAAATTGGCAGGTTTTTGAAAACAAGCTAATATTGAGGTAGCGAGTTGGAATGGATAGCTAGAACCAAGATATTTGTACCAAATCTTGTTGTGGGCTGCAGGTGTACCTTCCACACGTGTGGGGCTGTACAGAACCTGTTTTGAACAGTAATTTTTATTTTGATGCAATTTGAGCTTCATACACCCAATTTGAGTCAATTTAGTGCATTTTTCAAGCTTTTACTTGCATTGTTTCTATTCCATTGATTTGTTCTTGGTTTAGATCAATCATATAGGTGGATTAAAGCTTGTTTATAGTACATTGAAGTTGATTCTCTATTTTTTTTTAGTGTACCTTGAAGTTGAGAGGGATTGAGTGCTATAAACCAAAGATTAAGGAGTGAATTTGCAAAGTTGAGATTGTAATCTATAGATCCATCATTCTAGATTTGTTCTAAAGTGGTAGGGTCGGGTCTACAAGCTTATTGATTGCTAGAAGACACTATAGGTTCAGATCTCTAAGCATCTAAGTTTCAAGTGCATTTACACTAATAATGGCATCAATGGGTGGCTTCTTACTTGAAGCTAGTGAAAGGCTTTCATCAACAAATGATGCCATTTGGAAAGTTCGAATGGAATCATTATTTGTACTTCATGATTTGTATGACATTGTTCTTGGTGTGGAAGAAGAACCTCAAGTATCTCAAGAATTAGTAAAGTACAAGAAGAGATTTAGGTTGTCATTACATTGCTTGAAAATGAATGTAAGTAATGACTTGTTGAAAGAGATCTCATCTTGTAGCACATCCAAAGAGCATGGGATTCACTGAAATCTATTTATGAATCCAAAAATACTTCAAGAATACTCATGCTAAGAAATCAAATACTTCAAAGCATGAAAGGAAGTAATGAAAGTGCCCAAGATTATGTTCTTCGGATCAAATCCTTGAATATTGAGTTATCTTCCATTAGTGACAAGATTCAAGACAATGAGCTAGTTCAAATCATCTTGAATGGATTAGGAAATGAAAATTATAATCTAGCTCAAACATTTGCTATTCAAGATCAACTTCCTACTGTTGAAAAACTTCATAGTGTGCTAGTTTCTGAGGATAGTAGGATGCTTCATATCAAGAATAGGATTGGTTCTCTTTCTTTGATTGATGGTGATGAGAAAGCTAACTTTTATTTGAAAGGCAAGAAGAAGAAGGTTCCATCCAAGAAGACCCAAGATGTGGAGGTCGAGAGCAAGGATGGAGCTTCAAGTTCAAAAGGCAAGAGTAAGAAGGACAAGAAGAAGCTTAAGTGTTTTTTCTGTGGTAAGAAAGGACACTTTGCATCTGAGTGTTACAAGAAGAAGAATGCCCAAGAGAAGGACAACCATGGCAACCTTGTGCTTGAGGAGGAGGATCAATGCAACTTATCTTT
The DNA here is from genome assembly GCA_029204225.1 of Diphasiastrum complanatum. Lineage (NCBI taxonomy): Eukaryota > Viridiplantae > Streptophyta > Lycopodiopsida > Lycopodiales > Lycopodiaceae > Diphasiastrum > Diphasiastrum complanatum. The sequence continues at coordinate 51,202,287 of CM055097.1, forward strand.
GATGGCTTCCTTAACACAAACATCTAATCACAACACACGGTGGATTGATAGTGGGGCTAGTTCCCACATGACTCACCAAAAGGACTACTTTTCTACCTTACTTTCTTACAATAACTCTAAGAAGTTTACCTTTACTGCAAGTGATCAAGAATGTGAGATTGTAGGAATTGGATCCATTCCATTATGTCTTGGATCATCTAAGAAAGTAGATCTAGACAATGTTCTTTATGTACCTTCTATCACAAAGAACTTGTTAAGTGTTGGTCAACTTATGGATAGTGGATTAGATGTTCATTTCAAGCATGGAGCATGTTCCATCCTGAAGAATGATAAATGTATTACTAATGGCTTTAAGCAAGGAAGGTTATTTAAGTTGGATGCTAATGTGATGGTTGTAAGTGTTAACATGGCAAGGGAGGAGCTCTCTCAAGTGGAGCTATGGCACAAGAGGTTAGGCCATCCTAACTACAAAGCTATGGACACCATGGTGAACAAAGAGCTAGCAATTGGACTTCCCAAAGCCATATCCAAGTGTGGCAAGCTCTATGAAGCTTGTGGACTCTCCAAGTCTCATAAGCAACCTTTCAAGAGATCTTTGACAAGATCTAACTCTCCTCTTGATCTTATTCACTCGGATGTTCACTCTTTTTCACATGAATCTAATGGTGGAGCTCTTATGTATGTCACTTTTATTGATGATAAATCAAGAAACTCTTGGATTTACCTCTTGTCTAAGAAAAGTGAAGTGTTTGAAACCTTTGTGAAGTTCAAAACTCTTGTAGAAAAGCAACTTAATGCTAGCTTGAAAGTATTAAGATGTGATAATGGAGGGGAGTACATCTCCAATAGTATGAAAGAGTTTTGTCAAACTAATGGCATTAGAAGAGAGTTTACTTGCACATACACCCCACAACAAAATGGGATGGCCGAGAGGAAAAATAGAACACTATGTGAGTGTGCTAAAGCATTGAGATTAGATGCATCACTTCCTATTTCATTTTGGGGAGAACTATTTTATGTGCAAACTTTCTATGTAATAGAATGACTAATAGTGCCATTGGAGGTCTCACACCTTATGAAGCATTGTATGGCAAAAAGCCAAATCTTAGTGATTTGAAATTTTTTGGATGTACTTATTATGTACACATTCCTTTAGAAGTAAGGAAAAAGAAAGATGCTACTTTATTTAAAGGCATCTTTGTTGGTTATAGTGAAAATAGTAAAGCATATAGGATATTTGATCCTATTACCAAGAAAGTTGTTGTAAGTAGAGATGTACTTTTTGATGAATCTCTCAATGGCAAAGAGAAGGTACTTTCCAACAACTCTCATCTTATCAATGATCATGCTATGGCCGAGGATGAGCTTCAAGGAGTTGAAGACCAAGAGGATCTTGCTCAACATCCAAAGGAGCCAAGAAGGTCAACAAGAGTGAGGGCCGAGCCATCAAGGCTCACTTATAGTGACAAAGGAAAACAAAGGGAAGATTCTCAACTACACACCTCTTATTATTTCTTGACTACTATGCTTGAAGAACCAACATGTTTTGAAGAAGCAATTAAGTCTCAAAGTTGGAAGGATGATATGCAAGTAGAGTTTGATGCTTTGTTGGAAAATCAAACTTGGGATCTTGTTAATCTGCCTTATGTAAAGAAGCCTCTTACTTGTAAATGGATATATAAATTGAAGTATAATAAAGATGGTTTCATTCATAAGTATAAAGCAAGACTTGTAGCAAAAGGTTTTTTACAAGTCAAAGGCATAGATTATGATGAAACCTTTGCTCCTGTTGCAAAGCCTGTAGCCATTAGATTGATCATATTCCTTGCTACTTCTTTCAAGTGGGAGCTCTTTCAACTTGATGTGACAAATGCTTTCTTGAATGGATTCTTGGAGGAGGAAATTTACATGTGCCAACCTGAGGGCTTCAACAAAGATGAGAAGAAGACAAAGTGTGTTTTTTGAAGAAGAGTCTTTATGGACTCAAGCAAGCACCTAGAGCTTGGTACTCTAGGTTGCATTCTTATCTTATTTCCATTGGATATGTTGTAAGTTCTTATGAACCATCATTGTACTACAAATGTAATTATGGAAAGATCATCATTTTGGTTTTATATGTTGATGATATAATTCATAGGAAATGATCATGATGGCATTAAAGATGTAAAAATTTCCTTGTCTAGTGAGTTTAAAATGGTAGATCTAGGACCTCAAAAGGTCATACTTGGAATAGAAGTTACTAGATGCAATGATTATACTTTCATATGTCAATCTAAGTATGCTAGATCCATCTTAGAAAAGTTTGGCATAAAAGATTGTAAAGGAGTTGAAACTCCCATGGAACTAAATGTAAAAGTTTCTAAGGAAAGCGATGAAGCATCCTTGGAGGAAATCACTACCTATAGAAAACTTATTGGTTCCTTGATCTATTTGACCATCACTAGACCAGATCTTAGCTTTTGTGTTGGCAAATTGAGTCAATACATGCAAAGTCCACTAATATGTCATTGGAAGAGTGCCAAAAGAGTGTTAAGGTACATCTTGGCTACTAGAAACTTTGGCATAGTATATCAAGGGACTAATATTTGTTTAAGAGCATACTCAGACTCAGGTTTTGCAGGGGACAAAGTGGATAGAAGATCCACAAGTGCTTTGCTACATTCCTATGTGGAGGAGTCATATCTTGGCTTTCCAAAAAGCAAGATACTATCTCACTTTCATCAACCGAATCCGAGTATAAAGCTATGACAACAACAACAAAGAAGATCCTATGGTCAAGAAGACTATTGGAGGAGCTTCAAGTGATCAAGGCTGAGGATATTCCATGCATTTATTGTGACAATCAAGCAGCCCAACAACTTGCCAACAATCCAATCTTCCATGCTCGAACCAATCACATTGAGATTTCACATCACTTTGTGAGAGAGAAGGTACAAGCAAAGGAGATCAAGCTCATCCATGTTTCATCTTCAGATTGTGTTGCTGATATAACTACCAAACCATTGGTAAAGAATCCATTTGTGAAGTTAAGATTAGCACTTGGAGTTTTAGATAGATGTATACTAGATTTACCAAGCTAGATTTTGAGGAGGAGTGTGAAAATGTCAAAATCATGCTTGATCTAGGCCAATATCATGTACATATTATGTTTACACATGTGTGATGCCTGTTCCCACGTGTGAATTAAATGCATTTATCATTTAGATGAGTCATATAGGTTGTATATACCATTTCATTTGAGATCTAGTGGCTAAAATGGCCAAAATCTAGTTTTCTAGATATATGCCACTTGGCATCATTTTATTGGTAGGGAAAGCTATTTCACACGGATAGGAGTGATCTCACACGTGCCAAGGATAGCTCACATGTGTCAAAACATCAGTAGTAGATGAGATCCAACTTGTAGTAGCAAGTCCCTATAAATTAGAAAAATTGCCTAAAATCAAGGGAGGTGGCTATAAGTTAGGAAACTTGGTCCATGTGCCATATTGAAGATTATTGGTGGATCCTTTGATGAGTAGGCACTCTCACACATGCCAAATCAGCTGAGTAAGCATTAGCTCTTGTGTATATATAGTGGCTCATTTGGCCATAATTGACATGGAAGCTAAATCTTGGTTTTGGAGCAATTCTAGTGTTTTCTCTCTATTTGTCTTGTGTTTTTATGCATTGATTGGGTTCTAAGCTTAGTATACTTTATTCTCAGCCTACTATCTGTACTCTGACAGGTTTTCACACGTGTGAAACCAACAAGTACAATTTTTGATCAATAATGATTGTTCTTGTTAGATTTATTCATCTAGATTTGATCTAAATGCTATCTAATCTTGTGTAGATTGATAGGTTGATCTAATCTAACATCCAATCACACTTGTGGATATGATTCAGATCTATTCTTGGTCCATTTTGCTATACTTTGACAATTATATGTTGTTGTGCACCAATATCATCAATATCATTTGTTACAATATGATTATGTGACAAATCTGCGAGTTTCAAATGAGTATTCTACCTAGAGCTAAACATTCCCTGTGAGTTCATTATTAATAAGCTGCTCTTCATTGGTTGATGGCAATGGTGAGGATGAGATCAATGATCGAGCAAGGCATCATGTATTATGCGACCTTGAATCGTCTGATGACGATGCATCATGATTGATAACACCGTCATTTTTTATCATTAAAAGAATGTGCAACATTGAAGTCCTCTGGTGGATTCAAAGATGTATCATCTTCATCTGCATCTTCTTCAGGTAGTACAATTGGCCTGCATGTCCACCACAGAATCTCTATCCTCAAAATTTCTTTTACGACGAGGAGAAACTTGAATCACATGCCACCATACGGGATCTAAATGGCCATGGTGAAAGACCACTTGTAATTATTAGCATAAGCATGAATTAGTATGAATATATATCTTAAAGCTTCTTGAGCTCATCGAAGATCAATTAATTAGTACAAAAAAGACACGTTGATCATGACTACTTGCAATTGAAGACATTTATATATGTAAGATAAATAATTGTGTCACATATGCAATCATGAACAATTTATGCTAGAAATTTAGAAATGTTATTAGAACTTCATTTTGTTTCTAGTATAAACTTTTTATGATATTTGATCATTTGAAAAGAAAAACCCATTAAAGAGAGCTCCCCACCTACAACTTTGGAAAAGACATTGACAATTAACTCTGTGGCGTTGATGCCTTGTATGTTTTTTCACTCTATACAAATATCAATGGCAATGAGATTTAATATTAAAGAGAAAGAGGTTAATATTTTTTTTTGAATTTTGTTGATGTAGGTAGACTATTCTTTAAACTCGCCTTTTTTTCACTTGTCAAGAATTTTATCAATAAGTAATCACATCTAAGCTTTGCTTCCTCCACTATTTATTTGAAAAATTATATATGGCACTAATAGTTCAGAAGGTGAAAATTGTAGATACTCCCTAGAGTTTTCTTTTTGGGCTTGCAAACTATGTATGCCTCTGAGTACCAAAAAATGATAGGAATATTAGGACTCAAAATCAAAATTATCTACAAAATTGTAGTCCTTAGGATCAACTAAACTACAAAAGAGATGGAAAAAAGTCTATAAGTGATCTTTGAATTTCATTTGTAGATTATGTACATGGGTCTCATTAGGTTTTTTGACCTCCATTGGCCTATCACTAGTCTTAGGGTCAACTGTTGGTTATTGTCTAAAATTATTATTGCATTTTTCTGGATGAATTTCCTCTCTTATTTTTTAAATTTCAAACAAGCTCTCACATTGATTGATTGCCTCTCCTTTCCAAGTAAAACAAGAGTAGATTGAACAAAAAAAAATTGGACTTTAGGGAAGCTATAGTTTTGGGCCTCTTTGCCATCATCTTAAATCTATTAGGCTTGTACTTAAGGAAGGTAAGTGGTTGCTTATCTAGCATTGTTTGGTGGATTTGAAGGTGATGTGGTATTCACACATGTGCCAGGCCTGTTGAGTCAGCATATCAGGTCTAAATGTACTTGATCTATATATATAGATCATCTTTGTAAATAACAAGTTTGATGAGTGATCTTGATTTTGAGGCAAATCCATGTTGTTTTCACCATTTGTGTTCCAATTTTATGCATGGAATGCTGTCAATAGTTGAAGTACTTTACTCTCCTTCCACTGTTTGTACTGTGATAGGTTTTCACACGTGTGAGGCCGCCCATCCACTTAATTGATCAATTAATTGTTGTTCTTGCTAGTTAAGTGCATGTTTTTGATCTAGATCAAGATCTAATCAATAGTTATGTGAAAGATCAATAGAACTAGCATCCAACACCTCGATTGAAGATCCATTTATGGTCCTAAAATTAGCAAAATCATTAGAGAAAATATGGGCCCAAAGAGGGCCCTATAAGAAATGCCATGTAGGAGAGAGAAAAATAACTATAAAGTAATTATAATATCATTTTCTAATTTCTTTACGCATCTGTCTACACTACTTTCCATGTAAATGAATGCACCTTAGTTTAGTCACATCAAACTTCACTGGTGTTTAACCACAGTAATATAATTTTTCAAAATGCTAAAATATTCCCTCCCAATAGTTGGGAACACTCAAAAATTTGAATTAGGAATGACATTTCTGAAAAAAGCCTATGCCATCTCTATCTCCAGCAGAGTCATTAGCGCCATCTCCAGCTTTGTTATTGTCATTGTGTTGTTTGTTACTATACTACTGTACTGAGATGACAAAGCTTTATCATCTTCATGTGGATCTGTCACCAGAATATGCTCTGCTCAAGACGAGAAATTCAAAGCAACCCAAATTGTCAACTTCTGATATGGTCCGATACAGGGAGGAAAAGCTAAAACATGTAGATTTATGGTCACTCAAGAACATTGTATCCTATTGATCCATGTTTATTGCAACATCCAAATTTTTATTTGGTGAGTCAGTTAATAATCTATATGTGTTATGGTAAAAATGGCCTTTTGGGTTACTGTGAGAATTTGATGCTCTATGGGAATGCACATTCAATGCAAAGAATACATTATTTGGAAGAGAAATCAAGGTAAATATCAAAGGAGTGCGAAGAAAAATTTACAAAGATGAAAACTTGTTTGGTTGAAAATGAGATGCTCAAGGAGGAGATCCAAAGGTTGAAATCTTCTTTGCATCATTATACAACTAGTAATGATGAGATAAAAATTGCATTTTAATCCATGCGTATCTCATATTTGTCTCTTGTTAAAGATATGGATGCGCTCAACAGAAAGGTCCGAAGCAACAAGAGGAAAAGACTGGTAAACAAGGATATATGTGATCTATCATCCAGAGGAGGTCATAGAAAAAGATGAATCCGTGCATTCAAGTAAGTTATAGCTTATTTGGTATTGAATATTGCTTGAACTTTTTGATTCATTCATAATCACTAATTTTGTTATTTGTTCATTTCAACTTTCTGTTGATTTGCTTATTATATACTATTGTGAATACTATGAGTGTCCTAATTTCTACTGACATTTTCATAAATATTATGTTTGCAATGCAGATCAACATTGGTTGTTGAAGACCATTTAGCCGATGAGATTTCAATTGGAAACTCACTAGGCTCTATCTTGACTTCTAAAACTATGAAATCAATTTTAAATAATAACAAAATGAAAAATATTAAGGCTTCAATTACTGATAGCATTATGGATGACGTTGAAAAAATATTAGACACTACATTGCTTCAGGGGGCATGTGACTTTTCTAGCATCAGTAGGGAAGCATATGCAACAATGTTTAAGATGATAAAGGAGGCATTTGAAAAGGTAAATATTAAAAAGTTTCCAGTCCCATGACCATTTCATCTTTAAAAAAAAAGAGACATGTTAAACCATGGTATGCAGACAATAGTTGGTAATCCATCTCATATCAATGAAGTGTATTGCTCGAAAGGAGAAAGTCTAGCATATAACAATTTCAACAATTTATTTATTGACATTAATCAGTTATTAACATTCATCATAAATTTTTACGGTATTACAAATGAGAATGTCAATAACAAGTTGATAGTTGTTCTCAATTTAGATGAGTCTAAAATTATAAAAGGACCAAAAATGAAAAGAGTCAGTCTCACAATCATGAATGGAGCACTTTCAAATTCAGAAGACTCAGAAGGCCTCAATTTCAGTGTTAAATCAGAAAATGATATCTGGTGGTTGGCAGCATTTCAGGTATAGCAGCTCCTTCGCATAATAAATAGGGATAATCATTTGAATATGGATTTCATATCTAAAATCGTCTCTGTGTTAATATTATGAGGCTAATCACGTTTTTGTATTCTCTTATAGGTGCTGAAAGAAGACCATAACATTCTCTCATGGATATTTAGTAGAACATCATATCCTGCCACCATAAAAAATCACATGGAGGGAGTTCCACTCAATATTCCTGGAATTGGCACTTTCAACATTGAATGGCATTTAGTAGGAGATCTGAAGACATTAAAATGTATGTTCAATGTATCTCATGGCGCTAACTCTAAACACCCTTGTTTGTACTGCATGAAAACAACAAAAGACATGACAAAAAGTACAAGAATATCAAGAGATCGAGAAGATCCTAATTGAAAACCAGTACTACCGATTTCTCTACGAAATGTTCATATTTGTACATTGCATGCGGAGGTGTGTATTATAGAAAAAACAATATATCTTCACATCTTGTTTGCATGGAATTCAGAGCTAGAGGCCTCTGCGAAGGAAGCTATTTCCAGATTAGAGGATGTGTTGTCCAAAGCAGGCTTATATAAAGGCTACGTTAAAATAAAAAAAGATGACAATCTATCAGGTAAAGCAAGAAATATTCCATGCAAGCCAAGCATTGGAGGATCTAAAGCTCAAAGATTTTTGTCAAATTATTTTGGCAAACAATCTATCAATACACAGTTTGGAAAGAAATTATTGCATTAACTCAAGATTTCGAAGAAGAAGGTTCTACTCGTATACACAAAGTAGAAGTTTGGAAAAAGTTAGACAACATGGTGAAATACTTGAGAAAAAATAAATTTTTAAATACTGATGTTCAAATGATACAGAAAACAACCAATGAATTTGTGGATGCAGTTCAAAGTGCATGGGGTGTTGATCATATAACACATTATATGGTAAGATTTTGATTTTACACTACGATAGACAAATATGTACAATTAAATTATATACTTTTGGTACTGATTTAGATTATGTTTTTATGACATGTAACACATATTACGACATCATTCGACATTCTTTGCAAGAAATAGTGGAAGTCTTAGCATAGGGTCATCGCAAGGAATGGAAAAATCTCATTGGCAAGCAAGAGCGGCATTTCATAAAAGTACACAACATGGTAGGACTAGCACAAAAAATAGCTATATACTACAACTTTTCCAATGGTTTTACAGAAGAATCCAAATTCCTCATAATACAAAATCGACGGATTATAAAAAATTTCAAAAAGCATGCCAATTTATACAAGCTAGTAGGCTATAGACACACAATAAAATTTTGTATATTAAATAAAAGTATTTACAAAGTACAATTCAGCAGTATCTAATCTGCTTTCGATATTTTTTCCAATGAAAGTTGCAACTTAGAATCATGCAACAATTTTCTTCTTTCGTATGGATCCAATAGCTCATAGTTTTCATGCTTACTCAGATCAACATAAGCAGCATACACTGCAAAATGAGATGATCTGAGCATGGACTTCACTGGTCCATATCCTAAAATTTTAACCACAATAGTTCTCTTTATAAAAACTATTTTATGCACCTTATTGAAATTATGTCCTTCAAGAAAATGAGACAGTGCCTTGATTGCCATAATCATAGTTTCACCATGTTGATAAAACTTTGAATGGGCAACTCTTATCTCATTATTCTTGAAGGACTTCATATAGTGCCCTAGTGCATGATCTCTTGAAAATTCTCCAGCAGAAGATCTCTGCCCTCCTCGACAAATTGCGAAATCATCAAGAAAAATTGTTTCCTGAAATGATAAAAAACAAAGTAAGCTCCAGTATATAATCTGACATAACAAATCTAATAGTACTTGATAAGAGACAAAAACTTACGCATTCGACTTTGTCTTCTCTGATTACTGTCTCTCCATCAATATTATGTCCACCTTTCGATGTCAATATTGTTGGTGAATAGACAGTTGGCTGTGGAAACCAAGTTGACTTTGGATTCTAAGAAACTCCTCCTCAGAAGGTAGATCATCTTCTTTGTTGCGCATTTCCTCCACAACCATTTTCAAACAATCTTTTCTAAAACTTATCATTATGTACATCGTCAACACCAGGGAGAAGATCATTAGCATCAAAATCAATTATATCCGAAAATTCATCAAGCTCTTTGCTCAAAATACAAAGAGTCTCAGCTTCAGTGAAGTAAAAAAGATCCGATATATCCGATATTGTTAAAAGGAATTATTATATTATAAGTAGGCAAAGTGATCAAAGATTTATCAGAAGGAGAAAGGGTAGTGGGTGTTCTAGGGCCTATAAAAGTAGTCCTATTTTGAGTAGGATCAAAATCAGAACAATCATCTAAATTAATATTCGTATCAATAAAAAAAGTATCTATATCTACAATCTTTGACTTTTCAAACTTTGTACCACTAGAAAAAGTTGCTTCAGAAGTGGAGGGCACAGCCTCCAAATCATCAGAAATATTTAACAAAAAAAAAAAAAAAACCAGACTAAAAATCAACAAATCTACATTTTTTATTATGAATTGGGCACTTATCTACAGACGTGAAATCATTATGTACCTTGGTAAACATTCTATCAAGTTTAGCTTTATAGATATGCTTGTCGAGTGCCACCAGGTCTTGATAATGAATCATGTATTTATTCTGAGATCTGAATAGAGGAGTATTGAGTAGGGACTTAAATTTGAAATATATCTCAGAAAATACCTCCACACCAGGGCCCTCAGTTATAGAAGGTAGAATAAAAAAAAAAGGAGGAAAAAGAGATTTGAAATAGTCCAACCTATCAGTAATATCAAATTCATTAAAAAAAAAAACAAACTGGATTCAAAATTAGACATTCAAAACAAAAATAACAGAAGTAAAGTTCCAAATATCGCTCTCAAGCGCAAACCATAGGTCAGACAAGCACGTCAATGCAACGTGCACTCGAGAGAGATATTTGAAGTTGGAGTATCGGATCCGAGCGCAAGAACACCGAGCAGAAAAGAAAAGAGATGCGAAGAATGCTTGAATGCGATACCGGACGATGCAGTATCGGATCCAAGCGCATAATAGTCAACGAAAGGTAATGAGAGCAAGCGGCGCACTTGAAATCGATATCTGGAAAAGCAATCGTAAATTTGCGTGAAAATCCGAACCGAAAAAGACCTATTTATAAAAAAAATTTGTAATGAGTGTCAAAGGAACACGTGTCAAATTGTGATTGGTTAAAATAAATGCGCCGTACCTAGAATGATTGATCTGACATCTGTCATGTGCGAGAATGACACACGTCAATATCGGACTCGCACACGTGTCTCAGTCCACGTGGCCTCATAATTGGATCATCATTGTCAGTACGGACATTCCATGTGGATTAATAATCTAATGGCACATGTCTTCACCGTCTTTTCACGCGTGCAAAAATTTCGTATATATAAGTCCTCAGAATTTTCATTTTTTTTCGCAAAATTTTTGCTTTTAGCTCTCGATATTGCTCTCAAGCGCGCTCTTTCACCGTTAAGCTTCTGCCCTCTCACAGTGCGCTTGAGTCCGATATCGCTGGTTGTTCAATATCGCTTTCGAACGCACATCTCTTTTCTTCAAATAATGCCAGCACCTCCAGAGACCTACCTTTGGATAGAACCAATGTGCCTACTACCTCTAGGAGGAAAAAAAAACCGCCTGTCCCCAAGAAGGCTGGATCTCAAAGGTTAGTTGTTTCCCTTCCTCCTAGACGTATCCCGACCAAGAGACCCCGTGTCTTCTTGAGCTCTGAGTCAGATGCTGGAGAATTTGACTCAGATCAAGAATCTTCACCCAGTCCTCCTCTTGTTATTCGTCCAGCTCCTCCGTAGGTTTCATCACCAAAATCGTTGATTACCCAAGAGGAACTAGACAAAATAACAGAGGAAGGCAATTTTGTTCAAGATGCATATCTTATTTTATATGATAAAAAAGAAACAAAAGTCCTTCCTAATACAGAGGAAGGCAATTTTGTAGCAGATATTCCTCTTGTCTTAAAAGACATTGAGGCCTTCCCAAAACAGAGGAGGGTGAGATTATAAAAGGAACTATTGCCTTATTAGTTTCTAATACTGATATAAAAAATATAGAAAAATTGACTGAATAGAGATCTATTTGTAAATAGAGAGACATCAAAGTGCCACCCATTTATCTTTATTAAAGAGAAGATTTGCATCCTCTTACTTCCTACACTTTCTTGACTACTATGATTGAAGGATCTGAAAAGACAGTATGGACTATTGCACTCACATCACATGTGGGATACCCCCACCTTAAGGATTTATTGTGTTCTATGTGGTGATGCAAATTGTGCAAGTAGATAATGGTTGGAAAGCTATTTGAGTGTAGATTTAGGTGCAAGATGTGAAGGATCTCAGATCATTAAGATCCAATCCATTTGAAAGATCTTTGGTTAGAAAGAAAAATACACTATCAATCTCACCAATGTAGAAAAATCAGCATCTACACACAAAATGAGATGCAAACACTAATAGAACTTGATCAAAATTGAATGAAATGATAAAGTATTGTTTCTATCCATACAAAACTAGCAAGATACTGCATTTCGCATATGTGGATCCAAAAATAGCAAATATAGATCATTCTACACACAAAATTGCATGCAATCACAAGTATAGTGCACCAATGGATAGTAGAACCCAAGAGAACCATGTATAAGCATGAAATGAGATACAGAAGAGAGAATATCACTCTCTCCATGATTTACATCCTTTTATAACAGGTCCAAACCCTATGTGGCCACTTGGCTTTCCCTCAAAATTTCTAACCCTAATATTTTTTGGTCTACATTCAAAGTACCCAACATTCAAATTTGAATCTACTCAAACTCGCCTTCTAACTTTTCCACACTTTCAAAGAGTGTTTATTCAAATGACATTTAGACTAATGAACTTTGAAAAGTCAATCTCTAAGTCTAAAAACAAAGTTGGCCTCTATATGCCAAATATGGAAATATAGCAAATATGATCAAACTAGTTCAATCTTTCACACTCCCTCTTCAACTAGTTCTAGCATGGACTTTGATAACACTCCAAGTGATGTCTTATGCTTCATGAACAATTCCTTTCCCAATTCTTTGATGAAGGTATCAGCTACACATTACCTTGAGGACACATGTTGAAGCTCCACCTCTACAATGACTTGCTCCCTCATAAAATGTTGCAATATCATTTCAATGAGCAATGAAGAATCACATAGAATGTAAATGAGATGATTCCACCATGCTTCCAACTTTGAACTCTCTAAAAAAATATAGCAAACAGACAATAAATGTGAGTGATCAACATTTTCTTGGATGTCTCCTTCTTCTTTGTCCTTTGTTACCATGTATCCACCATGACACTCCATGAATGAGTCTCCATCTCCTTCTTGCCATAAGATACCATCATACCTTGATGACTTGAGCATGAATGCTTTACTCACCTCACTATATCTAAAAAAAATACCTCTTATTAAAGAAGAATCCTCCTTGGTCCTATCATCAAGAGTAATGTTGACATAGCATGTGTATCCAAAGGTTAGAAAGTTGACACTCAGCCTCCTCTTGAATAGCATCTCAAAAGGTGTCCTTCCATCCAAAATAGCACTCGGCCACCTATTGCACAAGAAATTGGCACACAACGAAGCTTGATCACAAAATGGTTTGTCAAGATTAGCACTTAACCTCATATCTTCAGCACTTTCACATAAAGTCCTTCCTTTCAGCCACTCCATTTTGTCGTGGGGTCCTTGAGGTTGTATACTCTCTCTTGATCCTATGCTCATCACAAAAGGCCTTGAACTTGGTAGATATGTACTCACCACCATTGTCACTCCTTAAGCACTTGATCCTTGTGGAAAATTGGTTCTCCCTTGCATTCTTGAACTTGATAAAGACATCATACACTTCATCCTTGCTCTTTAGTAGATAGATCCAACAAAATCTACTAAAATCATCAATGAATGCTACATACATCTTAGCTCCACTATTGCTAATTGTAGTGAATCCATAAATATCTGAATGTACAAGTTGAAAAGGCTTTGTAGATCTAGATAGAGATCTAGTATAAGGTAGTCTATGTGACTTAGACAAATCACAAGACTCGCAAACATGTTTGATGCCACTTAAGGAACTTGGAAGACCTATCACAATCTTCTTCCTAGCCATTACCTCAACGACTTATCCTTCCTTTTGATCATACAAACATCTCCATCAAACTCCACCTTGAGGCCTTTACTTAGAATTTGACTCACACTAAGCAAATTCTTGGTAATAGATGAAATAAACAAGACATCCTCCAAATGAACATTCCTATTTGTAGAGAGAGAAATATGAATTGTGCCAATTCCTTTGATTTCACACTCACCATCATTGGCCATCTAGATCACCCTCTTGTCATCTACATGTGCCACAAAGAAGTGAAGTACTCTTTGTGAATGGTCATGTGTGAACTTGCTCCACTATCAATCCACCAAGGATCTAGATATCCATCATTAACAAGAATACATGAAGATATCACAAAAGCATCATCATTTGCATCTTGAACATCCAAACCATCCTCATCAAGAGTAAGATTACCTTGCTTTTCTCCTTGATCTCTCTTCTTCTTGTAGAACTCACTTGCAAAGTGTTCTTTGATGCCACAATAGAAGCACTTGAACTTTGATCTATCCTTCTTTTTGCCACATGAAGAAGCATCCACTTGATCTTGCCCTTCAGACCACTTATTTTTGGTTCTGCCCTTGAATTTGCCCTTTGTGAACATAGCATCCTCTTGAAGTGTCAATGTAAATCCACCTCTTGCTTGAAGCCTATATTCTTCATTGATCAAGATCTCTTGAAGATCCATCAAACTTGGCAAAGTCTTTTGAATAGCAATACTTTGAACAATGTTAGCATGAGCATCCAACAAGCCATTAAGAATCACTTGAATAAACTTTCTTTCCTTAATGCTTTCATCAATGCAAGCCAACTCATCATTCAATGATTTCATCCTCAAAACAAAAGTACTTGGGCTCTTCATTCTTTTGCAAACAAGAAAAGATTTGCCTTCTTAGAGTCAACACTCTAGAAGAAGACTTGGATTCATAGAGCTTCTTCAATGAATCCCAAGCTTCCAAAGATGATGTGCACTTACCAACTCTCTTGAGAAGCTCATTGGTAACATTCATCTAAATCATGTGTAAAGCCTTCTTGGCCCTCTTGCCATACCTCACTTGATCTTGTTGTGTTGCTGGTCTCTCCTCCAAACCTACAACAATATCCAAAACATCATTCATCTCAAGAAGTCATTCCATCCTCACTTTCCACAATGAATAGTTGCTTGAGGTAAGCCTATCATTGGCTTCCAACATGACTCCAATTGAGGTTGCCATGTAGCAATGACCTGATTTTCGTTTTCAACCTGTTTCAATGCACAAGGCACTCCTTTGGACAACAACAAATGCTTTAAAAAAAAATCACTAGGATTTGAAACTATCTCAACAATTCTCTTCTAGCACTTATACCAAGCAAATCAACACATAGAATCATGGAATCTTGATCAACCTATGATCTATCCTCAATCTAATAACTTTTGACACATCCTAAGATTGAAACACACTCAAATGAAGTCCAACAACCTCACTATCTTGAGATCCAATCAAAATTAGGGTTTTGTCAAAATCACAAAAGATTGACTATTCCAAATCTACAAATGCTAAAATTTTGATTATGCAATCTAATAGCCACCACGAAGGGTAGTTCAATGATCCAAAAATTGGCCAAATCTAGTATGTGAAATTAAAAATTGGAATTGATCAAGTTTGAAAACCTATACAGGGTTTTGATCTACAAAAGATCCAATCTACAAAAGCAGAAAACTCGATTTTGGTGTAGAATCCCCTCTTAGACTACCATGCTCTAGTCTTGATATCTTCACCAAATCATTGATAGATCTGATTTTCTCCTTCATAACCTGAAACACAAGCTCTGATACCATGTGAAGGATTTCAGATCATT
Organism: Diphasiastrum complanatum; assembly: GCA_029204225.1. Taxonomy (NCBI): domain Eukaryota; kingdom Viridiplantae; phylum Streptophyta; class Lycopodiopsida; order Lycopodiales; family Lycopodiaceae; genus Diphasiastrum; species Diphasiastrum complanatum. The sequence continues at coordinate 51,218,015 of CM055097.1, forward strand.
AAGATCCAATCCACTTAAAAGATCTTTGGTTAGAAAGAGAAATACACTACCAATCTCACCAATGTAGAAAAATCAGCATCTACACACAAAATCGATGATGATTGATCGTGAAAGAAACGCAAAACAATACAATTCAGATCCTAGATCTGATAGCCTTTTGGCTATGTCAGATTATGACAAGGTACGCTCTGATACCATTGATGATGATCGATCGCGAAAGAAACGCGAAACAATACAATTCGAATGGATTTCATATATGATTGTTGGTCATTGCTAACTGCTGTATCATTCCTACAGTCCTCCAAAATGTAGACAGACACTGCTGATCTACTTTTTGATTAACATAGCATTCAACGAAATTCAAACCAAGGTGTGGAATTAAATGAACAAGTGAATCAGACACACGAATAGTAAAAGACTGATTTACATTCAAGATCAGACAAGATAAGAGTGATATGTGTGCAATGTCTACAAAATCATCTATTGATTTTTTTGATTCTTCAAGCATTGCATGTAGATCCACGCAATGCATTGGTGTGAGAGAAATACAGTTATCATATCTCACTTACTAGCGGACTTGTGGATCTACAAATCCTATGCAAAATTGTCTCGCACATAAATCGACTCATATTCTATATTTTTGTCTTCTTGCTTACTAGCGTTAGACTTCGTATATCATGCATCAACCAGAAGGTATATAGTCACATCGTGTAACTTCTAGATTAGAGTGATTAAACATATACAACTAATCACAAATTACAAGAGTGGCAGATTAGCCACGACCTAGAGTATATCTGCTAATGTCATGATATCAGATCATAAGTCTGTACTTCTTGGTACTTGCATGATCTTGTTGGTCCTTTTTGGAGTGTGAGGGCAGAAAAGGTGTCGCGACGATTTTTGTGTCACTTCGAGTCATTTCACTTTCGAGTCGTCTGACTTTCTCCTACTGTATCACGAAAAATTCTCTTTCGCAAATTTTTTGCATTCATGTCTTTTGGTCAAGTTGTTCGTGAACATTTTCACTTCGTGTCATTTGACTTTTGCATTCGCAAACATTTTCGTCAGAGTGAGGGCTGAAAGCTAGCAAAGCTTTGGTAATAGAAATGTTTTGTTTCTTCAGCTCTCAAAGCATGATAGCTTGACGACTCCAAGACTACTCCTTTGTCTCTCAAAAAGTCCTTTATCTAGAGCCTTTGTGAAGATGTCAGCAACCATGTCTTTCATTCCAATGAAGGTGGTTTGCAGCATCTTTCTCTCACTTAGATCTCTGATCAAAGTGGTACTTGATCGCGATGTGTTTTGTTCTTGAGTGGAACACATGATCTTTCGTCAGATGTATTGCAGATGTGTTATCCATCTGCAAAACCAGAGGCTCATTTCTTGTTTCACCCAATTCGTCCAAGAACTACTTGAGCCAGATTATTTCATAGGCCATCTTCGTTGATGCAACATACTCTGCTTCACAGGATGATTGAGCCACGATGGTCTTGTTGACCCAAAGAATTTCCGCTCTTGACACGATGGTGCATCCTCCTGAGAGAAGGTTTAAGAGTAGTCAATACCATATCTTTGAGAAAATCCCTTCGCTATTAGTCTTGTATTATATCTCAAGAAATTCCCATATGGTCCATACTTGAGCTTGAAAACCCATTTGCATTTGATAGTGTTGCGCTTATGTGGTAATGGCTGCAACATCCATACTTGGCTCTTCCTCATGGATGTTATCTCTTTGTTCATGGCTTGGATCAATTTGTCCTTCTCTGGACATTCAATCGCCTCCTCGAAAGTTTGTAGTTTGCCACTGAATCCACAGAACTCTTATGATGTAGAAGCAGAGCTGCCTAACATGTATCTTGCTGGCGTTCTTCATGGTCTTGTCACACTTGATCTACAGACAGGAGTACCTTCAGGTGATATAGATTACCTTTTTTTCAGCCTTGAGTGATCAGGGTACTGGTACTGGCATCAACTACATTGCATGCTTTATAAAAAAACCACACGCATCCCTACATAAGCTATTCTTGCCACAGAAAGCAAGTCTTGCTACAGTGTAGGCACAAACAGAACGTCTTCGAGTTGTCTGTCCCTACCATTGGTGTTGAGCCCCCACTGTGAACCAATACCGTCCACTTGATGTTTAGATCCATCTCCAAGAACAATGAATCTTGAAGGACCTACACTTCTGAAATCAGACATAATTCATTTTGATGTCACAAAGTGTGAGGTGGCTCTTGAATCTAGGATCACCTCATGTGTGTCAGACGTTGACATTGCACATAGATCTACACAAATATAGGTGGTCGAACAATTTTTGTTTGATCTCTCTTCGCCCATTTTTGAGCTCTTAGGCTTGTCGACATAGGATGAATTGTTGCTGTCCTCTTGTCTGTTCTGTGCTTATTTGTTTCTTGGGTTCAGGTGACAATTCATGGTTGGATGACCCTTCTTGTGGCAGTGGATACACTCAATCTTTGGATTGAGCCAACATGTATCAACTGTGTGCCCATCTCTTTTGCATCTCATGCAAGTCTTCTTTTCTCCACCTTGCTGTTTTGACATTCCTTTGCTCTTCTAGTTACCTTTGCTGGTCCCCTATGCTTGCTGATCACGATCCTCTTAAGCATTAGAGGAGTTCTCAATATCAAAAAGACCCTTTGTAATGATACTTTTATTTTTTTTCTTTAGTTTCCACCGTCACCAGGCCCAATCAAAATGCACAGATTTGAAATCTACATAACGTAGTTCAAATTAACTAAAAAATAAAAAAGCAATATAGATAACTTTGAAATTTGTGTCTGGGCAGCATGGACGTATCCCATTGGTTTCTTCTTCCTGCCCGACACGTGCTAATCTGCCCGACGTCAATACCTCAAGTTAAATCTACTTGACTATGCTGGTTAGTATAATGAAATTTTCTAACTATACTAGTTACAGTTATAGAAATATAGTATGTACAGTTACATAAAATATGGTATACGCAGTAACTGTGACTATGTTGGCATTCACATTAGATTAAATGTGATACGAAAAATTGAAATTAAGTATCATATCAGAGAGATTTTTTGCACCCAAGCTTTGAAAATAGCAATGGCAAGGAGACCCAGATCTACAATCGATTCTGTGATTCTTTACAATGAGAAAGATGAAGCTGATAACTGGAAGCCAACAAAATATATGAAGAACTCATGGGTATTGCTGCATCCATCCTCAAAGGACAATTTTCAACAAAAGAAAAGAGCAAAAATGACCTACAAATCTTATTGGAAAGCAAAAATTTTGGAGTTTAAGACTACCTCGGGAGGTCAAATCATATCAGAAGTCTTAGTATAGCATGTATATATGCATTCAAAAATCAAAGTACATGATATCAATCCTCATGATCATCAAAAATGTAATTGTAGGTATATCAAAACATATGCACTCTACAACAATCATAAGTGATTTTCTTTATTGATGCTCTTCAGATTATGATTTAAATGCTTCAACATTGTTTTTTTCTTTCAGATTTATATCCATCATGCATAAGTGAATGGGAGCCCGCACAATCACTTGCAGGAATATCAGACGTGATTCACTCTGATGTTGGAAAGCTGCAATACAGAGGAAGAAGTCCAAAGAAACTTGCAGATTGTGGTATCTATTTTTATGAATCTTTATATACGCCACAAACAGATGGAGGTTTTGGCAAGCTTGAAGCAATTCCATTGCCTAGTTTTCAAAGTGATGAGTGGCCTACTCCTGACAGCATTGTTTCTGAATCCTTCAGATGCAAGCTACTAATTGCTATTAGAAATGCTATGAAGATAAGCACAAGCTCAAAAATTGTTCACCTAAGTTGGTATATCTCATTACATATATTTGCTGATTTTTTCTCGAGTGCTAGTGTTCGTAGGACACCAACTTTATTTGTTTGCAAGAATTTATCAGATGAGACTTTGTCAGATCTCATGGATTAAGGCTTGGATAATAAAACAAATAATGACATAGAATGCAGGATTAAAAAGCCCTCAATGATCTTTCGTTATCATATCAAAAAGCAAATGCTCAGTCTCACATTTAGCTACCAGAGATACAAGAAAATTGAAGGTACATGGCTACCACTGGATCAAGACTTTGAACTAAATGGTCACACAAACCGAATGGAGATAAGCATTATCTACAATGAGAAATATTTTACTATGGTTGAGGTGGAAGAACATTGGAAGCTTGATTTTATCAGAACATAGCTCATGTTATTACAAACCAATCTACCAACATATTTCAGATTTATCATCAACGAAAGACTCGTAAGTACTTTATGTTTATTGCCATGTCAAAATAGAACAAAATAATAGACAATGTCATGATTTACAATTGCACATTCACTAATATTTGTCATGTCACATATGTGAAAAAGACGGGAGCTGATAACGTGCTGCAAAGATCTACCTACAACAATCACCATTGTGGGAGAACAATAGTTTCAAATAAACTTTAGTAGAAATCTGTGTATACACTCTTCCATTCAATAAATGAAAGCCCAAGTTGGGCATCAGTACATGTATTTTGTGCTCCCAAATTCATAAAGTGGAGCAGCATTTGATATATAAATGTATATTTTTCTATGAATTCAATACATGTATTTTTTTTCTATGCTATCTATATATGTTCTGATCTTGATTTAGTACTACTACATCATCCTTTGCACCATCATCAATAAAGGGAGGCTGAAGCCTTGCCCTAGCCAGTATACTCAAGATGATTTCTTGTCTGAATCTGTATACCTGGCTTGATGTGTACTCAGGAAGTGTAAACTGCAAAATAGAACATTCATGTACTAGTAATGGCTAAAAACATCAACAAAATAGAAAACTAATCATGATTCCAAAAATAAAAATAAACAGAATTTATTACCTTAGAAATATCAACATCTTGCTGAAGGTTGAACCACTCAAAAAATAACTTGGCATTGTATAACGTGTACCACCCACAGCTGAATGAATCATTTTGCTGTGGTGACTGCAAAATAATTCAGCACAAAAAAAATCAATTATGAAACAGAATGAATTAGAATGAAACAATTACATTAGTATACTGATTTCAACATGCTATTAAGAAAGACAGAGTTTACCTCCAAACTCACGATCTCCCAGTCCACGGAATGGGGAACATCTGTAGGAATATATTTACTTAAATATGACAGATATATATCTACATCCTTATGCGTATTTTCCGTCGAATTCATCTTGACACAAAAACCTTTGATACTATTATTTACAGATCTCTTAATAGAGATCAAGTTTAAACTCCAGTGGTCACTGCAAAATAAGATTAAAAGTACTTTAGCGGCAATTCTGAGAGCTATTTAAATTGAAAATGTCAATGTTAATGCATAAAACAGGAAGAAGCACTTAATATATCTTACTTGATATAATAAGGAATGACCATATACTTTGTTGTTGGTGTGAATCCACTTGTCAGACACTGTGACAATGTGTCATTATTTTCCTTGAAGGCCTGGAGCAGAAAGTTACTCAACACTAGCAACTCGTTGGATGAATCTCTTGCAATGTCAAATTTCAAGAGTGTCAACCCGGACTCTATCACAGGATCACTGATAGAAGTCCGTCTGTCTTTGAAATCCAAGCAATCTAAAACTCTAAAATTAATACTAAAATCAAGTTCATTTAGTCGAAAACAAAAAGGAGTACCAATTTTATCTATAGAATCCAATGTCTTTCTCAAATCTAAGATACTCATCTGAATCTATATATGTATAAAAATTTGGAGGAGGAGGAGGAAGTGGATGTTTAGTATCTACAAGAATTAAAGCGGTATCCAAAACAATTGTAGCTATATTTACAGCATTATCAACAACAACGTTATCTACAATTGATTTCGAGTCAGGGTTCACAAAATCTGTGGTGTCTACGATCTTTGCTTTCTTTGGAGCTCTCTTGGGGGCACTCTGCTTCCTAGGACACTTCGTAGAAAGATCAGTCCTATCTACAGGTGTTGGCCTGAGAGTAGAAGGCTGAGATACGTGCAACCTACAGAACCTATCTCTCATTCTCATCAGGAGCTGAAAATCCTTGGACATTATTGTGACTCTCTTGGAATGAATGGCAAGCAAAAATGAATCTTCGAAAAAAAGACTAAGGTAATCTTCAGCAGCCTCCTGAAGGCACTGAAGAGCACTAGATGTAAATCTGACCAGCTGTCCAAGATCATTTCTTGTTATGTTTCGGACAACACAATAGAATGGAGCCGTTGGATCAACAGCGCAGTTGATCTATGGTACTTGCGTATCTCAGAGAGCCACCTGTTACGGTTGCGCGTTCTATGTCTAGCAGGAGGGGTAATGGCCACCGCAGGGGCTGAGGATGATCCAGGAGAGAAGAAGTCCCTCTTGGTCTGCTTTCTCCTATCCATGGATGTGTACTATGCAATAGCAGACTTGCGCGCAATGGGGAGGATGAGAATGGAAGGCTGCTAAAAATCTCGTAGAGGACCGATATGTACGGAAGGAACGCATGGTATATCGGACCTGTGCGAGCTGAATATAATAGAAAGAAATTAATTCTGAATAAACACGCACAAGTGCGATACAGGGGGACACGTAGGCAGGTGTATCGGACCTATGCGCATGAAAGGCGGTGGGTGAAAATTCGAGTGTGAAGGACGCGCACAAGTGCGATATGCGGAGCGAAAAAAAAAAGTGAAAAAAAAGCATCGAAGTTTGTGATTCTATATCCTGGTTTGCACGTGTGAAAGAATGTCCAATCACACGTGTGGGAGTTGTACGAACAAATGATAGAGCAACACGTGTCACGCCGTCACTTTACACATGTGGGATTTGTACGAGCAAATGATAGAGCGACACGTGTTTTTGAGCACACGAATGAACACGTGACATGTGTCCAATTGTCATTTCACATGTGTCCAGTCATCACCTCGCATGTGCCAGTAGCTGTAGTCGAATCAAAAGTAGACATGTGTCCATTGACCGTTGACCGCACGTGCAAAAATTTAGTATAAATGGCACGAAAATCGATTAATTTTTTTACCTTTTTCCGTTATCAAAATTCGCAGCATATCACTCTTGTGCGCGTGCTTTGTTGACCGTTTGTACTCAACGACACCTACTTGCGTTCAAGTGCAATATTCGGTATCTCGAGCCGTACATATCTCTCTTGTGCGCCATCTTGATAGTTAGTTTTCTTTCTCATCTCCCTCATGCACAAGTGCAATATTCACTTTATTTCGATGGCCTCTTCCTCAGGATCCTCACGAGATTCAAGCTTGAGTTCATTTCTTAGTAGATTTGGGATTATTGAAAATCTGGACTACTTCCACAGCCTATTCAGGCCATATCTACATGTTTTTAGGACTGCACAACCAAATTCTGACGTTTTTTATCAACATTATGTTAGATTCAGAGATATATTTAGTAAGCTTGTTTTCTCCATAGGCTCACTCCAGTACATGCATTATACTGATCTGGTTCACTTCTTCCCAGCTTTCAGACATAGACTGGATAGAATGTTCACCAAATTGTTTGATCTTTTCAAAAGCAGTCCATTGTGTCCTTATTGCAACAAGAAATGTCGATTGGTTGAATATCAGAGTGGTTTCGTACTTTTTTTGTTAGTTCAGATCCCAGATGATGATGAAATTTCTGTTGCTGACCCTCCCTTTTCATCATCCTCCGTTCAGTCAGCTATTAAAGACATCAGTCACTTTCTTATCGACACTCATGATATAGAAAGTGACTTTATAAATATAAATACTGATTCTCTATGGGATTCTTTTATTGGCCAAAATACATCTGCTGATGAATCCAACCCTACAGAGGATTCTAAATGTCTATTCAATTTGCCTGTATATTATATTAATGACGATGTATATTTTACTATTGCTGATTTATGTAAATTTTTTGACTATCGTGAAGACGAGGTTCTATGTTTATTATCCGGCACAATTTCCAAATTCTCCTACTTTGTAGATTTTGAAATAGATGATCTTGTTGCTGGTATTGATTTTGATGATGAGGAGAGAATTATGACTGCTGAAGAATGCTTGACTAAGACTTTATCAAATATAGCCGAGGATGGGCGAGGGAGACCATCCGATGAAGAATTCACGGCATTTCAATCCCAAATGGGCTTCCCTCGTCCATCATTATTGCATTTCACAGATGATTCCAGTTCAGTACGTGGTCATTAGGTTGATCATCCTAATTTGGTTGTTGTTGATGATGAAGAATGTGTAACTGTTTAAACTTCCTTGGATTACAATATTTCTAATCACTGAATGTGTTTTTGCTAACAGATTTTCTATTGTAGGATGCTCTCATAATAGATGATTTTGCTGTGAGACGAGGTGGTTTCAGACAACATGCATCGTCTTTCCATAGGGATAGTGGACTTGGCCACTATCTTAGGCATTTCCTGAAGAATGAGATCTGTATTGCTCATTCCAAGCTGAGCCCAGTCGGGGAGACTCTTATAATGGCAGTTAAAGCTTTATCATTTTACCTAGGAGGACATAAATTTGTAAAGACAAATAAAATCATTTTTGTCTTATGTTTTGAACATTTTAGGCTTTACTGATGGGAATGTTCCTTTAAGGAGCTCCCATTATTCATTGTATTCCACTTATATTGAGCTTAGTGGAAATGAATAATGCACATCTATTAGATGCATACGCTAGCAGAGAATTTCTTCATGACAATACTGCCATAGAATCTGACACAAGATCTAATGATGAATAGTTGACACTTTGTATTTTGGTATAATACAATCAATACATTTACATTGAGTATTTCTCCTTTCTTGTTCAATGAATTTGCAAAGCAATTTTGAACTTGTCATGATTTGATGATCTTGTACTCAACAATCATCTAATTTTCTCTTCTTGGATGAACTTGCATGCTTTTCTAAACTTGTTGTATTGTGTGGACTTTGTTATATGTCGAATTTGAACTCTGCGGTAGAACCACTAAAACAATTGACAAATGTAGTTTTGTTTTTCATTGGTTCCTCCATGTTGTGTATTTCGATGAAATGCTGCTCGTGCTTGCTAGTGTGACTTCTCCATCCCTTGTGATGACCATACACTCAAGCTTCCATATGTATTTGCAAAAAATGTTGTATGATCTCTTAGTATGTGCTGCATATGTCAAAATCATAATGTTAGTCTTATGTTTGGATCTAAATATATACTTAAATTTGAAAGCATTCTAAGAATTTAATACTAACCATGTAATGAGTGATGTGATCATCTCCCCATGCTTTTGATATCACATTAACAAACTTGACACAAGTCCTTTGGACAGCTTTATTATCAATATCAGAGTATTTTTCTTTTCTTAAAATAGCAATCATACTATCAAGCTTTTTCCATACATCAACTTTTAGTACTCTGGTTTTGACGTCTTTCTCGAAGTCTTGAGTAGCAGCAATAATATCTGTCTCGACTGAGTGTTGAATATTAGAAGCCCTACCAGTATGATTTGATAGGAAACGACGTGCTTTTGCTCCTCCTATGCTTGGCTTAGTTGGCATGTTCCCATTCTTTCCTGAAAGCTTTTCATCTTTTTTAATTTTGACATGTCCTTTATGGAGTCCTGCTTTTGATAAAACATCTTCTAATCGAGAGATAGCTTCCTTTGCTAATGATGCTGGCTTAGTATTCCAAGCAAAAACTATATGAAGATAAATGATCTTTTCTATTAATCTAACTTCTACATGAAGAGTGCAAACATGCACATTTTTTAAGGGGATAGGTAGCACAGGCTTCCAGTTTGGATCTGCATATTATTTAGTAATTCCTGTGCTCCTAGTTACATCTTTTGCCATTTTCATACAGTACAAACAAGGGTGTTTTGATGTAGCATCGTGAGAGACATTATACATACATTTCAATGTTTTCAAATCACCTGCTAAGTGCCATTCAACATTGAAGTCTCCAACTCATGGAACATTGAGAAGTCCTCCATCCATATGGTCCTTGATGATCCTAGGATAAGATGTCCTTGAGAATATCCATGATAATATATCATGATCCTCTTTTAGCACCTGTCCAAACAAATTAATCAGACTTAATTTACAATGTATTAATACTATTCAATGAATGTAATGTAATAATGAGGCTAGTTACCTGAAACGTTGCCAACCACCATATATCATTTGCTGACTGGACACTGAATCTGAAATATTTTTGGTTTTCTGTTTGTGATAGAGTACCATTCATGAGAGCTATACTAGCCCTCTCCATCTTCTGCCCTTTCACAATTTTTGACTCATCTAACTTTAGTACTATGATTATTTTGCCATTCACCTTTTCATAGGTTATATCATAGAATGTGATGATGTATCTCAGCAAGTAGTTTAGATCAACAAATAAATTGTTTGATGAATTATAAAATATCGATCTTCCATCAGTTTCATACACCTCCTCAATATGAAATGGAGTTCCAGTGATCTTATGCATACCTATGTTTAATGTATCCCTCTCTTTCTTCAAGTGATCTGTCCTAGGGATTGGGACTTTTCTAATTTGAACTTGCTTAAAAGCTTCTCTAATTAGTTTAAAAATTGTTGCATATGCTTCTCTGCTAATACCTGCAAAATCACAAGCACCCTGAACTATAGTCTTATCTAAATTTTTTTGAATGTCCACCATCAAAGACTCTATTATTTTACACTTTACATTTGAAATCCTATTGTTTATCATGATACGCTCAGTGGATTTGCAAGTCAATACTGTGCCCAATGACATTCCTAGTGAAGCATTGTCTTTAATATTCTGAAGAGCTACTAATGCAGATCTGCAAAAAAAATAGATAGTTAACAGAATATCACCATAGCTGAAATTAAATCCAAATGTCATTGAAAAACTTACAAAAATTAGAATATGCTTACTTGAATGCACGGATCCTTCTATTTCGATAACCTCCTTTTGAAAGCATTTGAATATCCTTGCAACTGTTTTGCTTTCGCTTCTTACTTTCAGCTTTCTTCTTTGCCAAATCCACATCCTTCAATAATTGTAAGTTTTCAATATGAATAGACTATAAGACTGATTGCATTTGCTCTAGTTCTGATTTGATATTGATTGTTATCTTCTATAATGATTCATTATTATTTTTAAGTTGTTCATTTTCTTCTAATGTCTTTTGGAGATGACAATCTCTATTCTGACAATAAGAGGATATCCGAATTAACTCACCTTCTAAAAAGTGAACTTTATTCATATGAAGTTGTTTTCCATGGTTCTGCAATCTTTCACAATATCCTAGTAATCCACTATGTCCATTGCATATCCATGTAACTAAATGAATTATTGAAGAGAACGTGGGATGTGTCAAAGTGCTTGGATCTTGTGGATATAATGTTCCATCTATCCACAAATCCAAGTTTTTTTTTCCTTCTGCCTTGTAACGAGAACGATCCTCAGCAAATATTTGAATTCCTTTGCCTCCTCTTCTCTGCAAAGGTGCCAAATCAATAGGGATATCCACATGTAGATGATAGAATGTCATCATCAAAAAAACAATAGAGTAATCAGTTGCATCAAAGTACTATGACCAGATTCTCTGAAGCAAAGCAAAGTACTCATCTTTGATTATATTATATACTATGTACGATCAATCCAAACTCCATGCTTGTATACTTGATTCAAATTTGAAAATGTCGCTCATTTTTTCATTTCAATAGGTAGTTGGCGCTCATATTTCCATTCCAAAGTGATGATGGCATTCATAATTGGAGATGGCACCCATATTTCCATTCTTGTGGAAGGAATGCATATGTAAACATTTTGCAATTTTTTTTGATTCGAACTAGAGATGTGAAATTCGATGAAACAATAACAATGGCTAATGAAGATTAAGTTAGCTATGAGATTCTCCAAGAGCACCGCCAGGGACAGCCATCTTTACAGATTAAATCAAGTAGACAATGAGATTGGATCTAGATTTTCAATCAAATCTATCTCAGATCAGATCTGCTAGATTTTTTCCACTTGACAAGAATCAAATTCCTATATCGTGAAAAAGATTTTGAAATTCAACCAATCGATACTTCTCAAAAATGAAAAATTTCTCAGAATAAAAAATCAGAATGTATTAAATTTGATCCAAAATTTGACAGGGACTTGATCTGAAAAATCAGAATCCAAAAATAGAACTGGCAAAAGTTCCCTAGGTGAAGATTCACTCGGTGAAAATTCAGTAGTGCTATTTTTGAGAAAAAAAAACTTTCTAATCAAGCTTTTCTGACAAATTGTATGTCTACAGATCCTATTCAGAATTGTCTCGCACGCAGGTGGGGACTCGTATTCATTATATTTCATCTTTTGACTTCTTATCTTGCTTACTAGCATTCGACATACATTATGCATCAAAGCCAAAAGTATATAGTTCGTGAGTAATTTCGTGTCGCGTCTTGTAACTTACAGATTATAAAAGATTAAACATCTATGACTAATCGTGAATTACAAGAGTGGCAGATTAGCCACGATCTAGAATACTTCTGATGATGTCATGACATTAGATTAAATATTTGTACCCCTTGGTACTTGGCTGATCTTCTTGGCTGTTTGTGGAGCATGACTGATTTCGTGTCATGTCGTGTCACCTTTTGTCAAAGGTTCAGAATTGAAAACTAGCAAAGCTTTGGCATTAGAAACAAAATGTTTTTTTAGATGTCTTTTATTTTGATGATTATACTCCTGTCAAAATTGATTCTGATTTCATTTTGTTTGTTGTAGTTGGCATTGAGATTTGAACATTCTTTTTGTGAAAACAAATAAAAAGGGAGTATCAAATTTTCTGTGTGTAAAAATAAACTCAGTTGAGAATATACAGAGAATTTGATTCTCTACTTTATGATGTCGTTCGAAAAATACCGACAATGGCAAGTTCTATTGGGGAAATAACCATAAAATTTCTTAATGTATATAATATTTATCATTGATATGCATCTTTTTTTCATTTTAAATCTCTCGTCGTAGCATGAATAAATTATATATTTTAATATTAACAATTTTCGTTCAATATCTACAGTCTGTATAGCAAAAGGATGCTTTTAGTTGTGCATGGTTTGTGTTGTACAATACGAATCTATTTTTTGAGTGGTACAATCTACAGCTCGATGGTGATATTGACAAGGTAATATCTTGTTCATTTGTTGTTCTTTTCATTCTAATTCCTATTTCTTTAGTGTCATTGTTAGTAAATTGCTCATTCACCTTGTTTGTGATGATAGTTCACTGTTGACTCGTACAATCCCAATAAAGTGTATAGATTGCGGCAAGAGTTGATCAAAAAATTTGTATTGAATGGTGAAAGTTTTGTTCTAGAGCTTGAGGGCACAAAAAGAAATGTTGCTCCTGCCTTAGCAACCTTTTAGGTTGCTCAGAGTGCAGATCTTATAATATACGATCAAAGAGACATAGAAGTCCTTTCTAATAAAGAGGAAGGTGAAATAATAGTACAAGAGATTGTTGTCTATACAGCTCATGATACTGTTATAGAAAATAAAGAAAAAGTTACTGAATAGGATTTCAAATGTACATAAATGTGTATATATTACCATCCAAAAAAGGAGTTACAATCTTACATGTATTCGACCCATATATGAGATTTTTATTGATATCAATATAGATTGTTACAATCAAGTTGTGTCCATAGTACAATACTATATTGCAATTTTCTAGATTGATAAGAAACAAGAATCTTGTTTCATTTCAATAATGATGATCGACATGTATTTTCTGATAATAAATCTCAGTGTTCTTCCATTAGTTGGATAGTTTTGCCAATCTCTGATCTCGAGCTCATATCTTTCACAAACCTGCATAAATTTAATACAAAGTATGTTACATTTAGTATAAAGATTATACGAGCAATTTTTAAAAGAAACTATTAGTAAAGAATAGAGTATTTATAGTTACTTACGAGTTTACGATCAGAAATGAATATGAAGCCTGAAGATATATGCAACAATAGTTCCTTCTTGATGTAATTCAGACTCCAATCTTCTTCCACCTCAATATAAGTCAAAAATACATCATTGTATACTTTTTCTATATTTTTTTGTTCAAAATATCCATTGGCTTCCAAGTCTTGATTGAGTGGCACCCATTGACTTTTGATATTTTTCCATTTTTTATAATGGAAACATAAGATCAACATTTTCTTTTCTATTTGGTAACAGAGCACATGGAAGACATTTTAACTATGCATTCTATATCTCCATCGAATTTTTTGTCCCAGCCTTCATCCATAAGTTCAGATAATAAACTATTTGATAAATTTTTGCATACAAACATCGTCCACAAATATATTTAAAAATATGAACAAACTTAATCGAACTATTTTTTGATCGCGTGTTTATCTTTAATGAAGTTTTTACATCGTTATACAACTTGCAACAAAATGATTATGAAACTACAACATCTGAGCAACCCATTCATCACTTCCAAAACTAGGTAATGGAATTGGCACTATTTGCCTAAAATCTCCTTTTGTATCAGGAATGTACATAGATTTTATAAAAAAAAATTTCACAATCAACAAGATCTTTTACAGTTCTATCTATATATTACAATTGGAGGATTCTTGTAAGTAGAACTAGACCTGGCTATAGAAAATTCATTACAAGAGGATGTAAAAACCTTAAGTTTCTATTTTAAAGCTTTAGCATTTTTCCTTGCACTTTTAGACTACTGCATGTTTTGAACTAGATTCTGCACAGTCTACATTTTTTAATTGTTTTGTCGCACAATTCGCTCTTTTTGCATATTCTTGAAAAAGCCAACAATTAGCCTATTTTAACTTAGTATCAGTTTTGTAAAATCTTCATGCTCAGTCGTAAAGCGATGTACAAGAGAGAGACATGGTTAATCAATGTTTAACTTAAATCTCTCTTGTAATAATCAGTAAATTAATCTTGTAATCTCACTTGGTATGATATATGTGTTGGATCATTGTGAGAAGAGATCAGGAGGAGATGTAACAAGTTGTAGCTAGGATCGAGATATTATATCATCTTCATTGATGACTTCAGTAAGTTTGTTGTTGTATACTTCATCCACAACAAGTCTGAAGATATCGATAAGTTTACAGAGTATGTAAACTGGGCTAAGAAGTGGATAGAGAAGAAAGTCAAGTAGATCATATCTCCAACCATTTTGTTAATTTTTGTAGTAGCCGAGGCATTCTTCATAGGAAGACTACAACCTACACACCACAACACAATGGTTGGTTGAGAGGAAGAACTGGATTATCATGGAAGTTGCAAGCCTACATGATGGCCTATTCAAAGACATCCAAATCACTATGGGTTGAAGTAGTAGCTATAGCTGCCTACCTATAGAACAGGACAGGTTAATCAGACATTCCTCACACTACTCCACATGAAGTGTGGTGGGGTAACAAGCCGAATCTCATATTTGAATATTCGGATGTGTAGCATATGCACACATTCCTAAAAAGATCCGCAAGAAGCTGGATGAAAAAGTCTAGCAAGGATACCTTGTAGGATATGACATACATTCATCATACTATAAGATCTATCTATCGGAGACTAATCAAGTCAAGACTGTCAGAGATGTCAAATTTGATGAAGCAAGAACAATGGCTAATGAAGATCCAGTTAGCTACAAAATTCTTGGCAAGCAATACTATGACCTACTGACATCGACAGAGGGAGCAGACCTTGAGCATCCAGATGAAGATATTTGAATTCTAGACGAGTTGAATGGTAGTTCAGATGGCAAGCAATCTGACATACAGGTTGTACCAAAACACCTATCACACACAATAGTTATGCACTCGACAAAGACAAAGCAGTCAACAATAGCAAGACACTCAACAAAGGTAAAGCCATTGAAGTGCCTGCACAATCTCCAAGAAGATCCACAAGAGAAAAAAGAACACCAATCAGTGTCTGACATCTCAGCTTCTATGACAAAAGAGTTTTGTGGATTCAGTGGTGAACCAAAAATGTATGAGGAAGCTATCGACAATCTTGACAAGGACCAATGGATAAAAGCAATGGAGGAAGAAATGCACTCCATGCAAACTAACAAGATGTGGACTCTTGAACCAGTATTAGTTGACAGAAAGACTGTCAAATGCAAGTGGATCTACAAATATAAGTATGGACCAGACGTCAATGTATCGACATACAAATCGAAGTACAAATTAAAATAGTCTGCTAGGCAGTGGTACAAAAAGAAAGATCAAGCACTCAGATTCTTAGGCTTCTAGCCTTTAATGGTTGATTATAACATCTATGTGAAAGTCATAGATGGGAAGATCATCATTATAGGTGTCTATGTAGACGACATCTTGATTCTGTCAAGGTGCAACAACCTGATCGCATAGGTGAAGGTAGATATTTCGAGACACTTTAAAATATCGAACCTCGGAGAAAAAAATGCCATCTAGGCTTGCAGATCGACAAAGATCCTGAAAGTGGGAGATTCAAAGGACTATTGAAGATATCGACATGGCAGATTGCAAGGGAGTTAGCACTCCAATGGTTATTGGCATATTACTGACAAGTGAAGACTGTCTCAGAGATGATACAGAACGAGAAGAAATGCTGCATAAGCCCTACAAGAGGCTTATTGGTTCCTTGATGTTCTTGGCAGACAACACATGGCCAGACATTGGTTATGTAGTGTCTGGAATGAGCTAGTTCAATATAAATACAGGACCTGTACATTGAAAAATTGCCAAGAGGATCTTGCAATATCTACAACAGACAAAAGACTATGGTCTTTGATTTTCTCATGATGAAGGGTTTCAGGTGAACTCCTATAGCGAGATGCAAACTGAACATCCATCAAAGATGACTCCAAGAGTGTCTCAGGAGGATGCACTATAGCAGCAGATGCAATTGTACAAGAGATCAGCAAGAAGCAGACCAAAACTGCCCAATCTTCATGTGAGGTAGAATATGTTGCTGCAGCCAAAATGGCAAATGAGCTGACATGGCTCAAACAATTCTTGGATGGGCTGGGACAGAGCATCGACAAACCGTTTATCCTGTACATGGACAACACATTTGCTATTCATCTGAAAAAAAAATCCAGTGTTTCATTTCAGCAGGAAACACATTGCTATCAAGTTGTTATATATTTTGAACTAGATTTTGCGCAGTTTGCATTTTTAAACTGTTTGTCACACAGTTCACTCTTTTCGCATATTTCTAAAAAAGTCGACAATTAGCCTATCTTAACTTAGTATCAGTTTTGTAAAGACCTTCGCATTTACACTTTTTGTGACTCAGCCGAAGTATGGAACATGTTTGTTCTCACCGAAGTGACCGACATCAAAGGATGATATATTGGGTAAGGATGATAAATCGTCTTGCCAAGCCATGACAGTCAACAACCACAGATCAGGTGCCAATGAGAGCCTAAATGCAAACAAAATATGAGGACATATTATCGAGCAGGAACGAACTATCGAGACCTCAGCTCGACAAGCTTGAAGATTGAAATCTTCACGCTCAGTCATAAAGCAACGTACAAGAGAGAGACATTTTTAATCGATGTTTAGCTTAAATCTCTCTTGTGATAATTAGTAAAGTAATCTTGTAATCTCACTTGGTGTGATATATGTATTGGATCATCGTGAGAAGAGATCATGAGGAGATGTATCAAGCAGTAGCTAGTTACAAGATACCGAGAATTAGCAGTAGCTAGTTTTTTTTTACTCATGAGAGAGAACACATCTGTTGTGTCGACGTGCTGATCTGGGAAATAGACAGCACTCAAAAGAATTGTTCAATATATACTTGATTTTGATAATATAGACAAGTTGCAGCACTCTACTCCATCATGTGCATAATTTGTGAATGAATTGAAATGCTTGCTAGCGATAGAGATACTTCTGCTGTTTCTTAAATTATCTGATTAAATATTATTTGTCATTCATAGATTTAATATTGGATCTGTAGTAGCAGTCTGTAGTTCGGAGGATGATTAATCACGGAATGGACCAGTAGCTTCGCCCACACAGATTGACTCCATTTGAGTTTTACATTAGTGAGTCATGATAGCCTGACTTCAAAGTGCTCAAAGTCTCTGACTTGTTGAAGAGCATCTTCGTGCAATTCACAATAGTGGTATCAAAACATAATCCAATCTACAACAGTGCTATCAGAGCCTACTCGGACTCACAACATATACTAGTCTATTTCCTAAAGAACCAAAGAGGCTACTGTTATAGATGGGGGATCAGGTGTCAACCTTATCTCCTCTACTTTGTCTGAGAAATGGAATCTACAAGGCCTGAAAGTTGCCAAGTTTGCCATCAAACTAGTTGATCAATCATGTGTGCAACCTAAGGGGATTGTAGAAGACATTCTAGTCAAGATAGCAGGGGAACAATCTATCATTACATTTGTGGTGATGAACATCAACGTGCTGATAATGTTGCCAAAAGTGCATTGGGAACCTGATGCAAATAAAAAAAAATGTCATTTTTGAATCATGCATGGTCTTATCCTAGGCCATATTGTATCTAGACATGAGATCGCCACTGATTTGTCTAAGATACGTCATTAGAGGAGTTCTCAATATCAAAAAGACCCTTTGTAAAGATACTTTTATTTTTTTCCTTTAGTTTCGACCGTCACCAGGCCCAATCAAAATACACAGATTTGAAATCTGCGTAACGTAGTTCAAATTAACTAAAAAATAAAAATGCAATTTAGAAAACTTTGAAATTTGTGTCCGGGCAGCATGGATGTATTCCATTGGTTTCTTCTTCTTGTCCGATACGTGCTAATCTGCCTGATGTCAATATCTCAAGTTAAATTTACTTGACTATGCTGGTTAGTATAATGAAATTTTCTAACTATACTAGTTACAACTATAGAAATATAGTATGTACAGTTACATAAAATATGGTATACGCAGTAACTGTGACTATGTTGGCATTCACATTAGATTAAATGTGATACGAAAAATTGAAATTAAGTATCATATCAGAGAGATTTTTGGCACCCAAGCTTTGAAAATAGCAATGGCAAGGAGATCCAGATCTACAATCAAGTCTGTGATTCTTTACAATGAGAAAGATGAAGCTGATAATTGGAAGCCAACAAAATATACGAAGAACTCATGGGTATTGCTGCATCCATCATCAAAGGACAATTTTCGACAAAAGAAAAGAGCAAAAATGACTTACAAATCTTATTGGAAAGCAAAAATTTTGGAGTTTAAGACTACCCCGGGAGGTCAATCTATATCAGAAGTCTTAGTACAACATGTATATATGCATTCAGAAATCAAAGTACATGATATCAATCCTCATGATCATAAAAAATGTAATTGTAAGTATATCAAAACATATGCACTCTACAACAATCATAGGTGATTTTCTTTATTGATGCTCTTTAGATTATTATTTGAATGCTTCAACATTGTTTTTTTCTTTCAGATTTATATCCATCATGCATAAGTGAATGGGAGCCCACACAATCACTTGCAAGAATATTAGACGTGATTCACTCTGATGTTGAAAAGCTGCAATACAGAGGAAGAAGTCCAAAGGAGCTGGTATCTGTTTTTATGAATCTTTATATACGCCACAAACAAATGGAAGTTTTGGCAAGCTTGAAGCAATTCCATTGCCTATTTTTCAAAGTAATGAGTGGCTCTTGACAGCATTGTTTCTAAATCCTTGAGATGCAAGCTACTCATTGATATTAGAAATGCTATGAAGATAAGCACAGGCTTGAAAATTGTTCACCTTAGTTGGTTTATCTCATTACATATATTTGTTGATTTTTTCTCGAGTGCTAGTGTTCGTAGGATATTTGTTGATTTTTTCTCGAGTGCTAGTGTTCATAGGACAACAACTTTATTTGTTTGCAAGGATTTTCTAGATGAGACTTTGTCAGATCTCATGGATCAAGGCTGGGATAGTAAAACAAATAATGACATAGAATGCAGGATTAAAAAGTCCTCAATGATCTTTCGTTATCATATCGAAAAGCAAATGCTCAGTCTCACATTTAGCTACCAGAGATACAAGAAAATTGAAGGTACACGGCTACCACCGGATCAAGACTTTGAACTAAATGATCACACAAACCGAATGGAGATAAGCATTATCTACAATGAGGAATATTTGACTATGGTTGAGGTGGAAGAGCATTGGAAGCTTGATTTTATCAGAACAGAGCTCATGCTATTACAAACCAATCTACCAACATATTTCAGATTTATCATCAACGGAAGACTCGTAAGTACTTTTTGCTTATTGCCATTTCAAAATAGAACAAAATAAGAGAAATGTCATCATTTACAATTGCACATTCACTAATATTTGCCATGTCACAGGTGTGAAAAAGACAGGAGCTGATAACGTGCTGCAAAGATCTACCTACAACAATCACCATTAAGGGAGAACAATAGCTTCAAATAAACTTTAATAAAAATCAATGTATACACTCTTTCATTCAATATATGAAAGCCCAAGTTGGGCATCAGTACATGTATTTTGTGCTCCCATATTCATAAACTGGAGTAGCATTTGATATATCAATGTATATTTTCCTATGAATTCTATACATGTATTTTTGTTCTGATCTTAATTTAGTATAACTACATCATCCTTTGCACCATGCCAGTATAATGGGAGGCTGAAGCCTTGCCCTAGCCAGTATACTCAAGATAATTTCTTGTCTAAATCTGTACACCTGGCTTGATGTGTAGTCAGGAAGTGTAAACTACAAAATAGAACATTCATGTATTAGTAATGGCCAAAAACATCAACAAAATAGAAAACTAATCATGATTCCAAAATAAGAATAAAATAATTTATCACCTTAGAAATATCAACATCTTGCTGAAGGTTGAACCACTCAAAAAATAACTTTGTATTGTATAATGTGTACCACCCACAGCTGAATGAATCATTTTCAGCACACAAGAAATCAATTATGAAATAGAATGAATTAGAATGAAACAATTAAATTAGAATACTGATTTCAGAATGCTATTAAGAAAGACAAAGTTTACCTCCAAACTCACGATCTTTTGCAATATTTTTAAGTGTATTACATCTACGAATCTTTCTCATGTAATGCATGCCAAGAACATACTCTCAAGCAACTATTGAACAGAAACGTTTAGAGCGTGCACAACGATTAGAAGCATATAGGAAATCTAGAGATTTGTATTTGTAGAATTTGCAAAACTCACCAGTTAGAGCAAGATTAACACCTGAAGCGTTTAATGATCTTCTAAATGCTACTACAGCATTTGTAGATTCATTTGAGAAAAGATTCATAGAAACACCAAGTTCTACATATTCATCTGAATCAAATTCGTCTGATTCTGAGCGTAGTCTAGATTTTGATCCTCCAAGTTCACCTAGTTCACCACCATTTGTTAATATGGCTAATCCAGCGCCACCCACATCTACAAAAATTGTGAAGATTATTTAAATATTATCTTCCTATCTCGAGTTTGGAGTCATGTCCATGATAATTTCCACTAGATTTCATGTTGTACATATAAGGAGTGTGAATTGAGCACATATCCTTCTAGTGTAGCTCGGATTTGAGTTAGATAGGCTCAATTATGATGACATGCAGATGTTTTGATAGCATGCAAAGTCTTGCTGTATGCATGCAAGCCACATGCAATCAGTGAATGCAACGTGCAAAGTAGTTTCTATGATCTACACATGTCTAGACAATTTTATGAGTTGACATGCAGTACATGCACCATACATGCATGCAGTTACACATGTGGATCTCTGGTAGGTGAATTAGTTCAGTTAAGTGGACTTTCCATGCAACTCCACTATAGGAATTTGAGTCTCTCTCATGTAGGGAAAGCTAGGCATGTTTTGCCATATTGTGAATATTGAGATTTTGGTGTTTTGGACTCATTCTCTTTCTACCCAAGTTTTCTATGTATGATTTTCTCTCTCTACCCGAGAGCAGCCTCTTTTTCCCATACTGAACACTTAGAATTATTTTTGACATTCATTTCTCATAGTGAAGAGTAATAATACCATAAAGATCAAACTAGCATTGATTGACAATAGGAAAGTTGATCATACAAGAAATAATATTGTGTTACAAGCATGATCTATCAACAAAATATGAAACTAAATACAATAAATGCCTCAACTCGGCTAGAGAGAGAATATTAATGTACATATTCGAGTAGAGAGAGAGGGCACAAAGAACTTAGTCTCCAAATTTTCATTACACACAAAAATCATCATCTTCTTAATGAGAGTACATCACATATATATAGATCCATGGACTCTCCTCCTACTTTGAGTTTAATTGGAGTTATGAATCCACCTCTCAAGCTATCTAGACTTATTCAAGCCACCTCAATATGTCTAATTGTGCCACCTAGTATTTTAATCATATTCACTTAGACAAAATCCGAGTGATATGAGATAAGAATTGAGCCTTGCATACCAAGACTTTGGTGCCTGTTTTAGTCCATACAGACTTTTGAACAAAAGACAAATTTTTGGTTCATCACCCTCCTTCACAAAACCTGGAGGTTGCTCCATATAGATCTCCTCCTCAAGGTAACCATTGAGAAATGCATTAGAAACATCAAACTGGAACATACTCCATTTGTGAAAACATGCAAGAGAGATGAGTATTCAAATTGTTACCATCTTTGCAACTGGTGCAAAGGTATCTTCATAATCAAGACCTTTAATCTGAGAGTAGCCTTTAGCACAAAGTCTTGCTTTATACTTATTGATAGATCCATCATGATTATACTTGATTTTGAATACCCACTTACATCCGATCACATGCATGTTGTTTGGTGGCTCCACAAGCTCCCATGTGTTATTTGACATCAAGGCTTCAAATTCTTGGATATTTCTTCAACCCACTTATTGGATTGAAAAGTTTCTTGGAGATCCTTAGGCTCTTCATCTGATATACAAAGTGCATGATAGGAAGTTTCACGTTCCACTTGCCTTCCTTCTTCATCATATGTGAGCCTCCTTGGCTCAGATCTTGCTCGTGTAGGTCTTCTTGGTGTGGTAGCTTGAATTTGCTCCTCTTCAAGCCTCAACCTCACCTTATCTTGAAAGGAAATTGCTTCTCTACATAAGCTTTAAAAGTAAGAAAAACATCATAAACCATGGCTTTTGAAGACAGCATATAGATCCAAGAATGTCTTGTATAATCATCTACAAAAGAGACAAAGCAGTTGGCTCCTCCTTTGCTCTTAGTTGATGAGAAATGAACATCTGAGTGTATAAGCTCAAATGGTTGCTTTGTCTCGATACTTGATCTAGGAAAAGGCCTTATGTGTGACTTTGCCAGCACACAAGCTTCACAAGGTAGAAGCTCCTTTGACAGTGTCTTTGGTAGACCAACAGCTTTTCCTTCTTTGACCATAGATTGCATGGCTTTGAAATTGGGATGACTCAATCTCTTATGCCACAGATCCTCCTGTAGAACCTTGGTCTCATAAGCAATATCTGAAATGTTAGGAATCTCCCTAGAATCTAGTTTTTACAACTTACCAATTCTAGATCCTCTAGCAATAACTTCATTTTCTCTTGAGATTATACACTTGTCAACTTGAAACTTGACATCCAATCCACTATCAAACAACTGTCCTACACTAATGAGATTCTTAGTCAATTTAGGTACATACAGTACATCATGTAAGCAAAAAGATTTTGATGATGATGCATGTAATGGAATGCTACCTATTCTTTCAATCCTACACTCTACATCATTAGCAGTATAGATTGACCTTTTTGCACCTAGATATGGCATGAGATTAGTGAAAGAGTTCCTAGAACTAGACATGTGAGAATTAGCCCCACTATCTATCCACCAGACGACTTCATTTTTAAAAGGAAAAGATGAAAAGACATCATTAATGAATCCTCTCTTTCACTCTCTACACCCTCACACTCATCCTCATTAGTAAGGTTAGCTTGCTTAGATTGGTTCTTCTTCTTGAAACAGTTTGATAATGTCCTTTCTTTCCACAGAAAAAATACTTGATCTTTGACAGCTTCTTCTTGCCACTAGATGTTGCACCTTGTGAGGACTGATCCTCACCACCTTCTTTGGCTTTATCCTTCTTGAAGTGTTGTTGTCCTTTGCCCTTGCATCTTGACTTGTCTCTGATGAAAAGTGCTTTGTCATTTCCACCATTTTTCAATGAAAGTCTGTTGATCCTCAACATCTTGTTCTCTTGCCTGATTTCTTCAACAATGAGAACACCTTGCAGTGTCTCCAAGGATGGAAGATCCTCTTTGATAGCATAAGTCTACACAATATTAACCTCTGTGATTGGCACTATAACCTGATTCTAGATTGATCAACAAAATCTAGTTCAGAAGAAATGGCTAATCCACAATCTAGCATGCTAATCAACAGAATATAATAGCAATGAATCAAAGAATGAATAAAAATACAAGATTTCAATGTATGAGTATTAGCCTCAACACGAGTTAGAGAGAGAGAGCTAGAGAGATAACAAGCAATATTTGTTTAGATCCAAAATGGCATGAGATAGCTACAAAACTTTGGTTCTTCATCATTGATCGTGTGGAGAGCTACACATATTTATGGAGATTGAGGTAGCTCGAAGTAGAACCATATCTATCCACTCCAAAATGACATCTAAAGTGACATCTAGAGTCTATGTGACATTTGTCACTTGTCATGCATGAAATTCTACCAACTTTTTACAAGTGTACTAGTTCTAACTAGAAATGTCCAAATCATCATGCATGTGTCCATTAAACTTTGTGCATGCCTTCCATGTCACTATGGATCACTTACAATTAATGCATGTGAGTTGCCACGAGTTTCTACAAGCATAATCATGCTAATTCTATGTCTACAAACTATATGCAAGTTGCATTTATCAAACTAGATAATACATAACCATGTAGCTCGAGTTCTATGTAGGCCAAACTTGGCATTTTTCATTAATGAGCTACATACTTGCATGGTACAACATTTGTAGCAAGCCAAGAAATCAATATGGATTGTTTTTCAATTTTAACACTCCTCCTAAAAATGATCTATATTGATTTGAACATGGATCTTGGTATAACTCCAAGGTTGGCTCTATGCTTGTTGAAGGAACTTTTGCTCAAAGGTTTGGTGAGCATATCTGCAATGCAAGATGATGTGTCGATGTGCTCCAATTTGATTTCACCTCCAATGAGCTTCTCTCTCACGAAGTGATGTGCAACTTCGATATGCTTGCTCCTTGCATGGAATATTGGGTTGTTGGCAAGGGCTTGAGCTGAAATGTTGTCATAATTATCTTTAGCTCCACTAATAACCTCTTGATCCAAAGCACTTCCTTTGTTGTTGTAGTGAGTGCCTTGTACTCAGCTTCACATGATGAGAGTGATACAGTATCTTGCTTTTTGGAAAGCCAAGATGTCAAGTTTCCTCCAAGATATATGACATAAGCACCTGTAGATTTTTGATCTGCTCTATCACTTGCAAAATTCGAGTCAAAATAACCAATAATAAAAAAATCTTCACTTTTATACAATAAACCAAAATCAAAAGTTGAAGATATATATCTAAGCACTCTCTTGGCCTTTTTCCAATGATAAACTGAAGGATTTTGCATAGCCTGGCTCAACTTATGAACACTAAAGCTTATGTCAGGTCTAGTTATTGTGAGCCAAATTAAGGAGCCTATAAGACTTCTAAAAAGTGTGATGTCCTCGAAGGATCTTTCATCACCTTTGTTAGAGTCCTTTACATTTTGCTCCATAGGTGTTTCTATACTCTTACAATTCAACATATTGAACTTTTTTAACATTGAAAGAGCATACTTAGATTGACATACAAAAGTTTTATCTTTAAGAAAGTCAATCTCTAATCCTACAATATAGTGAATTTTTCCAAGATCTTGCATCTTGAACTCTTTTCCAAGTGCAATCTTGGTTTCCTCAACTAACTTGATACAACTTCTTGTCAGAATGATATCAACATAAATAAGAAGGATGACAATATCTTTATCACAAAACTTGACATATAAGAAAGGATCATAGTTACTAAGATTAAATCCTAGTGACTCAAGAAAGGTGTTAAGTCGATAATACCATGACCTTGGAGCTTGCTTTAATCCATATAAACTTTTGAAGAGCAAGCAAACTTTTCCTTCATCATGGATGAACCCAATAGGTTGATCCATATAGATCTCTTCTTCTAGATAGCCATTTAGAAATGCATTAGAAACATCTAATTGAAGAATTTTCCAATTGAAAAAATAAGCAAGAGAAATTATGATTCTAATTGACACCATCTTTGCAACTAGGACAAAGGTCTCCTCATAATCAAGTCCATATACTTGAGCAAATCCTTTAGCACAAAGCCTAGCCTTGTACTTGTTGATTGTGCCATCTTGATTATACTTGACTCGAAAAACCCATTTGCAACCAATGGTATGCTTGTTGGATGGAAGATCCACAAGCTGCCATGTATTATTGGCCATCAAAGCATCATATTCTTCCTTCATGGCAAGGTACCATTCCTTTGAGTTGATAGCATCATATACATCCTTCGGCTCCTCATGAGAAATAAAATAGGCACAATTAGTGGAGTTGATTTCCACTTGCTTTTCTCTATCTTCATAGGTAAGCCTTCTAGGCTCGGATCTTTCTCTTTGAGTTCTCCTTGGTGAAAAAGTTCGAGGTGACTCCTCCTCAAATCTGGCCCCATCTCTCCATGATGATCTTCAAGGGCGATGACTGCAGTATCTTTGTGAGAATCTTTGAGCTCGACCTTCTCAAGAATGTATTTTTGATCTTCATGGAATATCACATCTCTACACTCAATTGTAGTTGAGGTAGAGGGAACATAGATCCTGTAAGCTTTCTTGTTGGATGCATATCCAACCATGATCCCTTTAACATAATTAGGATCATCTCTTTTCCTTGTTTCCAAGGGCATATTAACAAAGCAAGTACAACCAAAAACTCTAAGGTGATCTACCTTAGGTTTTTTTTGAAACAAGACTTCAAAAGGTGTTTTTCCAGCAAGAGCATTGTGAGGTGATCTATTGCACAAATAGTTTGCACAATTTATAGCTTCACCCCAATACTCAATAGGCAAAGAAGCTGCTACTCAAATCGCTTTAACACATTCACATAAAGATCTGGTTTTTCTCTCAGCTACTCCAATTTGGGATGGAGAATAGGCACAAGAAAATTCTCTCTTTATTCCTTCACCTTCACGATAATTATGAAACTTGCTGGAGATATATTCACCTCCTCCATTGCATCTTAAAGGTTTAACTTTGCAAGAAAACTGTTTTTCTACATAAGCTTTGAAGATAAGAAAGTGATAAAAAACCATAGCCTTTGAAGAAAGTAGATACAACCAAGTGTATCTAGTAAAGTCATCAATAAAGGTGACAAAACATGTTGCACCACCAATACTTTTAGAAGAGAAAAAATGTACATCTGAATGTATGAGTTCCAATGGATAAGTAGTCTTTATAAAAGACTTCTGATATGGCTTTCTGTGTGACTTTGCAATGGCACAAGCCTCACAAGGCTTGAAATCTTTAGAAAGAGATTTTGGAAGACCAAAAGCCTTCTCCTTCTTAACCATAGAAGACATAGATGTAAAGATAGGATGTCCCAACCTTCTATGCCACAGCTCCTTAGATAACAAAGCAACTTTGCAAAGGTTTGCATTCTCATAAGAATTCAACTTAAAAATTCCACCACATCTAGTTCCATCGGCAAGGATATCATCTTTTGTCTTGATGAAACAAGTATTACATCACAAGCATTATCAAACAACTTTTCCACACTAATTAAGTTCTTTTTAAGTTTTGGAATGAAAAGGACATTAGAAAGTGCAAGAACTTTTGAAGAAGCAAGTTTCAATGGAATGTTGCCAATTCCTTCTATTGGACACTCATAATCATTAGCTGTGTAAATAGATCTCTTGAGTCCTTTGAAAGGTAAGATTGAGTCAAATGACTCCTTTGAACATCACATATGTGAAGAGGCTCCACTATCTATGTACCAAGCTCCATCTTTCTTGAAAGGTGATGAAGAAAAACTAGACACCATAAGTGATCCTTCTCCATCACTTGCAATAGAATCTTCTTCAATCTCTTTGGAGAGATTAGCTTGCTTGAGTTGGTTTTTCTTCTTAAAGCAATTAGAGGCATAGTGCCTCTTTTTGCCAAAGAAGAAGCACTTCACTTTCTTCTTCTTAGTTTTTGAGTTAGAAGGATGAGATGTTTCATCATCTTCACCATCTTGATCTCGATCTTTGGCTTTGTCTTTGTTGAATGCTTGAGAGAATTGGTTCTTACTCCTTCCTTTTTGCTTGCCTTTGACAAAGAGGGATTTTTCACTTCCACCATATTCAAGTTTGTTCATCCTGGAGAGTTTATAGCTTTGTCTAGATTCTTTAGAAATAAGAATTCCTTGGAGAGTTTCTAGATTAGGTAACTCCTCCTTAGTAGCAAAAGAACAAGATTATCATAGTCATCTCTCAAGCCATTCAGTATGACTTGAACTAGCTCAACTTGGTTAATGGTAACACCAACACATGAAAGATCTCTATGTAAATCTTTAACTCTCAGAACATAGTTAGATGCACTCTCTTCACTTCTTTGGAAACTTTGAAAAATTTGATTCCTAAGAGTGAGTATTCTAGAAGTATTCTTTGCTTCATAGATGGTCTTTAGTGCATCCCAAGCTTCTTTGACAGTAGTGCAAGATCCTATCTCTCTCAAAATTTCATTAGATACATTCATCTTAATGAAATGTAGAGCCATTCTAGCTCTCTTCTTATATTTAGGAATTTCAACCTGTGCTTGAGGCTCCTCCTCAGCACCAAGCACAATATCCATAACATCCTGGAGAATCAAAACAGACTCCATTCTTAACTTCCAAATTGAGTAATTAGAAGTGTTTAGTCTTTCACTGGCTTCTAAAAGATATCCTCCCTGAGATGCCATTATAATAAAGACTTCTTAGTTATTGGATTGAGATATGTTTGAGCTTGTTCCTATCAGACTTAGAGTTGCTGCTCTCTTCACTATAGGTATTTTCAAGGTTGAACTACCTTCCTATGTGAAATACTTGCAGCTATATTTGAGATGAATCTCAAATATTCCACAAGACAAGTTTTCTAGATCAGACACAAAAAGTGCTTTGAGACACTTTGACTGGTTTGAATTCTACTTTTGGCACATGTGAAATGCTTCAAAAGAAAACACTATTGACACTCATAAGGCTCAAAGGGTGTTCAAATACTTCAAACTCAGTCTTGATCTATAGTTTCTTGTGTTGGATGCTCAAAACAATGAATTCAGAACAAAGTATAATTGAATCAAATCTAAATGTTGTCACTCGGATTTTGGACTTATCTCTATCCTCTTTAAGAGCTTATAACTCTTGCTGGACACATCAGATTGATCTGATTTTAATTTCTATGAAAAGTACAGATCAAATGCTTTCCATCAAGCTATAACACGGCTATCTTTGGATCTATAAGTAAGGAGAACAAAGGGACTGAAAAACTCTGATTTTCACACGTGTGGAATTCCAGAATTCCGTACTTCCTCAATTCAGGTCTAAAAATTCAGTTCAAGTCCGATTTGATCCAATTACACTTCAGAGAAAGGTGAGGAAAAGTGCAAAACTGCTTTTTTGCTTGATTTAGCTCTCAATTTCTTGTACAATCAGATTTGTTAGCATGCAAAGCTTAATGTGGCTCTGATACCATGACAAAATTTCCAAAATTCACACATGTGGGGAATGTCCACAAGAGTGACTGACCTTAATTAAATTTTGTGATTGGCACTATAACCTGATTCTAGATTGATCAACAAAATCTAGTTCAGAAGAAATGGCTAATCCACAATCTAGCATGCTAATCAACAGAATATAATAGCAATGAATCAAAGAATGAATAAAAATACAAGATTTCAATGTATGAGCATTAGCCTCAACACAAGTTAGAGAGAGAGAGAGCTAGAGAGATAACAAGCAATATTTGTTTAGATCCAAAATGGCATGAGATAGCTACAAAACTTTGGTTCTTCATCATTGATCGTGTGGAGAGCTACACATATTTATGGAGATTGAGGTAGCTCGAGGTAGAACCATATCTATCCACTCCAAAATGACATCTAAAGTGACATCTAGAGTCTATGTGACATTTGTCACTTGTCATGCATGAAATTCTACCAACTTTTTACAAGTGTACTAGCTCTAACTAGAAATGTCCAAATCATCATGCATGTGTCCATTAAACTTTGTGCATGCCTTGCATGTCACTATGGATCACTTACAATTAATGCATGTGAGTTGCCACGAGTTCCCACAAGCATAATCATGCTAATTCTATGTCTACAAACTATATGCAAGTTGCATTTATCAAACTAGATAATACATAACCATGTAGCTCGAGTTCTATGTAGGCCAAACTTGGCATTTTTCATTAATGAGCTATATACTTGCATGGTACAACATTTGTAGCAAGCCAAGAAATCAATATGGATTGTTTTTCAATTTTAACAACACTCGGATGTGCACTTCTCATCTTCAAAGAGCAAGGGTGGTGCTACTTGCTTTGTAACTTTCATTGATGATTTCACAAGATTTACTTGGTTATATCTTCTAGCTTCAAAGTCTATCATGTTTGACTATTTCCTAAAGTTCAAAGCTCTAGTTGAAAATCAATTTTCATACAAAATCAAGATTCTTAGAAGTGATGGAGGTGGTGAGTACACTTCCAATTATTGTGAGCTTGAAGGCATTAAAAGGGAGTTTTCTTGTGCATATACACCATCTCAAAATGGGGTGGCTGAAAGAAAGAATAGAACCTTGTGTGAATGTGCCAAAACCATTAGAATTGAGGCATCCTTGCCAAAAGACTTTTGGGATGAGGCCATCAATTGTTCAAACTATCTTTGCAATCGACTCCCTCATGTTGTACTTGGAGGAAAGTCACCATATGAAGCACTTTATTTGAAAAAACCTAAGGTTGATCACCTTAGAGTATTTGGATGCATATGCTTTGTCCATATTCCCTTGAAAACGAGAAAGAAGGATGATCCTTGTGCAAACAAAGGAGTAATGGTTGGATATTCATCCAACAAGAAAGCCTATTGAATCTACATGCTCTCTACTTCTAAAGTAATTGAAAGTAGAGATGTAGTATTTCATGAAGAAGAAAAGTCCAATCTTGGAGGGGCCAAGATCAAGCAACCTCAAAATCTATCACCTTTTGTTATTGAAGACAATCAACATATGGAGGGGTCGAGATTTGAAGATGGAAGTCCTCAGATTTTCACTCCTAGAAGATCCATGAGGGAGAGATCCAAGCCTAGGAGGCTCACTTATGATGACAAAGGAAAAGAAGTGGATCTTGATTCCACTTATGCTTATTTTATTTCTCATGAGAAGCCCAAAGATGTCCAAGAAGCCCTCAATACCAAGGAGTGGTATGAGGCCATGAAGATTGAATATGATGCCTCGATCACCAACCACACATGGGAGCTAGTGGATCCACCACCTAACATGCACATCATTGGATGCAAGTGGGTGTTCAAGATCAAGTACAATCATGATGGCTCCATCAACAAGTACAAGGAAATATTAGTTTTTAAAGTCTTTGCACAAATATATGGCCTTGACTATGAAGAAACCTTTGCTCCTGTAGCAAAGATGGTGACAATAAGAATCATAATCTCTCTTGCCCTATTTTTTAAGTGGAAATTGTATCAACTTGATGTCTCCAACGCTTTTTTGAATGGCTATCTTGAGGAGGAGATATACATGGAACAACCTCAATGATTCATCAAGGATAAATCTAAGGTGTGTTTGCTATTTAGAAGTCTTTATGGCTTGAAGCAAGCACCTAGATCATGATATTCAAGACTCAACAACTTTCTACTTTTATTAGGATTTGTGCTTAGTGACTATGATCCTTCTATGTTCTTAAAGTTTGATGGTAGTAATATTGTCATTATTCTAATCTATGTAGATGACATTATTCTTAGTGGAAGTTGTTTGATGCTAGTTCAAGAAACTAAGGATGCATTAGGAGGAGAATTTAAAATGCAAGATCTAGGAGAGATCCATTACATTTTAGGCCTTGAGATTGATTTTCATGAAGAGTATGATTTTATTTGTCAATCTAGATGTGTCTTTTCTATGTTGAGAAAATTCAATATGCAAAATTGTAAAGGCATAGATACTCCCATGGAGCAACATGTAAAAGACCCTATTAAAGGTGATAAAAGATCCTTTGAGGACATCACACTTTATAGGAGTCTTATAGGCTCCTTAATTTGGCTTACTATCACTAGACCCGATTTGAGCTATTGTGTGCACAAATTGAGTCGATTTATGCAAGATCCTAAAATCCAACATTGGAAGATGGCCAAGAGAGTTCTAAGATATGTATCTTCTACTCAAGATTATGGTTTATTGTACAAAAATGAAGATCTAACCATTGTTGGCTATTCGGATTCCGATTTTGCAATTGATAAAATGGATCGGAAGTCCATTAATGTATATACTATCTTTCTTGGAGGCAATCTTGTGTCTTGGCTTTCAAAGAAGCAAGATACCATATCTCTATCTTCTTGTGAGGCCGAGTACAAAGCACTCACTACAACAACTAAAGAGATGCTTTGGATCAAGAGGTTAATCGTGGAGCTAAAGTGCATCAAAGAGGATGATGTTCCCTTGATCAAGTGTGACAACATATCGGCCCAAGCTCTTGCAAACAATCTTATTTTTCATGCAAGAAGCAAGCATATAGAAGTGGCACACCATTTTGTAAGGAAAAAGCTCATTGGAGGTGAAATCAACTTGGAACATGTCGACACATCTTCATGTATTGCTGATCTTATCACAAAGCCACTTTGCAAAAGTGCCTTCTCAAAGCATAGATCTAATCTTGGTCTTATCTCAAGATCGATGCTTGATCCACATTAGATACATTTTTAGGAGGAGTGTTGAAATATTGGAAAAATCTATCTAATGTTGTAAGTAGGGGTCCTAAAAATGCCAAAGATGAATTGAGCTCTTTTGGCTTAGTAAAGACCCATCTTAGAATAAAATAGATAACTTTGTAATTATTCTTCTCATCTATGTAGATGATATCATTCTTTGTGGAAACAATGAGAAGTTAGTTGAAGAAACTAAGCATGCACTTGGTACTGAGTTTAAAATGCAGGACTTAGGAGTTCTTCACTATATTCTAGGCCTTGAAATAGTTTTTTGGAAAGGTCATGCATTTATAAGCCAAAGTAGATATGCACTTTCCATGCTCAGGAAATTTCATATGGAGAACTATAAAGGCATAGATACACCTATGGAGCACACTATAAAAGTTCCTATTAAACATGATTAAAAATCCTTTGAGGACATCACTCTTTATAGGAGTCTTATTGGCTCACTTATTTGGTTAACAATGATTAGGCCTGATCTAAGCTTTTGTGTTCATAAGCTAAGTCAACACATGCATGATCCAAAGTTATATCATTGGAAATTGGCTAAAAGAGTCTTGAGGTATATATCTTCTACCTTGGATTATGGACTATACTATGAAGGAGAAGATCTGACTTTGATTGCTTTTTCAGATTCAGATTTTGCAGGAGACAAGTTGGATAGGAAATCTACAAGTGCTTACACTATATTTCTTGGAGAAAATTTGGTTTCTTGGCTGTCAAAGAAACATGCAACTATTTTCTTATCATCTTGTGAAGCTGAATACAAATCTCTTACAACCACAACAAAGGAGGTTTTATGGATCAAAAGGCTACTTTTGGAGCTTAAGTGTTATGCAGATGAAGATTTACCAATTATCAAGACTGATAACATTTCTGCTCAGGCTCTTGCAAATAATTCAGTCTTTCATGCAAGGAGCAAGCATATTGAAGTGGCTCATCATTTTGTAAGAGAAAAAGTCATTGGAAGAGAGATCTCATTGAGCGAGCTCGACTGAAGAGATGGTAGATAAAACAGATTATGAAAAAATAGAAATTAATAAAGGTAAGATTTTGAATCTATATAAACACCAATCGGACTAGGAATGTGAAGATTATATATTGCTTCTTCAAAATACCAAAAAGTATTTGCTTGGTCGATGGATGATTTAATAGGAATACCAGTAAATGGGACGAACATAGAATAGATCTTATCCAGGGAACAATACCTGTTAGGCAACACCAATATCGATTGAATCCAAAGTACTCCTTGTTAGTTAAAGACGAATTAGATAGATGTCTTATAGCGGGTATTATATATCCTGTTCTATGATGTGAGTGGGTGTCACCAATAGTTATTGTACCTAAGAAGAAGACGGGCAAGATCAAAGTTTGCCAAGATTTTAGAAAACTAAATGCTGCTACAGCAACGAATTATCATCCTCTGCCGTATACAGATACTATTCTTGACCAGGTAGCTGATCATGAATGTTATAGCTTTAATCTCCCCAAACTTTGGTACCTTCAAGGGTTTTGCTTTCAAAGGGCTTGTGAGGTACTTTATGAGAAAAGGAAGAGTGTTGGTCGGCATTATGGATTTTGCTGGCGATACTCATGATGCAGCCAAATTTCTTCAGATGGGTGGGGATAAACTATCGGGGTTGAATCATCACTTGGAGGAACAACCTGCGGTTGAGTTTTGCTGGGTGCAAGTGTAGGGGCTTGGCATTGGGTTTGTGTCCAAGTCAAGACCCAAGTAGGATGAGTTTCAACTGGTAAATTTTATACTTTCATTGAATAGATTGGAGCAGCAGGTTTGGATCGGGATGGGCAGTCCTTTACGTGATGTTCAATACCACAATTTTCACAAGCTGGAGAGAAACAGAGTTTATCTGGGCAGCGAATACTAGGATGTTTACCTGCACATATAAAGCATCCTCATATTGCAGGTAGTTGGTGTGCGACAAAGACAGCTTGGTTTGGATTATAAGCTTGGGCATTGAAATCCAGTGGTTGAGCATTAGAATCATAGGTATAGTAAACAATCGTTTTAGTAGAGTACTGCGGTTGAGTATTGTCTTCCACATAGTAGGTGGCTGGATCGATGGTATTCGGATCAAGATAATGGAAAGTGTTTTGTGGGGCAGGTTGGTTAACAACAAACTGTTGATGTGGAAATGGATATTGATTTGGTGCACGTGGTCGTGGTTGGTAAACCCCTGGTCGTGGCACAGGTTGTTGTGGTGGGTAGGGGTGGTAAGCTCGATAAACGGTGGGTCTGGTGGCTGCTGAGAAATGATTTCGCATTTGAGGGCATTCATTAGCAGTGTGATGCTGTGAGCAGATTGGGCACCAGACATTTTCTCTTGCTGGAAAGGATTTCTCAGCAATTTGTTTCATGGCGGTTTGGAAATCGACAGTGAGTTTATCCATATGTGATTGTTGAGCTTTTTGCCAGGTTCTCATTTGATGTAGAAGTTCAAAAGATTGAGCAATATTATCAGACTTAGGATGATTCGGATTCTTAGATTTCTTTTCACAATGGTCAAAGTCATCATCGGAACCTTCGTCTTCTTCACGGATAGCATCGGTGATCACATCTTTAAGTTGATCATAAAGGTCAACTGGTTTAAGTTCACGACAGATGTTTTTAGGCAATCCAACTAAAAATAGTTTTATGGCCATGCGTTCAGTGATATTTTCATCTACACATTCTACTTTGAGACGTTTAAAACGCTCAATGTAGTTTTAAATAGACTCTATGCGACGCATCTTGATATGAGTAATTTGAATGAACGGGCTCTGAGTCAGTTTGGATGGTCTGAAACGCTTGATGAGAGCGTCCTTGAGGGTGGTCCAAGAAGCAAGATCAGGAGTTTCGAGATTCAAGTACCACTCCTTGGTGGTGCCATAGAGTACCATGGAAAATAGGCGAAGCTTTTCAGTTTCAGAGGCATCTCCATAAAAACGGCATGCATTATCAAAGTCTTGGAGAAATCAGACTGGGTCAGATTTGCCATCGTACTTTGGTGCACCGATACGTGGAATTCTTCGTTCCATTCGTGGAGGAGTCGGATTAGAAGATTCAGCACAGTCACGAGACATGATGCAGAATACAGAGTAGCAGGGCAGGACTGTACTTGTCAAAAAGGGCAGTTTGCTTGTAGAATGGATAGTGTAGGACAAAAACTGGTCTTTCTGATTGTTATCGAATTTGCGGACAGGCTGAGAAATCGTGGAGAGACAGATAAATCTAACTATAATACTCACGAATTCTGAACAAGTATTCTGAATGTCAGAATACTGATTTTTTTTTATTTTTTGGAAAAATTTGACGATTCGAAATTCGCGGATAGTATAGGGAAATCGTGCTCTGTGAGGGCGAATTCTTAGGCTTGATGGCGAATTCTAATAGAGAGGTTTGTCAGTAAATGGGTAAAATCTGTGATATAGAATTTGCGGACGTGCTGAAGGACTGATATTAATGAGATCTAGCCTCAGTGAAGTCAACGAATTCTAAGACAAAGATTTTGATGAGAAATAAGAGATTTTGACAGTATAACAGGCTGTTTTCTCAAAATCTGACTGTGGTCAAAATTCGTGGAGGTGATAAAATGAAAAATCAGGGTATGTTAGGGCTGCAGATAGACTGGCGAATTCTGAAATACCTGTTTGGTTGTGAAAAAAGGTCACTTGGGTCACTTCTTTTGAAGAAAATGCCCAAATTGACTCTTTTATTGCTTTCCCCCGGTTTGAGAAGTTGCTCCGCAGCTCGTGTAGGACCTGGAGAGACGACACGTGCTGTTTGTTGGTAGATAGAGATAAGCACACAAGCAAACATACAACATGGAAGCAAGAAATAAAAGAAAGAAAAAAAAAGGAGAAGAAGCTAGGTAGAAAAATACTTAAAAAGCGGCAACGGCACCAATGTTGGAAGTATTTCTAGTGAGTGCGGTGGCTAGATCTACTTATGGGTGTAGTATAGGGATGTAGAGATTCGTCCACTTTTTAGGTTTCTACAAAAGCTTCAACAGAAATATGAAGGAATGAGAGCACTAAGGCATACCCAACTAGTGCCCAAAATGGAAATAAACTAATTAGTAACAACAATGAAAATCCTTGCTAAGGCTTACCCAACTAGCAAAGTGACTAGACTAATCCTAGATTAACACCCGAAGGGTAATAAAATGAGATTGCGGCTAATACTAAACAAATAAGCAATAATGAACATGCCACAATAAAAACCGATGAAAAGGAGGCAAGAGGAGGCCTGAGCACCTTCCCTCAAGCAATTCACCTTTCCAAAGGGAACACAAATGAAATAGAATGATAATTCTCCAAAATAGAGAGCAAGATAGCTTAATCTAAAAAGTGTTATTTACAATGCAAATACTCTCCTTTTATGGCAAGGAGGGTCTTCCATAAGTGTCTACTAATTTATGGGACTAATCTGTTTCTAGTCTTTCTAGAACTTCTTTTTTCTTAACTTAGGACAACTTAAGATAAAATATTTCTAATCTTAAGTTTTCTAAGTCTAAGTTCTAAATCTAAGTTTAAGCTATTTTATTATTATTTAAGCTTCTACTCATGGACTTACAAAACACATGCCATGGCTTGAAGTTTATTGACAGATACTCATATGTGGTCTTACAAAACACATGCCACGAAGTTTTATTATTTTATTATTTTCTCTGTGTTAGCACAGTTGCTAACAGAGAGAAAGAGTAAGCTATCTTCATTATGGATCTAGTGTTAGTGGATGTAGTGTTAATGCTTAGGGTTAATGGATGCTAGAGTTAGATGTGAATCTTCCATTCATGCTGAAATCTGAAGTATACTATCGCTCTCATGGGAACGAACCTACGTGTGACAACTAACTTCATCTCCTCGATGCTAGATTGATTAGATCTTGGGTTGAGGATAGGCAAGGAGGGAAATCGGCTACAATTGTGGTGTCGTTGCCGAGGAGCTATGCCAATTTTTCAATTTGCAACATGTTGGTTGGATGGTTAGCTTGTATTAAGCATCTTGTCGTGGCATAAATAGTGTAAAATTTGCATTTAGGGCTAGTTTGGGAGTGATTTTGCCTGATTTGAGTAGATTTTCTTGTTTGAAATCTAATTTGATTATGGAACAGGAAAGTTATTCAAATCACCAATCTTAAGATCCATTTGGATCTGAGATATAAAAAAAAACAACAAAAATCGGTCAAATCTATCAAATTTTGGTCAAAAGGAGGCAAAAATCGTCATCAGTGTTGACAACTTTTTGCCCTCTTTCAGGAAACGTTCATCGAGTTGCAAGCACCTTCAGTTTTGATCACAGAATCTTCAGTTTGAAGGGCGAACAATCCTTTCTAGCAGATTTTCAGAAACATCAGAAAAACCATCAAAAAACACCAAAAAATCACCAAAACCCTAAAAATACAAAAAAAGAACCTTCGCCCTATTCACTATGCATAGGTGTGATTCAGATCTATCTATTGCTAGGTTGGCGAAGAATAATATCAAAAATAGAAGGTTTCTTAGAAGATCAGTTGTCATATTGTCGTATTTTTGTCAAAAAAGTCTCTTTTTTGTAAAAATACTAGTATTACTTTTGATTCTTCGCCAGCACCTTTGCCGAGTTTCTAGATCATTCTATTTATAGTAAATTATTATTTTTGAGTTCGGCAAACATTCATCGTATTCAGATCATAGAAAATCTTTATTTTTACTCTCGCCAAACTATAGAAACTATGTTTTTGTGTGCTAGAAACCTTAGCCAGTTCTATCCTAGCTTTATTTGTGTTAGATTTTGAGTATGAGAGTTCGGCGAAGGTTATTCACTAGTAAGCGAGACACAAATTCATGAGAGAACTGTATTTCTCTCACGCTAACGCATTGCGTGGATCTATCATGCAGTGCTTGAAGAATCAAAAAAATAAATAGATGATGTTGTAGTTGTTGTGCACATTATTAATCTGTATGATTGTATGATCTTGAATGAAAATTTGTCTGCTACTATTTGTGTGTCTGATTCACTTGCTCATTTTAATTCCGCACTTTGGTTTGATTTTTGTCGAATGCTACATTAATTTGTTAACAAAGATCAACAGTGTCTGACTACTCTCTGAAGGATTGTAGGAGTGATATAGCCGATAGTGACCAGCGATCACATCTGAAAGAGGAACTAATTTCGTTCACGAATCCTTTCGCTTTGTGTTTCGCCTCGCTTCTCTTCGTGATTACTTGGTCATAAGGCCTCACTTAGATTTTGTTTCGTTTCGTCATGTTTCGTCTCATCTCATCTTGTTGCAGAGCCTGATTGATCTTGTCACGAACTCTTTCGCTTTGTTTCATTTCGTGGCGTTTCGTGATCCATAAATCAATGTTAGAGCTCATTTAAGTTTCGCTTCGTTTCATTTTGTTTTCTTCCAGATTTCGTCTCGTTTCATTTCGTTGTATTACAGAGCCTAATTGATCCAACTCGAATAGAAATAATTTGAGTGTCGTGAAAAGTTTCGCAAATCATTCGTGATTTAATTTTATCAATTTGTCACCAGAGTTTTGGCTAGAATCTGCATTTTTCTGAGTGCATTTTTATTCAGCATCAACATCAACACCAAATTAGCAAAACTTACTTATTTTCATATGGAATCAAATAGAATTTGGTCACTGGATTGCAATGTACTGTAGTCGATGGAATAAATAGCCCTTTTAAAAGTGACATCTTTTGCCTTCACTGCCGATATAAAAAAGGACTAACAACAAAAATGTCTCCAATGGAATTGAAATTGAGATTGTGCTACAAAATTTTTTGGCTGGCTTCAACAATTGTATATGTAATCTCAAAAGTTTTATCTTAAAGTTCTATACAAATTTGGGAGTTAATCAAAAGCTTCTATTTAAATATGAAGAAAAAAGTCAAAATAGTTGTCGAACATATCAATTTTATTGGGTAAATAAAATTCATATTCATTATAATGGTTAGAATCAAAATATGTCTGTCGAGGATTGTATGGGATTCTAACAAAAAAGTTATGTACAAGATTTTAAATGGATGTCGAGATAATATTTACAGACTTTTCTGTTATCTTGTCAAGCTCTTCTTGGGTTACCTCAACCTTCGGCGAAGAAACCTTCTGAGGAGGTTGACGAGTAACAAGAGAGAGGAAGCTAGTTCTGACTCTGATTCAGAGTCCAAAGATGCTGATTCAGTGGTCAAGATGATATGAGGTCACTTTGTAGGGATGACTTTTGGAGGAAGGGAAGCAGCTAGCCTACAAGATTCTGATTTTTTAGGGACAACCTACTTCCTCTTCCTGCTTGAGGTAGTCGGCATGTTTGATCTATCTAGAGGCAGATCTTTGGAGGTGTTGGCGTTATCCACATGAAAACCTGAATAACGCTAAAAAAGTCATTTGAGAATTATGAAATCCTTGAGCATGATGGTAACATGCTTACCATGCATGGCCAGAAGAACAAAATCTTCAAAAAACTAGGACAAATAGTTCTCTACAGCACCTTCTTAGGCCTGCATGGATATAACAAAAAAACAAACATGGAGGCCTAGTGACATGGTAACATTTCTAATAGATCGGCCGAAGGGAGCCCCCGAGTCAACAATTCCGTTGATCTCTGAAGTTTCTTGATCTCCCTCAGCCTACCATATCACCGGCCAATTTTAGGAGAGACACGAGCAAGGGAAGGTTGTACAAAGGTTTTGGCATGGGCAATGGACTTCACCCTAGCCATTATGTTCAGAAATAAAAGAAAAAAACTAAGAAAAAAAAATCTAAATTGGAATATCACTTTTGAGCGCACAGAAAGGATTCTAAAAAATTTGCACAAGAAACACCCTTGAAATCGATATCGAGAGTGAATATTGGTTTTGAGCGTAAAACAGAAAGAATTTTTGCACTCGAACGTGATATCAGACAGATTGTGGTATCAGTCTCAAACGTAGAGGGAGGGGGGCATTGGCAGATAGAGAATGATAGCATAGCGCACTTGAGAGCAATATCGGAGAGCAAGAATGAAATTTGAATGAGAAAAAGTGATTTTTGTCCAAAGAGAGTACATGTAAAAAAATTTCACACGTGCGAAAGACGGCCGATGCCACATGGTAGAATTTCAGAGGTCCACGTGTCCATTTGTACAAGCAATTATGATGTATTGATTACGGATACGTGGGGGCAGGCACATGGATGAGTCAGACGTCAACACATGTCATTCCGCATGTGAGAATTGTTGTATCAATCATTCGATATACGAAGAATAGTTTCAATGAATCATTAAATGCCACGTGTCATTTTGATTGGATTCCACACATGCAAAGTTGTTTTTATAAACAGATCATTTTAGGCTCGGATTTTCAAGAGATGTTTGCAATTTTTGCATTTGATATCATTTTCAAGTGCACTCTTTCTACACGGCATACTCCGTTCCATACGCACTTGAAACCGATATTGGTATCCTGGGTATCGCTTTCAAGCACGCGTTGTCATTCCAATTTACTTTGACATTTGTATGTTTTTTTTTTCCTATATTTTTTTCTTTTAAATGTCTAGTTTTGATTTTAGTCTGCTATCTTTTTTTATTGAATTTGGTAGTACTAACAATACAGAGTATTTCAAGACACTTTTTTCTCCTCACGGTTTAGGGTTTAGGGTTTAGGGTCTTGTTGTAAAGCATTTTATGAGATTTATCTCAGATTTCAATCTTTGCTTAGTACCCCCTTGTTCAGATCTTAGAATAAAGACGTGATTTATTATCATTGGTGGATGTAAGTCTTTCAATAGCTTTAAGCAAAAAACCACCCATTGATGCCATTTTTGAATGTGAAAAAGCACTAGAAACTCTTATGGTTTCTCTAAGAGATCTGAACCTAAAGTCTTCTTGCAATTTAGAAAGCTTATAGACTCAATCCTATCACTCATGGACCAATCTAGAATGATGGAAATTTAGATTCTAGTCTCAAACTTGCAAAATCACTCCTTAATCTATGATTTTTAGCAATTTCTCTCTTCAACCTCAACATACACTCAAAAAATCAGAGAAGATCAATTAGTGCACCTAATTCAAGCTTCAATTTTAATTTTTTGGCTGATCTAATCCAGGAACTAATCAAGGGATTAGATTTACTATAGAAAATGCTTGATTTTGCACTGAAAATCACTCAAATTGGGTATGTGAGTCAAATTCTACAAATTTTTGAAATTTCTCAGTCAAAATGGAGCTGTATGGCCTCACACGTGTGAAAAGAATTCCTACAGCCCACAACAAGATTTGGACCAAAATTTTTGAGGATAGCTATCAAATACAACTCGCTACACAAAATTTGACTAGTTTCCAAAAAATTGCTAATTTTGGCTTTGATTTGGATTAATCCTATCAATTTCAACAAAACCTCTTGTACTAGGCTCTGATACCATGTGCAAAAAGTACAAAAAGGACCAAGAGGGATTGGTTGTTAGATTACTTGATCTATCAATCTACTTGAGATTAAGATCAATCTAGATCAATTCTAGATGCAAAATCCTAACAAAAACAATCATTAATTGAAGGTAGGTGTACTTTCTGGTTTCACACGTGTGAAAACTTTGTCTGAGTATGGACTCCAACCTGAAAATCAATTACACATTGATAGCACCT
This sequence comes from Diphasiastrum complanatum, assembly GCA_029204225.1. Classification (NCBI taxonomy): domain Eukaryota; kingdom Viridiplantae; phylum Streptophyta; class Lycopodiopsida; order Lycopodiales; family Lycopodiaceae; genus Diphasiastrum; species Diphasiastrum complanatum. The sequence goes on from CM055097.1 coordinate 51,260,620, forward strand.
CAAAACAATCAAAACAAATATAGACAAATGAAGGGAATCACTCAAAATTGCTTCCAAAATCAAGATTGGTGTCTCACATTGATTATGGCCAAATAAGCCTCTATATATACACTTTTGGAGGTTGAGGTACTGATCATGCATCAGATCTCACACGTGTGAGGATGCCTTGTCACCATCATGCAATTTGACACTTGGATCAAAACTTTCCATTTTGGGCATTTTTAGTATATTTTCCTACTATATGGAGATCTTCATGAAAATCTTCTAGAAGCAAAAACTCGCCTACTTCAGCTATTTCCACACATGTGAGCTGTCCTCTACACATGGGATGTGACACCTATTCAAAATATTTGGCTCATGCAATCATTAGATTGGTGCCATGTGTCATATCTCTAGAAAACTAGTTTTTGGCCATTTTAGCCACTAGAACTTGAATTAAATCATATGTACAACATATATGATTATGGTACATGAAAAGTACACTAGTTTCACACGTGAGAACAGGCTCCACACATGTGTGTCTATCCTATATACAAGATTTTTGGCCTCTACCAAGCTTATTTTTGCATTTTTCACATATAGTGTCTTGTGGAGACCAACTACCACCTACATTGGTTGGTCAATCAGAAAGAAAGCAGGTGAAGCTGCAAGAAAAGAATTAAAAAAAAAAAATCAAAGAAATCCAATTGACAAGGCCAATACCAAAGAAAAAATTAAGAAGCAAGACAAGATCTTGGCCGAGTCTCAACAAATAACGGATCAAAGGAAAGATGAAGACGACAATGGACTTGTGGGACAAAGTAAACTCCACACCAAGTAATTGGTGATCAAAGCTTGACACTACAAAGATCTAAAGCTGCAACTGTAATATTATCAATTCCTTCACCTTCCACCAAACCCCTCATCATGTTTTCCTACCATCATCAACCTATCCGTCCAATCTATTTCTACCACAAATTTCGTAACCTCCTTGAAGGATGAAAACCCAGGGTTTGTGTGACCTACCAATTGAAGGTTCTACTCTTCTCGTTGAGACAAGGGTGTCGATGAGGCCGGGACTTCGACTGGGAGAAGAACTGAGAAAATACCCAAAAGTAGAAAGGAATATACAAAGAGTTCCAAGGTGATTGATGAATATCTGGCAAGACTTACGAGAAAATTTGTCTGAGAAATCCAAAGAAAAGGTCCAAAGGCAACTTGATGATCAAAAAGAGTCCGAAGATTTTCAAAAAACGATATGTTCAGATGATCGAGAGCTGGTATACATACAAGGTTATACCAGTGGTTAGGCCTTATCTGGGACCTATTTTGTTGGGCATAAAACGAGATTCATCACACTCAAAGCCATCAGAAAGGAGAGGCTACGAGAAGTCTCTTGACAAAAAGAAAGCCGTGAAAGAACAAGCAAGAGACTCTCGGTAATCTGTTGCGACTTTGAGTTTTTCCGAGATACCTAACAACACAACCAATACGTTATTGGTTTTACATAGGCAAATGCTGATTCATGTCTTTCCAAGAATCAAGCGTCAAAGCAGAGGCATTGTAGTGGGACCTGCAATACTATAGAGGGAGGATAATGTTAGCTGATGCCACACCCCTGAGGTGTCAATGCAGTGCCTCATCACCCAAAAAGGGTTTCCAACAGAGATGAAGTTGAGAGCCGAGTCTGAGAGCATGAGAATTATTAGTGCTAGGCTAAATGAATATTCTATGAGGGCCCATGGTAATTCCCAAAAGATGGATAGCCATGTGGGAGCTAGCAATTTAGACTATTTCAACTTGAGTTATGTTTTTAATAAAGAGGCCTCCTATTATCACGTAAGAGGTGGAACTCAAATCATTATAGATTGGGATTCTCAGTTGCAAGAAGTGGACTCCAAAATATGATACAATCGTGTTCTACAGCTCCTGGGTATAGATAGAGGCCTCCACCATGAGTTTCATAGCATGTGTCTTGTACCGAAATGTTGTTGCTTTGTCAATTAAAGATTCTACTACTTGCATTTCCTTTCGTGCTCCATCTTCATGTGTATAGTTTGGGTACTGATGTACGAATGTGTTTGTTGTTGTTAATTCTCTCTTAAGGATTGGTTTGGGATTAGTATAAGGTAGATGTACAGGGCTTGGAGGCTGATCCACCTTTTCACTTAGTTCAGATACATCTTAGTTATCGGCTCCTTCAAGAGTTCTTCTTACAACTGTTGAGTGACAGTTTTAACAAGCACTTTGTAGGATTCCCATTTGCTTTGTGATTACCATCAGGTAGATGTGCAGGACTTGGAGATTGATCCACCATTCCACTCACTTCTGATGTTTCCTGGTTTCTGGCTCCCTAAGGAGTTCTCCTTACAACTGTTGAGTGACAGTTGTAGAAAGCACTTTGTAGGTTTTGTGATTTCAGTTTTAAAGAGGTTGTGTTGATTCTGTGATTTCACTAGGAGTAGATTTGGTTTAGTTCCATGATGATTCTGTTGTTGGGGGTATTCCCAACATATTGTAAGTAAATAATATCGGCAAATAAAATGTGTTGCGAGGGCATGGCATCCTGTGCGTATAAGCCCATGGCCCAATGAGCATGCAAGTTGAGTTGTAAATAGAATAATAGACTGGGGCCCCTTTGTAATTAAAATAAAACTTGAGACCAAAAGTCATTTTAAACTTAAAAGTCTATTATTTTAGAGATGGGTCCAAATGGAGACTCACATGAATCATGTGAAATCCAATGTACTTTTTTGAGACCTTTGGATAAATTTGGGTCCAAGATGAATGGATAGGATTAGTGTACATATTAGCCAATAGTATTTTGGATCAACGGCCTTCCCCATTTATAAAAAAGCACCTTATGTACAATATTTTACATGCTTAATGAGAAGGAGAAAGCTCTACCATTTTTGGAAGAGAAGCATCCTCGTTTGCTATTCAATGCTTGATATTGCTATTGTTGCTTTCTATTTGCTTCAAGTTTATGCTTTCTTGGTTTCCATAGTTCATGTTTCTCCTTTAGCAAGTAAAATGAGCATTTGAGCTAACCTCCACTCTCACTCTCACTCTCTATCCCTCTCTTTCTCTCTTCTCCTCTCAACCTCTTTTATTCTTCTCTTCTCTTTCACCCAAAAGCAAGATGAAGGTTAGGTTAGTGGAGTAGAGTTAGGGGTGTGTAGTGTTAGTGGTGGTAGAGTTAGAGAAAAAGTAGAGAACTAACTTAAAATAGCATATGTTCATAGTTAGGCACCTATCCAGTGATCTAACCCTTGTTGACAGGCGGGAGGGCTATACTACGTGCGATCTTTGACCCTACAGTGGCGTCATTGCCGGGGATAGGTTTTCACTAACTAGTTTAGCTGCATTTTAGCTATTTCTTGCTTTTTGGAGTAGTTTAAGGTAGATTTTCGGGTGTTTAGAGAGCTAGTTTTATGTATTTTTTTGTGTTTGGACTATTCACAGCTAGCGGAGGAGGTGTGAGAGGGTAGAGGAGGCCCTGAACAGCCTCTAAGGGCTTGACATCCCAACCAAAACTTGAGAAAACCCAAAAAACACACCAACCTGCATTTTGGAGAGAAAAAGAGCCTAAAATCTCATCAAAATTTAATATCTCCAAAACCAGTGAGAGTTAACCCTTGCACGACTGGCAGCAGCTCCAGGGTACTATCCCAGACCTACATAGAAGCCTGCAAGAGTTAAATCCAAGCAGATTGCAAAAAAAAAAAAAAAATCATCATAAAATTTCAAAAGCCCCTTGTAAAAATCCAAAAAATACAAATCTTCACCAGAATTCCCGTAGAGCCCTCTGAAGTTCCATCTTAGTGAGACCAGAACATAGAGAGCCCTCTGAAGTTCCATCTCAGTGAGACCAGGACACAGAGAGACTTGCGAGAGTTACTTCACAGTCTAAGTTCCTGTGCGAGAGTTCCCAGTGAAAAAAAGGTGGGAAAATACCAAAGAACCCTCGCAGACACTAAAATTTTTAGTTCTAGTGGGCAAGAACCCTCGTAGAGAATTCTGAAGTTTTAGCTTAGTGAGACTAGGACACAAAAGAGCCTACGAGAGTTAGTTTGACTCCAATAAGTAGAAAATTGGGTTTAAGTGCTAAAAAATCACTAAAAATGAAGATCCAGCTAATCCTTCCAGAGAGAACTCTCGTAGACCATTCCAATTGATCCAGAATATCAATTTCCATCAGTGATGAAGCCTGCGAGAGTTAGTATTGAGAATTGGTGAAGATCAAGCCAAAATAGTGGTTTTGAACCCTCGCATACAATGAAATTTTTACTTCTTGCGAAAGTTAACTCTTGTAGAGAATTTCAGAGTCAGATCTGAGCCAGATTTAGCTCCTCTGATCCTGCGGAGTTACTTCTCAAGGGTATTAAAGATATCAAGGTTTTTTATTTGCAAAACAACTAAAGAACCCTTATCGTGAATGGAGAAGAGAGCAGGAATATTGCTTAACAGCTCTCCCATTCTAATCAGCTGCTAAATGCAAAAATAGTCTAATAGACAGCTTATGCTAAATGTAATCACAGCTTTAAGTGTTCTAATTGCCCAACATGATCTTAAAAATATAAATTCATACTCTAAAACAAGAGTATAGTCCACCGCAGAGATTGGAGATGGTTTGTATGTGGTACTACTAAAATCAGATTTAACATGAAGTATAGTTCTGAAGTAAATAGAAGAGCAGTATGATAACGCGAGTTCCTCAGGCGTCAAAGATAGCCACCATTTGATCAAAAACTGAGGAGTCATAGACGTCCGTATTCTGATCAGAGTGAGTAAATAAGCGCGATCAAACAACAGTAAAAGTGCATTCAATCACAACAAGCATTCATCTACGTTGTACACAAATAAAAACAAGCTGCTACTATATTACACTGAAACACAATACAAAATAGCAATTACAACAAAAAATGACGACGTAATTGGATGTCCAAATAATGTGTCTCATGGACGGAGCAACCACTAATCTATGCTCGGCCAATCTATTTATAGATTTCATTCGTGTATTGATTACATTGAATGCTTGTCACCTAATTAGGAAAGCCATTGTATCTGGAAATATATGGCTTTTGAGACAACTGTACACAATGTATACGGTCAATAATTTAGCATCGTTGACACGGACGAGGACGTCACAAATTTTCTCACTTTGCATTTTACGTGAAGTGGTTTTCTCTCACTTCGCAAATTTTGGGAAGTGACTGGGAATGTTCCTTGTTCAATATAGACGACCTTCGACATTTTCTCTCTCTTCGGGATTTTGCGAAAAAGCTGAAGGTGCCCTTGAAACAGTTTAACTTATAGATGACCTTCAAGAATTTTCTCTCTCTTCGTATTTTTCAAGAAAATGCGAAAAAGCCAAAGGTATTAAAAATAGTTAAACTTTTGAGCTATACAAGTTAAACTTTTGAACTATGCAAGTGTCGCATTTTGGAGAAATGTGAAAAACCAGAAGCTATTGAAAACATAGTTCATTTCTGCAGACTATCATGACACTTAGTGTATTTCTGCAGACTGTTGTGACACTTAGTGTATTTCTGCAGACTGTTGAAAAAGTAATATAAATCTGCAGACGTGTTCTAAATGCTAGTTCTTGGAAGTCCTTGAAGATGGCCAAGTCTTCAACATCTGAACTTGAAATTATGACAGAATTGGTTACCCTTTGCTGGAATCAGCTGGAAGTCCGTTGTAGATGTTTTTCAAATAAATTGGCTGTCTAAGTTTGTGATTCTTGTAGGTATCAAAGGAGTAGACGTAGAACCAAAGTTGGTTTCACCTGACCCTAGAACAATGATCAATAAACATGCAGGAAGAATCATGAAATAGAAATTAGTCATTCACCAAGGAGGAAACTGTGGGCTTAATTTTCAACATGAATGATTTTGTAAAAACTCTCATAAATATCAATATATTTCTCAATTTCTAAGATTGTACGTACATGTGTGTCCTGTATTTTACAATGGATGTTTTTCCCCCATTGTTTCTATTTTTTTATAAGCCCATATTTATTCACAGGACGTTACATCAAAAATGTATATCGCTATTTAAATTATTATTTACAAGTTAAAGAAATATGGGTTATTTCCACCCTGCACTAGTGTCAGCTGTGGAGTTGATTGCCCTCCCGTTTCTGCAGTTAGACTGGGTGTTGCATGAGATAATAAGTTCACCAACATTTGTTGACAAAACTCATATATCTCATTCATTGTAAATGCTCGACATTTATACTACAAATCCAAAATAACTGGGTCAATTGACTTATCAAAAAACAAATCAAAAATAATAAAAAATTAAATAGTTAGACCATTAACTAGTCTATCTACTTCTCGTATTTCTGGAGCCCTGGATTGCATGTTGTACCACTCTAAAAAGTCCTGTATATTGTGGATGGAGAACCAGCCATAGTTGTGTCCATCATCTTGTTGAGTTGACTGAAATCACAAAAGGTATAATAGGATAGTTGTGCACTCTAAAACAAAAAATCAAACTGCTTATCAGATACCTGATGATAAATACTTACTTTTGCTCAACAATCTCTAGGTGGCTACTTATAGTGGCTCCATCCAGCCTGGGCAAAAATTGCACCATTTTGCTATACATGAGGTCCACTTCGGCATGGGTGGAGCTCAAGGAATTCATTTTTAAACAAGTGAGATTAATGCTCCCATCTGAATCTTTCATGAGGGAGATTATATGCATACTCCAATGCTTACTGCAAACAAGAGATAATTACTTAAACTGAAGGAATTACTAAACCCAAAATAAAATGTCACTTGAATATATTCTATGTAATCACCTACTTTTGGCAGTATGGAACAATGAAAACTTTGGTCTCCGAAGTTGTGTGTAGAAGATATTTCGTCGCCTGAGTTGGACTATGAAAGCTATGTGCAAAAAAGGACAACACAACTCCAATGTCCTTGCTATCTTCGCATTTCCATCTATTTGCAAAATACTTTAAACTAGCCTCCACAACTAGATCTGATATATCTGTTGTCTTCTCTTTCAAGGCATCACAAAAGTCTTTATTTATGTGATTTACCTAATTAAATGAATTTAGACAAAAAGAAAATTGACCTCCTAACCTATCTATCTCTCCCACAACATACTCTTCAATATAGTACTCGTCAAAAACTATATATCTCTCAAAATCCAAAATTGAATCTTTTGGATCAACATGAAATCTTACACAGAGGTCTTTGTAAAGCCACCAACCATAGCACGTGAGCTAAGTCTCCAAATCAAGAAATTTGAAGATCCCCAATTCCATTGTCTCATCTCAATCTCTTGTTGCATGCATGTGTCCAGCTGGCAAATGTGAATGATATAAGGGACACCTTAGCCTTACACATGATGGAAGGATCTGGGTAGAGAAATTTTTTTCCATGCGAGTCTAGGACTCCTTACTTGGAATAATGTTGTTTGCCTGGCTACTATTATATTGCCTAATGAACACATCGGTCTTTTTTCTCTTGACGATTGTTATGAAACAAAATTATTATCTGAAAAACAGAATCCATATCTAAAAAATAAAATCTTATTTTCTTTGTCTTGGTTTGATTGGTTTCTGCACATTCTACTTTGTAAGGAGTCCAACAGTGAATAAGCATCTTATGCCCTACCACTACAACAACAATGATGATCTCGCAATGATCTAAGGATAAAGATGGGTGAGATTGACATCTCCTTAGATCATATGATTTACTGTTCACCCTTAGATCCACCATTGTCACTGTAGTAGCATTGGTGTGAAACATGCTAATCTCTAAAAATTGGGAATAAAATGTCACATGTGCTCAAATAATTTCCAAAAAATAAAACAACACAAACTCACCTATAAGCTCAAAGTTCTCTCACTGGCTTGCTCACTATAGAAGGATTTGAGCAGATGACATTATGCTTGATAAGGAGTCATAGACGAGGCTCAGAGGGTGTAAGACTCCTTATCAAACAAGTTGTCATTTGCTCAGGCTCCTTCCATTGTGCAATGGATAATTGAGCAATTTTTACATGCTCATTATGAAATAGAATTAACATTTGGAAAACATAATGAACTTTTCAAAGAAGAAAAGTGGTGGTGGTTACAAGAGTGCTATCCATTCTACTCCATAAGCAACCTAAGCAAGAACTTTGTGGGAAGAACATGGCCTTGCCTGGGCAATAGGAATGTAGTGGGTTTCTTTCCTTGCCTACCCTCAACCCAAGATCTAACCAATCTAGCATCAAGGAGATGAAGCTAGTTGTCACGCGTAGATTCGTTCCCATGAGAGCGATAGCATATCTCAGATTTCAACATGAATTGAAGATCCACATCTAATCTCTAACATCCATTAACCCTAAGCATTAACACTACAACCATTAACACTATGATCCACAATGAAGATAGCTTATTCTTTCTCTCTCTCCCATTCTCCTCACAAACAACATAAGAACATGCAATCCCAACAATATTCAGATCCAACAATTATCAAACACAACAAAAGCATGAGAGATGGAGGAAAAGAGTTAGAGAGCAAGGACATTCCACATCCACTTCATAAGAGAACCAATCTACTTGTATTGAAGAAAAGATGGAACATGTTTTCCAAACTCGCGTTTGGCACTATTTATAGTAGAGAGGAGGACCTTGGCCTCAAAATCCTATTAGCCCATTTCTACCTGCCTAACTATTCAAACTTAAAACAGAGTGGGAACCCATTCAATAAATGGAGGAAACCAATTTGAATTTGAATTTGAACCAATTTTGGTGGGAGTCCCAACTTTATTCACTAACTTGACATTTAGGCTTGCAACATTAAAAGTCCCGCAAAAAGGCCTAAAGTCCTTTCATTGACTTTCTAATTATCAAATATCTATGTGATCATCGGGCTACTTACACACGCAGGGTGCCAAATCACTCTCACTAGGGTTAGGGTTGCCTCAAGATTCGCAAACCCTCCAACACTTTCCCTAATAGCACTCCTATACTGGCTAGTTCAGTCCTAGTGGGTTTCTTTCCTTGCCTACTCTCAACCCAAGATGAAGCTGTCATAAATTTGTTCCCATGAGAGTGGTATCATATCTCAGATTTCAACATAAATTGAATATCCACATCTAATCTCTAATATCCATTAACCCTAAGAATTAACACTACAACAATTAACATTATGATCCACAATGAAGATAGCTTATTCTTTCTCTCTCTCCCATTCTGTCTCACAAACAGCATAAGAACATGCAATCCCAAGAATATTCAATTTGAATTTGAATTTGAACCAATTTTGGTGGGAGTCCCAACTTTATTTACTAACTTGACATTTAGGCCTGCGACATTAAAAGTCCCACAAAAAGGCCTAAAGTCCTTTTATTGACTTTCTAATTATCAAATAACTATGTGATCATCGGGTTGGACTTACACGCACAGGGTGCCAGATTCCTATCACTAGGGTTAGGGTTGTCTCGGGATCCGCAAACCCTCCAACAGTATCTCCCTTCAAAACTGGTGGCGGTCCCATGATACCTGCAAGATGCAGTTACTGTGGGCTTTTATTTGCATCATGTCAAATCTTTATTAAATGATAGTGCACCTTCTCCATGAAATCGAGTCGAGCAGTGTTGAAATTTAGATTGTGCGACAAAAAACAACGATGGGCTCCGATGATCCACTTTGAGGTCATCCAAGCTGTGAATCCAGATTTCCAGGAGCCTCCCATTGTTGCAACACGGAAATACAATCTTTCCATTGGCAGCTGATCTTTAACACTGTCTGACGCCATTGGCTTATTCAGATCGAATGCCAAAGTGGAAAGACAATCATCTCATCGTGTTGCAACGGACACCAGTAGAGTTAGATCTTTTGCAAATAGTGCCGATTGCCTCATTGTTGGATCGGGAGAGTGGACATACTCCCACTGGTATGCTTGTAAGGCTCTCTGGAAATCCACTAATATCTCCCAACTGTAAGGTTGGTGGATGATTGGCCAATTTCGCGTATGAATGGTAAGTTTGTCCATGGCCAATCCCAAATCCTTCTCTTTATTCCTTCACGGCATTGGAACGTAGTATGGATCTACACGCAACTGGCGAGGGCGGGCCACGTAGCTCATGATTGATTCCAGAGTTTTCTCAAATACTGTAATTCTCCAGGCCAGCTGCTCTCCCAATGCAGGTAGCTTATCCAACTCCTTTTAGGCCTCAATTTCAGAGGTCTTAAACTTAATGAACCAACCACCATGCAAGGACTCATGGGGATGTTGTGCTAAGAAGTATGGATCTAGTCCTCGACGTTGATATCTGATTAGGATTTTCTTACACAATTGGTGGAAATAAACATTCGCCGAACTCTCATACTATAAATCTGACTCAGATAAATCTAGGGTAAAATCGACGAAGGTTTCTAACACATATAAATATAGTTTTTGTAGTTTGACGACTGTGTTTTTTGGTGTTTTCTGATGTTTCTAGAAATCTGCTGGGAAGAAATGTTCGCCCTTCAAACTAAAGGATTTGTGATTAAAAACGAAGGTGCCTGCAACTCGGTGAATGTTTTCTGGAAACAGGTAAAAAGTTATCAACTCTGATGATGATTTTGCCTCCTTTTGACCAAGATCTGACAGATTTGACCGATTTTTGTTGCTTTTTCTGATTTTTTAGATCCAAATGGATCTTAAGAATGGTAATATGAGTATCTGTCCATGTTTGATAATCAGATTAGATTTTAAACAAGCAAATCCACTCAAATCAAGCAAAATATCTTCCAAACTAATCCTGAATGTAGTTTTAACACTATTCATGCCATGACAAGATGCCTGATGCAAGCTAACCATCCAACAAACATGCTGCAAACTGAAAAATTGGCGTAGCTCCCTTGCAACGGCATCAAAATTGTAGTGGGTTTCTTTCCTTGCCTACTCTCAACCCAAGATCTAATCAATCTAGCATCAAGGAGATGAAGTTAGTTGTCACGCCTAGATTCGTTCCCTTGAGAGTGATAACATATCTCAGATTTCAAAATGAATGGAAGATCTGTTACTTCTCACTTGACATTGGTTAGTGTAAATATTGATCAAACATTAGAATAATGTGATGATCTAATTTCACGTGTGGAGCCTGTTCCCACGTGTGAAAGGATGTAGTTTTCATGCTTGTATATATCTAAATTGATTTTGTATCAATCTAGTTAGTGTGAACATGATATGACTAGTTTTTAGTCAAGTTGACTAGTCACCTAGAAATTAGCTTTTCCTTGCATGTGCATGAGTAAATTCTCCCACATGGCAAGTGGATGTTCACACGTGTGTATAGATTACTAGAAGATAAGAGTTGACCATTTTCCTTAGATCCTATTTTGTAGGGAATATTCCTATATTCTAGGAGACTAGCTTTTTGGATTTTAGCCATATTCTAGAAGGTCAACTATTGGATAAGCATCAAGGATGGATCAAATAAATAGATCTGAGTGATGTGGCACTCTTCACACGTGTGAAGACCTGCTGGACTGTACCAGACTCGTGGATGTACTTGATCCATAAAAGGATCATCATTTCGTTAAGAAGATTGATGAGACTTCTGCACTCTACACTTTTGTGAGATTTCTAGTCATTTGTCTTGTGATTTCTATGAATGATTGCTATCTAGGATCATTGTACTTGTTGTTTCAGGTGCAGGCCATACTGTGGATAGTACTCCACACGTGTGAAGCCTCATTCACTAAATAATGATGTGTTGATCTATTGCTCTTGCTTAAATCCAAGTGTAGTGAATCTAGATCAAGATCTAATGTGTAGAACTTGATAGATTCATTTATTAAGCAACCAATAACTCTCTATGATTGTAAAGTACAATCATTATTGTCCTAAAAACTGAGAAATTTATCATGGTATCAGAGCTAAGTAAGAGAGTGATCATTGAATCATAATTCTTGTAAAGATCATTGGCAAAATCTGTTTTTGGCCAATACTAGTGAGGGCGAGTTCATCTAGAGTGATAGCTTGTAATCATTTGGATCAAAACGACTTGGAGGCTATGTATGTACTTTTCACACGTGTGAAACCGTACATCAACTTTCATCTCAAGTTACTTTGTGTTTGTTGGTCCCAAAATCACAATACTAATCTATTTTTTGTGCTTTTTGAAGCATAGTATTGATCTAGATTCATTCTAGCTAATGCCTATGACCAAATAGTGTTTTGGATCATGGAAGCATTTCTTTTTAGAGTCTAAGATCAGATCTTAGAGGCTGATTTGTTCAGATCCTTAGTTGAAGTGAAATCTCTAAGAAAAGTGTAAAGCAATTTATTTTGTGAGAGTGAAAGCTAGGAATGTTTGGCAAGATCTTTATGTATCATTCGAGCTTGTGTGCTAGTTTGATAGAGACAAGCCTATAGGCATTCTAGTAAGCTTTAGGCCTTTCATAGATCTTTAAAATTCAGAAATCTTTGTGATTTTAAAAAGAGCATTCATTCTACAATGTCATCCATGGGTGGATATTTGATGGAATCAAGTGAGAGACTCACTTCCACAAATTATTCCATTTGAAAAGTGATAATGGAATCACTCCTAGTGATCCATGATCTATTTGAAATAGTTCAAGGAGTTGAGGAAGAGCCTCAAACTCCCCAAGAACAAGCCAAATACAAGACGAGAGCAAGATTAGCTCTACATTGCATAAAGTTATGCAATGACCTCTTGAAAGAGGTGTCTTCTTGTACCTCATCCAAAGAGGCTTGGGATTCATTAAAGAGCATCTATGAATCCAATAATACTTCAAGAGTCCTCATGCTAAGAAATCAAGTTTTTCAAAGCATGAAAGGAAGTGGAGAGAGTGGACAAGAGTATGTCCTTAGGATCAAATCTCTTAACAAGGAGTTAAGTGCAATAGGAGAGAAGATCCAAGATCAAGAGCTAGTACAAATCATCTTGAATGGTCTAGGTGATGAGTTCACCAACTTAGTCCAATCATTTGCCATTCAAGACACTCTTCGATCCATTGAAAAGTTACACAATGTTCTTGTGGCCGGGGAGAAAGCTAACTTTACATCTAAAGGCAAGAAGAAGCAACTTCCATTCAAGAAAAATCAAGGCAAGAAGGCCGAGATGAAGAATGGAGGATCTACCTCCAAAGGCAAGGTGAAGAACAAGGCAAAACTCAAGTGTTTCTTTTGTGGAAAGAAAGGACACTTTGCCTCAGAATGCTACTTGAAGAAGAATCAACAAGCCAAAGGAGATCAAGGGAACAATGCTCAAGAGGAAGAATAAGAGGATGGATTCAACACGTCCTTAATGGTTGCATCTACATCAACTTCAAGTCAAGACACATGGTGGATAGATAGTGGGGCTAGTTCCCACATGTCTTTTAAAAAGCATTATTTTTCTACTCTTCTATCTTGTAATGACTCTAAGAAGTCAATATACACTACTAGTGATCAAGCATGCAAGATAGATGGCATAGGATCTATACCTCTTTGCTTAGGCACATCTAAAAGGATAGATCTAGATAATGTTTTGTATGTTCCTACCATTTTAAGAAACTTGCTTAGTGCAGGACAATTAATGGACAATGGACTAGATGTACATTTCAAGAATGGAGTTTGTTCCATCTTGAAAAATGATAAGTGCATAGCTAGTGGCATTAAGCAAGGTAGACTTTTTAAGTTGGATGCTAATGTTGCAAGTGAAAGTGTGAACTTGGCTAGGGAGGAGCTAACTCAAGTGGATCTTTGGCATAATAGATTAGGCCATCCTAATCTTCAATCTATGGAGTCAATGGCAAGCAAGGAACTAGCTCTCGGCCTACCAAGAGCTTTCATGAAGTGTGGAAAGATGTGTGAGGCATGTGGCCTTGCAAAGTCACACAATCTTCTTACAAGAGATCTTTATCAAGATCTCTCTCTCCCCCTAGTAGAGAAACAACTTAGTACTTCTATCAAAGCACTAAGATGTCATAATGGAGGAGAGTATACCTCCAATAAAATGAAAGACGTTTGTGAGATCAATGACATTAAGTTACAATGCACTTGTTCCTACACCCCCCAACAAAATGGGGTGGCCGAGAGGAAAAATAGGAGTCTATGTGAGTGTGCAAAGTCTTTAAGACTTGATGCATCACTTCCCATCTCATTTTGGGGAGAAGCTATAACATGTGCTAATTATTTGTGTAATAGACTTCCTAGTAGTGCTATAGATGGGATCTCACCTTATCAAGCCTTGTTTGATAGGAAACCAAATGTAAAAGATTTTAAGATCTTTGGATGTATTTGTTATGTTCACATCCCTTTGGAGACTAGAAGGAAAGAAGATGCTACCTCCTTCAAAGGGATCTTTGTTGGCTATGGAGAAAATAGAAAGGGATATAGGATATATGATCCTATATCCAAGAAAGTAAAGGTAAGCAAGGATGTACTTTTTGATGAGTCACAATTTGCTAAGAGCTTGTCAAATGGATCTAACCCATTGTGCATTGAAGATCTTGACAAATCCGAGGAGGATCTTGACAAACCCGAGGATGAAGACATGGATCTGAGTCAAAAGGGGCCAAGAAGGTCATCAAGGAGCAAGTTCGAGCACTCAAGGCTCACCTATGTGGACAAGGGAAAGCAAAAGGAAGACTCTACACCTTCTACCTCTTACTCCTTCTTAGCTACATTGCTTGAAGAACCATCATCTTTTGAAGAAGCATATAAATCTAAAGTTTGGAGAGATGCAATGCAAGTAGAGTATGATGCATTAGAAGAAAATCATACTTGGAATCTTGTAAATCTTCCAAGAGGGACGAAACCACTTGCATGTAAGTGGATTTATAGAATAAAGTACAATCAAGATGAATCTATTAGTAAGTACAAAGCTAGGCTTGTTGCTAAGGAATTTCTTCAAATAAAAGGATTGGATTATGAAGAAACATTTGCACCTGTAGCTAAGCTTGTAACTATTAGATTGATCATTTGCATTGCTACTTTGTTCAAGTGGGATCTCTATCAAATGGATGTGACAAATGCCTTCTTGAATGTCTTCTTAGAAGAGGAAATCTACATGATGCAACCCGAGGGCTTCATCAAGGTTGGTGAGGAGCAAAAGGTGTGCTACTTAAGGAAGAGCCTATATGGCTTGAAGCAAGCACCTACAGCTTGGTACTCTAGGTTGCATGATTTTCTCAACTCCCTTGGCTTTGTACTAAGTGCTTATGAACCTTCTTTATATCGCAAATGTAATGAAGGAAAGATCATCATTTTGGTGCTTTATGTTGATGACATCATTATGACAGAAAATGATGATGATGGCATAGGCAAAGTAAAAGTTGATTTATCTAGTGAGTTCAAGATGATAGATCTAGGCTTCCTAAAGTTTATACTCGGGATAGAAGTGTCTAGAAGTAGCAATTGAAGGAAAAGGTGTGTTTTTTGAAGAAGAGCCTTTATGGGCTCAAGCAAGCACCTAGAGCATGGTAACTTAGGCTAAACTCTTTTCTCATTTCCATCAATTTTGTAATGAGTGCATATGATCCATCATTGTATAGTGACTCGGATTTTGCAGGTGACAAAGTTGATAGGAAGTCTATAGCGAAAGGATTTTGCCCGTTGCTATGTGATGTAGTAGCATCATGGCCAAAAAGCATGATCTTCCATAGAATCGGAATACAAGGCCTTGACATCAACATGCAAGGAGGTCTTGTGGCTCAAAAGGCTATTGGTGGAGCTATATTTCATCAACGATGATGGGATATAAAATGACCCCTAAACAAGTTATCGATGTGAAGAAAATGGTAAAGGAGTCAGTCTATATCTCGATTACAGTTCAAACTAACATAAATTCTTGAGACTGATTAATTGTAGAGACCAAGCCAATTAATTTTTCGAAAGCTTTTTGGTCCTCTTCAATCCAAGTAAAAGGTTCATCCTCCTTCAAGAGTCTCACTAGTGGAGAGATGAGGGAAGAGTAGTTACTCAAAAACTTCCTATAGTAGCTCACTCTCCCTAGAAAATATTGCAACTCTTTCAAAGTGGTGGGGGATAGCATCACCTTTGGTCAGTCAAGGCCATATGGGTCAAATGGTGTCTTTCCTCCTATTGCAAGATTTGGAAGCCTATTACAAAGATAGTTTGCACATGCAACTGCCTCTCCCCAAAATTCTTTAGGCAGAGAAGATTCCAGCCTAATGGCTTTTGCACATTCACACAAAGTTCTATTTTTTCTCTCAGCAACTCCATTTTGCTGAGGAGTATATGAACAAGAGAACTCATTTTGAATACAACACTGTTTTAGTAATATTGGGAGAATTCCTTGATTTTCTCTCTTTCACTCTCTACACCCTCACACTCATCCTCATTAGTAAGGTTAGCTTGCTTAGATTGGTTCTTCTTCTTAAAACAGTTTGATGCATAATGTCCTTTCTTTCCACAAAAAAAACACTTGATCTTTGACAGCTTCTCCTTGCCACTGGATGTTGCACCTTGTGAGGACTAATCCTCACCACCTTCTTTGGCTTTGTCCTTCTTGAAGTGTTGTTGTCCTTTGCCCTTGCCTCTTGACTTGTCTCTGATGAAGAGTGGTTTGTCATCTCCACCATCTTCCAATGAAAGTCTGCTGATCCTCAACATCTTGTTCTCTTGCCTGCTTTCTTCAGCAAATGAGAACACCTTGCAGTGTCTCCAAAGATGGAAGATCCTCTCTGACAGCATAAGTCTACACAATATTGTCATACTCATATCTAAGTCCATTTAGGACTACTTGAACAAGTTCAGTGTTCTTAAGAGCATCACTAATACCACCTAACTCTTGATGAAGATCCTTAACTCTCATGACATATGATGAAGCACTCTCATCTACTCTCTGATAACTTGGAAATATTTGGTTTCTAAGTGAAAGAAATCTAGAAGTATTTTTGATTTCATAGATTGTTTTTAGAGTATCCCAAGCTTCCTTGGCAGTGGTGCATGTACTGATCTCTCTTAACACTTCATTGGTAACATTCATTTTTATAAAATGAAGGGTAATTCTGGGCTTTTTGTGGAATGCTGTAGTTTCATTAGGTGCAGCAGGTTCTTCTTCAGCTCCTCTCATAATATCCATTACATCTTGTAGAATCAACAATAATTCCATTCTAATCTTCCACATTGTATAATTGGAAGATGTTAATCTCTCACTGTGCTCTAAGAAATGTGAACCAGATGAAGACATCTTCTTGGTAGAAATTCTAGTAATTATAAAAAATGGAGTTGAAAGGATGTTGTTTGCTATCTCAAT
Organism: Diphasiastrum complanatum; assembly: GCA_029204225.1. NCBI lineage: Eukaryota > Viridiplantae > Streptophyta > Lycopodiopsida > Lycopodiales > Lycopodiaceae > Diphasiastrum > Diphasiastrum complanatum. Next base: position 51,277,831 of record CM055097.1, read on the forward strand.
CTAGGATCTAACACAGATGTTGATCCACCCTATGAAATATAGCAATAGATGTGAGAACAAATCTCAATATAGAAAATCAATCTATCTTGAATTTGGATCTTGCTTCAGTCACAAAAGAAGAAGCACATGCAAGCAAGAAGTCTATCTCTCCCACGAGTTTCAATGTACTGATAAATCTCTAGGAACTTACTTTCAACTCAAACATATTACATCCAGACAGTACATTTACGAGTCACCACATTTTCTATTTAACTCCTTAGTTCCTCGTCACATTCGATTTTATGTTTGATGCTTGACTACTTCATATTGATTGAAATACATCCAATGACCATCTTCCTATCTTACATCTAATGATTAGTATACTACCAGAACACCCTGAACGTCAAAATCAAGGCTCTTTAGCCGAGGCTTCCATCTGACTGTTTTGAACCAACCCTCTTCCATTGAACTCTTCAACCAAATCTTCACTAAGGAACTCAAACCGAGTCCCCTCGACCGAGAGGTTCAACCGAAGTTTTCCACCATAGGCACTATCTGGCACCCGCTCTCTGATGCATGAATTTTTTTTTTGACAAGCAATCTGCATTTATTGACTCTCTGTAAATGACAAGTCATACTTGTAGAATTGCTCAAGAATGAATTTTTTATCTATCTCTCCATCTCTAGATCACCTTGTAGAGAGTTTAGGATATTTGTGCATATCCAAATTTTTGAGAGATCCATGTCATTTCAAAGTTGATTCTTGTATATAATTGAGATATTGGTCTTCGAGTCAACTATAGAGAAATTGTGAAAATTTGGTCCAACGTGCTTCGACCAACTATTCCAAACAAGCGCTCCACCAAATGTGTCACAACCAAGTGCTCTTATAGAGTGCTACAATCCCCTCGACTTTTGTCAAATCTCTTGATCGAGCTTCAACAACATCTTTCAACCAAGGGATTCTAGCCGAATCAATGCAAAATCAATCATCAACCTTGATGTTGTTCAAGAAGAGGTGAGGCCGAGGCTTGAGGAGGAGCAGATTCAGGCTACCACACCAAGAAGATCTACACGAGCAAGATCTGAGCCAAGCAGGCTCACATATGATGAAGAAGGAAGGCAAGTGGAAGGTGAAACTTCCTATCATGCATTTTTTATATCAGATGAAGAGCCTAAGGATGTCCAAGAAGCTTTTCAATCCAAGGAGTGGGTTGAAGCAATGACCCAAGAATTTGAAGCCTTGATGTCAAATAACACATGGGAGCTTGTGGAGCCACCAAACAACATGCATGTGATCGGATGTAAGTGGGTATTTAGAATCAAGTATAATCATGATGGATCTATCAATAAGTATAAACCAAGACTTTGTGCTAAAGGCTACTCACGGATTAAAGGTCTTGATTATAAAGATACCTTTGCACCAGTTGCAAAGATGGTAACAATTCGAATACTCATCTCTCTTGCATGTTTCACAAATGGAGTCTCGAGTTTGGGGTCATGTCCATGATAATTTCCACTAGATTTCATATTGTACATATAAGGAGTGTGAATTGAGCACATATCCTTCTAGTGTAGCTTGGATTTGAGTTAGATAGGCTCAATTATGATGACATGCAGATGTTTAGAGAGCATGCAAAGTCTTACTGTATGCATGCAAGCCACTTGCAATCAGTGCATGCAACATGCAAAGTAGTTTTTGTGATCTACCCATGTCTAGGCAATTTTATGAGTTGACATGCAGTACATGCACCATACATGCATGCAGTTACACATATGGATCTCTGGTAGGTGAATTAGTTCAGTTAAGTGGACTTTCCATGCAACTCCACTGTAGGAATTTGAGTCTCTCTCATGTAGGGAAAGCTAGGCATGTTTTGCCATATTGTGAATATTGAGATTTTGGTGTTTTGGACCCATTATCTCTCTACCCTCGTTTTCTATGTATGATTTTCTCTCTCTACCCGAGAGCAGCCTCTTTTTCCCATACTGAACACTTAGAATTATTTCTGACATTCATTTCTCATAGTGAAGAGTTAGATTTTTTCATCAGATGTATGCCATTGTGCTCTTGCCTTAGATTTTTCAAGCATACTATTCTTTGATCTATCTTGTGCAATCACAACACCTCAATAAGATCCTGTAGGGTGTGTGGTGAAGTTCACAGGTGCTAAGACTTCACAAGAGTGATGCTAATCCTAATCTTTACATTATAAGACAAGATTCAGATATAGTGTTCATTGTGTTGTACGTGGATGATTTGATTATTACAGGAAGTAATGAGAGCTTAATTGATGAAATCAAATCAGATCTTTCCAATGCTTTTGACATGAGCGATCTAGGATTGATGCACTATTGTCTTGGCATTGAAGTATAGCAAAAGGAAAATATGGTCTTTCTTACACAAAGCAAATATGCACGAGATTTGCTGTATAAGTTCAATATGCAGGATTGTAAGCCTTTGAGTACACCTATGGATGTCAACATGAAGCTTACTGCATATGATGAATATGAGAAAGTGGATGTTTATTTGTATAGACAGCTGGTGGGTATTTGATTTATTTGACTTACACACGACCTGATATTTCTTATGTTGTTGGTGTTGTTAGTCAATTTATGCAAGATCCTAGTCAAACACACTGGAAGTTTGCTGAACGTATTCTCAGATACATTCGAGTGACATTGAATTTTGGTTTGAAGTATGATCAGCCTGAAGCGCCAATATTGATAGGATATACAGATGCTGATTGGGCAGGTAATATTGATGACAGAAGGTCTACCAGTGGTCATACATTCCGTTATGGTACAACTTCAGTATCATGGAGCAGCAAAAAGCAACCTACAGTAGCCTTATCCTCGACGGAAGCTGAATATCGAGCACTCAGCAATGCTGCACAAGAAGCGGTATGGTTACGAAGATTGCTTGTGGATTTAGATCAAACACAAGTGGATGCGACTACTATATCTTGTGACAATCAAAGCTGGATTCACCTTGCCAAAAATCTAGTTTTACTTGCTCGAACCAAGCAAACATCGAAATACATTATCATTTTGTTCGAGAGAAAATTCTTGATGGAGCCATTGATCTTGTTTTCTGTAAATCTAAAGATCAAGTGACAGATATTTTTACTAAGTCATTAGGTAGATATAAATTTGAAAAGTTTCATACTCTACTAGGAATAGAAGAATGTAATTTTATCATTGAGGGAGAGTGTTAGAAATCAATGATAAACTTCAGTGTTACACTTCCTAGTTACTGTTTACGATGTACTTTATTACTAGTTGTAACTAGTCGTAGGCTAGTCTAGTAGTCTACTCCTAGGTTCTACCTCTCTATTAGGGTTCAGGGTTTATATGTACATTTTAAATTTAGTAAGTGTTAGTGTGATAGAGTGATATTGCGTGTTCTTTTTCCTCCTCCCTACTTGGTGATTGCTTATGGTGAATGCTTGATGTTGCATATCTGATTCTTGACAGACTACGCTTATCAGAAACGAACGGAACTTTTTTGATAGAAATCACGGTCGTTCTGATTACGTAGCCAAACATTAAGAAAATACTAGAAGAATAATTTGTCGTGAACAGCTAGACAAATTATTCGTAGCGAGTGATTCACGAAAGAGCTAGACTGAGCTCGACTGATAATCTATCACGAATAATTCGCGAAAGGAAAGACTAAATATTATTCGTCAACAACTAGACTAATAATGACTCGCTAAGAACAGAGTACCAGATTGAGCAACATGAAAAGTCAAACAGAATGAAGAATAAGCATAGCAATATGACACGAATCTGAATGTAGAAAAAGAGTTGTTATCAGATTAAGTATAGTAAATATACATATCAACAATGCGGTAGAGCACAAGACAATAGCGGGTGAAACCGCGTGCTCTACAATGCTAATTCAATCTGTAAAAGGAACGATCATATTACTGACAATAAAGAATCAATGCGCAAGGCATCTACTTCGTCTATCTCTAATAAGCTTCTGATGCTGTATTTTACACACACTCTTTCTTGGTTTCTCTCTTGTCTCTAAATACGCAATGGTATTCAGTATATATACAATGTTATAGGTGTGCAGATGATGAAAGTATAAAGTGGATGTGCTGTCTGTGGGAGATCATGGGTGGCTGCTTTCGTTGTCAAGTCTATTAGCGCATTTGCATGGGGTGAGCGGAAAAGGGCCGTGACGTCAGCTTTTGCTGAGATGAACGTTGGTGAAGATTTCGTCTTTTCTTCGCCTGTGAGAATTTATTGTATTTAGGCAGACTGTGCGACAACATGAGTAAAAATATAACAAGAATTGAGGTAGATTAAAATGGGATTTAGGATATTAGAGGAGATAAATCCAACACCCCTCCTTAATTTGGATCCGTGAACACCTTGATCTTCAGACTAAGCAATGCACAAAATTTGTTGTGTGCATTAACACTTAACGCTTTCGTGAATATATCTGCAACCATGTTTAGCATTTTGTAGTACGTTAAGCTCACCTCCTTGTTGAGAACCTTGCCCCTGATGTAGTGATATCTGATTTCAATGTGCTTACTCCTAGAGTGAAATCTAGGGTTGGCCGATTAGGTAATAGCACTCTGATTATCACAAAATAAAATTGTAGGGCTGTACTGACACAAAAAATAAGGGCTCAAAAAAATCTAGGTGTATCGAAAAATTAATGGCTTGAAAAAAATTTATCGAAAAATTAGTGGATCGAAAAAAATAATGACTCGAAAAAATAAGGGCTAGAAAAAAACTAGGATCGAAAAAATAATGTATCGAAAAAATGTATAAAGAATCGAAAAATTGTAAAGATTCGAAAAAATGTACAAATGAATAAAAATATCAAGTATCAAAAAATTTATAGTATCGAAAATTTTGAAAAAACATCGAGTCGAGTACCGAAGAATTTTCAAGTATGAAAAAATGTCAAGGTACTAAAAAGTAACAAGTATTGACAAAACTATAAGATATCAAAAACATTAAAACTCGAAAAACTCAAAAAAGAACTAGAAAATTTTAAAAAAATTAAAAAGAAATTGAAAAAGAACTCGAAAAATTCGAAAATCTAAAAAGCTGGAGAAGAAATCAAATAACTTGAAAAATACTAAGATTCGAAAAATTGCAAAAGTTATGAAGTCCCAAAAAATCTGAACAATTCGAAAATTAAAAAATCCGAAATTTAGAAACTTCTGAAAAAACTCAAAAATCAAAACACGAAAGACTCGAAAATTCCAAATCTTAAAAAATCTAAAACTCAAAAAGAAAAACCCGAAAATCCCGAAGGCAAAAATACGACAAATTCTTTTGCGACAAACAATGCTACAAAAAAAATTTGCTACACAAATTTTGCGAAAAAAAATGACAAAAAATATTCGACAAAAATTTTTTGGCCAACAATTTGCAAAAAAAATGAATTTTCTTTTTGCGAAAAACATTTTGCGAAAAAAAGTTTCGTGACAAACATTTTGAGAAAATCAGCGACAGAAATTATGCGACAAATAATTTTGCGACACAAATTTTTGTGACCAAAAAATTTTGCAACACAAATATTTTGCGACAAATTTTTTTGCGACAAAACATTATTGTAACAATTTTTTTGCGAAAAAAAATGTGACACAAATTTTGCGACAAAACGGTTTTGTGACACAAAAGTTTTGCGATAAAAAAATATGACATGAATTTTTGCAACACAAAAATGCAACAAAAAAGTTTGCGAAAAATGCCACAAAAATTCTACGACAAATGCGATAAATTTTTTTGCGAAAAATGCTACAAAAGTGCTAAAAAAAAATTGCGACAACAAGTATTACAGAAAATACTACAACAAATGCTACAAAATATATGCAAATATGCGACACAAATTTTTCAAAATGAAAAAATGCAACAAAATGTTGGATCCAATCTGAAGATCAGTGGATGCAATTTAGATGGGCATCGGATGGAAAGTAAGATGTGTGTCTGATGCTTGCGATTAACTCGAAAAACACCAAAATTGAGAAACTCTGAAAAACTGGAGGGTCAAAAATTGCATAGAGTTGAACAAGTAAGGGGGTCGAAAAATTACAACGGGTCGATAAAATTTCAAAGAGGCACAAAATTTTAAAGGGTTGAAAAAATTTCAAAGGGTCAAAAATTAAAAAGAATGGAAAAATTTCAAAGGTACAAAAATGCACAAAATTTCAAAGGGTACAAAATTCCAAAGAATGGAAAAATTTCAAAGGGTACAAAATTCCAAAGTGTCGAAAAACTTCAAAAGGGTGGAATGTTTTTTTTGGCAAAGACTTGAAAAATTTCTAAAGGTCAAAAAATTTGAAAAGGGTCGAAAAATGGTACAGCGTCATAAAAACTTCAAGGGGTCATCGGACTATATTTTAAAAATTTCTTTGACAATATATCTTTATTGTTTGAAGTCTTTTCTTTTGCAAAATGTATACAAAATATCTTCCATTGAAGAATTGATCGACTTTTCAAATATGCATCATGAAGACTATGTGATTGATCGTGATTTTTGTAAATACTGATCGTGAATATTGTAAATACTTGTGAATAATTATCATGATTATTATGAAGATTAATATATATTGATCGTGATTATTGTGAATACTTGTGATTATTGCGAGCACTCATCATGATTATTGTGAATAATAATTGTGAATACTCGTGAATACTGATCGTAAATATTGAAATATCTTAAATACTGATCGTAAATATTGAAATATCTTGAATATTGATTGTACTTAATATAAATATTGATCATGAATATCCTTGATCCTTGCCAACATCGAAATTTTAAAATGACGGACATATTTTGTGGTCAAAATATTAAATCTATTGTAAACAACTATCATCAAATGAAAATCACCTATTTATTGGAAAAATAATTTCATAAACAATTATTAACCTTTCTCAATATGCAATCTTACTTCTACGATTTTAACTACTTTTGTGGTAGTGATTGGATAGTGTTACGACAATATGGCAAGGCCTTTGTGGTATAATACCACATCGTTCTTGTTTGTGTAGTAAAATAGGTAAATCCTTATAAAAGTTTGGTCACATAGGTTGATTGAGTCAATAAAATAAATTTTTAATGTAACTATTTTATGTTTAGTTGGCAAAAAATTGGAGATGGAGGATTTCTAAGGCAAAAAAATTAAAAAACGAATGATTTCAAAAAAAATGCAGGAAGTTGGAGGAGGTTTACCAGAACACTCTGCGTGAGTGTTATGGACTAGGTATCGTTCATGAGGTGGGCTGCGGCCCGTAGCAAGATGACCTGCAGGGCGGCGGATCTAAGTGCAAGGATGTAACCCACCGTCGGATGAACAATACCTGAAATAGTTGGAGAGAGATAGACGGTCAGGATCTAAATTTGTTTGGAAGGTGTGCTATGGCTCATAATTTGTTATCTGGCTCCTAATCTGTTCTCAACCAATGACATAATACCAAATGTACATATACCAAATGTGCGCTATCATTGCTCACGAATGCATCCGGTAGAATGATCATCCATGCCTGAAGGCTGAAGGTTATAACTTATAACTGCGGCCGCCGTGGCATTCACCTTTCGACCGTATGGTTTATTTAAAGAAATCGCACAGCTGAGCTGAAGATTGATTGCTGTCCCGCTTATGATCCAAAACTTGCAGCTTCACGATCTATGCTTCCGATCCACGCTGCTGCTCTCTGTCTTTTTCATCTCGCATTCATCGACTGACGCTCAACCCAATTGAAGAATATCGCACACGCCCTTTGGTCGTCAGGAGAATTGAGCGAGCGGGAGAGGAATAATGGCGGAAGAGCTCATCCCCCCTCAGAAACATGCCTCTTTTTCTTCTTCTTATACTTCTACTTCTACTTCTGTGGAGAAGAAAGGGTTGAGCATGGAAGGTGGCACGGGCGACGGAAGCTATGCCCGCAACTCTGTTGCTCAAGCTGCTGCCATCGGCGAAGTTATTCATAAGTTCCGGGCCGCTTTGAGAAGCTTGGAGTTCAGAGATGAGAGCGTCATTCGCATAGCAGATCTCGGGTGCTCCACAGGACCTAATACTTTGTCGGTCGTTAGCCTGGTGGTGAATTGCTTGCAGGAAAACCATCTCCTCGATCAGGTGGAGTATCAGGCATTCTTTTCTGATCTTCCCTCCAATGATTTCAACACGTTGTTCCACATGCTCCCCCCTTTCCTAGATACGGCGACTGATCAAGGGAGCACAGCCACGAGAGCTTATCATGCAGCCGGCGTGCCAGGATCATTCTTCAGGCGCCAATTTCCTAAAGCGTCTCTCCACGTAACGATGTCTTTCCTATCCCTGCACTGGCTTTCCAAGGTAGAGTACCTATTCTAACTAGCCCCTATGTCTTGCTTTTGGATGATATGTCTCCAATTGTCAATTTTGCTTCTCTCTTCTTCTTTTTTGCTTTTCCTTTTTTTTCTTTTTTCCCTCTTTTATGACCTTCTTCGTGGACCTGATGGGAATCGAAATGCTGACCACAAGTGAGTAGTCGAAAAGAAGTCCAGATTTTGATTGTTTTAGCACATGCGTTTTGCTTTCGGTGGGTCTTAGTTAGTACTTCTTTTTTAATCTTTTATCGTGTCGAGCTTATCTTGGATATTTTTCAGGTCCCAGAAGCAGTTGAGGATCCGAATTCTCCGGCTTGGAACAAAGAAATTGTTTCAGTCGATCACGCACCTTTTCCTGTAGTAGAAGCATTTGTCCAGCAAGCTAAAGAAGATCTACGAGCCTTCCTAAAGAGCCGAGCTGAGGAAATGGTCCCTGGGGGTCTCATATTCCTGTTATTTCCGGGGAGGGAGGATCATTATCACCCAGAAATTCAATGGCCATCGAAAGAATCTGACCCGTCTGATCCTTCCGATCCTCACTACCTATTCACAACAGAATTTCTCAACTCATGGAACGATCTGGTTTCGGAGGGACTAATCACAGCAGAAACAAGAGATGCATTCAACCTGCCCACGTTTAACCGCAGCTTGAATGAGGTGGAGCAAGCCGTGAAAGAGAGCCTGTATTTTGACATCCGGATTCTGGAGCAGAAAATAGGATCATGGTTCAGTTCCGCTGACAGGGAAAAATGGGCATGCGATCACAAAGTCTTTGGCAAAATGTGGAACAACATTGCGAGGAGCACATTGAGCAACCTGATCGAGGCCCGTCTAGGCCCTCAACTCACTCACATCTTCTTCCAGCGCAACGAAGCAAACATCATCAAACTAGCAACCGAAATCCTTTCCCCTCGCCACTACTACGTCCTGAACGTGGTCTGCCTCCTCCGCCGTTAGCTGCCTTTTTCCTTCTCCAACGGTTCCGATGCATGCTTCTCGCGTCGTCTTCTCGCATCGTCTTCTTCAGTTCTTGCAGAGAACATTTGTTTCTTATTAAAAAAAAAATTGTAGGTTTTTTTAGCAACTCATGAGCTAAAAGATTCTAATTCTACAAGGAGAAGTCTCAAAAAAATTCTTTCAAGAAGGATCAATTTTTTATAATTGATTCAAAATTTGGGTCAGTGTTCAGGCTAGCAAAGTATAAGAATGGAGCTGACATCTTTCTCTAAAAATTGTCTTCATAAAAAATCTTACAGTAGGTTGAGTTTTTAACATCGACAATTTTTTTGAAATGCAGGAATTTTTTTGTTTATTGTTTTCAAATTTTTTATAATTGATTCAAACTTTGGGTCAGCGTTCAAGCTAGCAAAGTATAAGAATGGAGCTGACATCTTTCTCTAAAAATTGTCTTCGTAAAAATCTTACAGTAAGTTGAGTTTTAAACATCGGCAATTTTTTTGAAATGTACGAATTTTCAAATGCAGGAAATTTATGTGTAGTAATCCATATATAGCTTACCTTTACATAGCTTTATTAAGTCAATAAAATGATTTATTAATGTAAATTTTGTCGCCAAGCAAATTGAGATGACGTAGGATTCAGAAGGCAAGATTTTAATAAAATTGACAACTAAAAAACACAAAAAATTAGGGTGACGCAATAATCAATATCAAAATTTTGAAATAGTACATTTTGATATATGTTAAAATTTAATAATGATTAAGAAATAGTTATAAGATCTTTGTAAAATGACATGCACTTTGTTAAAACTTCATTGTGGGACACTCAAAGAATGTAGTTGAATTTTGTGACTAGCATGACCAATTGAATTATCTCATGGGTTACTGCCTTCTAGGTTAGTAATCACATGATTGATCATGAGTAAATTACGGGTTGTCACTTCTCAAGGATCTTACTAGCAATATAGTTAGCTAATTTGCAAGCAATCAACAATCATATACTTTACATGTGTTGTTAAACTGGCACTCGTGCAAACTGTTACATAGACAATAAAAACTTGAAAACACTGCTAAAACTGGAAAGTCATGGAACTATAAGAAAAACTCGGGCTTACTTATTCTAACTCACCCTATCTCTAGAAAATTGTATAGATTTTCTCAAAAGGCGACCCGTATGTTAATTGTGACTATGAGGGGTTTGGGGCCCTCAAGTGCATATAGTCATAATTAATGGTGGGAGACCTAAACTCATGGTGGTGGATTTTTATGGATCTATCAATGACTTGTGCAAAAGCAAAAAAGCTATCTATGTTGATTGTAGGGGTTTCATTAAGTTTTTCATCAAGCATCTATGTGTGAGTAGTTGATAGGGTCAATTTTGTCTTAGGAGTCAAAATAGTCAAAATACATGTAAAGCCATGATTTGGCCAAAAGTGACTTGTGATGTAGCTCGAGCTAGTAAAGCTCACTACAAGTGTCAAGATTGGGTCTAATGACTGACTAAGGTCAAAGTGTTGGCATGAGGTCCAATCATAAGTGAGAATTTTATTAGATGGGTCCAATCAAATTAAGAGGTTCATGAGTCACTCATCCAATAGGAATCAAGAGGTGGTAGAAAAAAGGTCCAATAGGAATTGAGCATGGACTACCTCGAGTTGGTACTAGTAGGATGAATCCCTTCATTATGTATTTAGTTTTTTGAAGTCAATATGAGATTGTGTGATTCTAGTCATTATTGGATTCTCACTCTAACCGAGACTTCATCGGTACTTTCTCTCTCTACCCGAGAGAAAGGTATTTTTCATACTTAGTTTTTTGATGTACTTGTCCACACGCGTTGAAAGTGCTTGTATGATAGTTTTATTCATGTTGATGAGTGCTCTTGCCATCAAATTGAGTGTTTGTCCTTGATTCTCAATCTACACTTCATTAGGTGCAATCACAAAGCCTTAGATCAAATCACATTTTGTGGCATTCCCACACGTGTGAAAATTTCACATGACTCATAACAGAACTGGATGATGTGGCCCAACTACAGAGGTGTCCAGTGAGGTGTCACAGTGCACCACTAGTGGTGCATGGGCCTGGAGGGTATAAGTATACCCATTGGGCTCTCACTAGAGCATGTATGGTTGCGGCTTTTATTTTTGGTATCTGATCTTTTGGTATGTTGTACAAGTATGTTGTATTACATATTAGCCTTGTATCAAATTCGCAATCGGCCCCAAAAATTGAAATTCTACACATATCCCATTGTGGGAGCATAATCAGAGACATTAACAAACGCTCTCATGATTTGTGCATTGTGGTAAATTTTCTATACTATTAAGCAAAGGATCATATTTAGTCTTGACTCTTTACTTTTGCAACTTTTTTACTAATTTCAGTGCCCATTGTAATATTGGATTATCTAGAACCGGGTTGATAACCGGCTTGTGAATTGGCCAAGAAGCCAATACCTATCCAACATTGGTACATGCCCTTACTATTAGTTTTTTCTCTCTAGTTTCTCACAAACAAAATGTTTAACTTAAATATTAGGTATTTCATTGAACAATAACGCCATGATAGTTCCAATCTTGCATGGTCCAAATCAACAAAAACCAAGTGCTATCACATTTTGATTGAGCACTATATCAAGGTTTATAAACATCACTATACATTGATTTTATATGCAACAAAAAAGATTATAATAGTTAAATTTTGGTTCACAACATGATAAGGTTTATAATATGCAATATGCATTGATCTTTCATCCAAGCAAAGAAACTTCCAATCGAAAGAAGATAATTGATATATTATAAGAAGCTTTGCCATACACATTGCATTCGATTTGTTATGAAATATTAGCTTTTAGCAAATCACAATAGCTTATTGTTATCGTGACAAAGCTAAAAATGCATAACAAGCTGCTGAGCCAATTTTCATCAAGAGATTTCTTTCATTGCAAGATTACCACAAAATATATATATTCCATAAAAGCTCCAAATTTGTTGATAGACACACAATCCATTTCATCTCAAATTTGTTGAAGCTCAACGTCTCTTGATAGGTGTCCTGACAATATCTAGAGGATGCCTCTATATATACACTTTTGGAGCTCGAGGTACTGATCATGCATCATATCTCACACGTGTGAGGATGCCTTGTCACCATCATGCAATTTGACACTTGGATCAAACTTTCCGTTTTGGGCATTTTTGGTCTATTTTCCTACTATATGGAGATCTTCATGGAAATCTTCTAGAAGCAAAAACTCGTCTATTTCAGCTATTTCCACACGTGTGAATTGTCCTCTACACATGGGATGTGACACCAATTCAAAATATTTGGCTCATTCAATCATTAGATTGGTGCCATATGTCATATCTCTAGAAAACTAGTTTTTGGCCATTTTAGCCACTAGAACTTGAATTAAATCATATGTACAACATATATGATTATGGTACATGGAAAGTTCACTAGTTTCACACGTGGGAACAGGCTCCACACATGTGTGCCTATCCTGTATACAAGATTTTTGGCCTCTACCAAGCTTATTTTTGCATTTTTCACATTCCTCAAAAATCTAGCTTAGTAAATCTAGCATAGATCTATCTATAACTCCAAGAGCCAATCTTAATTTTATAAATGGATCCTTAGGCAATGCCTTGGTGAGTATATCAGCAATGCAATCTGATGATGAAACATGAATAAGCTTGATCTCCTTTGCTTGCACTTTCTCCCTCACGAAATGATGTGCAATCTCGATGTGCTTTGTTCGAGCATGGAAGACTGGATTGTTTGCAAGTTGTTGAGCTACTTGATTATCACAATATATGCATGGAATGTCTTCATCCTTGATCACATGTAGCTCCTCCAAAAGCCTTTTAAGCCAAAGAACCTCCTTTGTTGTTGTTGTCATAGCTTTATATTCAGATTCTGTTGATGAAAGAGAGATGGTAACTTGCTTTTTGGAAAGCCAAGATATAACTCCTCCACATAGGAATGTAGCAAATGCACTTATGGATCTTCTATCCATCTTGTCACCTGCAAAACTTGAGTTCGAATATGCTCTCAAACAAATATTAGTCCTTTCATAAACTATGCCAAAGTCTTTTGTAGCCGAGATGTACCTTAACACCCTTTTTGCTCCTTTCCAATGACATATTAGTCCACAAGCTTCACAAAGTTTGCCACACTTTGATATGGTTTTGGGAAGTCTTCTTGCTAGCTCCTTTCTCACCATGGTCTCCATAGCTTTGTAGTTAGGATGGCCTAATCTTTTGTGCCATAATTCTACTTGAGTGAGCTCCTCCCTTGCCATGTTCACACTTCCAACCATCACATTAGCATCCAATTTGAATAACCTCCCTTGTTTGAAACCACTAGCAATACATTTTTCATCTTTCAAGATATAACATGCTCCATGCTTGAAATGTACATCTAATCCACTATCCATAAGTTGTCCTACACTCAACAAGTTCTTTGTAATTGAAGGTACATAAAGAACATTGTCTAGATCTACATTGTCAAGATCTACTTTTTTAGATGATCCTAGACATAAAGGAATGGATCCAACACCTACAATCTCACATTCTTGATCACTTGTAGTGAAGATAAATCTCTTAGAACTATTGTAAGAAAGTAGATTAGAAAAGTAGTCTTTTTGATGAGTCATGTGAGAGCTTGCCCCACTATCAATCCACCAAGTGTCTTGATTAGATGTTTGTGGTGAGGATACCATCAAAGATAGATTGCCTTCTTCCTCCTCCTCAAGCACAAGATTGCCTTGATTGTCCTTCTCTTGGGCATTCTTCTTCTTGTAGCACTCGGATGCAAAATGTCTCTTTTTTCCACAAAAGAAACACTTTAGCTTCTTCTTGTCCTTCTTGCTCTTGCCTTTGGAACTTGATGCTCCATCTTTGTTCTCCATCTCCATGTCTTGAGTCTTCTTCGATGGAAACTTCTTCTTCTTGCCTTTCAAAGAAAAGTTAGCTTTTTCATCACCATCATTCAAAGATAAGGAACATCCTACTTTTGATATGAAGCATTCTACTCTCCTCACTAACAAGCACACTTTGAAGTTTTTCAATACTAGGAAGTGAATCTTGAATAGCAAAGGTTTGAACAAGATTGGAATAATCATCTCCTAATCCATTCAAAATAATTTGGACTAATTCATCATCTTTGATTTTATCATCTATAGAAGACAACTCCTTATTCAAAGATTTGATCCTAAAGACATAATTTTGGGCACTTTCACTACTTCCTTTCATGCTTTGAAGGATTTGATTCCTAAGCATGAGTATCCTTGAAGTGTTCTTGGATCCATAAATGGATTTTAATGTATCCCATGCCTCTTTGGATGTGGTACAAGATGAGATTTCTTTCAAAAGTTCATTACTTACATTCATTTTTATGCAATGTAATGCAACTCTTAATCTCTTTTTGTACTTAACCAACTCAACTCCTCCTTGAGGTTCTACTTCCACCTCAAGTACTATGATCCTGTAGAGGATTGTCAAATACACAATAAAAAGTGTAGATTTGTTTCAATCTACATTTGTTTTTTTTTCTTTTGTTAATTATTTCTGATGATTCGGATGTTTCCACTTCTACTACTTCTGAAGCTGTTTCTTTCAGTGGTACAAAATCTGACAAATCCAAGCCTGTAGATATAGAATTTTTTTTTATTGATACAAGTGTTAGTTTAGATGATTGTACAAATATTGATCCTGCTTCAAATAGGGCTTTGTTTATAGGCCCTAGAACTACCACTACTTTTTTCCAACCGATAAATTTCTAATCACCTTGCCTACTTACAATATAGATAATAATTCTTTTTTGACATTATTAGATATATTAGATCTTTTTTATGTCACAAAGGCTGAGACTCTTTGCATTTGAACAAAGAGCTACATAAATTTTTTGATATAATTGATTATGATGTTGATGATTTTCTCCTTGGTGTTGACAATATAAATAATGATGAATTTTATTCAGGGAAAGATTGCTTGAAAATGATTGTTGAGAAAATGCCAAAAAGACAATGATCTTTCTTCTGAAGAGGAGTTTCTCAGATTTCAAAATCAGCTTGGTTTTCCAAAACCAACTGTCTATACACCAACCTTATTGACATCGAGAGCTGGTCATAATATTAATGGTGAGATAGTAATCGAAGAAGAGAAAGCCAAATGCGTAAGTTTTATATCTTGTCTTGTACTAGTTAATTAGTAATGTCAGATTTTATGCTGGAGTTTATTTTACATTTTTTATCTTTTAGGAAACACTTTACCTTGATGATTTTGCAATTCGTCGAGGAGGGCAGAGATCTTTTATTGGAGAATTTTCAAGAGAGCATGCACTGGGACATTATCTAAAGTTCTTCAAGCATAATGAGATATGTGTCACCCATTCAAAGTTTTATCAACATGGTGAAACAATGATATGGCAATCAAGGCACTTTCTTATTTTCTTGAAGGACATAATTTTAATAGGGGGCGGAGAATAATTTTGTTAGGAAAACTATTGCAGTTAAAATTTTAGGATATGAAACAGTGAATTTCATGTTTAGATCATCACATTTTGTATTTTATGCTGTGTATGTTGATATGAATAAGCATGAAAACTATGAGCTCTTGGATTCGTACGAAAGAAGAAAACTAACAGAGTAGACATTGGAGAACCAGACTTTGTAATATTTTTTATTTAATATACAAAATATTTCTATATGTCTATTGCCTGTTGGCTTGTATAAATTTGCATGTTTTTTGAAATTTTTTGTAATCCATCGACTTTGTATTATGACAAATTTGGACTCTTCTATAAAACCATTGGAAAAGTTGCAATATATGGTTGTTCATTGTGCTCCCACTATGTTGTGTACTTTTATAAAATGTCGATCTTGCTTGCCAATGAGATTTTTCCATTCCTTGCGATGACCATATGCTAAGACTTCCACTATTTCTTGCAAAGAATGTTGAATGATGCCATAATACGTGCTGCTTGTCATACAAACAATATATAAATCAGTACCAAACGTATCTAAATTAATTGCACATATTTGGCTATAATAGTGTTACACCGAAATCTTACCATATACATTTGTGTTATATGATCTGCTCCCTATGCACTTTGAACTGCATCCACAAAATCGCTGGTTGTTTTCTGTATCATTTGTACATCAGTATTTGAAAACTGATCTTTTCTCAAGTATTTCACCAAGCTTCTACTTTGAGTAGCCAAGTAGAACCTCGTTCTTCAAAATCTTGAGTTGTAGCTATTATCTCTTTCCAAACCGAGTATTGAATCTTGGTCTCTTTTCTAGAATAATTTGATAAAAATCTACGTGCTTTGGATTCTCCAATGTTTGGTTTGCTTGGAATATTTCTTGATTAACTTGAAAGCTTGTCGTCTTTTTTTATTTTAACATGGCCTTTATGTAAGCTTTTAAGACAATACATCCTCTAATATGGATTTAGCTTGTTTCAAAGATTACTCCGGCTTGGGATTCCATGCAAACAAGATGTAAAGATATATTATATCTTCTATTATACGCACCTTTGCATGCAATGTACAAATATGAACATTCTGAATGGGAATCCGTAGTACAAGTTTTCAATTAGAATCTTCTCGATCTCTTAATATTCTTGTACTCCTTGTCATGGCTTTTGATATTTTCATGTAGTACAAACAAGGGTGTTTAGAGTTAGCTCCATGGGATACATTGAACATACATTTTAATGTCTTTAGATCTCCTACTAAATGCCATTCTATGTTGAAAGTGCCAATTCTAGGAACACTAAGTGGAACTCCCTCGTGATTTTTTATGGTGGCAGGATATGACATTCTACTAAATACCCATTAGGGAATGTCATTGTCTTCTTTCAACACCTATAAGACAAACAAAAAATTGATTTAGCATAATATTAACATAGAGAAGATTATCCAAATAGAATCCATATAAGAATATCCCTATAGAATTTATAAAAGAATCACTATAACTGAAAACATGCTAACCACCAAATATTATTTTCTGATTGAACACTGAAGTTGAGGCCTTCTGAGTCTTCTGAATTTGAAAGTATGTCATTCATGATCGTAGACTAACTGTCTCCATTTTTTGTCCCTTTATAATTTCAGACTTATCTAACTTAAGAACAACTATCAACTTGTTATTGACATTCTCATTTGTAATACCATAAAAATCTATGATGAATGTTAGTAACTGATTAATGTCAATAAATAGATTGCTGGAATTGTTATAAGCTAGACATTCTCCCTCCGAGCAATGCACTTCATTGATATGAGATGGATTACCAACTATTTTTTGCATATCTTGGTTTAACATGTCTATTTCTTTTTAAGGATGAAATGGTCGTGAGATTGGAAACAATTTTATACTTAACATTTGCAAATTCTACCTTTATCATTTTAAACATTGTTGCATATGCTTCTCTACTGATGTTAGAAAAATCACATGCCTTTGAACCAATGTAGTGTCCAATAGTTTTCCAACGTCATTCATAATGCTATCAATAACTGAAGCCTTAATCTTTTTCATTTTGTTATTGTTTAACATTGACTTCATAGATTTAGAAGTTAAAATGGAACCTAATGAGTTTTCATTGAAAATCTCATCAGCCAAATGGTCTTCAACAACCAACGATGATCTGCATGGAAAATATAATGTTTATAAAAAAGTCAGTAGAGATTAGGACACTCATAGTATTGGCAGCAGCATAATAAACAAATAATCTTTGAGTGGAAATCAATAAATAACAAAACTAGTGATTATGATTGAATCAAAAAGTTCTCGATGGGTGGGGTCTGGGGCATCGAGACGGGTATTTTGTGAGTCAAGTCACTAGTGGTTGTGACAATTTTTTCTTTTAGATTTTTTCAGATTTTTGTGACATGAACCTTCGCTTGATTGATAATTGATTTATCACAATGTATTACCATTTTAGGGAGCTCGGCGAGGGTTCTTGTTGGTGAAGGATGGTTCGATGAGAGTTCTGAAAGCAATTTGGGCACGATTAACACTAGGGATGGAGACTAACCTTCGTCGACTTGCAGAAAAATACATATTGATGATCAAAGGGCTAGCGAGGGCTAGACGAATATTTTCATTGGTGAGAGATAGTCTAGCGAGGGTTTAGAAGGTAATTTGGCACTTTTGAGAGTTGAGAATGTTTGCCAAACTAGTTAGAGGTAATATTAACCTTTGATGACTTCACAAATACTTAAGAACAATGTTTCATGACTATTTAGAGCTCGGCGAAGATTGATGATATGCAAGTGAGGATTTATGAAGGTTGGCGAGGGTTCAAAGGAATTAGATTTGACTTTGAGCACTGGAAACATTCGCTTGACCACTTTTTCTCAATATTAGCCTTCGCCTGAAGCTGGCAAGAGTTCTACTGGAAAATTTCTATTTTTCATGGACAAGAACCTTTGCAAGAGATTGTACACTCAATAATAAGCTTTGTCAACCTCTAATTGTATTTTGAAGTTGTAATTTAAAATCATATTGTTGCATATAGTTATAAAGAGCAAACTTTTGTATTATGTGTTGTGTATTTTTCAAGTGTTTGATCTTTTTATATGCTATAGTTGTTCCTACAAATGTGTAGTTATCCAATTTATGAAAAAATGGAGAAAAGTATTGGTGCTTTGTGCATGTGTTTTGTTTCTTGTAAACATAGTATATGTGATTGCATTAAATTTTGATTTGCACAAATATCAACAACATGACATTATAAGGATCGAGTATTCAGTGATTAGCAGATAATAAGATATGTACTAGAATGAATCCATGTGTCAAGCATAGACAAATACCATTTTGCAGAGGTTCGAAGTCATTCACTCTCAATTTGCACATTCCGATTGAGTTTGAAATTATTTGCTTGCAAAGTTGAAACAAAATGTTGGTTGTGTATGTTGTGTACATGTGTCAATGTTGTATATGCTAGATCAATATGTTGTCGAATACCATTTGGATTAAAAATTAATGTGTTCATAGTTAATCTTTGTGCATGATGTACTTTACGTGCAATTGCAACACGGATTGGAAATTGGTTTCTAGTTATTGTATTTAAAGTGCTGCCACACTCACACCACTCAAGTGTGCATTTATTGATTAGATAGTTAAAGTCCCATGTCAGTAAGAAAGTGAAGCTGGAGGAGCTTCTCCTAGAAATCACGGCAGATTCATCTGATTCCATGCATAATGCCCACTATATAGGCCTCTAAAATATGCACAAATGATTTCTAACTCAAAACCTTGAATTGAACCATAGAAGTTGGGTACCTATATGTGTAGAAAGTTGTGTGACTAAAGGCCTGCCACAAACAACCTCTTTATTATACAGGTTACAATTTCTCATAGTTTATGATTCTATATAGTATAAGGAAAGAGACTACAAGGGTTTATTTTTTTCAAATGGTTTTCCTTGAAGTACATGCTAGTGATTATGCTAGCAAGTTGATTTTCATTTCTAGTGGGTCTTTTTTGCATGTTTCTCATAGACCATGTCTATTATAGTGCTATTTTTCACATTGAAAATGTAAATAAAATTCAATTTTTCTAAGAAAAGTCCTATTGCACTTTGAGAGCACATATTTAAATCTAACTTTTCCAAGGTGGGGTACGACAATTTTTAACTTTTAGTTTCAAATAAGTTAGGCTAGTTTCAAATGTCTTGGACCTAGTGAAAATGTGCCATTTAATCAACACAACTTGCAGCCATAGAATTTTAGATGGCCCCCAAGTGGCATGACGAATCATTGAAATATAAGATCAAATAAAAGCAAGAAAACAAGCTTGAATATTTTTTCCACAATAAGCACAACTTATAAGTATGGGATTGAGAGAGGGCCCTTGAATGGCGTAATGCATGGTTGAAACATATGATCATATTCCAAAAAAAAACCAAACACAAATTTTCATCCAATATAGGTATCTCCAAATCAAGATATTCGAAGATCCCAAATTCCATTGGCTCATTTCAATCTCTTGTTGCATGCAGGTGTCCAAGTAGCAAATGCATATGATATAAGAGACAAACCTTAGCCTTATGCACGATGGAAGGATCTGGGTAGATAAAATTCTATCCAATCTAAGTCTAGGACTCCTTACTTGGAATAATGTTGTTTGCCTAGCTACTTATATTGCATAATGAGCATATCCGATTTTTTTTCTCTTGATGATTATTATGAAACAACATTATTATTTTTAAAAACAAAATTCATTTCTAAAAAATAGAATCTTCTTACTTTTTTTCCTTGTCTTGGTGTGATTATCTAACGGTTGCAAGAAAATTAATATTTTCCATAAGGGCCAACAAAATGTTGAACTGCAAACTTTTAAGTATGTGCACTTAAAGGAAAGACCTTTAAACAATGGACAGATTTGACATGATACACTTAAAGGAGAAGGCCAATCTTAAAAGAATTTTCTCGACGACGCAAACTATTTGCACCTCATTTAAATATTGTAACCTTTCACATGCTTTTGGATGCCACATTATAATTTGTACATATGTAATTTTCTTATTTGTTGTAATTAGTTCATTAACACTAGAGTTGTTTTCAGCACATTTTTGTGCACGTGCGCACAAAAGTACGCATAAAATCCTTGGTCACTTGACGAGACATAACATGCCATCAAATGATTGAAATTTCAATCTTTCAGTTGTATCTGGAACTAGACTTGACTCTTCACTGTGTTATTGGAAGAATTGAATTTTTTTTCTCTCAATTGATGGCAATTTGCCCCCAAAAACTTCAATTTTCAGCACTTTTCATCATTTCACAAGGGTAACTTTAGGTGCACGTATATAGTGCACGTATATATCTCCAAATTTAAAAAAAAAAAATTAGACATGTTTATAGACACGTACATATCACTTCACATGGGTAACTTTAGGTGCACGTATATATCTCCAAATTTAAAAAAAATTATAGACATGTTTCTATGATCATAAAGAGTTTTTGAAAGTAGACAACCAAAGAAAGGGTTGTAAAAACCACCTTCAAAAGAGCTGAAACTTATTTCTAGTAGCTTTCAGTAATTTTCAATACTTTTCAGCACTTGGCATGGGTAACTTTAGATGTCCATATCTATTTCTACATAACTCCAAATTGAAAAAAATTTGAGAACATGTTCCTATGGTCATATAACACTTTTTAAAGAAGACAAACCAACAAATATTGTTAAAATCCTATTATTATACACTCATATATTAGATTCCAGTTTTGGTGATTTTTATCAGCACTTAAAAGGGTAACTTTGAATGCACGTATCTATCTCTATAGATCACCAAATTCAATTCTTTTAAAAATGTATGTTTCTATAATCATATAGAATTTTTAAGAGTAGACAAAGTGTCATGACAGTTTGCATAAATGAACTATGTTTTCAACAGCTTCGGCTTTTTCGCATTTCCTCAAAATGTGACACTTTCATAGTTCAAAAGTTTAACTTGTACAGTTCAAAAGTTTAACTGTTTTTATCACCTTCAGCTTCTTCATTAGGGCCTTTTTTGGACTCAAAAAGGGCCTCTTCACTAATTATAATTAGTGTTAATGACGACATGTGTACCAATGAGAGAGTGACAACTGAGATGGAATGGTCCATATGACATGGCATATCTAATGGTGTAAATTAGATCTTCAGATTCTAACCCACCCACTAACCCTCCTCTAACTCTACTTCCTCAACCCCTAATAATGATGATATGACAAGTCTCAAATTTGAATTTTAAATGAAAATAAGGCTTCAGTTTTCAAAGCCTTCAAACATTGACTTTTTTAAACTCAGAATGAAAGAAAAGAGGGCCCAATAACCCTTTGGGCCCCGATTTTGAAAAGCAAATTCAAAAACAAAATCTGAGGGAGGGGGCATGGGGGTACAAGGCCCTCCCCCCCCCCCCCCCCCCCCCCCCCCCCCCCCCGCCCCCCCCATGCACAACCTGCAGCAACGTTTTAGCATGAGATATATTCTTTTCATCATCAAATTCCAAAATAGCATTTGCACGAACAAAAGTATGCTGAGGAAAATACGTGATAGCTGTTTAACTAAAAAAGGTCAACGAAAACCAGAAAGATACCCGTGAAGTTAGCGGCATATTTTTGAGATCAGACCATGACAATGATTCATTTTCCTCTTTTGATATTTTCACCATACCTTGTTCGGTCTGCAAAACACGAAACGAAGTAGTTGTTCCAAAAATCATATCATCAACAACTTTCTCTCTCTCTCTCTCTCTCTCTCTCTCTCTCTCTCTCTCTCTCTCTCTCTCTCTCTCTCTCTCTCTCTCTCTCTCTCTCTCTCTCTCTCTCTCTCTCTCTCTCTCTCTCTCTCTCTCTCTCTCTCTCTCTCTCTCTCTCTCTCTCTCTCTCTCTCTCTCTCTCTCGGACTATGTATTCTCGAAATTTCTTCAAGCATGCAAAACGCCAGATAAGCTTTGACAACGACTAATTTATGTTTATTGTCCGGTTTATTGTCGAATTTTCTGCTACAAAGGAATCATTTTAGGTAGATGTCTTATATGCCAAGTTTTAAGAAAAATAAAATCAGAAGGCAGTTTTTGGCCGCTCTGTAAATTTACTAAAAAGACAGCTTTTAGCAATTTTTATGAACATTATTAACAATAAAAAAAAAAGTTTAACCCGCCCTTTGTTCACTTAAACAAGTTAAAAAGAAATAGAGCCGGCTTTTAAGATAAATTTCATGGCGTGTCTATATTTGTCATTGTGACTTTTATGCACACTTTTTAGATATTAAAAGTTATAGAAGTGTCACTTTTGGCTACTATACAAACATGTCATTGGTTAAAGAGCGACTTTGGCCACCTTTTCATCTAGTTTTTATGGGGATTTAAAGGGGCATTTATGCTTCTCATTTTGTCTCTTTGTAAGAACATCCAAACACTACACGATCGTCAAAACAAGTTCAAAGAGGGTGATCTTTGAATGTCCTTTCTAAATAAGATTAGGAAAAATAATCGAGTGACTAGTAAATTGCTTTGTGGATTAACAAAAAAACAAATTTGGATGATTATTTGTTGCCCTTTTGTGTGATGTACAAAAAACAAAATAAGACCAAAAACCATTGTTTATTCCATTCATAAATTTGTATTAGACAATTGAGTCGTCACAAAATGCGAACAAAAATGTGCATTTCAAGCACTTATTCAAAAAATCATATCTCATCTTGAGCAACTTATATGTAAGATATGATGTGTCAAACATGTGGCTAGGGGGTACTGATGAAACTTCAAGATTTTCATATATAGGACTACATTATTTAGAATTTTACATTCAATTATTGGATGAAAATGGATCTTCGATATGAAGACTAACCAATATAGATCTATCAATAAGCCTAAGGCAAGGCTGGTGGCCAAAGGATTTGCACAAGAACAAAGTATTGACTATGATGAGACCTTTGCACCCGTGGCAAAGATGGTAAGCATTCAGGTCATCATCTCTCTTGCTACTCTTTTTGGATGTGATCTATGGAAAATGGACATTACAAATGCATTTTTGAATGGTGATCTTGAGGAGGAAGTGTACATGGAGCAATCTGAGAGCTACATTTCATCTACAAAGCCAAATAATGTGTGTCTTCTACAAAAGAGTTTGTATGGTCTTAAGCAAGCACCAAGGAGTTGGTATGCTAAGCTTTACACATTTTTACTCTCTCAAAATTTTTATTGGGAGTGATCATTCATTATATTTTAGATTTGCTGGAAATGATGTTACTATCTTGCTAATTTATGTGGATGATATCATCTTGAGTGGAGGAAACAACCAAGATGTTGATGATATCAAGAGTGCCCTCAAGAAGGAGTTTGAGTGATATCAAGAGTGCTCTCAAGAAGGAGTTTGAGGTGCATGATCTTGGTCATTTGCATTACATTTTAGGAATAGAAGTGATTAGATCTTCTCACTCTAATCTCATTTGTCTAGAGAAGTATGCTAATTCTATTCTAAGAAGATTTCATATGGTAGATGCAAAGTCTTGTGATACACCTATGGTGTCAAATGTAAAGCTAACTATAAGAGGTAATGAAAGATCCTTCAAGGACATTACTCTCTATAGGAAGCTAGTTAGTTCACTTATATATCTAGCCATCAGAAGATCAGATATAAGCTATTGTGTTTATAGAATAAGCCAATTTATGCAAGATCCTAGTGAGGAGCATTGAAAGCTACAAAAAAGAGTTTTGAGATACACAAAACTCAAGATTTTGGCATATTGTATGAGGGATCATCACCTAACTTGTTTGGATTTTCATATTCGGACTTTGTTGGGTTCAAATGGATAGGAAATTCATAATTGCACATTATATTTTCATAGGTGATAGAGCTATATCATGGATCTCGAAGAAACAAGCCACTATCTCATTGTCATCTAGTGAGGCCGAGTACAAAGCCCTTACTCATTCCACAAAAGAGATGGTATGGATCAAGAGAATGATCAAGGATCTTCACTTGCTGGACTTTTCAAAAAGCCCAATCATCTTTTGTGACAACCTTTCAGCCCAAAAGTTGGAAAGCAATCCTATATTTCATGCTAGGAGCAAGCATATTGAGGTGGCATATCACTTTGTGAGGGAGCAAGTCATGAAAAAGGAGGTGGAGCTTCAACATGTCTCTTCAAGGGAATGTGTAGGTGATATCTTCACCAAAACATTGGAGGAATTCACTTGGAGTATTCTCAAAGTCTATGCTAAAACTAGTTGAAGAGGGAGTGTGCGAACTTGTCAACTAGTTTGATCTATTTTGGTCTATGTTGATTATTTGGCAATTTAGGCCAATATGCATTTCATAGTTAGAAATAAACTTTATGAGGTTATTTTTAGCCTAAGTACATTTGAAATTATCACTTTTAGAAAGTGAGGGAAACTATAAGGTCGAGTTTGGACACATTCAAATTTGAATGTTAGATACATTGAATCTAGTTCATATTATAGTAGGATTTTTTATCTAGAAGTTTCTATGGAGGGAAACCAAACTCATTAATGAGGCATGCACTTGTTATGAATAGATGTATACTCGTGGGAGAAAGGATTCTTCTCTCTCTCATCTCATTTCATGCTTATACATGAGTTCTCTTGGGTTCATCTATCGATTGGTGCACTATATTGATGATATCTTGCAATCTTGTGTGTAGAATGCATTGTTTTGTTGATATTTAGATCCACACATGTGAAATATAGTAAATTAATGTTTTTGTATAGAAAACAACTTTATTTTATCATAATTAAGTTTGATGTTTGATCAAGATCTTGCATCTCTTTCATTAAGTAGATGTTGATTTTCTATATTGCAAATGGTGTAAATTGTGTTGTCTTTCTAAGCCAAAGATCATAGATAATTTTGGATCTTAGCACTTCAGAAAATATTCACAGTTCGTTGTATGACACCTTCCAAATTTACATAGTTATGAATCATTGGATCTGTTTGTATTGTTTCAAAAGTTGATTCAAGTCAATTTTCATAAAAAGAAATCTTTCATTGTGTTTGCAGATACCAAACACAAATCGTTTTGACCAAGTTTTGTTTCATACAAAGTAAGGATCTTTTGTATGATTGAATTGTTTAAAAGATTGTGGTTGAGTAATGGTTATAAAATCTTTGTTGTTTTTGTAGTAATCTAGATTTTTGCAGGTTGATTTCAAAACAAACTATAGGATGTTGAATATGGATCATTTTCCAATTGTTCCTTATACATAGTTTGTTGCTCTACATGCTGATAAAGTTTGTAGTTCAATGTGATGAAGTTTCAAGATTGACCTTGTGTAAAGGGTTTTATGGTATGGGAGAGAAATAGCAATAAAGTGAGGTGTTGGAGAGAGAGAGAGAGAGAGAGAGAGAGAGAGAGAGAGAGAGAGAGAGAGAGAGAGAGAGAGAGAGAGAGAGAGAGAGAGAGAGAGAGAGAGAGAGAGAGAGAGAGAGAGTCACACACACACACACACAAGCACACACACAAAAGACCTTATAAAAATGTGCTTTTCTTATAGGCGTCTATTTTTCGAAGGGATGGAAGGTCCATGTTTACTACCGCCATTTTCACCTCAGCCCAGAGTATTTTAAGGATCCTTACAAGTTTGATCCCTCAAGGTTCGAGGTAATGCTCTCGGATGTTGGTAACTTTCCATACTCATTAGACCAAATGTACAAACGAGATCCTTCAGATGCTGCATAAGATCATTATGCCAAAATCTATAACAAATGACTAAGAAAATGATAACACCCATAAACTTCTGTTCTGGGATCCCATGCAGGTTCCTCCAAAGCCATCAACTTACACACCATTTGGCAACGGCATTAGATTGTGTCCAGGAAGCGAGATCGTGAAGTTAGAGGCTTTGTTATTCGTCCACATTCTCGTCACAACATACAAGTAAGCAAATT
Organism: Diphasiastrum complanatum; assembly: GCA_029204225.1. Lineage (NCBI taxonomy): Eukaryota > Viridiplantae > Streptophyta > Lycopodiopsida > Lycopodiales > Lycopodiaceae > Diphasiastrum > Diphasiastrum complanatum. The sequence goes on from CM055097.1 coordinate 51,304,522, forward strand.
CTTCATCTCTTTGTGGCTATTGATTTGTGATCATACTTAAAATTGGATCACTAAGCAATACAACTTCATAGCTTCTATAAAAGCTTCTTAGAAATTCAAGAATAACTAGCTCGAAGTTTTCTTGAACTAACAGGTAGACATGTAGACTGATATGGGTTGAATTTGCAGCTGGAAGATCGTCGGGCCTGATACGGGAACCCAATACTGGCCCACTCCTCGGCCAAAAGGTGGCCTTCAACTAGAAGTCTCAAGAATCATCAAATAAAGACACTCCACATAGCGATTTTGCAATACTGGCGCAGCTAACACGATTGATATGTATGTGCATAAGTGCCAAACTATGATGTTGTTACAAATCACATGATCCCAACTCTACATTTGCTCAAAAAAATTTAGTATTTATAACATGGTTCACTTGTGGCCTAATGCTTTCAAATTTTTTGATTGGATTGCCTTGCTATAATTTGGCGAATTATTTAATGCTTTACAGGCAGCTATAGAAGGCTGGCCTCTAGAATAAGAGCATTTGAATGAAAATAATAGGGAGAGTGGATATTATCACCACTAAGATTGATGGTTTCCAAGTAAAACAAGAGCAGATTGAACACAAAACAATTGGACTTTAGGGAAGCTAAAGTCCAATTGTGCCTCTTTGCCATCATCTTAAATTTATTAGGCTTGTACTTAAGGAAGGTAGGGTGTCCTCAGTAGATGATGCAAAACGTTTTTTTCTTAGAAATTTTTTGTTTCTCATCTTGGGTTCTGTGAAAGATTTGAGATCCATTAAGATCCAAACCTACAATTGATCTTTGGTTTAGAAACAAGCAACTCACCAATCTTGCCAATGTAAAAGAATCAGCATCTACTCTAAGAATGAGATGCAAACTCTAATAGATCTTGATCATACATGAATCAAAACATAAAATAATGTTGTTGTCTGTACAATTATAGTAAAATACTATATTTCACACATGTGGATATGAAAATAGCTTTTATTGAGCATTCTACACATAGAATTGCAAGATATCACAAGTATAGTGCACCAATAGTAGAACCCAAGAGAACCATGTATAAGCATGAATGAGATAAGAGAGAGAGAGAGAGAGAGAGAGAGAGAGAGAGAGAGAGAGAGAGAGAGAGAGAGAGAGAGAGAGAGAGAGAGTTGTTTTTCTTCCCACGAGTTACATCCATTTATAACAAGTCCAAAACCTAAATTGCCACTTGGTTTCTCTCCAAAATGCAAACCCTACTATTTTGGGACTAGATTCAATTTACCCAACATTCAAATTTGAATCTACTCAAACTCGACTTCTACATTTCCCACACTTTTCAAAAGTGTTTATTCAAATGCTTTTTAGACTAATATAACTTTGAAAAGTCAAACTCTAAGTCTAATATGACAATTGGCCTCAATTGCCAAATATACAAATATGACCAAAATAGACTAAACTAGTTGAATTTCTCATAGGTTTTAACTGGAGAGAGAGGACTGTGTTATAATTGTCAAAACTCTAGCTTTGGATTTATTATGTCATGTGTATAACTTGATCCCACACATGTGGACCTATTTCCACATGTGGATGTTAGGCATAAATGCATTCAATTTAATTAGATAGAAAAAATCTTGATATACATATGTGTGAACTAGTGAAAAGCTAGTCAAGCTGAAAATTGCCATTTGGCAATGTTTTACTAGTTGATCAAGCATACCCTTGTGATTAATGATTATCTTCCACATGTGAGAGGTTGTTTCCATGTGTGTACATATCTGGAAAATATCAATAGATGATCATAGGACTTGATTATGTAAGCTACTAGAAGCTAGGAAAATTTCTTCAAATCAAGGAAAATCAAGGTTAGGCAGTGGCATCAAATTAAGAATCAAGGAGGTGGCTGCTTATCTAGCATTGATTGGTGGATTTGAAGGTGATGTGGCATTCACACACGTGCCAGGTCTGTTGAGTCAGCATATCAGGTCAAAATGTACTTGATCTATATATAGATGATCTTGATTTTGAGGCAAATCCATGTTGTTTTCACCATTTGTGTTCCAATTTTATGCATTGAATGCTATCAATAGTTAAAGTACTTTACTCTCTTTCCACTGTTCGGTGTGAGGCCGCCCATCCACTTAATTGATCAATTAATTGCGGCTCTTGCTAGTTAAGTGCATTTTTTTGATCTAGATCAAGATCTAATCAATAGATTTGTGAAAGATCAATAGAACTAGCATCCAACACCTCGATTGAAGATCCATTTATGGTCCTAAAATCAGAAAAATCAACATGGTATCAACCATGTTGATGTGAAGGATTACAGATCATTCAAGATCCAACCCATGTCCCTAATCTCTGGTTACAATAAGGAGCAAACCAACAATCCTGCCAATGTAAAAAAAACAGCATCTACATACAAAATGAGATGCAAACTCTAAGAGATATTGATCAAACATGAACCAAAACATAAAATATGTTTGTTATCCATACAATTACAGTACCCTACTATATTTCACACATGTGAAACCAAAAATAGCAAAATATGAGCATTCTACACACAAGATTGCAAGATATCACCAAGATAGTGCACCAATGAGTAGTAGAACCCAAAGAGAACCATGTATAATGATGAAATGAGAGAGAGAAGAGAGAAGATGTGTCTCTCCATGAGCTACATCCTTTTATAGAGTTTCCAAACCCTATTTGGCCACTTGGCTTTCCCTCCAAAATGTAAACCCTACTATTTTTGGGTCTAGATTCAATGTACCCAAAGTTCAAATTTGAATCTCTCCCAAACTCGGCTACCGATTGTCCCACACTTTCAAAAAGTGTTTATTGAATGTATTTTATACTAATATAACTTCAAAAAGTTTATCTATAAGTCTAAAATGAGTTTTGGTCTCATATTGACAATTTACCAAAATATGACTAAACTAGACTAAACTAGCTGAAATCTCTCACACACCCTCTTCAACTAGTTTTGGCATAGTTTTGACAATAGAGCTTTGATCCAACTTTAGAATGATCTCCACCCTAAGTATAGATCTCCTTTATAAGGTTCTAAAGTATTTTTTATAATTGATATAGAGAATAGTGTCCAAATTGGATGCTTCACTATTTCTTACATCAATTTTACACATCAAGATAAGAACCAAACATAATGTGAATGAAATGATTCCTCCATGCTTCAAACTTTGAACTCTTTGGAAAATTATAGCAACCAAACAATAAATGTGAGTGTTGTGAAGGATTTCAGATCATTCAAGATCCAATCCATGTCCCAAATCTTTGGTTACAATAAGGAGCAAACCAACAATCCTACCAATGTAGAAAAATCAGCATCTACATACAAAATGAGATGCAAACTCTAAGAGATACTGATCAAACATGAACCAAAACATAAAATAGGGTTGCTATTCGTACAATTACAGTACCCTACTATATTTCACACTTGTGGAACCGAAAATAGCAATAAATGAGCATTCTACACACAAGATTGCAAGATAACACCAAGATAGTGCACCAATGAGTAGTAGAACCCAAAGAGAACCATGTATAATGATGACATGAGAGATAGAAGAGAGAAGATGTGTCTCTACATAAGTTACATCCTTTTATAGAGTTTCCAAACCCTATTTGGCCACTTGGCTTTCCCTCCAAAATGTAAACCCTACTATTTTTGGGTCTAGATTCAATGTACCCAAAGTTCAAATTTGAATCTCTCTCAAACTTGACTACCAACTTTCCCACACTTTCAAAAAGTGTTTATTGAATGTGTTTTGGACTAATGTAACTTCAAAAAGTTTATCTCTAAGTCTAAAATTAGTTTTGGCCTCTTATTGACAATTTACCAAAATATGACTAAACTAGACTAAACTAGTTGAAATCTCTCACACTCCCTCTTCAACTAGTTTTGACATAGTTTTGACAATAGAACTTTGATCCAACTTTAGAATGATCTCCATCCTAAGTATAGATCTCCTTTTCTTACCTTTTGCATGCTTGCACTTTCCATGAAGAACCATTGAAACACCATCGTTATCCTCAAGACTAGCCAAGTTAGCACAAAGATGAACATCTCCAAGAAGCATATTAGATCTAGACCTAGATCTAGCATAAGGAAGCTTGTTAGACTTTTCATAAGATCCACCAATCTTATTGATGATAAAAGGTAACTTTGGAAAGTTGAGACCAATCTGCTTTTCCATTCCATCCTTTTTGTTAGCCATAACAAAAGCATCAAGATTGAAAAGTCTACCTTGTCTATTGCCCCTAGCAACCAAGATTTCTTCCTTTGTAATGAAACAAGCATCACCACCAAACTTTACCATGTATCCTTTCTTTATCATTTGACCAACACTTAGCAGATTCTTTGAAAGTGAAGGAATGTAAAGAACACCATCAAGTCTTGCTTTCCTATTAGTAGAGAGACAAATAGGAATTGAACCAATACCTTCAATCACACACTCACCACCATTGGCCATGTGAATTGCTTTCTTGGCTCCATCATAAGTGACCAAAGAAGTAAAGAACTTCTTGTGACTAGTCATGTGTGAACTAGATCCACTATCAATCCACCATGAATCTTTGTCATCTTCACTTGATATTGGACTTGAAGAACACATCAAAAGAGAATCACAACCACCTAGATCCTCATCATTAGTAGTAAAGTTGATTTGCTTGTAACCTTCATCTCTTTGCTTATTCAAACATTCATTTGCAAAATGACCTTTGATTCCACAATAAAAGCATTTCAAGTTAGACTTATCTTTCTTTTTGCCAAAAGAAGAAGTCTCACCTTGATCTTGCCCTTTAGACCACTTGCCTTTGCCTTTTCCCTTGAACTTGCCTTTGATGAACATAGCATCCTCTTCATAATGAGATGTCGATGTAGATCCACTGCCTCTTGATTGAAGCCTATAATCCTCATTCACCAAGATCTCTTGCAAATTCACAATACTTGGCAAAGTCTTTTGAATAGCAAAACTTTGAACAAGATTAGCATGATCATGCAACAAGCCATTAAGTATAACTTGAACAAGTTCTACCTCCTTAATGCTTTCATCAATACATGCTAACTCATCAGTGAATGCTTTAACCCTCAAACCAAAAGCATGAGTACTCTCTTCCCTCTTTTGCAAACTTTGAAAGATTTTCCTCCTAAGAGTATGCATTCTTGATGTAGACTTGGATTCATAAAGCTTCTTCAAAGCTTCCCAAGCCTCCAAAGATGATGTGCACTTACCAACTTCCTTGAGAAGTTCATTGGTAACATTCATCTTGATCATGTGTAGAGCTTTCTTTGCTCTCTTGTCATACCTCACTTGATCTTGTTGAGTTGCTGGTCTCTCCTCCAAACCTACAACAATATCCATCAACTCATTCATCTCCAATAAGGACTCCATCCTCACCTTCCAAGTAGAATAGTTGATTGAGGTAAGCCTATCATTGCCTTCCAGCATGAATCCACCACTTGTAGCCATGTTGCAATGATCTGATCTTCTTCTTTCAACCTGTTCCAATGCACAAATCACTCTCTTGAATGTCAACAAATGAACTCAAGTATAAATCACAAAGATATGGAACCTCTCAAATCTCTTCTAGCACTTCTAACTAGAAAATCAACACATGGAATAGTGAAATCTTGGTCAACCTATGATCTATCCTCAATCTAATGATTCTTGCCACTTCCTAAGATTGAAACACACTCAAATGAAGTTCAGTAACCTCACAAACTAAAGATCTAATCAAAATTAGGGTTTTGACAAAATCACAAAAATTTGAATATCTTAAATTCTACATGCAATTTCTAGAAACTTGATATATCTTCTTGTAGACTCCAATAAGACGTTCATAATGCACCAAATATCATCTAAATCCAGTAAACCAAGTGTTAAATTGGAATTAATCAAGTATATAACCCTATATTGAGTTTTGATCTACAAAATTTCAATTCTACACATGCAAAAATGTTGATTTTTGAGTAGACATCAATCTAGCATGCTCTAGCATTGGTAACTCCTCCAAATCCTTGCTAAAGATGACTGATCCTTTCATAACCTAAAACACAAGAGCTCTGATACCATGTGAAGGATTTCAGATCATTCAAGATCCAATCCATGTCCCAAATCTTTGGCTACAATAAGGAGCAAACCAACAAACCTACCAATGTAGAAAAATCAGCATCTACATACAAAATGAGATGCAAACTCTAAGAGATACTGATCAAACATGAACCGGAACATAAAATATGGTTGATATCCGTAAATTACAGTACCCTACTATATTTCACACTTCTAGAACCAAAAATAGAAATAAATGAGCATTCTACACACAAGATTGCAAGATAACACCAAGATAGTGCACCAATGAGTAGTAGAACCAAAAGAGAACCATGTATAATGATGAGATGAGAGATAGAAGAGAGAAGATGTGTCTCTCCAGGAGTTACATCCTTTTATAGAGTTTCCAAACCCTATTTGGCCACTTGGCTTTCCCTCCAAAATGTAAACCCTACTATTTTTGGGTCTAGATTCAATGTACCCAAAGTTCAAATTTGAATCTTTCTCAAACTCGACTACCAACTTTTCCACACTTTCAAAAAGTGTTTATTGACCCATATCTTGACAATTTGCACACATTCACATGAAATAGCTCAAACATGAGATAGAACAAGTAAAGTAAACTTGAACAATACTTCCTTGCTGCTCCTTTGACTTACTTGAGTCTTCAATAAGCCGCAAAAATAGATCCATAACATCTTTGCTAAATAACCTTCCTTTGATGCTCTTCACTAGTTCCAAATTGCCACCTTTCCTTTTGTGTTGTTGAAGCCCTTTGAGACCAACCTCTTGATCTTCCTCTTGACCATCAAAGTCATTGAACAAACTTTGTTTTCTAGATCCATTACTTGATTTTTCAGTATGAAAACCATGAGAACCAATATCCACTTGCATAGCATCATCTACACAAGAAAATTCTCCAAAACATGTGAGTAAAGCAAAGTGAGTCACTTCCACTTGCTTACCTTTCTCTTGAACATCAAATATATCAAAGATATGAATATCTTTAGACCTGAGCCTCTGAAAATACTCCCTCTCAAACATATGATCTAGATCCAACAAGAACTCATCAATGCTTGATCTGGAATTTCCACGAAGGTTAGTGAAAACAATGTCACCAATGTCACCATCATAAATCAAAAGATAAATTCCAAACTTTCCATCCAACATGAAGTAGAGTAGGTGAATATGAGTATCAAACCTAATAAATCCAGCCTTCTTGAGTCCATAACAAACCTCAATAAGCTCACCAATAAAATCTCCCTTGCCTTGAAGAAATCGCCTCTCGATTTGCTCCATGTAGTCTTCTCCAACCAACCTTTTGCCATCTCGATCATGAATTATCAATTCATAACCCAAGAATCCTTTGAGTTGATGAAGAGATGTGAGATACATGCCTTGGATCTTCCCAAGAACCAATCTTCCATTGCTCTTTCCTTCATAAGACTCCCTCTTAATGATTGCATCATAAGAAGTAGAAACCCCAAAAACATTAGAAGCCATGAAAAAATGATTAGTACCTTAAACATAAGGATGATAGAAGTAAAAAAAAATTTCAAACAAGAACTTATACTCGATTTTTTAGGTAATGACTCATATGATAATAATTCTTCCTCACTCTCATTCACAATGACATCATTCAAAGTAGATCCTACTTAGAACTCTTCACATACTTCTCTTCTTCTTGACTTGTGACTATCTCCCTCACCAAGTCTCTTCATAGAACCATTTGATCTACTCTCTTTATGAACACATGTGACTCCACTTGCTGCAAAAATGACTTTCTTGGTCTCATCACAAAAGAATGTAGAAGAACCACCTCCTTCATGAATGCACCTAGCAACATCTTTTGACATATGATCAAAGAAATCATTAACAACAAGCTTTTTCAAGGAAGAACCGTCACCTTTATTGATGAAGTTAGCTCTTTCCTTACCTTTTGCATGCTTGCACTTGCCATGAAGAACCATTGAAACACCATCATTATCCTCAAGACTTGCCAAGTTAGCACAAAGATGAACATCTCCAAGAAGCATATTAGATCTTGACCTAGATCTAGCATAAGGAAGCTTGTTAGACTTTGCATAAGATCCACCAATCTTATTGATGCTAAAAGGTAACTTCAAAAAGTTGAGACCAATCTCCTTTTCCATTCCATCCTTTTTGTTAGCCATAACAAAAGCATCAAGCTTGAAAAGTCTACCTTGTCTATTGCCCCTAGCAACCAATTGCTTCCTTTGTAATGAAACAAGCATCAGCACCAAACTTTACCATGTATCCTTTATCTATCATTTGACCAACACTTAACAAATTCTTTGAAAGTGAAGGAATGTAAAGAACACCATCAAGTCTTGATTTCCTATTAGTAGAGAGACAAATAGGAATTGAACCAATACCTTCAATCACACACTCACCACCATTGGCCATGTGAATTGCTTTCTTGGCTCCATCATAAGTGACCAAAGAAGTAAAGAACTTCTTGTGACTAGTCATGCGTGAACTAGATCCCCTATCAATCCACCATGAATCTTTGTCATCTTCACTTGATATTGGACTTGAAGAACACATCAAAAGATAATCACCACCACCTAGATCCTCATAATTAGTAGTAAAGTTGATTTGCTTGCTACCTTCATCTCTTTGCTTCTTCAAACATTCATTAGCAAAATGCCCTTTGATTCCACAATAAAAGCATTTCAACTTAGACTTATCTTTCTTTTTGCCAAAAGAGGAAGTCTCACCTTGATCTTGCCCTTTAGACCACTTGCCTTTGCCTTTGCCCTTGAACTTGCCTTTGATGAACATAGCCTCCTCTTCATATTGAGATGTCGATGTAGATCCACCTCCTCTTGATTGAAGCCTATACTCGTCATTCACCAAGATCTATTGCAAGCCCACAATACTTGGCAAAGTCTTTTGAATAGCAAAACTTTGAGCAAGATTAGCATGATCATCCAACAAGCCATTAAGTATAACTTGAGCAAGTTCTACTTCCTTAATGCTTTCATCAATACATGGTAACTCATCATTAAATGCCTTAATCCTGTCTCCACCTTGCTATTTTGACCTCCCTTTGTTCTTCCACTTGCCTTTGCTAGTCCCCTCTGCTTGCTGATCACGTTGCTGCCTTTGATTCAACTCCTTCTTAGACTTGAATTGTGTTTTGGTCTTTTCTTTGTTGCCATAGAGGGCTTAGTCAGAACCATCTTTGTGATCAAGGTGCTCTTTGGCCTTGACTTCCTCTCGAATTTCAACAATTGTCATTTCGAGGGTCATTGTAGAATCTTTCGCGAATCACGAATGGAAAGGATTCGCGAATGAGATCAGTTCGTCAGGAGTTCAAATGTGATCGCTAGTCACTGCCGGTTGTATCACTCCTACAATCCTTCAGAGAATAGTTAGACACTGCTGATCTACGTTAACAGATTAATGTAGCATTCAAACAATATCAAACCAAGATGCAGAATTAAAATGAACAAGCGAATCAGACACACGAATAGTATCAGACGAATTTACATACAAGATCATACAATCATCTAGAATAATAATGTTCACAACAGCTACAAAATCATTTATTGATTTTTCAAATTCTTCAGGCACTGCATGCATATCCACGTAGTGCGTTGGCGTGAGAGAAATATAGTTCTATCACAAATTCGAGCCTCGCTTACTAGCGGACTTTTGGATCTACAGATCCTATTATAGAATTATCTCGCACGCAAGCGGATTCGTATTCTGTATTTTGCATCTTCTGATTCTTGTCTTACTTACTAGCATTAGACTTACTGTATTATGCATCAAACAAAAAGTATATAGTCGTGTCGTGTAACTTCTACATTAGAGCGATTAAACATCTACAACTAATCACGAATTACAAGAGTGGCAGATTATCCACAATCTAGAATACTCATGTTGATGTCATGACGTCAAATAGATATCTGTACTTGGCTGATCTTCTTGGCTATTTGTGAAACACAACTAATTTTTCATGTCGTGTCGTGTCGTGTTGTGTTGTCATTTGTCATAGGTTCAAAACTGAAAGCTAGCAAAGCTTTGTCATTAGAAACAAAATGTTTCTTCACTTAGTTTTATACATGAGGACTAGATCTCCTGATCAAAGATCTTTCTTGTGCAGTCGACGATTATGCCATGCCTTGTGTCGCTCCTCAGTTGTTAATGTAGGCACAACTAGTAAGCACGCCTCGCAAGGTCTACGTAATGTTTTACCATGTAATTGCAAAGATTTGGATTCATCACAGCATTGCATTGTGGCAATTCTTAATGAAAGTACCAAGAACTCCACCGGCATTACTGCATCTTGACATAAACCAGTTGAAATGGTGTGTGGTCAGTGCTTTCGTAAAGACCCTAAAGGGATAACCCCTAAGATGAGGATAGGAGAAGCAAGAAGAGAAGAGAGCTCCTGGTGACCCGAATCCAATTTGTCAATGGGAGAATCCCTACCTCATCATATAGAGAGTAGAGTCCTGTGCATGAAACCATGCAACTCCCATGTAGGTCAACTATAAATATTTCACACCTCTTCATGCAGCCCTGCTGCCTATATTCATCACACGTACATGCAATACTCCATATGCTCGTTTAGAGTGTTTGGGTCCTCTCAAGGTTATTAGTCACAAACTGGCCTTGACATTAAATTAAATCAGGGAGTGACCAGCAATCTCAAATACCGGAGGGCTGGTCTACTATATTAGGACTATTCCAAGTTCTTAACCAAATATGGCCATGACATTCTTCCCTCCTTAAACTGCTTCTATCCTTAGAAGCTCCTCAAAACAGGAAAGAATTCAGCTCCTTTAACTTTCAATATTAACCAAGAAAATCATCATCCTTAGTCTGAATTTCATATCAAACAAGTACTCAAAGAAAAACTTTTTCCAATCGTTAATCTCTACTCTGGAGTACAAACTCTCACAATAACATATCGCGTAGATTCCAACGTGGGCGTTCGACGTATGTTCAAAAATTCTATAATCCGTCGCAATTCGACACGTCAGAATACCATGTCCCAGTAAAAAATCCAAAAATCAGAGTGCACGATCGAGAAATATGGGCGGCAACCAGTTTTTAAAAGACACGTCAAAATCTGACATGTCGAATTCCGACATTCAAACGTGGATATGACCTAGCATAGTTTTTTCAAAAAAAAAATATGTGTAATCCGACATGGACGTCGGAATTCGACGTCCACATCGGTAGTCCGAAAGCCCACGGCCTCTGGGACCTGTCGTCCGGGCCTGAATGGTCACGGACGTCGGATTCCGAAGTCTGTTTCAAGCCGCAAATTCGCACGATCCAGCACTTTCTCTCTCACTCTGTTTTTTGCAGGTTGGGGCATCTTTGGAGCGATTGAGGGCGATTGAAGATCGGTGCTTGAGGGCTTGAAGATCAGTACTTGAGGCTGCTTCAAGATCAGTGCTTGAAGATCAGTGTTTGAGGTTGGTGCTTGATTTTTGTTTGTTTGTTTTGAGAAGAGATAGAGAGTGTGAAAGATAGAAAGAGATAGATAGATAGATAGATAGAGAGAGAGAGAGAGAGAGAGAGAGAGAGAGAGAGAGAGAGAGAGAGAGAGAGAGAGAGAGAGAGAGAGAGAGAGAGAGAGAGAGAGAGTGTGTGTGTGTGTGTTTTAATTTTGCATTGATTTGAAATGGTTTTGAATAAGGTTTTGAATGGTCTTGTAGTAGATTATTAGTATTATTTAGGATAGTTTGGAAATGATATATTATTAGATTTGTAATTTGTGAGAGAGAAAGAGAGAGAATAGGTGGAGTGTAGATTTATGCTTGAAGATATTAAAAGATTTTGGAGTCTTTTTTTGAAAAATAAAGTCGAGAGAGAGAGAGAGAGAGAGAGAGAGAGAGAGAGAGAGAGAGAGAGAGAGTGATTTGATTAAGATTTAAAGTAGTAGATGAGTAGAGTGTGTGTGTGTGTGTGTTTAACATTTTGCATTGATTTAAAATTTAAGATGAGAGAGAGAGAGAGAGAGAGAGAGAGAGAGAGAGAGAGAGAGAGAGAGAATGTGTGTGTGTGCGTGTGTGTGTGTGTGTGTGTGTGTGTGTGTGTGTGTGTGTGTGTTTTGTGTTATGCATTAGTTTAGGGTATTCAAGAGTGATAGATAAATAAATAGTGTTTGATAGAAAATTATAAATATTGTTTATAATAGATTGTTAGAATTATTTAAGATAGTGTATGTGTGTGTTTGAGAGGATGTGTATGTGTTTTGAATTTTGCATTAATCTATAATTGAGGTTAATAGACAAATAGATATAGATAGTGTTGGGTAGTAATAGATTGTTAAATTTATAATGTGTGTGTGTGTGTGAGAGAGAGCAAGAGAGGTGGAATCCAGTTGGTGTGCAATGGTAGAACTATCCAATGGAATAGAAGAAATCTCTAGTGATTGTTTTGAATAATCTGGAACTAGAGTGATTTTGGGAGTTTTGAGCTGTGAGATATTCATGAATATGGGAAGTAATGGTAAAGATTAAATTTAAGTTTACTGATTGGCTACCAAGTACCATCTAGTTATGGATTGGATCAGTGAAATAAAGGTTTAATCTGAACCTTTTGTCCGAAGATGTCTGTATAAGTCAGCCTAATCTTAGTTTGTGCACTAAGATCTCAAGTAGGCTGAATGATTGAAGGAATTTTGTTGATAAAAGTATGATGGTTGGAAAACTTGTGATGTGGATTGGAAACCGGATCCTAATAGTTCCGAGAATGTTAAACTGAATTTTGGGAATTCAGTAGAACTTTGAAATCTCTAGATGTTGTTCTAGGAGATTGCATAAAGTTTATATTGTTAAAGATGAATGTTATAATAGTCTTTAATTTCTTGGATTATTGCAGAATTTGGAGCTCATAATCTGATTTAGAATCGGTTTGGAAGAATATTCTTGAAATCCAATATTTTTCCTTGTGGAAAAGATTTCAAAATGATTCTTATATTCCTTGAGTTGTATGTTGTGCATATACTCCAATATCTTCAAGTGATTAAGTATGGATTTAGAATCCTGAGAATTATGATTGACGAATCATAAGATTCTAAATGTTTATGATTGACGGATCATAAATTGATACTTAAAGGTCATTTGAAAGAAATATGAGGATTCTTAAGATAATGAGTAATTCTTGATCAATTGGGTGAGTCATTTGAACTCTAAATTCCCTTTACTCCAGTGCATACTTGAGATTGTATGAATCTCACAGGCCTTTCCATTAAGTAATTGTTTACTTATGAGGAATTGCTTTCTTTACAGATTGTAGTCTATAAGTGCTTGTATAGAAAGTTCAGTCTAAATCTCCAGTTTTGTAGGAGACAGATAAATCTATTAAGATAAGGATAGGTGCTGATTTCTTGCATATGATGCTAGAAATGGGGCTGTTAACTCATTAGAGTAACTATAATACTCTGGTTTGAGTTATGGTTGTCTAAGACTTGATGGATCTCCTAGAGATTTTAGATGATTGGATTGTGGTATTTTAGAATATTTAGATATTCTAAGAATACTGGTATCAAGAAGCATTATTTTCTACAAGAAATTGAAATGGAATTTCTTTAGCTTTTGGATTTGATCTCTGAAATAAAGAAGTTAATTCACCCAGTGGTTCATGTAATTAGGATTACATGAAGGTGATGAACTTTGTTTTGGAGTAGATCAACCCATTTAGAATATTTATAGTTTAGTGTATCTTGGGGATTTGAATTGTATTCATGAGTAGAGACAAGCAATTAAAGAATTGTTGCATCTCTGAGTGCTTATTCAAATGGAAAGATTGGACTAAGAATATTGATTTATGGGAAAGACTTGAAAGCTTAAGGAATAATTTCATGTTTTTTTTTTTCGTTCTGAGGACAGAACCTGTTTAAGGGAGGAAGAATGTTACAGCCATATTCGGTTAAGGACCTGGAATAGTCCTAATATGCTAGACCGGCCCTCCAGTGTTCGAGATTATTGGTCACACCTGGATTTTATTCCAGGTCAAGGCCTGTTGGTGACTGATGATCTTGAGAGGACCAAGACCCTCTAATTGAGACATTTGGAGTAGTGCATGTACATGTGACTGATATCGGCAGGAGGTATACATGTAGAGCTGTAACCTATTTATAGCTGACCTGCATGGAGATTGCATGTGCTCATGCATAGGATCCTACTCTCTATATATTGAGGTAGTGATTATTCCGTTGATGACTTGGTCTAGGTTGCCTGATGAGCTCTTCTCCTCTTGTTGTCACATGGCATGGCTTGGGGACCAGATTCAGGAGGATTCTCCAGGAGGGATCTAGGTTTGGTTGGATGGTTTTGCTCCACAGTCTCTCTTGTGTTTTCCTATCCTCATCTTAGGGGATTGTCCCTAGTGGTCTTTACACACCTCTTTTTCCCGAACGTGTGATGATACGTGATGTGACGCGCGCCTTCTTCCACACGTGTGATGACACATGGCAACGTCTCAATCGCACACATGTCAAAGTATGACCGGTCCGTACTGTTGCATGGTTGACTTGCACGTGCAAGGACAGGTGTCATAATCTAGACCATGCATGTGTCAGACAATGATTTGGCCATCTTTTCTCACACGTGCGACTATTTTGACTGCATGGTTTCCAAAACATGTGTACGGTTCAGATCCACTGAATGATAGTATATATAAGAGCATTGTTTTCAGAATTCATTTTCACATATTGATGCTAGAAAACTAACCTGCTCCCATTTCAAAACATCCCTATATCACTACCATGCACCCAGCTAATGTCCTTCCAATTCTACGGCTCTCCTGGCGCGTTGTTTAGTGTTGGCAGTTTTCTCTTTCTGTCTATTAGTTCTGTTTGTTTGCTTCGGGTTACAGCTTATGCTACCTCCATTCTGGTTGTTAGCTGGGCATGTTCTTGATCATTTCTATTTGGTTCAATGCCCAGATCAGGCAGCAGATTTTCGGGGTTGTAGTATGGTTCAACCTATCATGGATACTCAGTTTTTGAACACCCTTGAACTCTTGAAATCACTTGCAATCATTCTATCATGCAAGCACACCAAGAATGCCCAAAAATAGCTCTTCTTGAAACACGGTTGGGCATTACTATGGCACTTAGAAATAGAATGCTAGAGCGGATCATTGCAAAATGAACTAAAATCAAATCCTACACTACTTTACTTGCATAAATTGACAAAACAAGCAACAAAAACTAAACTACAGCATGTTAGAAGTCCAAGAATCAAGAAACTAACCAACCTTTTGATTCTTGGACATCCCAAGAACATCAAGAACTAGAATGTTAGAGAATATGCAAGATTTATGCCACATTTCTAGCCTATTTAGTTTACTTGAATACTGGCTCCTACATTAATCCACAAGAAAACATGAAATCTAATCCACAACTAAGAAAACAAGAAAACTAATCCACTCTAAATCCACAACCACACACAATATGAATGGAAGGGCATGATCATAAAGTTCCAGTCTCAAGGAAAACCTTTGATCTGCAGGTTGCACAAACTTTGATCATCAGTCTCAAGGGGATGGATTCATCAAAAATTGGTGGTAGGAACAATTTTGGATGGACGGTTTGGTAACGGTAAGGAAAAATGATGAAGGCTTGGTGGTAGGGTGAAGGAACTGATAGTTCTACGGTTGCAGCCTTGGACCCTTGCAATGTCGAGTTTCGACCACCACTTGTTGGGTGAGGATTTTGCTTTATTTGCAGGTTCACGGTTGTCTTCATCTTTCTTTTTCTGCAGCTCTTTCTTTTGTCCCATTACTTTTGGATCTCTTTGGGCTTCATAAGAGGGGATTCAACTATCATTGCTCCAGAGAGTTTCTTTTGATCAAGACTGATCTGACTCAGTTGTTGCTTAAGTTTTGTCCTTTCCCCCTCATCTTTCTGGATCTTTCTCTTTATTTGTTCTGGCTGCTTTGCCTGCTTTTGTAGGTCTTTTTTTATTGAACAACCAATATAGGTGGTAGTTAGTCTCCGCAAGACACTTGCAATGATCTATCAGCTGCTTCGGTAAGACTATCAAAAATGGGAAATTTCTCAGAAGAACAGTAAACTGATGATAAACAAACAGATGGAAGGAAGGGTGGCGGTGAGAACGGTAGATGGTGTGGACGATAGACATGAGAATGGGCGCAGAAGTATGGCAAGAGGTCGGTTGAAGAAGGAGACTGATTTCTCAATGCTTGTGTTTTTTTTTTCTGAAGGATCTTCGTCTTGACTGGGATACTTCTTCTGATCGAGTCATTTTGGATTGCCCATATGTCTTCTTAGCCTTGTCATTGTCGACTTTGGGTTTGTGACCTTGGCTTTTGATCTTGTTGATATTGTTGTTGGCAACGCAACTGCTCCAGTGGATCCAATCAGATCCACTCTCTCCCCCCCGATAAAAAGGAAATCTGTTGGTGGGGATGTTGTTGCTGGTGACGGTTCATACTCAGGATTGGATCGGCGTGTGGAACACGTAGTTAAAACACGGTGAACATGTGATTGGACTAAAGATTGAACAAATTTTAACTAAATTTGTTTCGATCTTGCTATGGTTGACTCAAAGAATAATATGGCAATGATATATAGGAATCAACTCTAAGTTGACATGGATTTCTCATTTTTTCAAAAATTTGAAACTGTTGTAAAAGGTAATCTGAAGATGGATAGATGAATGAAAATGTATTCTGGAGATGCTCTAAAGAAGACTCTCATGTAGTAGCTATTCCTCATGCAAAAATCAATCACACAAAATAGGTGAAGAGAAACAAGGAAATAAACAAACGTTACAGAGAGTGAAAACTGTATAGCACTTGTCAAACAAAACTTACAGTCATCAACATTGATAATGTACCTTGACAATTGCAGTATTCCTTTTGTTTTGTAGAGTAATGTGACTTACTCTAACATGCCCTTGTCAAAACAAGGCAGGGTTGGTAACACTAAAATCTACCATCATTGATAGCAATTGTTGTAAGATATAGCTTGAGATGCAGGGTATTATTGAGGTAGTATGTCCTGAGGACCTTTGTGAACAAGAGATTTAGAACCGAATCTCTATCTGGATTTCCAAATTCAAGAAATATTGTGTATTGGCACATTGAAAATCATATCAACATATGGAAAGACAAAATAGATTTGAGGTTGTAGAAGGGGAGAAAAGCTGTCAATTCCCTATGGAGGTTGCATTGTAGCAGATGACGGAATATCAGTTTCACTTTCTTTTGACAAGGGCTCATTTCATATTAGTGTCTTTTTCAAAATGAGCACCATGGGTAGCAAAAACACCATTAAGGTTGGTTCTGGCCTGGTAGGGGTCAGCACCATAAGAATAGGCTCATGCTCGTGAAGACTCAGCTGTTGTTGTGGCTTGCTGGTTGGTTTGCGGGTTCAGGTGCAAGCAGGCTGATTTTCAGACAGATTTTCAAGCAAGTCATTTTGCCTGTGATTGTTGTTTCTTGCATGTCATTTTGCAGGTAGGGTAGTTCGTTTGCAAGGTAGACTGCAGATCAGAACATTGTTGCAATATGAGTTGTGGAGTTCAAGCAGCAACAGTGCCAAATGTTGGCAGTTTGGCTTGTGTATGAACATCCTGTTTGTATTCACTATGAGTTTGAAAATGTCCCACAAGAACATTTTGACGAACCAGTTCCTCCTCAAGCTTTTCTCGTGCTGACTTGGTACATCTCTGTCGACCTTGTAGTAAACCTTGCATATTTATCTGGGTGCTGATAGAAGTGCTATCCAATAAAGGCAGCCCAAAACTGTCTGAAGCTATTTTGTCCTGTTGCTCGTCCTGATTTGTGAGTGACCTGGTGTTTCCACCTTGCATGGCAAGTAAAGCAGAATGCAAGGACTGAGTATTTTTTCACTGGATTAGCTATTTCTCAGTTTGATTTCTTTCTTGCTTCAGAATGAACCTTTAAATTTTATGAGAAGGCAAAATAGAAATCTGGTTAAAGGAACAGTATTACATGCTGTAGTAATTCCTTGGAAAACTCGCTATTCCAAAGATGAGTAACTCAGTTGTTGTGTGAAAATCTGAAGTTCGACAACCTGTTCTGCCATGGATATAAGCCACTCTTGAACTCTTGAAATCACTTGCAATCATTCTACCATGCAAGCACACCAAGAATGCCCAAAAACACCTCTTCTTGAAACACGATTGGGCATTACTATGGCACTTAAAAACAGTATGCTAGAGCGGATCATTGCAAAATGAACTAAAATCAGATCCTACACTACTTTACTTGCATAAATTGACAAAACAAGCAAAAAAAACTAAACTACAGCATGTTAGAAGTCCAAGAATCAAGAAACTAACCAACCTTTTGATTCTTGGACATCCCAAGAACATCAAGAACTAGAATGTTAGAGAATATGCAAGATTTATGCCACATTTCTAGCCTATTTAGTTTACTTGAATGATGGCTCCTACATTAATCCACAAGAAAACATGAAATCTAATCCACAACTAGGAAAGCAAGAAAACTAATCCACTCTAAATCCACAACCACACACAATATGAATGGAAGGGCATGATCATAGGGGCATCACTCAAGAAAACCATCATGCTCAAGATGCTTAGTGTAGCATCAAACTCATGGAAAATCTTCTTATTAAGCATGGAGTAGATACAATGCAAAAAGCTCCTCTTCACAAAGAGGGAGTCTCTTAAATAAGCAAGAGAGCTCCTTAGGTGGCATCCTAGTGGGATTTCCACATTTCACAAATGCGATTTCATGGAGAAGCTGCAAGATCATTTAATAAAGATTCGACGTGATCCTGAGGCAATCCTAACCCTAGTGAGAGGGATTTGGCACCCTACATGTGTAAGTCCAACCCGATGATCACATAGTTATTTGATAATTAGGAAGTCAATAAAAGGACTTTAGGTCTTTTTGCAGGACTTTTAATGTCGCAGGCCTAAATGTCAAGTTAGTGAATAAAGTTGGGACTCCCACCAAAATTGCTTCAAATTTAGATTCAAATTGATTCCCTCCAATTATTGAATGGGTTCCCACTCTTTTTTAAGTTTGAATAGTTAGGGAGGTAGAAATGGGCCAATAGGATTTTGAGGCCAAGGTCCTCCTCTCTACTATAAATAGTGCCAAACTCAAATTTGGATAATATGTTCTATCTTTTCTTCAATACAAGCAGATTGGTTTTCTTATGAAGTGGATGTGGAATGTCCTTGCTCTCTAACTCTTTTCCTCCATCTCTCATGCTTTTGTTGTGTTTGATAATTGTTGGATCTGAATATTGTTGGGATTGCATGTTCTTATGCTTTCTGTGAGAGAGAAGGGGAGAGAGAGAGAAAGAATAAGCTATCTTCATTGTGGATCATAGTGTTAATGATTGTAGTGTTAATGCTTCGGGTTAATGGATGTAACAGATTAGATGTGGATATTCAATTCATGTTGAAATCTGAGATATGCTATTGCTCTCATGGGAACGAATCTACGCGTGACAACTTCATCTCCTTGATGCTGGATTGATTAGATCTTGGGTTGAGGGTAGGCAAAGAAAGAAACCCACTAGGACTAAACTAGCCAGTGGACTTAGAAAAATTGAATTTTATTTACATTTTCAATGTGAAAGGTAGTGTTATAATATACATGGTCGATGAGGAACAAACCAAAAAAACCACTAGAAATTCAAATCAACTTGTTAGCATAATCACTAGCATGTACTACAAGGAAAACCCTTTGAAAAATATGAACCCTTGTAGCCTCTTTCATTATAGTATATAGAATCATAAACTATATTGAGACACTGTAACCTACATAATAAACAAGTTGTTTGTGGTAGGCCTTTAATCTCAGAACTTCCCACACATATATGGACCCAACTTCTATGGAATTTATTATATATTGCATAGATTGTATGAATCCAAATCCATTATTAGTAGTATGGAGTGGAGACAATTAATGTCACTTCCAAAGTTGTCTGACATTGAGGGTCTCACAAGCAACGTGTTTGTTCACGTTAAAATCCATTGAAACTTTTGTATTTAGTCAGTATCTTCTTGCAGTTAGAGATAGAATATTACATGGCATGCCATGTGCTACATAACTGGTGAACCATGGGTAGAATGACACTTGCAGAACTCGCAAATAATTTACTCGCAAATTGTCAAAATCCCTCCCGCTTCACCATAAATTGTAAGCAATTTTGAACATCCGAAATCCCAAGGGACCAAAAGCTTTTCACAGCCTAGCATTCAATTTCACATTTTCTATTCCATTTATATCCTAGGTGTGTTAAGGATATAACATGGGCCATGCATATTAGTTTTTCTTAGGACACCTTGAGTTGTTTTAGGTCAACGTAGGTCACATTGCAGTACCTCGTCAATTGGATTTTTGGTGGGATTGTTTGAATAAAGCAATCGATGCATTTGAAAAGCCTCGTCATAAGGGTACCCTGTTGCATGTAGTCATAGAAATTCTGGTACAGTTTGGAAAAAACTTCCTTGTGCTCAATGAAAAATCTTTCTATGTCAAACTTCATATCGAAATAGGACAAAAAATGAGTCTTTCTATCGCCAACTCCAACATCAACAAGGAACTATCGCCCTGTATGATAGTTTGAACTGATAGACGAGGAAGACATATCGATATGAGACACCGATCAGCAAGGGGACCTAATGGGTGTAGTAAACGTTGCACGATGGCGATATACAGAATATTAGATATATGGTATCTAAATGTTGGCTGATTCTGACGAATCCCCAAGATACTCGGACAGAGCAACTCAAGAGTGCCTCTCACCTTAGACCGAGGAGGTCTCTGAGAAGACGAGATAAACGAAGACTGAGAGCCGAGTATGAGAGCCGAGAAATACTAGTTAGTAATAACAAGCCATAACTGTGTAAGCCTCATGGTGAATCCCGGAAGATGGAATGACCATGTAGGAACTAGTATTTCTAAGCAGATGTAATAAATGCAAGTAGACCCCTCTTAAAATAAGTAGAGTGAGCCACCTTTTGATGCTGACCTCTAGTGGAGAGCCTGTTGAAATCTAGGTTGTGCGGCAAAAAACAACGATGGGCTCCGACGATCCACTTTGAGGTCATCCAAGCTCTGAATGCGCTGTTTTTGTATTTTTTAGGGTTTTGGGTGTTTTTTTGGTATTTTTTGATGTTTCTAGAAATCTGTTGGGAAGGAATATTGGCCCTTCGAACTGAAGGATTTGTGATCAAAACCGAAGATGCCTGCAACTCGAGAAACATTTCCTAAAAGTTATCAACTCTGATGACGATTTTGCCTCCTTTTGACCAAAATCTGATAGATTTGACCAAATTTTTTAGTTTTTTCTAAATTCTTAGATCCAACTGGATCTTAAGAATGGTGATCTGAGTATTTGTCCCTGTTCAATAATTAGATTAGATTTCAAACAAGCAAATCCACTCAAATCAAACAAAATCTCCTCCAAACTAACTCTAAATGTGCTTTTAACACTATTCATGCCACGACAAGATGCCTAATGCAAGCTAACCATCCAACAAACATGTTACAAACTGAAAAATTGGCGTAGCTCCCCAGCAACGGCGTCAAAATTGTAGAGGGTTTCTTTCCTTGCCTACCCTCAACCCAAGATCTAATCAATCTAGCATCAAGGAGATGGAGTTAGTTGTCACGCGTAGATTCGTTCACTTGACAAAGACATCATATCTCAGATTCAACATGAATTGAATATCCACATCTAATCTCTAACGTACATTAACCCTAAACATTAACACTACAACCATTAACATTATGATCCACAATGAAGATAGCTTATTATTTCTCTCTCTCCTCTTCTCTCTCACAAAAAGCATAAGAACATGCAATCCCAACAATATTCAGATCCAGCAATTATCAAACACAACAAAAGCATGAGAGATGGAGTAAAAGAGTTAGAAAGCAAGGACATTTCACATCCACTTCATAAGAGAATCAATCTATTTGTATTGAAGAAAAGATGGAACATGTTTTCCAAACTTGAGTTTGGCACTATTTATAGTAGATAGGGGGACCTTGGCCTCAAAATCCTATTGGCCCATTTCTACCTCCCTAACTATTCAAACTTAAAAAAGAGTGGGAACCCATTCAATAATTGGAGGGAACCGATTTGAATTTTGATTCCAATCTTTGTAGGAATCAAAATCCATACTGTTCACACGTGTGGACACTTTTGAACTTGTATTCAATGCACTACATTCATTTGATCATTAAAGATTCAATTGAGAGACCTTGATGTGATTAATGGTGGAAATCCTAGGATAAGCTGCCAAGTTTGAGTGCCATTGATTAGATTTGAATTTGATTAAATGAAATCTAATTAAGCTGAAATCAAGTCCTATTAAAGTCATTTATAGGTCTGGAATGTACATCAAGAAGAAAGAAAGAGATTAAGTCATTTTTTGTCCAAAAATAGCCAAGATTGGCAAGATTTGTTTGAAAGTAGATTTCACTTCATCTTATCTTCATTCCAACTTTGTGACGGAGTTCTAGAACTGAGATTACAAGTCCATTTGTTGGATTAGAAATCTAATTTGAGTGAAACACTACAAGTGTGAGACTTTTGTGAGTTTCAAAGGCAATCAAATCCATTTCTTGTGTGTAGAATTCACTAGTAAGATGGAATCTATCAGAGCATACCTTCTAGAAGCTAGTGAGAGATTGCACTCTACTAAATATGCTATTTGGAAAGTTAGTGTGGAGTCATTAATGGTGCTCCAAGACCTTTATGAGTTTTTAATTGAGGATGAAGATGAACCTCTAGGTGCACACGAGTTGGTTAGATAAAGAGACAGATCTAGGCTAGCACTTCATTGTGTGAAGATGAATGTAAGCAATGATCTTTTGCATAAAGCTAGGCTTGTGGCATAAGGGTTTTCAAAAACCAAAGGCATTGATTATGATGAGACTTTTGCTCTTGTGGCTAAGCTTGTTACTATTAGATTGATCATAAGTCTTGCAACTACCTTCAATTGGGAGCTATTCCAACTTGATTTTACAAATGATTTTCTCAATCATTATTTGGAACAGGAGATATACATGTGGCAACCTGAGTGCTTCATCAAGGAAAAGCTTGAAGGAAAGGTGTGTTGTTTGAAGAAGAGCCTTTATGGACTCAAGCAAGCACCTAGAGCATGGTAACATAGGCTAAACTCTTTTCTCATTTCCATCAATTTTGTAATGACTGCATATGATCCATCATTGTATAGTGACTTGGATTTTGCAGGTGACAAAGTTTATAGGAAGTCTATAGTAAAAGGATTTTGCCATGTTGCTATGTGATGTAGCAGTATCATGGCTTTCCAAAAAGCATGATATGATCTCCTTATCTTCCACATAATCGGAATACAAGGCCTTGACTCTCTGTTGAATTTCACATGTGTGGGACAGCCCAAAAGTGTGTCTGATCTCCTAAGATGTGGGTGATTGCACAATAGATCAAGCATAGATTGAATCCAAGATCTATCTCAAAAAACAAGGCAAGGACACAATAAATCATGCATATATCACTCTCCAAGTACATTCACACGTGTGGAGACTTGAGATGGAAAAAACTAAGTACAAAACAACCTTGATCTCGGGTAGAGAGAAAATACAACTACCAATACTTGGGTAGAGAGAGAAAGCCAAAAATGCTCAAAATGTAGAAACTCTTATTGACTCCAAAAAACTTACATAGCTTTGAAAGTTGTAATTTTTTTTTTTAAATATTTCACTTAGCATGTCGGTGTGCTATGTTTGGAAACTGCAAAAAAATATTCTGAAATAAGTTTTAACTCAAAATTTTGTTCTCACATGTGTCAAATTACATTTTCTATCTTATAAGTTGAACTTTTCAACCTATTAAACATGTTTTTATTTTCACAAAATTGTGATTTAATATCTTAAAAGTGGATATTGTTTATGGTTTGATACATGAATTGCCATATATACTACATAGTTTGGTACTTGCATTATAACATAGACTATACAATTTGTTTTACATGTCACATGATACACTGGCCCATGCTATTGCATCCAAGCCTTTTGTGGTACTAGAAAATGAAAAGCTAATTATAATACTTGACTCAAAAAAAAACAAATGGGACACAATACCATTGAAAGATGTGCTAGATATTGTCAGGACACCTATCAAGAGACGTTGAGCTTCAACAAATTTGAGATGAAATGGATTGTGTGTCTATCAACGAATTTGGAGCTTTTATGGAATATATATATTTTGTGGTAATCTTGCAATGAAAGAAATCTCTTGATGAAAAAGCTTGTTATGCATTTTTAGCTTTGTCACGATAGCAGCAAGCTATTGTGATTTGCTAAAAGCTAATGTTTTATAACAATTCAAATGCAATGTGTATGGCAAAGCTCCTTATAATATATCAATTATCTTCTTTTGATTGGAAGTTTCTTTGGTTTGATGAAAGATCAATGCATATTGCATATTATAAACCTTATTAGTTCTGAATTAAAATTTAACTATTATAATCTTTTTTGATGCATATCAAATCAATGTATAGTGATGATTATAAACTAGATATAGTGCTCAATCAAAATGTGATAGCACTTGGTTTTTGTTAATTTGGACCATGAATCTAATGCAAAATTGGAACTATCCTGGCATTATTGTTCAATGTATTTAACTTGAACATTTTGTTTGTGAGAAACTGGAGAGAAAAAACCAATAGTAAGGGCATGTACCAATGTTGGATAGGTATTGGCTTCTTGGCCAATTCACAAGCCGATTATCAACCCGGTTCTAGAGGGGACCGAACTGCCATGCAGCGGTACACCACAAAAATTAAACTATATATGTACTCTTAGGTTTTTTTGTCAATACAGTTCAAAGAGTGTTCTCTTGGGTTGTGGAGTGATCTCTCTTTTTGGTTATTTGTATGATTGTTGATTGATTGCAAATTAGCTAACTATACTGCTAGTAAGATCCTTGAGAAGTGACTACCTGTAATTTACTCATGATCAATCATGTGATTTCTAACCTAGAAGGCAGTAAACCATGAGATAATTCAATTGATCATGCTAGTCACAAAATTCAACTACATTCTTTGAGTGTCCCACAATGAAGTTTTAACAAAGTGCGTGTCATTTTACAAAGATCTTACAACTATTTCTTAATCATTATAAAATTTTAACATATGTATTATATTAAGATTTTGATATTGATTATTGCATCACCCTAATTTTTTGTGTTTTTTAGTTATCAATTTTATTAAAATCTTGCCTTCTAAATCCTACGTCATCTCAATTTGCTTGGCGACAAAATTTACATTAATAAATCATTTTATTGACTTAATAAAGCTATGGAAAGGTAAGCTATATATGGATTAGTACACATAAATTTCCTGCATTTGAAAACAATAAACAAAAAAATTCCTGCATTTCAAAAAAATTGCCGATGTTAAAAACTCAACTTACTGTAAGATTTTTCTGAAGAAAATTTTTAGAGAAAGATGTCAAGCTCCATTCTTATACTTTGCTAGCCTGAACACTGACCCAAATTTTGAATCAATTATAAAAAATTGAGCCTTCTTGAAACAATTTTTTTGAGACTTCTCCTTGTAGAATTAGAGTCTTTTAACTCATGAGTTGCTAAAAAAACCTACAATTTTTTTTTTAATAAGAAACAAATGTTCCCTGCAAGAACTGAAGAATTAGAGGATGCGAGAAGACGATGCGAGAAGCATGCATCGGACCCGTTGGAGAAGGGAAAAGGCAGCAAACGGCGGAGGAGGCCGGCCACGTTCAGGACGTAGTAGTGGCGAGGGGAAAGGATTTCGGTTGCTAGTTTGATGATGTTTGCTTCGTTGCGCTGGAAGAAGATGTGAGTGAGTTTGAGGGCCTAGACGGGCCTCGATCAGTTGCTCAATGTGCTCCTCGCAATGTTGTTCCACATTTTGCCAAAGACCTTGTGATCGCATGCCCATTTTTCCCTGTCAGCGGAACTGAACCATGATCCTATTTTCTGCTCCAGGATCCGGATGTCAAAATACGGGCTCTCTTTCACGGCTTGCTCCACCTCATTCAAGCTGCAGTTAAACGTGGGCAGGTTGAATGCATCTCTTGTTTCTGCTGTGATTAGTCCCTCCGAAACCAGATCGCTCCATGAGTTGAGAAATTCTGTTGTGAATAGGTAGTGAGGATCGGAAGGATCAGACGGGTCAGATTCTTTCGATGGCCATTGAATTTCTGAGTGATAATGATCCTCCCTCCCCGGAAATAACAGGAATACGAGACCCCCAGGGACCATTTCCTCAGCTCGGCTCTTTAGGAAGGCTCGTAGATCTTCTTTAGCTTGCTGGACAAATGCTTCTACTACAGGAAAAGGTGCGTGAGGATCCTCAACTGCTTCTGGGACCTGAAAAATATCCAAGATAAGCTCGACACGATAAAAGATTAAAAAAGAAGTACTAACTAAGACCCACCGAAAGCAAAACGCATGTGTTAAAACAATCAAAATCTGGACTTCTTTTCGATTCAGCATTTCGATTCCAATCAGGTCCACGAATAAGGCCATAAAAGAGGGAAAAAAGAAAAAAAGCAAAAGCAAAAAAAGAAGACGAGAGAATGATCAAAATTGACAATTGGAGACATATCATCCAAAAGCAAGACATAGGGGCTAGTTAGAATAGGTACTCTACCTTGGAAAGCCAGTGCAGGGATAGGAAAGACATCGCTACGTGGAGAGACGCTTTAGGAAATTGGCGCCTGAAGAATGATCCTGGCACGCCGGCTGCATGATAAGCTCTCGTGGCTGTGCTCCCTTGATCAGTCGCCGTATCTAAGAAATGGGGCAGCATGTGGAACAACGTGTTGAAATCATTGGAGGGAAGATCGGAAAAGAATGCCTGATACTCCACCTGATCGAGAAGGTAGTTTTCCTGCAAGCAATTCACCACCAGGCTAACGACCGACAAAGTATTAGGTCCTGTGGAGCACCCGAGATCTGCTATGCGAATGACGCTTCGCCGATGGCAGCAGCTTGAGCAACAGAGTTGCGGGCATAGCTTCCGTCGCCCGTGCCACCTTCCATGCAGCTCAACCCAGAAGTAGAAGTAGAAGTAGAAGAAGAAGAAAAAGAGGCATGTTTCTGAGGGGGGATGAGCTCTTCACCCATTATTCCTCTCCCGCTCGCTTAATTCTCCTGACGACCAAAGGGCGTGTGCGATATTCTTCAATTGGGTTGAGCGTCAGTCGATGAATGCGAGATGAAAAAGACAGAGAGCAGCAGCGTGGCGATCGGAAGCATAGATGGTAAAGCTGCAAGTTTTGGATCATAAGCGGGAGAGCAATCAATCTTCAGCTCAGCTGTGCGATTTCTTTAAATAAACCATACAGTCGAAAGGTGACTGCGACTGCGCGACTGCCACGGCGACCAGTTATAACCTTCAGCCTTCAGGCATCGATGATCATTCTACTGGATGCATTCATAAGCATTGATAGCGCACATTTGGTATTATGTCATTGGTTGAGAACAGATTAGGAGCCATAGAACAAATTATGACCCATGTTGCAAACGTCTATCTCTCTCCAACTATGTAAGGTATTGTTCATCCGACGGTGGGTTACATCCTTGCACCTAGATCCGCCGCATTGCAACTCATCTTGCTACGGGCCGTAGCCCACCTCCTCATGAACGATACCTAGTTCATAACACTCACGCACAGTGTTCCGGTAAACCTCCTCCAACCTCTTGCATTTTTTTTGGAAATTATTCGTTTTTAAATTTTTTTGCCTTAGAAATACTCCATCTCCGATTTTTTGCCAACTAAATATAAAATATTTACATTAAAAATTTATTTTATTGACTCAATCACCTATGTGACCAAACTTTTATAAGGATCTACCTATTTTACTAAACAAACAAGAACGATGTGGTATTATACCACAATGGCCTTGCCATGTCATATTTTGTCGTAACACTATCCCAATCACTACCACAGAAGTAGTTAAATTGTTTACAATCGTAGAAGTAAGATTGCATATTGAGAAAGGTTAATAATTGTTTATGAAATCATTTTGCCAAAAATAGGTGATTTTCATTTGATGATAGTTGTTTACAATAGATTTAATATTTTGACCACGAAATATGTCCGTCATTTTGAAATTTCGATGTTGGCAAGGATCAAGGATATTCATGGTCAATATTTATATCATGATGAGTGCTCGCAATAATCACAAGTATTCACAATAATCACGATCAATCTTCATAATAATCACGATAATTATTCCCAAGTATTCACAATATTCACAATCAGTATTTACAAAAATCACGATCAATCACATAGTCTTCAGAATGCATATTTGAAAAGTCGATCAATTCTTCAATGGAAGATATTTTGTGTACATCTTGCAAAAGAGAAGCAAGATAAGACTTCAAACAATAAAGATATATTGTCAAAGAAATTACTAAAATATAGTGTCTCATGTCATTTTTTTTCATTCATTGACAAGCATGTGAGAGCAGAATAAGAAGAAGAAACTAGAACAATGTGGAATAAATCATGCAATAGTTTTTCTTTTCTCTAAGCATGTAGACTATGTTCTTTTTTCCATCTAATAAACTAATCCGAAAAAGCATCCTTGCCTTTTAACACGCTAAACAAAGTACTTGCAATATTAAAAACCTTGAAGGTCGGCATTGTATTTCTAACTAACAAGAGGTTATTACATGTGTTAGCTGATGCCACGCCCCTGAGGTGTCGATGCAGTGCCTCATCACCCAAAAAGGGTTTCCAGTAGAGATGAAGTTGAGAGCCGAGTCTGAGAGCACGAGAATTATTAGTGCTAGGCTAAATGAATATTCTGTGAGCCCCATGCTAATTCCCGAAAGATGGATAGCCATGTGGGAGCCAGCAATTTAGACTATCTCAACTTGAGTTATGTTTTTAATAAAGAGACCTCCTATTATCAAGTAAGAGGTAGAACTCAAATCATTATAGATTGGGATTCACTCAGTTGCAAGAGGTGGACTCCAAAATATGATACAATTGGGTTCTACAGCTCGTGGGTATAGATAGAGGCCTCCACCACGAGGTTCATAGCATGTGTGTCTTGTACTGAAATGTTGTTGCTTTGTTAACTGAAGATTTTACTACTTGCATTTCCTTCCATGCTCCATCTTCATGCATATAGTTTGGATACTGATGTATGAATGTGGTTGTTGTTGTTAATTCT
The DNA here is from genome assembly GCA_029204225.1 of Diphasiastrum complanatum. NCBI lineage: Eukaryota > Viridiplantae > Streptophyta > Lycopodiopsida > Lycopodiales > Lycopodiaceae > Diphasiastrum > Diphasiastrum complanatum. Next base: position 51,333,773 of record CM055097.1, read on the forward strand.
CTCTTAAGGATTGGTTTGGGATTAATATCACGTAGATGTGAAAGGCTTGGAGGCTGATCCACCTTTCCACTCAGTTCAGATGCTTATTAGTTATCGGCTCCCAGAAGAGTTCTTCTTACAACTGTTGAGTGACAGTTGTAACAAGCACTTTGTAGGATTCCCATTTGCTTTGTGATTAGCATCAACAGGTAGATGTGCAGTACTTGGAGATTGATCCACAATTTCACTCACTTCTGATGTTTCCTGGTTTCTGGCTCATTGAGGAGTTCTCCTTACAACTGTTGAGTGACAGTTGTAGGAAGCACTTTGTAGGTTTTGTGATTTCAGTTTTAAAGAGGTTGTATTGATTCTGTGATTTTAGTAGGAGTAGATTTAGTTTAGTTCCCTGATGTTTTTGCTTTATGATTAGCACACAAACTGATTCTAAATAGCAAGATCTAGTACATATTTAATGGCTTAATCACACTCTAGCATGCTAAGAATCAAAGAATGATAGCTTTGATTTACAAGAGAGAAAAAATACAAGAATTTAGTGCATGAGCATAAGCCTCAACACGAGTTTGAGAGAGAAAGAGAGAGCAATATTTAAGCAAATGATAGTGTAGATCCAAAATGGCATGGAATAGCTTCAAAGCTTGGTTCTTCATCAAAGATTATGAGAATGTCTATACAAATTTATGGAGTTTGAGGTAGCTCGAGGTAGAACCACATCCATCCATTTTCCATCCACTTCTATGAGATGAAACTAGAGTATTAGTGACATTTGTCACATCTCATGCATGCATTTCTACCTACTTTTACCAAGTGTCATTTTCTTAACTAGAATTGTACAAATCATCATGCATGTGTCCATTTCACTTTGTGCATGCCTTGCATGTCACTATGGATCACTTACAACAATTGCATGTGATATGCCACGAGTTTCTACAAGCATATTAATGACATTTCTAAGTCTACAATCTATATGCAAGTTGTATACTACCAACTAGACTTGAGAAACCCATATAGCTCGAGTTTCTTCTAGGCCAAATTTGGCATTTACATTATGAAACAACAAACTTGTATAGAAAAAAGTTTGTGGCAAGCCTAAAGTCAAGATAGATGATTTTTCATTTTCAACACTCCTCCTAAAAACAATCTATGTTGACTTGAACATGGATCTTGGAATTATTCCAAAATTGGCTCTATGCTTGATGAAGGAATTTTTGTTCAAAGGTTTGGTGAGCAAATCTGCAATACAAGATGATGTGTCAATGTGCTCCAAGTAGATCTCCTCTCCAATGAGCTTCTCTCTCACGAAGTGATGTGCAACCTCGATGTGTTTGCTCCTTGCATGAAATATTGAATTGTTGGCAAGGGCTTGTGCTGAAATATTGTCACAGATGATCATAAGTAGATCATCTTCTTTTATTATCTTTAGCTCCACTAGCAACCTCTTGATCCAAAGCACTTTTTTTGTTGCAGTAGTAAGTGCCTTATATTCAACTTCACAAGATGAGCATGATATAGTATCTTGCTTTTTGGAAAGCCAAGATATCAAGTTTCCTCCAAGATATATGACATATGCACTTGTAGATTTCCGATCTGCTTTATCACTTGCAAAATCCGAGTCAAAATAGCCAACTATAGAAAGATCTTCACTTTTATATAACAAACCATAATCATAAGTTGAAGATATATATCTAAGTACCCTTTTGGCCATTTTCCAATGATGAATAGTAGGATTTTGCATAGCTTGGCTCAACTTATAAACACTAAAACTTATATCAGGCCTAGTTATAGTGAGCCAAATTAAGGAGCCTATAAGACTCCTAAAAAGAGTGATGTCCACGAAGGATTTTTCATCACTTTTGTTAGGGTCTTTTACAATTTGCTCCGTAGGGGTTTCAATACTCTTACAATCTAGCATATTGAGTTTTTTTAACATTGAAAGAGCATACTTGGATTGACATACAAAAGCTTTCTCATTATGGAAGTCAATCTCTAATCCTAATATGTGATGAATTTTTCCAAGATCTTGCATCTTGAATTCTTCTCCAAGTGCACTTTTGGTTTCCTCAACTAACTTGATACAACTTCCTGTTAGTATGATATCATTAACATAAATGAGAAGAATGACAATATCTCTATCATAAAACTTGACATACAAGGAAGAATCATAGTTACTAAGATTAAATCCTAGTGAATCAAGAAAGGTGTTAAGTCAAGAATACCACAATCTTGGAACTTGCTTTGAATTGAGTGCATCATATACATCCTTTGGCTCCTCATGTGAAACAAAATAAGCATAATTAGTGGAGTTGAGTTCCACTTGCTTGACTTTATCTCCATATGTAAGCCTCTTAGGCTCGGATCTTTCTCTTTGTGATCTCCTTGGTGAAAAGATTCGAGGTGACTCCTCTTCAATTCTTGGCCCCATCTCTCCATGATAGTCTTCAAGGGTAATGATAGGAGAATCTTTTTGAGAATCTTTGATCTCGGCCTCCTCAAAGATGTATTTTTGAATCTCATGGAAAATAACATCCCTACTCTCAATTGTATCTGAGGTAGAGAGAACTTAAATTATGTAAGCCTTCTTGTTGGCTTTTATTTCTGAACATGATGGTTAGGGTGAAGTCCACTGCCCGTGCCAAAACCTTTGTACATATTGGAGGTATTCCCAACAAAGTGTAAATAAATAAAATCATTTGAGCTAATCTCCACCCTCCCTCTGTCTCTCTCTTCTATCTTCTTTTCCCTCCTTTCACCTACAATCTTGATGAATGTTAGTGTAGAGGAGTAGAGTTAAGGGAGAGTAGTGATAATGGTGAGTAGAGTTAAGGGAGAAAGTAGGAAACTAACTAAAAATAGCATCTATGCATAGTTAGGTACCTATCCAGTGATCTAACCCTTGTTGACAGGCGAGAGGGCTCTCGTTGCTGGGGATAGGTTTCCACTAACTAGTTTAGCTGCATTTTAGCTATTTTCTTGTTTTTTAGAGTAGTTTTAGGTAGATTTATGGGTGTTTAGAGTTAGTTTTCTGTATTTTTTTGTGTTTGGATTGTTCACAGCTAGCGGAGGAGGTGTGAGAGGGTAGAGGAGGCCCTGAACAGCCTCTAAGGGTTTGAAACCCAAACCAACCAGCCAAAAAACCCAAAAAAAAACACACCAATCTACATTTTGGAGGGAAAAAGAGTCTAAAATCTCATCATATTTTTATATCTCCAAAATCAGTAAGAATTAAACCTTGCATGACTGGCAGTAGCTCCAGGGTATTGTCCTAGACCTGCATAGAAGCCTGCGAGAGTTAGTTCCATGCAGATTGTAAAAATCAAAGAAAAATCATAAAAAAATTCAAAAAACCCTTGAAAAAATCCAAAAAAATTCAAATCTTCATAAGAACTCTCACAGAGCCCTTTGAAGTTCCATCTCAGTGAGACCAGGACACGGAGAAGCTTGCGAGAGTTAGTTTGAGGTCTAAGTGCATGTGCGAGAATTCCCAGTGAAAAAAAGATGGAAAAATACCAGTGAACCCTCGTAGACAGCAAAATTTTCAGTTCTAGTGGTCAAGAACTCTCGCAGAGGATTCTGAAGTTCCACTCAGTGAGACCAGGATACAGAAGAGCTTGCGAGAGTTAGTTTGATTCCAGTGAGCATAAAATTGGATTTAAGTGCAAAAAAATCACTAAAAAGTAAAGATCCCTTGTAGGACCTCTCAATCAATTCAGAATGTCAATTTACATCAGTGATGAAGCCTGCAAGAGTTAGTGTGAAGATCTGGTGAAGATCAAGCCAAAAAAGTGGTTTTGAATACTCGCAAACAGTGAAATTTTCACTTTTTGCGAGAGTTAACTCTCGCAGAGAATTCTATAGTGATATCTGACCTAGATCCAGCTACTGTGAGCCTTGCGAGAGTTACTTTTCAGAGATCTGAAAGATATCAAATTTTTTATCTGCAAAAATAGCTAAAGAACCCTCGCACAGCCAAGCCTCACAGACTAGATCAATGGAAATATCTGCATCAGATCCAGCTACTGTCAAAATCTCAGGTCAATCAGTGCAAGGAGTAAAAGGTTATCAAGGAAAAACCACCGTAAAGGGCCTAAAATTCACTTTTGGCCAATCAGATTGATCAGATCCTTAGAGATCCAGACTGCATCCTACTGTATAAGCAAGATCCAATCACTTTGGAACCCACCATTGGATGAATCTGAGATCGGGACGATCAATAGCATGAAGGATAGCAAATCAAGCACCACACCTTCCCAAATTAGCAGCTGTGCAACAAGAGGCAGAACCGAAACCAACACAAATGGATCCAATGGGCCAACCCGTACCTGTCGCTCCCTTGCAAGTAGTCCGGAGAGCACCACGAATGGAAATACCAAAATACGACGGATCATCAGATCCCATCCAATTCCTCCATATCTACGAGCAAGCTTGTGAAATCTACGGTGAACAGACACCTGTGGAGAAACTAATGCTGTTTCCCATGTCCTTATTGGCAGTGGCTCAGGATTGGTTTTTTAACCTGTCAGAGGAAGAAAATTCCACCTGGGAAGCGGTTAAGCCGACTCTCATTATGCACTTTAAACCAAAAAAGTTCCTGGAAGACCCATTTCTCCTGCTGAGCAAAGTCAAAATGGGAAAACGAGAAAGGGTCAGAGACTATATTGAGCAGGTCAAACACTTACAATCCAAGTGCAGTGCATCCCTGACTCCCGATCATGCGGTGATCATGTGGTTCCTAGTCGGACTACCATGAAGCATTAGAAGAGAACTGAAACGACGGGAGCAGTATGCTACTATGAAAGAAGCTATGGAAGATGCCATCAGAGAAGAGGATGAGGGATTTGATGACGAATACCCATCCACCCACACCCCTACTCCCTCGTTAGCATCATCATCAACAACCGCATATGCTCTATCTAAAGAACTGTTGTTGGAGCAAATGACTAAATTATACAAACAGCAGATGGAGCAACTTACGGCACAGTTTGACCAGAAATTGAAAGCCTTACAGGGAGTTGTAGTAGTAACGCCACATCAATCGGAACCAAACCAGCTGCAGTATCCAATATGGAAAAATGTATGGTGTTCAGTGTGCACGCAAAACCATACAGCGAACGAGTGTCTAGTCCTAAAGCAAAATTTGAGACTGACACATAAATTCTGCCATCTGTGCAACGCAACATCACACGATACGACATTTTGCCCATTCAACCCCCGGATTGTTCAACAGAAGAGAAGTCCTTATCAGACTTCCTATCCTTACCATCAAGGGGCACCCAATGCGGCACCAAGGTACGGCGCACCAAATCAACCACAGCGTATGGCCTTACCTGCTCCACCAGGGCCAGCCAATCAACAAGTGGCCCATGTAAACCTGACAGCAGCAGAACCAGAGATGCAAATGCCACCTCAACCTGAGTAGCAGCAATGGTACGGACCAGATGAACCATTTATGGATCCTGCCATAAATGAATATGTTGTGGCCTATGCAGCTCAAACTCAGCGACAAGGCGAAAGAAACCGCGGCTGCTACGGATGCGGCGAAGGACAAAGAATTGCAGAATGTCCCTACAAGGGACAATATACATCTTGCTGTCGAGAATGCAGTTATGGACACTGTTACAAGAATTGTCTATTTAAACCTAGAACCAGTGCACCTCTGAACTTCATTGCAATACAACAACCAGTAGTTCCAGCAAGGATGCCATCAGAAGGACGACAATTCCATGCTTCTGTGTTAGCTGTTATGCGAGCATAGAAGAGGAAGGAAGTGGCTCCCTCACCACCACCATCGGTCACTGACGACCATCCCTAAACTTCAGTGCCATATCCGAATGTGAGGGAAGAAAGAAGACAGTACCAAAAAATAAGACACTGGTTACAGAAAGCACAAGCGGAGGAAAAAGAGCAAGAAAGAGATAATCTTGTGGAACCTCCAGTTGGCATCGAATGGGAACCGCAAATGGGCTCACGACGAGCGCCAGTTCACGAGATGCTTGAGACTTTCAAAAACTATACCTTGGACGATGTGGTAATCATGATGCCACAAGCCCAGAGAGAACCTGATCAAAGTCAGACACCAACGGAACAAGTCTTCGAGGGACCTGCGCAAACACAGCCGATGAACCTTGCCGAGCCTTGTGAAGAAGAAAAGATAGTGCATGTGGGAGAGCAGTTAACACCCACACAGTTCAAGAGACTACGATCGTACTTGGTGGAACATAAAGACTGTTTTTCCTGGAGTTACAGTGATCTTAAGGGCATTCCACCAACAATAGTCCAACACACCATACCCTTGGTGGACGGAGTAGTCCCCAAGGTAAGCTGTTACTATCGCTGCAGCCCGAATTATATAGAACTAATCAAGCAGGAGTTGCAGAAGCTGATGGATGCAGATTTCATCTATGAAATCGAGCACACGGAATGGGTATCACCGATAGTTATAGTACCCAAGAAGAACGGCAAAATGCGGATTTGTGTGAATCTGAAGGCGCTAAATTCAGTCACCAAAAAGGACCATTTTTTTTTACCATTTACGAAAAGTATCCTCGACAGGGTAGCTGGTGCCAAAGCCTACAGTTTTCTAGACGGCTTCAGCGGCTACAACCAGGTGAAGATAGTCCCCTAGGACCAACACAAAACAACATTCGCCACGGAATGGGGAACCTATGCCTATAAAGTGATGCCATTCGGACTTTGCAATGCCCCAAGCACTTTCCAGTGAGTCATGTAGGCGGCATTCAAAGATTATTTGCAAAAAAGTTTGGAAATTTTCTTGGACGATCTGTGCGTGCATGGTCCAGACTCAGAACACTTATCCAACTTGGAGAAGGTGTTACAAAAATGCCGTGAATACCAGATCTCCCTGAATCTAGAAAAATGTCAATTCTGGGTGACACATGGCTTTATTCTCGGCCATATAGTGTCAAGACACGGGATCGCCACAGATCTATCTAAAATCAGGATCATTGTTGATCTACCACCACCGGGGACGATCCGCGAGGTCTACATTTTCATGGGTCATGCTAACTATTATAGGATCTTCATTCTTGATTTTGCGGAATTAGCTCGACCAATTTACAAACTCACAACGGATTCACATTGGAACGAGGAAGCCCTAAAGGCTTTTCAAAAGCTTAAGGATGCATTGGCTTCAGCACCAATCTTACACCCACCCAATTGGTCCATTGAGTTCCACGTTCATATGGACGTATCGAAGTATGCAGTTGGAGCAGTCTTAACCCAGCCAGGTCAACACAAAAAGGATTGTCCAATCCGATTTGCAAGCCGACAGCTCAGTGATACCGAAATGAATTATTCAACCACAGAGCGGGAAGCACTGGCAATGATCTATGTAGTTAAGAAATTTTGACACTACTTGATGGCCACACATTTTGCTTTTTATACGGACCATCAACCCTTGCTCTATCTCATTAATAAAACTTGCAACACTGGAAGAATCACCAGATGGCTACTTCTGTTGTTGGAGTTTGATTTTTGGATAATAGTTTGCAAGGGAAAACAACATTACATGGCTGATCACGTGTCACGAATCAAAGGGAAGGAGATTGCAATCCAACCCGACGATGAGATGACAGATGTTGTCTTATTTTACGTGGACACAGTACCAGAATGGGCTGCCGACATTGTTGAATATCTAATGCGGGGCCAACTAGACAAATCCTTACCAAAAAAATGATCTTAAAGGCTAGACCTTATCAGCTGATTGCCGGCCAGTTGTGTCGAAGAAGTCCAGATGGAATTCTTCGGCAGTGTATTCTTCCTCATGATGCCACCCAGAACATTTCGCTTTCACATGAAGGCATGGGTGGGGGTCATTTTGCATCTGACATTACAATTTGCAAGATCCTGCAATCAGGATGTTAGTGGCCAACGATTCATAAGGATACGGAGGAATACTTGAAAAAATGCGATGTGTGCCAAAGGGCAAGGAGACCAACGAGATTGAATTACAACTTACTACACCTGGTCTTAGCCCAAGCACCATTCGAGAAGTGGGGATTGCATTACATCGGTCCAATTCACCCTGCAGCAAGGAGTTCCCAGGCTCAATACATAATCGTAGCCACAGACAACCTCACCAAATGGGTCGAAGCCAAGGCAGTAAGAGTAGCTAATGCTAGGACCATTGCCAAGTTCCTTTAAAAAAATATCATTATACGCTTTGGATGCCCGGTGGAGCTAGTCAGTGTTCTCGGAAGCCATTTCATCAACGAGACCATCAAGGTCCTGTTGGAGGATTTCTGCGTGATCCACAGAACTAGTACATCTTATTATCCTCGTGGTAATGAGCAAGCAGAATCATCCGATAAGATCCTGTGTAGCGTGCTCACGAAAACAGTTGAAGCTAGCAGATCGGATTGTAAACATAAGTTGCATGCTGCACTGTGGGCATTCAGGACAGCATATAAAGGAAACACTGATCAAACACCCTTCCAATTGGTATATGGTCAGGATGTTGTAATGCTAGTAGAGTTTTTAGTTCCTTCATTAAGGATTGCCACCACGCAACGTCTTAATGAGTCCAAATCTCTACAACTACGCCACGAAGCTCTGCATAAACTTTGTGAAACATGCTTACTAGCTGTGCACGCACTGGCAGCTGAAAAGGAAAGATGCAAGGCATGGCATGATCGTAGGTTACAAAAGAAGGATCTTCGTTTCGGATATCCGGTCCTGATGTATAAAACCAAGGCGATCAAGGGAAAGTTAAAATTCACAAGCGAAGGTCCTTATAGGATCAAGGAAATTCTTAATCATGGAGCCGTAAATTTGAAAAAGCTAGATGGGACACCATTCGATACACCCATCAACGGTAGCCGGTTGCACAAATACTGGACACCGCAGTAAGATAGATCCAGACTGGCGATGGCACGTTACGAAAAGCTATTCTACTAAACCATCACCGCTAGATCTAAGAAGGTCAAGCCAAATCAAGCTAGATCCATTCAGATTCAACCAGATCTGGCAAGATCGGGAAAATCCATCAAAATCCAAAAAGGATCCATATCCAGATAGGATCAAGAAGGAATACCGATGGCTCATAGATTTATAACTGTTGTCACTGATTTGTAGATTTAAAAGGAATCCAAGCCTGCTTTCCAAAGATGCAACTATGACAGATAGGGACATTGACCTTACCAAAAGGATAGTTGAGATCAAGAACCATGGATTGTCTGGACATGTTCAAAACAGATGCATAATTCAAGTGTCCTAAGTGATGATGTCATAGAATGCTTTATTGACTAGAACAGAGTTTTTCAAAGCCTGACTAGACTCAGAATAACAATGTGCCAATTTATATAAGTAATCCTACCTCTTGCCGAGTGCAAGGATCTTATTACTTCTATCAATACTTTTTCATTGATCCGATTCAAATTCTACCTTATGACCTAAATTTGTAATTCTACTTACTAGTAACATATTTGTAGAGAGTTTAGGGATATGTAAGACCTTTGATAGTAATTTGAATTGATCATGTTGGAACCACAATCTTATAGTACCTTCACCTTTAATAGTGTGAGTACTATTGTCACCCAGATGAACAAATTTCTTCATGCTATAAGGCATGTAGGAGTTGAAAATCTCACGTTGATTGGTCATGTGTTGAGTTGCTCCAGAATCCAGAGATCATGAATCATCCAAAAATGCGCTTTAATCTTTGACCATGAATGCGCCTTCGTCCACTTCAGCCTGGGGAGATGATGAAACTGTGTTTGCTTGTTGATTAGATTGCTTGGCTGCATTCTTCGCTTGGAGAATTTGGCAATCCTTGATCTCATGGTTATTGCGCTTGCAATACCTGCAAAAGATCTTCTTTTTCGATTGTGGATTTGATGATTATGCTTGACTTTGAGTCTGTTTCTGATTCGTTGCAGCCTTCTTGGAGCTTTTCTGCTTCTCTCACTTAGAGCCTTTGTTGACATATAGAACCTGAGAGGAGGAAGTAGACAAAGTGTCTTGACTTCTTCTATTGTCTTCTTGCGGCAACATAGTGATAACTCTAGTAAGAGTTAAATGTGAGTGTATCGATATGATCATCACCCAATTCTCATATGTAGAGGGCAAGTTTGAAAGTAATGTCATAATTGCGTCTTGATCATGAAAAATTTCCTTTGTAGATGTAACTTAGTAGTTACGTCTCTCACGTCATATAGTGAGTTGAGGATGTCCCAAATGTCTCTTGACGTTTTAGCTTCAGCTATATGGCCAGTCTGTGTATCTGATATTTTGAGGATAATAAGCGTAAAAGCTTTACCGTCCTTCAATTTCCACTTTGGGTCATCGTCTTCAGGTTTTACTTTTGTACCTATAACAACATCCCATAATTAGCTAGCGATTAGCAAGGTCTTCATCTTAAATTTTCACAAATGATAGTTGGATCCATTCAGCTTGTCTGCAATAAGACAAGCTTTACTTTGAGAATCCATCTGGAACTTAGTCTGTCGATTGTATCGATGACGCTAAGATGTAGTAATGCCAACAACAGGAAATCAATTCTCTGATACTGAAAGGATGAAAAGAACTGAAGAGTATGATATCAATTTGATATCGTAAAAGATATCAAGTATTAGAGATTTTGCTCTGATATCATGTAGATAAGATCTGATACCATGTCAGAAATAGGATAGATGAATTGCAGCAGAAACTCCTACTTCCAAATGCATGGCTACGCTTATAAAAATTGAACAAGCAGTAGTGATGGAAATCATGTTCAATTTTTAGCAACTAACTTTGAAATCACTAGATACTAACTGATTACATTGCCAAACATAAAGTATTGAATTCTTAGACAATTTCTATCAGTTACAAACTCAATATAGAGATGCATGCATTCTGGCATATACTGAACGCAATAAGGAGATAGTATTTAAGCAGTAGCGCAATAGCAACTCTAAAATAAATCTCTAAAAGACAGATCTAGAATGCTCAAGAGAGTTCAAGCTTGATAAACTTGATAGAGAGCTAACTACAATACTTTCTAGATGTAAATGATCTGCTTGATAAGAGCATAGGATTCGTCGTGTAATAATACTTAGTCCCTTCACAATTCACAACAATATTTTAGATGATGAAATTGATGTATGAATAGCTGATTTATACTAAGTAATTAGGTCATCAAATGTGATCGCCAATTGGCTGACGTCCGTTGGCATCCATCCAGTTCCTTGTCATTGATTGCTGATAAGCGGTGGAAATTGGCCGTAAACAGTCTGTCTGCATAAATGAACCAGAATTGTAAGCTCTGTAGAAATGAAGTGAAACTGCCACAGACGACGTTGTTGCAAAAATGCGACAGTGTCGGGATTTTGTGCAAAATGCGACTTTGAATATTTACTCGGAAATCCTAACAGGCGACAGTGTCACAAAAATGTGAAAAATGCGACACTCTGATTTCACATGAGATTCCTTACAGGCAAAAAATACGAAGTGAGAGAAAATGCGAAAGCTACACTGTTGTCAAACTCCGTGTATTTCTGTAGACTGTGTAAAAACACATGTAAAACTACAGACTGTGTAAAGACACGAGAAAATTCGTAGAACTGGATGAAGATTAAAACCAATTAGTCGATTGGTAAGAAGGAGACTAATCCAACATGTATTGTTTCAATTTTCAATTTTTCTCTCTCAATCCCTCTTTTAATATGCATCTATACAATCATTCATGCCCATAGGAGTATTCAGCAAATGCCCAATGCAACTCAGAATTATGCAGAGATGCAATGAAACTGTATGCATGGAAAACTGAGACTTGCAACAAATGCTCATCATATTGTATCTAGTATGTGATGCATAATTGTGATGCCATGAAATTGTTAAATATAAAATATCAACCTAAATATTACATGATATACTCGAAAATGAAGATATGAGCTGGATAAATATAAATCATGAAGAGACCTAAGTCATTTTTCGAGAATATATCGGCGAGACCTTTAAAAGAGAACACATTGCCTTGAATAGCCTTTATTATGTCATCCACGCAAAATGACTAGATATGAATCGACGTGTTAAACTAGAGTAATTCTAACTCTTAGTTAAATATACCTCTTATGGTATAATTGAACATACATTCAACCTAAAAACTAGACCTTTTCACGGGAGCGACGCACCTGTTGTTTTAAAGGTGTGTTTGTTTGCCCCGTAGAACATACATTGATCACACGGTTTAGTCTCGACCATCAAGAGAGAAGATTTTATGTATTTGTAAGAGGTTGAAGAAGTGAATAGAGTGTTGAGAGTTATTCTCTCTTATCTCTGTTCTCCGCACTGTTGAGTGTGAGTGATCCTGAGTCTACTAACAATCTCTAACGCAATACATGAATTACTCTCTGGTCAGACAGACTCTCTAGTGCATTACATTTGTTTGTTGTGTGTCCGTAAATATGCTCTAAGGAACTGTCTTAAAATCATCTTATTCGTCTGTCGCGAATACTTTCTTTTCGGCACTCAAATAACGTCTACATTTGGTACAGTCTAGCACGATCATTGAATAAAACTGTATGTATACATCTAAGATGTCAGTCCCTGTCTGAAGAATTGAGTCTTTGATCTGTGTTCTTGTCTGTAACTGACATAAGTTTCTAACATGCTCTAGAACTCTTTGTGTTCTTTAACCATAACTTTGGACTTAAGTTGTTGAGGACTTCTGTCTAGAAATGAACAGTTCGCAAACCCGATTAATTAATTGTCTGCACAACCACGAATACATTGAACATTTCTCAACTCTCTGTTGACACCTTAATCAGCCGGAGTGTAGTACTGCTATACTACTCTAATAACATCTCACCTTTTGAACACATTTCATTCGATTTGATAGAGGCAAAACTGTTGTTTTGGAATTATTAACACTTCACACCCCAAATACAAGTAATACTGGTTACTTTCTATTGTCTGTTGACAACCAGAATAACGCCCGAAGCCACTTTACTCGAAATAAATCATAAATTGTACCAAATACATAACTTTCTAACGATGTCCTCTGTGTGTTTGACATTATTTACTACAAAATCTGTATTAACCTTGTTGGTATAGTACGAAATATACCAATTTTTGGCACCGTTGTCGGGATAGCTTAGGAAAGTTATAAAAAAACTGACACATCCATCTCCATTGCTAGTGTATTTCAAATAGAGAATCCTGATTAGAACGATACCGTAAGCTTAGAGAGAAATTTTTACGAAGACAAAGTGAGAGTGCGAGTCAAAGGATTCTTGACAAGATCACTGCCCAGTTACTTGAACTCCTAATCCGGCTGCACGTTTCACTTCTATCTCAGAAATTAAGTACGATTATTTTAAAGGGACTACTTCAGATGATGCAGATAACTATGTCTCACAATTTGAGTCGATTGCTAATGCAAATAACAAAGGAATTGACGTAGACAAACTACAAATCTTTCCAAGTCTGCTGAGAAAGCAGGCACGCATATGGTACAGTCAAGTTGAACCAGACCGTGTAGGAACCTGGTTACTACTGAAAGATGCATTTTTGAACCAATTCAGAGAAATCGGTTATAAATCTAGAATTCTCGAACGTCTGAACAATGTTCAGAAGAATACTAAATAATCCCTTCGAGAATATACACGAAAGGTTAAGAATCTCATAGGAAAACTAACCGGTGTATATCCCATTGATATGCAGCTCGAATGGTTTTTGGTTGGTTTACCACCAAAGATTGATCGATATTGCAGACAAGGGGAGGTGACCTCCTCAGTAGCAGTAATAGCTAGTGCTGAGAACTTCGAGACCTCAAAACTAGCACGAAAGCGATGCTTAACTAAAAGATCTCGTAAGTCTAAAACTGATTCTCGTGATAGTGAAATGATTCAGATTCTGACTCAAGTACCAGTTCTATAAGCTCAAAGTCCGAAAGTAGTGATTCATTAGAATCAGAAGTTGATAAAGGAGATAAAAGAAATAAACGGCGATCCAAACGAAAGGACGACATGAAAACTATCGAGGATAAGTCGTCAACCTCTAAAGTTGAAAAGCTTTGGAAGAGTAATATGGTTGATCTTAATAAAAAGTTTAATGATTTGAATGTGCAGATCTCTGAAGTTGCAGACAAAAGACCAAAAGCTTCCTCTTCCAACTCAAGAATGTGGTGTATGAAATGTGGAACTTGTGGACATACTAAAGAAGACTGCACCATTGTGAATGTAAAGTATATTGAAGATTCTGCCCATGAGTTACTTTTTATTTTTCAAAATGATGGGACTACTGATTATGTTCAGGGTACTGCAGCATTAGCCCAACAAAATAGACCAAAGTTCGCACCAAGAAGACACAATCCTCTTGAATTTGTTGGACTAGCAATGAAGTCACAAACCGCAACTAAACCAGTGTCGGGCAATTGTACAACTGTGGAGAGTCGGGACATTTTTCACCTGACTGTCCTCAACTACGAAAGTCGATTGGTTATGTACCGTTATGCTCAAACTGTAGGGAGCCTGGCCACAAGTATCCTGAGTGCCCTTAGCTACAGAAGCCGTGACCTAAATACCAGTATGTAGCAACACCAGCTACCGCAGACTCGAAAGCAAAAGCTTTGATTGATGTTGTTGTGTAGAGGATTGATATTATTGAAGGAAAATTGATGAAGACAGAAGACCAGTCCTGGCCAAGTGACATAGAGAAGATATTCAAAGTCACAACGAGAAGCAAAGGCTCCTCAAAATCCAAACATAAATCTTCAACGAAGCGTAGAAACTCTTCGAAGAAGAAATCTTCTAGCAAGACGACGAACAAATCTACAACCAAAGAAGATCTTAATGATGACCTCGACTATGATTGCAATGCTGCAAGATTATTTGCAAAAGACATCTCAGCAGAAGCGAAAGAAATTATCAACACTGAACTTCAGTCAGTTGCTGCAGAGAAGGTGGTCATGTTCGAGGAAGGGGACGATGAAATACCGAAGAGTAAATTGGCTAGTGCTGTTATTGACAAGCCAATTTCGAAATCACAGATGAAGGACTATGACATAGTGACTGATATTGGATCTCTTTGTCCGAACATCACTTTTGAGCAATTTTTGGCAGATAACACTTATTACCGTAAGCAACTGAAAGGTCTTTTGGTCCCTAAAAAGAAGAAAAAAGTTTCTTTGCCAGATGCTAGTGTATTGTCTATTGATTTAGGAGATCTCGGCGCACCCGAAATTGATGTTACCATTGTGGGATGTTTGATTGAAAAAGTGCTGATAGACTTTGGTTCTAGCGTGAACATAATAAAAGAGGACACAACTCATGCTTTGGGGCTAACTAACATTCAACCGACACAACGAAATATCAAGTTAGCTGATTCGACGGGATGAAAACCTGTTGAAGAATGAAGGATGTCACTGTTTATATTCAAGCCAAGTCTTTCACAATTAATTTTATAGTAATAAAACCACTTAGTTTGTCATCTTATTCTATGCTAATTGGACGGCCCTGGCTTTATCAATCAAACGCAAGTATTCTTTGGAAATCCAGAGAGTTGAGATTTTAGACTGGTGAGACCAATAATCGAGGTAAGCCAGCAGAACAAATAATCACCTGAAGTCGTGATAAATATGAAGGTGAAACTCCTTTGTCTGACACCAGCTTTACCTCAGAAGATTCTTCTTATGCTTTAAATATTTTTTCCAATGCATCTGACATCGAAGTGCAATATTTCGAATGCTATGAGAATACTGATGAAGAAGAATTCTTCGATGCCTGTAACGTTGAAGTGGATGTTTTGAATGAAGAAATTAAAGTTGCAGACACGAACTCTAAAGAGTCTGATGATTATTCGAGTGACGAATCTGAACACGAATTTGGTAATAAGAACCAGGCTGACGATAAGAATATATCTATCGAGTCAACCATGCACGAAATTCATGGCCATACCAAGGCCAGTATGACAGAAGGTATCATTCTACCAAATTCTGCTGAACCAATTGAACTTGCACCTGGCATATTTGTGCATGTTTCAAATTCACTTGGAGAAACGGAATTAGCGGAATTCACGAAATTTCTGAAGGAGTACCAAGATGTTTTTGTCTGGTCGTTCGACGATTTGAAAGGCATACCTATAGAATTTCGAGAGCACCGTATTGATCTTAAAGAAGATGTTGTACCTGTTCGACATAGACAGTATCGTCTCAATCCAAAGTACGTCGTCATGGTTAAAGACGAACTCAACAAGCATCTTAAGACAGGTATTATCTATCCCATCTTAAGCAGTGAATGAGTTTCTCCCATTGTTGTTGTTCCAAAGAAGAAGAATAGCAAATTACGAATATGCCAGGATTTCTGGAAGCTCAATGTTGCCACAAGGAAGGATCATCATCCTTACCCTTCACTGATTCTATCTTAGATCAGGTTGCTGGTCAAGAGCATTACAGTTTCTGTGACAATTTCTCTGGTTATAATCAGGTTGGAGTGAGAAAGGAGGAACGTTCAAAGCCACCTTTACTACGGATTGGGGCACTTATGCCTACAACAAAATGCCCTTTGGTCTTTGCAACGCACCAGCGACTTTTCAGCGAATCATGATGTTAATTTTCGCTGCCTTCCTAAGAACTTTTCTTGAAATCTTCATTGATGATTTGTGTGTATATAGTAATATAAAAACACATCTACAGAAGCTGAAACTTATATTGCAATGGTGTCGAGATACTTGTTTATCCCTTCATCTAGAGAAATATTTTTTTGGTATGAAAGAAGGAATTTTACTTGGACACAGAATATCAAACAGAGGAATAGAGGTTGATAAAGATAAAGTCGAGCTTATAAAGAACCTCCAGATACCAACCAATCTACATAAACTAAGAGCTTTCTTAGGACATGTCGGCTATCATTGGAGATTTATCCAAAATCATGCCTCTATTGTTGTCGCTCTTACGCATCTACTCAAGAAACAAGTGGAATACTTGTGGACGAATGAACAGCAAAAAACATTCGAAGAACTTAAGCATAGATTGATTAATACTCCTATTCTGAGACCACCAACTGGGCTATTCTATTTCATAGTTATGTTGATGTTTTTGCATTTGCTATTGGTGTTTGTTTGATCTAGAAGGACTATTAGAAGAAAGACCATCCCATATACTAGAGTCGACAACTCAGTGCTTCGGAGAAGAATTATTCGGATACAGAAAGGGAAACACTCGGAACAATTTTCGCTGTTAAGAAATTTCGGCACTATTTGTTGGGATATGCTTTCATTTTTCATGTTGATCACTATGCTCTAAAGCATCTTGTGAATAAACTAGATTTATCAGTACGAATTGCTCAATGGATTCTACTTCTGCAGGAATTAATTTATCAAGTAGAACTTTGCCAAGGAAAATATCATATGAATGCTGATTATCTATTGCGACTCAACACGCGAAAAATTGAAAAACCAATTAATGATGATTTTTTAGATGAAAATTTATTCGAAATCTCATCTATGAATTCGTTATATTCTGATATTATTACTTATCTTAAAAATCAAATATATCCAAATGGTTATAATTTGGAGAAAAAGACAGTTTTTCAATATAAGGTAGCAACTTATATGATTATTAACAATGTCATGTACAAGCTTGGTGCTGATCATCAACTAAGAAGATGTCTCGAAACAACAGATATTAAAAAGGTTGTTCAAGCCTTACATTCAGAGGATGCTAGCGGACACTTTGCTTTACAGAATATCGTTAATAAAATATTGACTGCCAAGTATTGGTGGCCAACTATGTTCAAGGATGTATCGAATTATATTCGTTCGTGTGATCCATGCCAAAGGTCTGGTAAGCCAACAAAAGCAATGAATTGGTTGTTGACACCAATCCTGTCTCTTGCACCATTTGAGAAGTGGGAGATTGACTTTGTCGATCCAATCAAACCTATGACTCGACACACGAAGTGTCGTTATATTCTTGTTGCAACGGATTATGCTACAAAGAAAGTTGAAATAGAAGCGACGAAACGAAATTATGCGAAGTTCGTATTCAAAACTATAATCACAAGATATGGTTGTCCACTTGAACTAGTAAGTGACCGTGGTACACATTTTCTAAATGACATAATATGGCTGCTAACAACATATTTTTAGATTAAACACAGAAAGACAACACCTTATAATCCAAAAGCAAACGGGTTGACTGAGAGAGCTAATGGAATATTATATAAGAACCTGAACAAGATTACTATCGCACATGCGACTGATTGGGATCAGAAATTATCATCAGTTCTCTGGGCTTATCGTAACACAGAAAAGGTCATAACGAATCAAACACCATATTTCCTTACTTATGGTATGGATCCTATTTTGCCTATTGAATTTGAGGTGACAACTTTTCATATTTAAGCTCAACGAACAGATGCAGAAAGTATTAACGATAGGTTGACCACTATTGAGGAACTATCTGAAGCTCGTGCAAATTCACAAAAATTAATGGAGGAAATCCAAGAATAACGAAAGAAAAAGTATGATAGTCATATCAGAAAATGTGATCTTGAAGCTGATGACTTTGCGCTAATCTATGATAGTCAACATCAGAAGTTCTCTGAAAAACTTCATATGAGATGGCTTGGACCTTATAAAGTTATAGAGGTGTTCGAGAATGGTTCTGTACAACTCCAATCACTTGAAGACAAACTATTACCGACACAAATCAATGGGTCCAAACTCAAGAAATATCATCTTTGACAAGAATTTTTTTTTTCATTCTTTTCTAGTATTTTTTTAAAATTGATCACGAATTTTCTTTTATCTTTTCTGGAATTGTTCGCAACTTTCCTCTATCCTTTTTAGAATTTTTCATAACATTTTCTACCACTTTCTAGCATTGTCTTTTAAGCATTCTTCCGAAATCATTCTTCAATTTTTTTTTAGAATTTGTCATAATTTTTTTTGGAATCTTTCTAAACTCCCTTCAAAACCTTTCTAGATATTTTCGAGAATCTTTTCGAAATTATTTCTAGACGCCTTTCCCAGAAACTTTTCGAGAATTTTTCTAGACTTCTCCCACAATCTTTCAAGACAATTTCAAAGTATTTGCGAGAATTTTTCGAGAATTTTTCGCGACACTCAATTTGTAATCAAAATGTGTTTTGATTTTTTGCGGATTGTTTTCAAGAATACAACTAGAATCTTTCTAGCATCTTTTTTTTTTTTTGAGAAATTTTTTCAAAGAAATATTTTTTTGTCTTAACGAAAATCTGAAGAACAAAATGTTTCGCAAATGATCCTCGAAATAAAGATTATGTGTTCACGAGGACATTTCACATTTGAGGAAGGGGATATGTGATGCCATGAAATTGTTAAATATTGAATATCAACCTAAATATGACATGATTTACTCGAAAATGAAGATATGAGCTGGATAAATATAAATCATGAAGAGACCTAAGTCATTTTTTGAGAATATCTCCTAAGTACTTGTCTTGTATTTAAGGACGAGACCTTTAAAAGGGAAAACATTACTTTGGATAGCCTTTATTAGGTCATCCACGCAAAACGACTAGATATGAATCGATATGTTAAACTAGAATAATTTTAACTCTTAGTTAAATATATCTCTTATGGTATAGTTGAACATACATTCAACCTAATTGTTAACTAGACCTTTTCACGGAAGCGACGCACCTGTTGTTTTAAAGGTGTATTTGTTTGCCTCGTAGAACATATATTGATCACATGCTTAGAGTTTATGTATTTGTAAGAGGTTGAAGAAGTGAATAGAGTGTTGAGAGTTATTCTCCCTTATCTTTGTTCTCTGCACTGTTGAGTGTGAGTGATCTTGAGTCTATTAGCAATCTCTAACGCATTACATGAATTACTCTTTGGTCAGACAGAGTCTCTAGCGCATTACAGTCGTTTGTTGTGTGTCCGTAAATATGCTCTAAGGGACTGTCTTAAAATCATTTTATTCGTCTGTCGCAAATACTTTCTTTTCGGCACTCAAATAACGTCTACATTTGGTACAGTCTAGCATGATCATTGAATAAAACTGTATGTATACATCTGAGATGTCAGTCCTTTTTGAAGAATTGAGTCTTTGATCTATGTTCTTGTCTGTAACTGGCATAAGTTTGTAATGTGCTCTAGAAGTTTTTGTGTTCTTTAACCATAACTTTGGAATTAAATTGTTGAGGACTTTTGTCTAGAAACAAACAGTTCGCAAACGCGACTAATTGATTGTCTGCACAACCACGAATACATCAAACATTTTCGACTATCTGTTGACACCCTAATCAACCGGAGTGTAGTACTGATGTACTACTCTGATAACATTTCACCTGTAGAACGCATTTCATTCGATTTGATAGAGGAAAAATAGTTAGTATTAAAGTAGATTCATTGTGCTACTATACTGTGGATCCTATCAATCGATAAGGATCAATTGGCCTTGCCACAAGGCAAGTCGACGGGACACGCGTCTCCTGACAACGGCAACCTGGGTCATGCATGGATTGCCTGAGTGAACAACTATATGTATAGTATAATTTCATTTTGAGAAATACAATTGCTATGTGAGCTTGCTGTGGAGAGTGCTTTCTGTCTATGTTACTGTGTAGCATGAGCTGTGTTCGTGTTCGAAGCAAATTCTAAGTTGGTATCAAAGCTGTACAGGGAGTGTACATAGTACAACATCGTCGTTGAAGAGAGCTTTGGGAGAACAGTCTTCTGAGGGTTTGGGGTTCACGGCGGGTTGAAGACGGAAAGAGAAGCACTGGTGCAAAGAGTTTTGCACACAAAAGCTTGGTGAGTTTGAGACTATGTGAGGATTCAGAGACGAGTTGTCGGCTGAATTAGAACCTTAGTAAACAAAATTTTGAAATCCCGAAGGAAGGCTACTTGGTGTTGGCAGTCAGTGTGCATTCAATCAGTCACCGTTTGACAAACGGATTGAAGCAACACACTCCTAGCAGTAGGGCAACCTCAGAGGAAGAGGATTGGCCTATCAGAGGACTGTGAACAGGAAGCCAAGATTAGTTTTCTGAGAAAAACCCTGGCCTAGGGTTTGAAAGTTCAAAAACATGGATTTCTCTCTATACTCAACATTTTCTATTGCTGTAAAAGTTTGAAGGAGGGCGCCCTACTCAATTTAATCAAATCTGAAGTGGCCGTGGACAGTCGCACTGAATCTGAAAAACCATAAGCATTTTCAGAGGGCAGCCATATCCAAAATTTTGGAGAAAAGGGAGAAGAAGAACTCGTGGAGCTCGCGTGCGACCAGTGCGAGGGAAGACATAGTGTCTCCAGGGCGCTAGCGGCTGGTGGAGGAGGTTTAAATGCACAGATTCAATCTGGACTACTAGATGAACGAGGGGAGGCTGGATGGTGGAGATTGAACCTCCAATAAATAGCATGGGGTGGGATCCAATAGAACCATTGGATGATGAGAGAAGGGGTCTGAAGGGTGTTGAAAGTCAAATTAAGTTTCAACTTAAATAAAAATTTTCACTTTGAAAGTCGAATTGGGTCCAAAATCACTGAAGATTGAAGTCTCTTCAAACTGAAGAAATAGTTCAAAAAGTGAAAAAGCCCTTAATTTTGTCTCATTTATTCGTTCTGACCCAAATGAAGGGCTACAGACTCCAAATGAAGGGCAATCGAACTGTACCTACAAGTACGGTACAACAAAACAGAGTGATTGCAGCAAAGAAAGTGTTCGGAGTGCGCCAAAAGTGATTTCACCATTCCATTGGGCACGCAGTTGGGAGTTGACAACTGAGTGCATTTCTGAAGGCGATGCCGATTTGGCTTTCAATTTTGTGGAAAAGACACGAGTGGACTGGTAAGGAAAAAAGTTCAAGTCATTATTTTTAACTTCTGACATCACAGTTGGCTTCGGAATACTGCTTTTAGCCTACGACAGAAGTTTCAAGCAGTTTTGCGATAACAAACATGGGAGAGTCCATTTTGAGTGAAAGTAGCAAATTGGACGGAATTTCCAACTATGCAGTGTGGAGATTCAAAATGAAAAACATACTGATGGAGAAAGACGTGTGGGAAGTCATCACAATTGATGAGAGAAGGCCACCAAATGAAACGAACATCAAAAGTGTTCGACAAGAAGATGAGGAAAGCTTTGACCTTCATTAACTTGTCAGTGAAGGATCACATCATTACCCAGATTTGTGATGCTGTTACACCCAGGCAGGCATGAGATGTGCTAAAGGAGCAGTTCGAGACGTCAAATCCGTCAAGAATCATGTTTCTGAAATCAAAACTGAATAGTGTCCGCATGGAACAAGAAGAGCACATTCAAACTTATATGACCAGAATTAAGACAATGAGGGATGAAGTGCATTCTATTGGTGAGCGCATACATGATGTGGAGCTGGTGCACAATGCATTGTGCGGCATTGTAGAACCCTATCAAATGTTTGTGAGCAGAATAGCATCAAGAGAAAGATTGCCAACCTTTGACGAGTTCATAGGAATCTTGATGCAAGAAGAGCAACGGTGAGAAATGGTGAAAGCTAGACGTCAAAATACTGACGATCAGGCACTTGCGACACGCCAAAAACAAGGCAAGGGCAAGGGCAAGAAGAAGTCTAAACTCGAGAGGATGAGGGATCTTCCAGTAAGACTAAGAAAAAAGACAAATGCTTCCATTGTAAAAAGGGCCATTGGAAGAGTGAATGTCGAAAGTTCCTAGCAGAACAAGTCAAGGGGAAACCAAAGCAAGCCGGTAACCTCAACGCGACAATGGTATAAGAAGAAAGATCATGCTCTGAAATTCTTAGGATTCAAGCCACTAATAGTTGATTCCAATGTTTATATAAGAATTACAGATTGCAAGATCATCATTGTAGCTGTATATGTGGACGACACCCTGATACTCTGTAAAAGCATTTCGAGATTACAGACCTAGGAGATGCCAGACGTTATCTTGGCTTACAGATTGATAGAGACTATGACGAAGAAAAATGTGAAGAATAAAAAGCTATCCAACTTGTCTATAGGGTTGATGAGGAAAATCATCTTGCTTGTGCATTTACAAGTTGTAAATATTATTTTTTAGCATGTACAAACTCGAACTACATGACATGCACAATGTCTAGATGGTCATATTTCACTTTGTTCCATTGTATATATCAGAATTGAGCACATGACCTTATAGATTAGGGCGAGTTTGAGTTAGGTAGATCTAGATTTGATGACATGCATAAAACTAGATGACATGCAAAATCAGTTAGTGTGCATGCATGCAACATGCAATCACTGCATGCAACATGCAAGTCATTATACATGTCCAAGTCATCTAGGAAAGTTACATGCAAGACATGCAAACACTATTTGACACATGCATGTAGGTTTGTACATATCTAGTTGAGAAATTGACATTTGGACAAAGTAGGTAGGAGTTAGGTGCAATTTCAGCATGCAAGCTGTTAGGTGTCAATATGGTAGTAGTTTACACTTGATTAGATGTAAGGAATGCATTGAATGCAACGAGTGTCATAATTAGGATTGAAATGTTGTGAATTCTTCATCGGATGGTCTGCCTCTCCCATCCTCAACTATATTTGATAAAGTCTTATTCAAGATTTTTCACCGGTCATAAGACCCTCCTCATCATCAAAATCAATACCAGCAACAAGGTCATCTGTCTCAAAATCTACAAAGTCAGAGAATTCAAAAATTGTGTCGGATAATAAACATAGAACCTCGTCCTCATGATAGTCAAAAAATTTACATAAATCAGCAGTAGTAAAATATACATCATCATTAATATAATATACAAGCAAATTGAAAAGACATTTTGAATCCTCCATAGATTTGGATTCATCATCAAATGTATTTTGGCCAATGAAAGAATCCCGGAGAACATCAGTATTTACATCAATGAAGTCACTTTCTTTATCAAGAGTGTCGATAAGAAAGTGACTGATATCCTTAATGGTTGACTGAATAGAGGAGGGTGCAAAAGGAGGGTCAGCAACATGAACTTAATCATCATATGGGATCTGAACTAACAGAAAAAGTATGAAACCACTCTGATATTCAACCAATCGACATTTCTTGTTGCAATACGGACACATAGAACTACTTTTGAAAAGATCAAACAATTTGGTGAACATTCTATCCAGTCTATGTCTAAAAGCTGGGAAGAAATGAACAAGATCTGTATAATGCATGTACTGGAGTGGACCTATGGAGAAAACATGCTTGCTAAGTATATCTCTGAATCTGACATAATGTTCATAAAATACGTCAGAATTTGGTTGTGCAGTCCTGAAAACATGTAGATATGGCCTGAATAGACTGTGGAAGTAGTCTAGGTTTTCAGTAATCCCAAATTCACTCAGAAATGAGCTCAAGCCTGATTCTCGTGAGAATGATGAGGAAGAGGCCATGGCAGTAACGTGAATATTGCACTTGTGCGCAGGGGAGAATTGAACCAAAACTAACTATCAAAATGGCGCAGAAGATGGATATGTACGGCAGACAGATATAGAATATTGCACTTGTGCGCGAGTAGGTATAGTTGCAAACAAACGGACAGCAATGAGCGTGCACAAAACTGATATGTCACGAATTTCGAGAACGAAAAAGATAAAAAAATATTCGGTTTTCGTGCCATTTATACTAAATTTTTGCACGTGTGTTCAACGGACTTAGAACACGTGTCTACTTTCAATTGGACAACAGACGCATGCACGTGTGAGATTACACCTGCACACATGTGAAATGACACCTGGACACATGTCACGTGTTCATTTGATTGCTCATAAACACGTGTCGCTCTCACATTCAATCGTACAAATCCCACACGTGTAGTGTGACAGCGTGACATGTGTCCCTCTCACATTTGTCCATACAACTCCCACACGTGTGACAGGACGTTTTTTCGCACGTGCGAACCCCGATATAAAATCACAAATTTCGATAAATTTTTTTCACTTTTTTTTTTGCTCCGCATATCGCATTTGTGCGTGCCCTTCACAATCGAAATTCCTCCTACTACCTTCCATGCGCACAGGTCCGATACGTCTGCCTACATGTCACCCCATATCGCACTTGTGCGTCTTTTCTCAAATCTAATCGTTCTCTCTGATATTCGGCTCACATAGGTCTGATATACCATACATTCTATCCATACATAGCGGTCCTCTACGAGTTCTTTATCATCCCTCCCTTCTCATCCTAACCTTCATGCACAAGTCCGCTATCACATAGTTTACGCCCATGGATAGGAGAAAGCAGACAAGGAGGGACTTCTTCTCTCCTGGCTCATCCTCATCTCCTGCGGTTGCCATCACACCACTTGCTAGACCTAGAACGCGCAACCGTAGCAAGTGGCTCTCTGAGATACGCATAATGCTGCTGTTGATAATGCTGTAAATATAGCTACCTCTGTTTTGGATACTCCTATAATTGTTGTAAATACTACACATCCACCACCTCCTCCTCCTCCTCCCAATTTTTATACATATATAGATTCGGATGATTATCTTAAATTTGAGAAAGACATATCGGATGTTATAGATACAATTGGTACTCCTTTTTGTTTTAGACTAGATGAACTTGATTTTAGTATTAATTTTAGAGTTCTAGATTGTCTAGATCTCAAAGACAGACGGGCTTCTATCAGTGATCCTGTGATAGAGTTCAGGCTTACACTCTTGCAATATGACATTGAAAGAGATTCATCAAATGAGTTGCTGGTGCAGAGTAACTTTCTGCTTCAGGCCTTCAAGGAGAACAATGACACATTGTCACAACGTCTACCAAGTGGATTCACACCAGCAACAAAGTATCTGCTCATACCTTATCATACGAAGTAAGTTATATTAAATGCTTCTTCTTGTTTTATGCATTAACATTGGCATTGTCAATGAAAATAGTTCTCAAAATTGCAACTAAGAAAATTTCAATCTTATTTTGCATTGACCACTGGAGTTTAGACCTGATCTCTATTAAGAGATCTGTAAATAATATTATTAAATGTTTTTGTGTCAAAATGAATTCGGCGAGAAATACGCATAAGGATGTAGATATATACATTCCATATCTAAGTAAATATATTCCTACAGACGTTCCCCATTCCGTGGACTGGCAGATCGTAAGCTTGGTGGTAACTCTGTCTTTCCTAATAGCATTTTGAAATTAGTATTCTAGTGAAATATTTTCGATCTAATTCATTTTGTTTCATAATTGATTTCTTGTGTGCTGAAAAATTTTGCAGTCACCCTAGCAAAATGATTCATTCAGATGTGGGTGGTACACATTGTACAATGCCAAGTTGTTTTTTGAGTGGTTTATCCTTCAACAAGATGTTGATATTTCAAAGGTAATAAATTTTGTTTATTCTTATTTTGGAATCATGATTAGTTTTCTATTCTGGTGATGTTATTGGCCATTACTAATACATGAATGTTCTATTTTGCAGTTTACACTTCCTGAGTACACATCAAGCCATGTGTACAGATTTAGACAAGAAATTATCCTGAGTATACAAACTAGGGCAAGGCTTCAGCCTCCCGTTATTGATGATGGTGCAAAGGATGATGTAGTTGTACTAAATTAAGATTAGGAAAAATATAGATAGCATAGAAAAAAATACATGTATAGACTTCATAGAAAAATATACATTGGTATATCAAATGTTGCTCCAGTTTATGAATTTGGGAGCACAAAATACATGTATAGATGCCCAACTTGGGCTTTCATTTATTGAATGAAAGAGTGTATACACAAATTTTTACTAAAGTTTATTTGAAACTATTGTTCTCCCACAATGGTGATTGTTGTAGGTAGATCTTTGCAGCACGTTATCAGCTCCTGTCTTTTTTGCATCTGTGACATGGCAAATATTAGTGAATGTGCAATTGTAAATGATGACATTTTTTATTATTTTGTTCTATTTTGAAATGGCAATAAACATAAAGTACTTACGAGTCTTCCATTGATGATAAATCTAAAATATGTTGGTAGATTGGTTTGTAATAGCATGAGCTCTGTTCTGATAAAATCAAGCTTCCAGTGCTCTTCCACCTCAACCATAGTCAAATATTCCTCATTGTAGATAATGCTTATCTCCATTCAGTTTGTGTGACCATTTAGTTCAAAGTCTTGATCCAGTGGTAGCCATGTACCTTCAATTTTCTTGTATGTCTGGTAGCTAAATGTGAGACTGAGCATTTGCTTTTCGATATGATAACGAAAGATCATTGAAGTCTTTTTAATCCTGCATTCTATGTCATTATTTGTTTTACTATCCCAGCCTTGATCCATGAGATCTGACAAAGTCTCATCTGATAAATCCTTGCAAACAAATAAAGTTGGTGTCCTACAAACACTAGCACTCGAGAAAAAATCAACAAATGTATGCAATGAGATAAACCAACTTAGGTGAACAATTTTCGAGCCTGTGCTTATCTTCATAGCATTTTTAATATCAATGAGTAGCTTGCATCTCAAGGATTCAGAAACAATGCTATCAGGAGTAGGCCACTCATCACTTTGAAAACTAGGCAATGGAATTGCTTCGAGCTTGCCAAAACTTCCATCTGTTTGTGGCGTATATAAAGATTCATAAAAATAGATACCACAATCTGCAAGTTCCTTTGGACTTCTCCCTCTGTATTGTAGTTTTCCAACATCAGAGTGAATCACGTCTAATATTCTTGCAAGTGATTGTGCGGGCTCCCATTCACTTATGCATGATGGATATAAATCTAAAAGAAAAAAACAATGTTGAAGCATGTAAATCATAATCTGAAGAGCATCAATAAAGGAAATCACCTATGATTGTTGTAGAGTGCATATGTTTTGATATACTTACAATTACATTTTTTATGATCATGAGGATTGATATCATGTACTTTGATTTCTGAATGCATATATACATGTTGCACTAAGACTTCTGATATCGATTGACCTCCCGGGGTAGTCTTAAACTCCATAATTTTTGCTTTCCAATAAAATTTGTAAGTCATTTTTGCTCTTTTCTTTTGTCAAAAATTGCCCTTTGATGATGGATGCAGCAATACCCATGAGTTCTTCGTATATTTTGTTAGCTTCTAGTTATCAGCTTCATCTTTCTCATTGTAAAGATTCACAGAATCGATTGTAGATCTGGGTCTCCTTGCCCCCCAATTGCTATTTTCAAAGCTTGGGAGCCAAAAATCTCTCCGCTATGTTACTTAATTTTAATTTTTCGTATCACATTTAATCTAATGTGAATGCCAACATAGTCACAGTTACTGCGTATACCATATTTTATATAACTATATATACTATATTTCTATAACTATAACTAGTATAGTTAGAAAATTTCATTATACTAACCAACATAGTAAAGTAAATTTAACTTGAGGTATTGACATCGAGCATATTAGCACATGTCAGGTAGGAAGAAGAAACCAATGAGATACGTCCATGCTGGCCGGACACAAATTTCAAAGTTTTCTATAATGCATTTTTATTTTTTAGTTAATTTGAACTATGTTATGTAGAATTTAAATTTGTGCATTTTGATTGGGCCTGGTGACGGTCGAAACTAAAGAAAAGAAATAAAAGTATCTTTACAAAGGGTCTTTTTGATATTGAGAACTCCACTAACTTGCTAGCGAAGCTCTACCAAAATTTACACTGAAATTACCAAGTTCTCCGTTTGCGACCAAACTTCCTACCAGCTATCATATCAAACTGAACACCGATCTGCGCTCTGAACTACACTTTTTGTCATCCAACAATCGTTATTCACAATTTTCTGCCGCTTCCACACCCTTTCCATTTTCCACCATTTTTTCTATTTTTCTGACCTCTAATCATCACTGCTAACATAGCCTCCTCATCCTCTGAAGACTCTGGCGCCAAACAGGTGATCCAGCGTGACATCCCCGAGGCCACACAGATTTGGCCTCTATCCTCTGACGCTCTGATCCAACCATGGCTACAAACAACCGGTCCACTTCTAGCGGCAATGGGCTTTTACCCGGTGCTCTTCCATTCTGAGATTAACTTGGGCCTCGCCCTTCATGCTTATGCCACCTGGGATCAGGAAAAGACTCGTTTCCACTTCCTGTACCAAGGTACCACGTACAAGGTCAGTATTAACGTCAACTCAATGGTTATCATTGGCATTATGTCTGGTGATCATCAGCCCTTCTCCCATCGTAACGTTAAAACTCTGATCAAGCCTTTCGTCACCCAAACCGCACCAGAAATTTCCATACAGACTAAAAATGGTTACCTGATAGAGGCTATCACGGAACCCATCATTCAGGCGGCTGCGTATCTGTTGAATAACTTTCTGGTTATTTCAACATTTCGCAAAGATAGAATCCAGTCTAACCTGCTGAGTCAGATAGTAAAATCCTTTCTGGAATTCCCTGGTCCCTCCGTTGTGCAATACGACTGGCATAGCTTCCTTATTGAGAACTAACCATGTCCATCAAACCCAACAACCGTGAGCGAATCGCAGCAGGCCCCCTGTTGTGTAACTTTGCCTGCGCACTTCTCGAGGCACAAGTGCGCGGTTTCCAATGCTCATCCCTTTTGCCTACCCTCGTGTCACATACTAACCTTTATCCGCCATCTCAAGCATCCACCTCCTCCCAACCTGCAGTTATTAACACAACGACCAGCAAACAAATGTGTGGCACTGCCTCTACATCCACATCTCCACCTGCTACCCGAAGACGCACCTCCACTACCACACTAACCACCCCATCAACAACCGCCACGTCTTCTTTTGTGCAACCCCCCACTCTGTTTTCCCTTTGTCGCTATCTCTCTTCCTGTTCCATCTACATCTGTTTCTGTCTCCATCCCAATTTCTTCTGTTGATACCACTCCCATTTCTCTTCCAGTACCCACTACTCCATCCATCACCATCGCATCTTCCATCACTCCTGCTGCCACCGTTGCTTCCATTCCATTCAATCCTTCTGATTCTCAATTGCCTCCCGACACTCTGGCGTGGATGCAAGTGATCAATTTTTCACCCCCACGCCAGACACTTTCTGCTCCATCCTCACCTTCTTCCATACTCCACACCACCCTCCAGTTCCCCTCTGTTCCTCCCATCCTATCATTCGGAGAAACCGTCCTCACCCATGTTTCCATAGTTGCTTCTCAAACCCCACCCGCTTCGCCAACAAAGGTTGCCGAGGGCAACCAACCGTTGTCTGATGACACATTTGTCCAAACAATGTTTGCACCATCGCCAGATCGGGCTGATCCTACTGCCCCAGATGGCATCAGGTCCAATGAGAACCTGATAGAAGACAATGACGACGGTACTCCACAAGTCGTCGGGTCCGATACAACACAAGCCCCTGCTAGTGCCAATGTATTGGCTGCTCCCACAGATCTAACGACGGCGTACCAAACTCTGGAGAAATACATCCTGGATGCGGTAGTATCCAAGGCCATTCTAGAAAGCAGGGTATTACATCTGACAACGATTAACACACAGTTGCGAGTAGACCTCGCCAAGCTGCAGCAAGAGTTGATTTTGGCTCAACAACACGAACAAGCAGAGCACCAGGAGATTGCCAAGCTACAGTAGAAGGAGGAGGGCCTCAACAACTATATCCAAAGCCTCTCCAAAGCGATGACAGAGGCATTAACGAAGGTGCGGGAGCTTCAATCTGAAGCGTCTCAACGGCTTGCTCCCATCCAGGCACAACTAAACCTTTTGGAAGTAGAGAATATGTGTTTGGGGACGGAGGTCAAAGCCTTGCAAGAAGAAAAGCTCGCTTGGTTACCTCAA
Organism: Diphasiastrum complanatum; assembly: GCA_029204225.1. Classification (NCBI taxonomy): domain Eukaryota; kingdom Viridiplantae; phylum Streptophyta; class Lycopodiopsida; order Lycopodiales; family Lycopodiaceae; genus Diphasiastrum; species Diphasiastrum complanatum. The sequence continues at coordinate 51,364,482 of CM055097.1, forward strand.
CCTACACCGGACTCAAGGCTGCTTTCTCAATCAGAAATAAATCTTCTACGGCGTCAGGTGCAGGTTTATAGCCAGACCTTAAATAGCTACCAGACAAAGTTCAACAAATATCGGACAAGCGCAATGCATGAGCTCGCCCAGGCCAAGCAAGCCCTCAAGGCCTGCCAGAAATTTGTGGAAACGAAGGCCCAGCCCACCCCTATGGTAATTCCACTGCCACCTACTTTTGACGCTGCACAGGCCAGTACAAGCCAAGACCAGAGCCAGCAGGTAGGAGAGGGATTTCAACAAGATCAAGGGTCCGAAGGCCAGGACCAAGGGCAGACGGATACGGCTGTTGAGACGCGATAGGCTGAGGGAGATCAAGAAACTTCAGAGATCAACAAAATTGTTGATTCGAGAGCTCCCTTTGGCCGATCTAGTAGGAATATTACCATGTCACTAGGGCTCCATGTTCGTTTTATGTTACAGCCATGCAGGCTGTTGTAGAAGACTATTTGTCTCAGTTTTTTGAGGATTCCGTTCTTCTGGCCATGCATGGTAAGTGTGTTACCATCATGCTCAAAGATTTCATAATTCTCAAAAGACTTTGGCGGCGTTATATTTTAGGTTTTCATGTGGATAACGGCAATACCTCTAGAGATCTGCCTCTAGATAGATCAGACATGCTGACTACGTCAAGCAGAAAGAGGAAGCAGGTTGTCTCCAGAAAATATGAATCTCGTAGGCCAGCTGCTTCCCTACCTCCGAAAGTCATCCCTACAAAGTGACCTCATATCGTCTTGACCACTGAATCAACATCTTCGGACTTTGAATCAAAGTCAAAACCATCTTTCCCTCTCTTGTTACTCGTCAACCTCCTCAGAAGGTTTCTTCATCGAAGGTTGAGGTAACCCAAGAGGAGCTTGACAAGATAATAGAAAAGTCTGTAAATATTATCTCGACATCCATTGAAAACCTTGTACATAACTTTTTTGTTAGAATCCCATACAATCCTCGGCAGACATATTTTGATTCTAACCATTATAGTGAATATAAATTTTATTTAGCCAATAAAATTGATATGCTCGACAACTATTTTGACTTTTTTCTTCCATATTTAAATAGAAGCTTTCGATTAAGTCCCAAATTTTGTATGGAGCTTTAAGATAAAACTTCCGAGATTATAGATACAATTGTTGAAGCTGGCCAAAAGAATTTGCAGCACAATATCAGTCTCAATTCCATTGGAGACATTTTTGTTGTTAGTCCTTTTTTTATGTCGGCAGTAAAGGCAAAAGATGTCACTTTTAAAAGGGCTATTTATTTCATCGACTGTAGTACACTACAGTCCAGTGGCCAGATTCTATTTGATTCCATATAAAAATAAGTAAGTTTTGCTAGTTTGGTGGTGATGCCTTTTATTTTGATGATTATACTCCTGTCAAAATTGATTCTAATTTCATTTTGATTGTTGCAGTTGGCATTGAAACTTGAACATTCTTTTTGTGAAAACAAATAAAGAGGGAGTATCAAATTTTCTATGTGTAAAAATAAACTCAGCTGAGAATATACAGAGAATTTGGTCCTCTACTTCATGATGTCAATTGGGAAATACCGACAACGACAAGTTCTATTGGGGAAATAACCATAAAATCTAACAATGTGTATAATATTTATCGCTGATATGCATCTTTTTTTCATTTTAAATCTCTCATCATAGCATGAATAAATTATATATCATAATATTAACAATTTTCATTCAATATCTACAGTCTATATAGCAAAAGGATGCTTTTAGTTGTGCATGGTTCATGTACAATATGAATCTATTTTTTGAGTGGTATAATCTACAACTTGATGTTGATATTGACAAGGTAATTTTTTGTTTATTTGTTGTTCTTTTCATTCTAATTCCTATTTCTTTAGTGTCATTGATAGTAAATTGCTCATTCACCTTGTTTGTCATGACAGTTCACTCTTGACCCGTACAATCCCGATGAAGTGCATAGATTGCGGCAAGAGTTGATTAAAAAATTTGAATTGAATGGTGTAAGTTTTGTTTCCTAGAGCTTGAGGGCACAAAAAAAAATGTTGCTCTTGCCTTAACACCCTTTTAGGTTGCTCAGGATGCAGATCTTATAATATACGATCAAAGAGGCATAGAAGTCCTTCCTAATAAAGAGGAAGGCAAATAATAGGACAAGAGATTGTTGTCTATAAACTCCTAATACTGTTATAGAAAATAAAGAAAAAGTTACTGAATAGGATTTCAAATGTATATAAACGTGTATATATTACCATCCAAAAAAGGAGATACAATCTTACATGTATTCGACCCATATATGGGATTTTTATTGATATCAATATAGATTGTTACAATTAAGTTGTGTCCATAGTACAATACTGTATTGCAATTTTCTAGATTGATATTTTCTGATGATCGACATGTATTTTCAAATCTTAGTGTTCTTCCATTAGTTGGATAGTTTTGCCAATCTCTGATCTCGAGCTCATGTCTTTTATATATCTACATAAATTTATTACAAAGTATGTTACATTTAGTAAAGATTATACGAACTATTTTTAAAAGAAACTATTCATAAAGAATAGAGTATTTACAGTTACTTACGAATTTTCTTATTAGAAATGAATATGAAGTCTGAAGATATATCATATTATAGCAGCAATAGTTCCTTTCTGATGTAATTCAGGCTCCAATCTTCTTCCACCTCAATACAAGTCAAAAGTGCATCATTGTATATTTTTTCTATATTTTTTCATTCAAAATTTCCATTGGCTTCCAAGTCTTGATTGAGTGGCACCCATTGACTTTTGATATTTTTCCATTTTTTATAATGGAAGCATAAGCTCAACATTTACTTTTCTATTTGATAATGAGAGCACATGGAAGAGATTTTAATTACGCATTCTATATCTCCACCTGATTTTTTGTCCCAACCTTCATCCATAAGTTCAGATAATAAAGTATTTGATAAATTTTTGCATACAAACATTGTTTGGATTTTGTGCACATTGACACTTGAAAAGAAATCCACAAATATATTCAAAGAAATAAACAAACTAGCCTATTTTAACTTAGTATCAGGTTTTGTAAAGACCTTCACGTTCCTCGCAATTTTCATGACTCAGCGGAAGTACGCAACATGTCCGAAGTCACCAAAGTGACCGACACCGAAGGACGATATATCGGTTAGGTAAGGATGACAAATTGCCTTGCCAAGCCATGATAGTCGACAACCATAGATCGGGCACCAATGAGAGCTTGAATGCAAACAAAGATCAGGACACATTATCAAGCATGAATGAACTATCGGGACCTCAACTCAACAAGTGTGAAGATTTAAACCTTCACGCTTAGTCGTAAAGCGAGGTATAGTAGAGAGACATGGTTAATCGATGTTTAACTTAAATTTCTCTTGTAATAATCAGTAAATTAATCTTGTCATCTCACTTGGTATGATATATGTGTTGGATCATTGTGAGAAGAGATCAAGAGGAGATGTAACGAGTAGTAGCTAGTTACAAGATATAGAGAATTAGCAATATCTATTTTTTTTTTACTCGTGAGAGTAAACACCTCTCTTGTGCCGATGTGCTGATCTAGGAAACAAATAGCGCTCAAAAAAATTATTGTTGTATACTTGATTTTGATAATATAGACAAGTTGCAGCACTTTGCTCCATCGTGTGTGTAATCTATGAATGAATTGCAATGCTTGCTAGCAGTAGATATACTTCCACTATTGATCAGATTATCTGATTAAACATTATCTGATGTTCATAGATTTAATATCGGATCTATAGTAGTAGTCCGTAGTTTGGAGGATGATTGATCGCGGAATGGAATAGTAGCTTCACTCACACAAATCGACTCCAACTGAGCTTTACATCAAAGAATCATGATAGATCAACTTCAAAGTGCTCGAAGTCTCCGAACTGTTGAAGAACATCTTCGTACGATTCACAACAATGGTATCAGAGCGTACTCTGATCCACAACAGTGCTATCAAAGCCTACTCAAACTCACACTCACAATAGTGGTATCTATACAAGGTTGCTTAGACCATGGCTTCCATAGGCAGCATCTAATCGAAGATATGCACAATACTTGAAGCAGATGGGTCGAATTTCATGGCCTGGAAAGTAAAGACTTCACTCATCCTGAGAGGAGAGGCATTATATCCCTGGGTGGACGGCACCAAAGAGATGCCATCCAACTCATGCAAAGAACTTCAAGAGTGGAAGGAGAAGAAAAACAAAGCAGTAGATGTCAACTCTTCTTCCATCAAAAATAGCATAACTCTTGACCTTGCATCGATCTCAAATGTAGAATATGTTGTTGCAGCCAAAATAACTAACGAGCTGACATGGCTCAAACAATTCTTGGATGGACTAAGACAAAGCATTGACAAACTGTTGATCCTGTACATGGACAACACATCTGTTATTCATCTGAAAAAAAAATCCAGTATTTCATTCCAACAAGAAAGACATTGCTATCAAGTTGCTATATGTTTTGAGCTAGATTTTGCACAGTTTGCATTTTTAAACTATTTTATTGCACAGTTTATTCTTTTCACATATTCCTAAAAAAGTCGATAGTTAACCTATTTTAGCTTAGTATCAGTTTTGTAAAGAGCTTCGCATTCGCACTTTTTGCAACTCAACCGAAGTACGGAACATGTCTATTGTCACCGAAGTGACCGACACCGAAGGACGATATATCGGATAAGGATGACAAATTGTCTTGCCAAGCCATGACAGTCGACAACCACAGATCAGGTGCCAACGAGAGCGTGAATGCAAACAAAAGATCAGGATACATTATCAAGCAGAAACGAACTATAGAGACCTCAGTTCGACAAGCTTGAAGATTTGAATCTTCACGCTCAGTCGTAAAGCCACGTACAAGAGAGAGACATTTTTAACCGATGTTTAACTTAAATCTCTCTTGTAATAACTAGTAAAGTAATCTTTTAATCTCACTTGGTGTGATATATGTATTGGATCATCATGAGAAGAGATCAAAAGGAGATATATCGAGCTGTATCTAATTACAAGATACAGAGAATTAGCAGTAGCTAGTTTTTTTTACTCGTGAGAGAGAACACCTCTCTTGTGCCGACGTGCTGATCTGGGAAATAGACAACACTCAAAAAAATTGTTGTTGTATACTTGATTTTGATAATATAGACAAGTTGTAGCACTTTGCTCCATCATGTGCGTAATCTGTGAATGAATTGCAATGCTTGCTAGCGATAGATATACTTCCGCTGTTTCTCAGATTATCTAATTAAAAATTATTTGTTATTCATTGATTTAATATTGGATCTGTAGTAGAAGTCCGTAGTTCGGAGGATAATTGATCACGGAATGGAGCAGTAGCTTCGCCCACACAGATTGAATCCATTTGAGCTTTACATTAGTGAGTCATGATAGCTCGACTTCAAAGTGCTCAAAGTCTCTGACTTGTTGAAGAGCATCTTCGTGCAATTCACAATAGTGGTATCAGAACATAATCCAATTTACAACAGTGCTATCAAAGCCTACTCGGACTCACAACATATACTAGTCTATTACCTAAAGAACCAAAGAGGCTATTGTTATAGATGGGGGATCAGGTGTCAACCTTATCTCCTCTACTTTGTCTGAGAAATAAAATCTACAAGGCCTGAAAGTTGCCAAGTTTGCCATCAAACTAGCTGATCAATCATGTGTGTGGCCAAAGGGATTGTAGAAGACATTCCAGTCAGGATAGCAGGGGTACAATTTGTCATTCTATATTATTTTATTTACATGGCCCAAAATCCAAAATCTCTTTGAGAAAAAAAATGCTTGAGAAGATTAGGAACAAAGTAAATCAACATTAGAGGATGGGTTTATTTATGGTTTTTTCCTATGGCCAATTTCTACAAATGCTTATGGGATAAATGCTTTGACACATCTCAAGACCATGTTCTTGTAATTATCTTTGTAATTGTCATATTTTAAACATTGACTATTATGAGTATTAATTGGGGGGCCGTTTTAGTACAATTGGACTACCTCCTCACATTTTTTGAAAAATGAACTAATTTAAGAATTCTTGTATAGCTTGAAAGGACATCATGTTTCACCAAATACTTATGAGATAATTAAACATGCTCCCCTCTCTTCTCATCCCTTCCATGAACTTGATAATACATAAAAACTTAAAAAAACATAGAAATTTTCAAAAACCTTAAAAAATGAAAATAAAAGGTAGAATAAATAGAGAAGCAAAAAATCCTCAACATCAAAATGAACTACTTATTGTTGTGAACCGAAGCGTAATGAAACGCGAATGAATATGGATGGAGTTTGGATTTGATTGCTGGTCACTGTCTGCTGCTATATCATTCCTACAGTCCTCCAGAATGTAGACAGACACTGATGACCTATGATTTAATTAATTCAACATTCAGCAAGATTGAACCTATGTGCGAAATAGATAAAACAAGTGGATGAAATACACGAACAATAAGCAGACAGTAATTCAATCGAGATCAAACAACTTAGAATGATATGTGCATAACAGCTACAAACATCATCTATTGATCCTCTTGGTTTTAAGCATTGTGTGACAAACCCACACAGCGCATTGGCATGAGAGAAGCGATGTTCTCCCACGAACAGTGTCTCGCTTACTAGCGGACTCCTGAGATCTCTGTGGATCTTGCTTAAAAAAATTGTCTCACTCACTGGATTTTTCTATTATATATATTTGTCTATCTGTATCTTCTATATCATTAATACATCTAGCAACTGCACATATTCAGAGTAACATTTTTTATTAGATAGATTAAACAATCTAACACTAATCTCAGATTACAAGAGCGCAAGATTAGGCACGTCCTAATGCTCTTCTGCTGACATCATCATATCATATCAAGAAGCTGTACTTCATGGTACTTGTTTGATCTTCCAAGTCCTTTTGGAGTGCGAAGAGTTTCGTGTCGTGAAGAGTTTTGTGTCATTTTGCATCGTCTGACCTTCTCCTATTGTGTCGCGAACATTTTGTCTTCAAGGTCGTCGTCAGGTTGGGAGTCGAGAGCTAGTAGAGCTTTGGTAATAGAAACATTTTGTTTTTTCAGCTCCCTCTAAAGCATGGTAGCTTTATGACTCCAAGACTGCTCCTCTGTTTCGCGAACAGAACTTTGTCTAAGGCCTTTGTGAAGATGTCAGCAACCATTTTCTTCTTTCCAATGAAAGTAGTCTTCAGCTTCTTCTTTTCGATCAAATCCCTTATCAAGTGGTATTTTATTATAATGTGTTTTGTCCTTGAGTGAAACAGTGATTGCATGTTGCATGCATGCACACTAACTAATTTTGCATGTCATCTAGTTTTATGCATGTCATAAAATCTAGATCTACCTAACTCAAACTCGCCCTAATCTATAAGGTCATGTGCTCAATTCACATACCTTTGATATATACAATGGAACAAAGTGAAATATGACCATCTAGACATTGTGCATGTCATGTAGCTCGAGTTTGTACATGCTAGAAAATAATATTTACAACTTGTAAATGCACAAGCAAGATGATTTTTTTCATCAACCCATGTAGACAAGTTGGATAGCTTTTTATTCTTCACACTCCTCCAAAAAAGTTATCAACTTGGCTTTATCACTTGAACTTGAAAATCCTCCAAGGTTGGTCGAATTGTTGATAAAGAAACTCTTTGTGTGTGTGGATTCTTTGCTTTGAATTTGAATTGAAGATGATCAAAGAATCCATAACCATGATAAGATCTCTTTGACAGAAATTTTTTCCAAATGCCTTTGAAAAATAATCCACCAATCTGCTACTATCCCAATGTGCCACCTCCATGCCTGATGTCGATCCTAAGATTGCAAAGTCCACATGCATGAAGTAAACTGCACCAAAATCTGAAAAATCTGAGGCCTCCAAGCCTCATAATGGCCACAAAGATCAAATAGATCAAGATAATACCTTGAGCAATATTCAAAATTAAGCACACTAGTTTCATTAGTCCAAACACTATGAACTCTATCCAAAATGGATCTAATCTTGAAACCATACTGTAACTTGATCAAATTGAGGCTAAATACTTTCTTAAGGATGTAAGTGTCCTCATTGGATGTTTCACTTACTCTCAAAAGAAATTTACAATATGCCTCAAAACATAAAAAAACTCTTTTTTTCAAACTATGAGTACTAAACTCATACTTGCTCTCACTCAATTTAAGAGCATACAAATGATGATACAATATCTTGCTTTCTAGATGTTTTGGAAGCATAATCAAGTCACCAATGACAAGAATCAATTCCAAACTAAAGACTTCATTCAAAACTAGAATAGTCTTACTTGATCTTTGAGATAAGCAAATCTCAACTAAGCAAGGTACATCATCAATAAAAGAAAGAGAACCATAGGTGAGTAGAATAGAATGAATACCACTTTTACTTATCCTTTCTTTTTCATGAAATAAGATCAACAAGGACTTGACCTTGTACAATGATGAAGATCTTCTTGGACATGCATGTTGAGGATACTCCTCCTCAAACCTCGACCCCATCATAAGTTGACCATTCATAATAGAAATAACTTGTGATGTACTAAGAGACACTGTGCTCTCGGCCACTTCCAAGATAGAAAATAGATCTCCAAAATAAACAACTTCTCCATGCTCACACACCTTCGAGATAGAGAGTGTAAAGGCTATGTAGCCTTCCTTGGTGGATAAGCATCCAACCATGATCCATAGACTAAGATCTCCATTCTTCTTTCCTTCCAAGAAACCACATGCAAAGCAATAATCTTCAAGAACACTAAGGTACATAACCTTAGGCTTATGAATGAACAAGACTCCATATAGTGCACTCATTCCATTAGCTCCATAACTCCATAATGTTTTGCATGAAGGAACATACACATGCACCATAAAACTTGAAGAGACAAGACATAGCCAAATGTAGCTTGTGGAACCATCAATAGTACATGCAAAGCAAGAAACACCTTCTTTGCTTACTAATAAAGAAAGATGAACATCCGAATGTTCCAACTCCATAGGATGCCTTGTCTTGGTAGAAGACATCAAATATGGGTCCATATGTGATTTTGCCATAGAATAAGCCACTCTTGGCTTGATCTCCTTGACTATAATAGGCATAGATCTAAAATTGGAAACATGCAACTTCCTATGCCATAGCTCCTCCTTGGAAACGTAAGTCATCAATGCTGCATCACATGCACTTGCATTTTCATGCATATCTAGCTTGAAAATGCCTCCATATCTAAATCCACATGCAAGGATCATATCTTCTTTCTTTATGAGACAACTATTGACACTGAAATCCACTTCATAACCATCATCTAACAACTTTCCTACACTAATCACATCTTTGTGAGATTAGAAACATAAAGTACATTGGAAAGTGTAAAATTCATAGAAGATGCAAGTTTCAAGGAACAACTTCCAGCTCCTTCAATTGAGCATGCATCACCAACAACATTGTATATTGAACTCTTAGGATCTAGAACAGATTCAATAGAAACAAAAGAATCCTTGGAGCGACTCATATGAGTTGTGGCTCCACTATCAATATACCAAGATACATCATTAAAGGGTAGAGAGGAGAAACTAGACATCATGAGAGATGCCCCTCCACAACTTGCATGTGAGTCTTCTATGATAAAATTGGCTTGATCTTGTCTTCTTCTTGAAGTTAGAAGAATGAGTTAAATCATCTTCTACTCCTCCTTGGTCTTTGTTCTTTGCTTTGTCCTTTCATTTGTCCTTGGTGAAGGCTTGAGAAAAATTGTTCTTGCTCCTCCCTCTTGACTTGATCTTTGCTTCATGAATGGACTTAAGAGTCTCCCAAGTCTCCTTGGCTGAGGTGCATGAACTTATTTCTCTCAACATCTCATCAAAGATGTTCAATTTGATGATATGAAGAGCAATTCTTGCTCTCTTCTTGAATCTCTGAGCCTCATCATAAGCATCAGATTCAACTTCAATTTCTGATACAATGTCCATTACTCCATAAAGGATCAACAAAGATTCTATCCTATCCTTCCAAACTAAACATTTGAAGGTATCTAGTCTCTCACTAGCTTCAAAGAGAAAATCTCCTATAGATGCCATGAATGTGAAGACTCTTGTAATTGGACAATAAAAAATGGAATTGAATGTGTTGCTTCTCTTTCACTAGAGGAACCAAAATAATTGGGTGTACTACCAAATCCTATGTAAAATCTTGCAACAGCTATGTGAGACCTATCTCACAACAAAAAATCAATCAACTTGAATTTGGATGTACCTCTATCTTCTGATGAAGCACTTACAATTCTGATGTCAAATTTTCCCATGAGTTTCAAATGAATGAAAGCACTCTAGAAACACACATTTAACTCAAAACACAACACTTTGTGTGAAATGATGTGTCTATGACAGCAAAAATTTGTCTTATCCAATTCTATCTCATATTGAGTACCAAAAATGTGAATGATGAATCATGCATGCAATATATTCAAATAAAAAAGTGTCCACTCGGGATTTGGGTCTCTCCTACCTTCTTTAAGAGCTTATAACTCCTACTAGGATCATCGAAATGAATTGAAACCAATTGCAATGGAAAGAGGACTCTTCTAGCTTTCCAACAAGCTATAATGTCAGTATCTTTGGATCTAACATAGAGGAGATAGAGTCAAATGATGTATTCTAGTTTTCACACGTGTGAAAACTCATAATTCTGTAGATGGGCTTCCCTCGTCCATCATTAATGCACTTCACTAATGATTCCACTTCAGTACGTGGTCATTATATTGATCATCCTGATCTGGTTGCTGCTGATGATGAAGAATGTGTAAGTGTTTAATCTTCCTTGCATTTGAATGTTTTCAATCACTGAATGTGTTTTTGCTAACATATTTCTTATTGCAAGATGCTCTCATAATAGATGATTTTGCTGTGAGACGAGGTGGTTTCAGAAAACACACATCCTCGTTCCAGAGGGACAGTGGACTGGGCCACTATCTTAGGCATTTTTTGAAGAATGAGATCTGTATTGCTCATTCCGAACTGAGCCCAGTCGGGGAGAGTCTTATAATGGCAGTTAAAGCTTTATCATTTTATCTAGGAGGACATAAATTTGTTAAGACAAATAAGATCATTTTTGTGAAAAGATCTTATATTTTGAACATTTTAGGCTTTACTGATGGGAATGTTCCTTTAATGAGCTCCCATTATTCATTGTATTCCTCTTATATTGAGCTTAGTGGAAATAAGGATAATGCACATCTATTAGATGCATACGCTAGCAGAGAATTTCTTCATGACAATACTACCATAGAATCTGATACAAGATCTGATGATGAATTGTTGAGACTTTGTATTTTGGTATAATACAATCAATATATTTACATTGGGTATTTCTCCTCTTTTGTTCAATGAATTTGCAAAGAAATTTTGAACATGTCATGATGATCTTCTACTTAGCAATCATCTAATTTTCTCTTCCTGTATGAATTTGCATGCTTTTCTAAACTTGTTGTATTGTGTGGACTTTGTTATATGTCAAATCTGAACTCTGCGGTAGAACCATTGAAACAATTGACAAATGTAGTTTCGTTTTTCATTGGTTCCTTCATGTTGTGTATTTCGATGAAATGTTGCTCGTGCTTGCCAGTGTGACTTCTCCATCCCTTGTGATGACCATACACTCAAGCTTCCATATGTATTTGCAAAAAATGTTGTATGATCTCTTAGTATGTGCTGCATATGTCAAAATCATAATGTTAGTCTTATGTTTAGATCTAAATATATATGAAAATTTGAAAGCATTTTGAAAATTTTATACTAACCATGTAATGCGTGATGTGATCTTCTCTCCATGCTTTTGATATTGCATTAACAAATTCGACACAAGTCCTTTGGACAGCTTTCTTATCAATATTAGAGTATTTTCTTTTCTTAAAATAGCAATCATACTATCAAGCTTTTTCCATACATCAACTTTTAGTACTCTGGTTTTGTCGTATCTCTCGAAGTCTTGAGTGGCAGCAATAATATCTGTCCAGACTGAGTGTTGAATATTAGAAGCCTTATAGTATGATTTGATAGAAAACGACGTGCTTTTGCTCCTCCTATGCTTGGCTTAGTTGGCATGTTCCCATTCTTTCCTGAAAGCTTTTCATCTTTTTGAATTTTGACATGACCTTTATGGAGTCCTGCTTTTGATAAAACATCTTCTAATCGAGAGATAGCTTCCTTTGCTAATGATGCTTGCTTAGTATTCCAAGCAAAAACTATATGAAGATAAATGATCTTTTCTATTAATCTAACTTCTGCATGAAGAGTGCAAACATGCACATTTTTTAAGGAAATAGACAGCACGGGCTTCCAGTTTGGATCTGCATATTCTCTAGTATTCCTGTACTCCTAGTTACATCTTTTGCCATTTTCATGCAGTACAAACAAGGGTGTTTTGATGTAGCACCATGAGAGACATTATACATACATTTCAATGTTTTCAAATCACCTGCTAAGTGCCATTCAACATTGAAGTCTCCAACTCCTGGAACATTGAGAAGTCCTCCATCCATATGGTCCTTGATGATCCTAGGATAAGATGTCCTTGAGAATATCTATGATAATATATCATGATCCTCTTTCAGCATCTGTCCAAAGACTTAATCAGGCTTAGTTTACAATGTATTAATACTATTCAATGAATGTAATGTAATAATGAGGCTAGTTACCTGAAACGCTGCCAACCACCATATATCATTTTCTGCCTGGACACTGAATTTGAAAACTTCTTGGTTCTTTGTTTGTGATAGAGCACCCTTCATGAGAGTTATACTAACCCTTTCCATCTTCTACCCTTTAACAATTTCTGACTCATCTAACTTAAGTACTATGATTATTTTGCCATTCACCTTTTCATAGGTTATATCATAGAATGTGGCGATGTATCTCAGCAAGTAATTTAGATCAACAAATAAATTGTTTGATGAATTATAGACTATCGATCTTCCATCAGTTTCATACACCTCCTCAATATGAAATGGAGTTCCAGTGATCTTATGCATACCTATGTTTAATGTATCCCTCTCTTTCTTCAAGTGATATGTCCTAGGGATTCGGACTTTTTTAATTTGAACTTGCTTAATGCTTCTCTAATTAGTTTAAATATTGTTGCATATGTTTCCCTACTAATACCTGCAAAATCACAAGCATCCTGAACTATAGTCTTATCTAAAATATTTTGAATATCCACCATCAAAGACTCTGCTATTTTACACTTTACATTTGAAATCCTATTGTTCATCATGATACGCTCAGTGGATTTGCAAGTCAATATTGTGCCCAATGACATTCCTAGTGAAGCATTGTCTTTAATATTCCGAGGAGCTACTAATGCAGATCTGCAAAAAAAACAGATAGTTAATAGAATATCACCATAGCTGAAATTAAATCCAAATGTCATTGAAAAACTTACAAAATTCAGAATATGCTTACTTGAATACACGGATCCTTCTATTTTGATAGCCTCCTTTTGAAAGCGTTTGAATATCCTTGCAACTTTGTCGCTTTCGCTTCTTACTTTCAGCCTTCTTTACCAAATCTACATCCTTCAGTAATTGTAAGTTTTCAATACGAATAGACTGTAAGACTGATTGCATTTGCTCTAGTTCTGATTTGATATTGATTGTTATCTTCTGTAATGATTCATCATTATTTTTAAGTTGTTCATTTTCTTCTAACGTCTTTTGGAGATGACAATCTCTATTCTGACAATAAAAGGATATCTGAATCAACTCACCTTCTAAAAAGTGAACTTTATTCATATAAAGTTGTTTTCCATGGTTTTGCAATCTTTCACAATATCCTAGTAATCCACTATGCCCATTGCATATCCATGTAACTAAATGAGTTATTGATGAAAATGTGGGATGTGTCAAAGTGCTTGGACCTTGTGGATATAATGCTCCATCTGTCCACAAATCCACGTTTTCCTTTTCTTTTGCCCTATAACGAGAACGATCTTTAGCAGATATTTGAACTCCTTTGCCTCCTCTTCTCTACAAAGGTGCCAAATCAATAGGTATATCCACATGTAGATGATATAATGTCATCATCAAAAAATTAATAGAGTAATCAGTTGCATCAAAGTACTATGACCAGATTCTATGAAGCAAAACAAAATATTCATCTTTGGCTATATTATATACTATGTACGATCAATCCAATCTCCATGCTTGTATGCTTGATTCAAATTTGGAAATGCCACTCATTTTTTCATTCCAATAGGTAGTTGGCGCTCATATTTCTATTCTTGTGGAAGGAATGTATATGTAAACATTTTGCAATTTTTCTTGATTCGAATTTGGGGATGGCGGTCATATTCTAGATCCAGTGAAAATATTGCCCTTTTCGTAACCAATGGAGGGAATATTTTTTAATTTAGTCAAGTTATACTGTGAACTGTTAACAGTTCTTAACCGTCACGATAGACACTGTGGTTAGATCATTGGGAGTTGGGACGGCCTTGGGAGTGGTGTGGGCAAGCAAATAAACAATATTATTTTATTTTGATATTTTTGTATATCCTACATGGCATTCCTTAAAGGGTCTTTTTGATATTGAGAACTCCTCTAATGAAAGGTGACAAATGACTCGAACTCAGCCCTTATATAGCGGAATTTAGAGTGCGTATTAGGTGAAATCCACTTTCCCTTGTTCAGTTCCACCCAAATTTTGGCAGGCACCTTCTTCACAAAATTCTAAGGCCTCAGGGAAGTCTGCAAGAGTTCAGAAGGTGATTTGACTGCTATGCAAAGGTTCTGCGAGGGTTCAAACTGTCTGCAAAGATTCAACTCTCGCAGGAAGTGATCTCTCACACAACTTGTTTCTGTGATTGGATTTTCAAGATCAGACCATGTAGGCATGCTACTTTCACTGTTTTGATTCCATTTAGGCAACTTGCAAGGGTTGGTAAGATGATCTTGAGGCTCTGCGAGGGTTCTAAAAATTCAGCTTCTGGGAACTCTCGCATACACTAGAAAATGATGATTCCTCCATCAAGAACTCTCGCAAAGATTTTCATGGATGCATCTGGATCAGATCTGGTGACTGTCCAAGTTTCAAGAGCTATCCCCAGGGGATCTCAAAAAATCATGAAAAAAGTGCTCTTTCAGAGTGTTTTTAGATGAGATCTCGAGATGTTCTGATTTTTAACTTTTGTAAACTGGTAATCAGCTTTATCCATGCTTGATCTGACTGTTGGTGGCTCTCTGAAAGTTTTGATGGATACTTGGTAGTAGATCCATCAATCAGTCTGATGATCTGCTTCCTCCTTTGCTTATTAGAGAGAACACTCTGAAGCTCCAACACCTCAGTGCCACATCACAAGTAGAATTGTTGTACAAACCCATCGTTGTAGTCAGAACCCTCTCTGAGGGAAAGTATCAATAGAGGTCTAAGGAAAATCTCTACTCCATTGCTACCTTCATTGATAGTTGTCAAGCTAAATGCCATCTCTTGGAAGATGAGAAGTACATTTATGAGTATGAGTCTAGAAGGAAAAAGTATGGTATCCAAGCTCGAGTGCCCAGTCTTCATGAATACATTTTAGTGTGTAACTACTCAAGGAGCATTGTCTCACTCTCCTATTGTAGTCAATCTAATCGTACATTGATTTCTCAAGCTGAGTTTCATTGAAATCACCTCATAAAGGTGTGATGGTCTACTAGCATGCATCCTATCTATCTATATACTGATCCACGGGTCTGTTTATATGCATTCTGAACTGAGACATGCTAACAATCTGAGCACTGGCGCACACATTTGAGGAATCATGTTATGATCTTCCATCATCGCTGCTATAGGTGATTGGTCTATTAGGCAAATGAGGAACGTAGTCTATCCTTGACTACCTTCGAGAGATGACTGAGCGCTGACAAGCATAATGCACAGATTGAACATAGACCTAGTTGCTACATACTTCTGTGGTAGTCACAAAGGATGAGCTACTGTTGATAGATATTGTGGGCACCGCTGCCAATTGAAGAACCCACAAATCAAAGTGAGCAAAACTAGTGAGTGTCATTAACACTTGCATGCAATCATCGTTGTCAAGGTGAAAAAGATTTCAGACCCTCCATCACTGATATCTGAGGCAAATGATCCTTGTTGACACTGTCAAAGAGAAACATATTTCTACAATGCTTCAAAATGCAAATATTCACACCTCCTTGGGAAACCTAGCCAACGGTTCCTATCGAACACCCAGCTGTGAAGGGTTTAAGCAACTAACTTTGAAGGCGATACAAGAGGAGGCTCTCCACATTCATGACTAAGCAGCTTTCATGACAAACCGATTATCTAGCTCATCACTGAGGTATTTTCACAACTTATCTCGATATTGCTATGATAAATATGTGAAATGCTAGCTCACATTATTATATGTGTTTTTTCTAATGACACATTATGCATGGGAAAACCTGATCTATGGTATGGATAGAATGGGATGATAGGCATGTTGGAAGCTTGGATCTTATTATCCTTAGTATGTTGCCTATATCTCTGCCATTATTGTACTTGTTATGAGTTGTATAAAGAAACTGTTGATAAAGCAATCCGTTGATGCTACTCAGTTCTCGTGGTGTTATTGATGGTTATTATAATGAAAAGCAAGATTGAGTAAGCATGTCATTATTGTGTTATATGAAGTTGCTAAATTGACAACTGGACCCGACCTCTTTGAAACATAAGAGTGGGCAGTCCACCAAATGTGGCCGAAATACGCCACTTTGGTTAAGTCCCACTAGTCACACCCACTGTTGGAAATGTCTAGCGAGATACCTAGACCTAACAAATGGCAAAATACTACCGCTTATCAAACAGAGCAGTACGTATAACCTGCACCCCACAGACACAAAGCATAGAATCAACGAGCGAATCTTATATAGGCTCTAAAGAAAAATATATTCATCAACGAGGACCTATAAGTCACACCCTAGTAGTGCAAAACCACCCTAGAGGGCATGATGCCAAACACATAAGATTAAGGGTAGTCTCTAAGGGAAATGCTCTGATAAAAAACCACAGAAAACAAAAATGGACAGTTACATATGAGTTGAGTATCAACTCCTGCCGTCACTAGGCGATGTTTGCCAAATGTATAGAAGAGGAATATTATGAAACCACTTCTACACCCCAGAAATTCCATCATAACCTACTACCAAGTGACAATCTGATTAGGGTACTTTAGGGTACAGCACTGCGGAGAACATAGTTATCTAGAGGTATACAAGCTTGTGAATGACAGGCATTGGCATTTGACAGATGCCACCTCCACTCGATACGCAGAAATAACACAATTTCTTACACAAACTCCAATCTTTGAGCCACCAGTACGCTCATTTGTAGCATCTAACAGTCATAGTGGAAATCTAGTAAATGATCCTAGAAGAGCTTGGTTTCAACACCCTGAATTGGTTCTAGGAACTCCCAGTGAAAGTCTTGCTAATGATTTCTTTACTAGCTATAGCGCAGGCATCCCAAAGAGAGCCGGGAATCACGACTTAGCTTCCCAGCCTTCAACTCTTGCCATCCAAACCCACTTGACATACAAGCAGCCAACTCGCCAACAACAATCAAACTTAACCAACTTGAAGTTCCAAAAACCAGCATTGAGATCCAACCTGGCGCCATGCCAGATCGGGGGTCTCGATGTGGGTGACTTCCCTCCAAGCAAGCCGCCCGACATACATCAAACTTAACCAACTCAAGGCTTCGTTACAAACGAATAACATCCATTTCAAGCAAGCGGTCTGACTTACATCAGACTTAACCAACCGAAAGCTTCGTCACGAGCGTTGGAAGCCAACCTGGTGCCACGCCAAACTAGACAGCCATAAATGGGTATCTTCCACCCCAAGCAAGCCATCCAACTCAGCCGACAGGTTAGAGCCCGTACCCCAAGACCTTAACCCATTCATGTTCATGCAAGGAACACTAAGATTCACAAGCCACAACAGATATGGAGACAGCCAGTTCCTGGACCAAATGGTCCCGACAGCATACCGCTAGCGCCACGGACCGAATGGTCCCGATGGCATACCGCTGGCGTCCCGGGATACGACCCTCAGCTATGTGCCAACTTAAAAATTTTGAAGTGGCCTTACAACTGGCGCTTTTACCAAACACTGAAACCCAGAAGGTAATCAGAGTCAGTTTGAGAAAAATCTCACTTTATTGATGAATCTGAGAAGGTTACATTTCAAGTGTGTGACCGACCCTAGTCTCCAGGGAGCTGGCATGCCAAGGCGAGTGCCAGGACAACATTCCAACAAGGGAGGCTGAGACTTGGTTGGAGCTCGTCCTAAGTCGCAACCCGCACTCCCCTATAGTATTGGTGGGATTTGGAACCCAACCCCCCCCCCCCCCCCCTCATACCAAGTACTCTACCCAGGCTGGTAAAGCACGTTTTTCTCTCTCTAGAATTTTCTCTCTCTAGAAAGTCATTTTCTCTCTCTAGAATTTATTGATCCCCATGCTTCCTTTAATCATGCCTAGAACGTGTGAGGTGATTGCACATCGATCTGAGCTCTCTGGACTTCGCTAGAACCGATCAAAGATTTTCAGCCATAGAAACTTGGCGCCGGCTGGATTCTGATCACAGTGGCACCGGGAGCAACGCCGGCGCCATTGGCACCAAGAGCAGCAAGGGCGCTGCTGGCGCCGGGAACAATGCTGGAGCCGGTGGCGCCGAAAGTAAAGCTTGTAAATGTAGCTTTACAACATCCACCCCACCTTTATAAAATCTGATGTCCTCATCAGATGTCAGATTAAAGTAAAGGTGTCTCCCAATTAAAATAACTATACATATAAGCTACTTGGCATAGTACTCAATTTACTGGCCACTTTTTATTAACATTGAAGTTGGCACACCACAAGTCGGAGGCTCAACTCTTTGTACTGAAAAATTACATAACTTGAAAATATCTCTTGTTTGGGAAAAGCGTAGATTTTATATCGCTTACGTAAAACCCAAGAACCTTATTAACTGGTGACAGAGGCCTTTCTGTGAAATGTTCGTCCCTGTCGCTTCTGACTTTTGACTTTGGAACTCCTTTGAGCTCCTGATTTGTCCTTGATGCACTTTGTGTTGAGCTCCCTGAGCTCCAGATTTGATCAGTTCCGCACAGGTTTCACCTAGTGTCCACACTGCGCTAGCAATCACACAGGAAACAAATGTCCACAGTTACGACAAAGGTTAGAGCAACTCGCATGTTATTGCCATATCTGTAATATGAGCAGTCATGATACCAAGACTGTTGATACAACCTCGAAAACCAAGCGGCCCCCAACCAGCACCAAATCCTGTCCCATTGGCACAATAACAAGGTGCCTTACTCCAACCATTGCCTAGATTGACGTTACCACCTATTCCCCCCAGAATCCAAGGGTTAGTAGTGAGCAACCCGCAACCAGCTGCCTAGCAGTTGAACATGGTCGAAGTGACTGATGTACCCTACTATCTCGAGGAGGAAGCACCAGATTCAATCCTAGTGCATTTCATAGACTGAATGAATGGTGATTTAATATCGATCTACGCGAACCAACTTCATGGTATAGGATTTAGAGATCCCATAAAATGCTATGTATCTAGAGAGAACCATAGGATAGTCGAGTGTCCTAACAAGCCACAAGGCAATTTTGTACCACTTTGCCATGATTAACTATAGAATGTTCTGAACAATCACAGACACGGCCTAAGCCACATTTTATAAACCCACCTAAGGAGGATGAACCACAACCATGTAAGACTAATACTGATATGATAGTTCAAAGGATAGAAGTAGAATCAGAAATAGTAGAAAATAGAACCAGGATTGGCCTAATTTAGAGTTAGAAGTAAACAAAGTTACTACTAGAAGTAGGAAGGATGTACCTACACTTTGTGAAAAGAAGATAAGTAAAAAAATGAAACATATGAAATCTACAAAAAATGCGATAGATAAGACGCAGAATGCAGAAAAGACTGCAGAGAATCCCAATGTGAAGGATTCAGACTATGATCGATCCGATGAGAAATATTATGATGCAGACATTTTTTCAGAAGCTAAAAACCTTCTTGAAGAAGAAACTAAGAAAATTAAGAAGGTTACATTCACAGACCCAATAATAAGTATGGACTCACCTAATGAGGCATCATCTAGAGATCCATCACCACCAAAGCGTTGTCCTTATGACATAGTAGCGGACTTTGCTTCTAGAATGCCAAATATAACGTTCCACCAGTTGTTAGAAGACAATCAAGAAACTTAGAAAAGCTAAGTTGCCGCTGGTAGATGTAGGACTGGTAGATTTTGGCGATGAAGGCCAACCAAAAATCCAGAGCATCATTAATGGATGTATTTTATATAAGGTACCCATAGACTCAGGTTCAAGTGTAAATATCATGACCCAAGATACTGCATATGAACTAGGCATTCATCATCGAATATCACCTATGCTTAGGCACCTCAGGTTTTAGCAGACGTGACCCATAGAACTCCTATAGGAGAATTGTTACAGGTCATTGTATATATTGGTTATCATAAATTTCTAATGGATTTTAATATTAAAGACTACATGAGAATCATTCTATAAAGTATTGTTATAAAATATTGTTAGGAAGACCATGGTTGTACCAAGCCGATGTATTAACCCATTGGAGGAAGGAGAAAATTACCTTCCGAGACCAAATGGCTACGTCGGAAGGGAAACATAAGAAAATGATTATGATATCTTGGGAGAAAGAAGAGGAGGATGAAGAATCAGAGCCAAGAAATACTAGCTAGGACAACAGTTAGAAATTATGTGAACCTCATGGTGAATTCCAAGTGATGGAATGACCATGTAAGAGCTAGTACTTCTAGACATTTGTAATAAATGTTGTAGACCCCTCTTAAATAAAATAGAGTGAGCCACTTTTTGATGGTGACCTCTAGTGGAAAAACTAATTCCACTTGTAATTTGCCACTTGGGCTCCACCTAGGCAACTCATTTGCTTATTTAAGAGCCCCCTTCTCTTGTGAGGGAGCTTTACTTGAAGAGACTTTACTCTTGTATTGAATAAAGAAGATCCTTCACGAGTTTTGGCATTTATAGAGCTCCTTGATCACGATGGCTTTCTTGAGTGATTCCTTTATGATCATGCCCTTCCATTCTTGCTTGTGTGGTTGTGGAATTAGATTAGTTTCTTGCTTTCTTTCATCATGTATTGTCGAGTAGAGTGGATTAGCTTTCTTGTTTGTGTTTAGAGTAGAATCAAGCTTTCAAGTAAACTAAATAGGCTGAAATTGTGGCATAGATCTTGGATATTCATTTACATTTATGTTCTTGATGTTCTTGGGAAGTCCAAAAATTAAGAGATGAGTGTTTCTTGATTCTTGCACTTGTTATGCTTGCTATTTAGTTTCTTGTTTTTTGTTCTTGTCTCTGTTTACCAAGACCAACCCTTATGCATTTTGAAACTCTTTGGCTGCACAAAATTACACGTCATCTAAATTAATAAAATTATTAATGTAATAAAATATTGGAAGGATCCGTTTTGTAACCCCTCTCTCTCTCTCTCTCTCTCTCTCTCTCTCTCTCTCTCTCTCTATCACCATCACCGTTCAGCTCTCCTCTGCTCTACTCTTCCTTTGCCTTTTTCGTACCTTGCCTTTCCCAACCTCAATTGCTGATCATCGTGATTTCTTAGACCCTTCGTCTCTTCCTATCATGTTGTCACTGCCATCATCATTCTTCTTGCTTTGCGCATGCGTCTTTTATTGATTCACCTTCAGTTTAGCTATCCTTTATCATTATTTTCCAATTTTGTTGTGAAGCACGTGGTTTGACAGCCTTGTATCTATAAGTTTTTTTTTGTAATTGAAGCTTTGTCTATGTGTCATGGCAAGGCATTGGTGTCTTTAATTTTTTATGTGATTGTTGTGTTCGAGTTTGAGTGAAAATCATTCTTTCGGCTGTTTCATATCTTGGTTGACATGATACGTTTAGTCATATATTTGCACTTGTACGTGAAGTTACATTGAGATTTGCAATCGTTATGCTTTGTTATTGCTTATGCTAGCTGACTGGCTAATGCTAAAGTTTGCATGTCGTTATGGTTAAAGTTTGTCTTTACGCATCTTAGAATTCAATCTCACTTACTCCTTCTCACAATTTGCTGATCGTGGCACACTTATATTCAGTAATTCCCGTGCTTTTGTAAAGTAAATCAATGAATCTACTGACTGAATTTTGATTTTTGTGACATAGATTTAGCAATTTTGATTGTGAAAGAGTTTAGATCTTGAATGAAGGCAAATCTTTTACTCTTGTTGATTGCACTTTGCATTATCGCAACTTATGTAAAGTTTGGTCATTCCTTCTTCCAATTTGGAATCGAGTGTTTTATGGTTAGTGCAATTTGCTTCATATAACGTTGCCTATGCAGATGTGTTAGAAACATTACCAGGCTTGTTTGCGTGTTTAGTGTATCCGACTCAAACCTAGAATAGCCAAGAATCCTAGTATTCCGCCTCTTTTCTAGACTTTCTTTGACCTCTATCATAAAACTTGCCTTTTTTTGACCTTTTTCTCTCTGTCTCTATCTCTCTCTCCTAACCTCTGGTGCACATACTACAGTTGCTCAGGCAGGATTTCCTTGTTACTTCGAACTTATTGACTGAGTCTACTGGATGCAAATCAAAGCGAGCAATTAAAGGGTGTACTTTCTCTTCACTTTACCAAACACACTTATTGTCGTGGGAAGGCTTGGCTGGCGTCAAATCACTACTTTCACATCATTTGTCATATCATTGTGAGGTTGAAATCTGCCCCATTCCAATCCAACTTTGTTATTTTAATTGTAGCAGTTGGCTTTCAAATTGAATGTATGTACATCTATTGTTTGAAGTTAGTTAGATTTTGGTTAGTGATAGAATAATGCTATAAGCTTGTTTCTGATCTTTGTTATGTTGCTAGATATGTCAAGGTAAATGCTGAATCCACGCACCAAAAGAGCTTTTTTACTTGCTATGGAAAATCAAGCACTCTTGCTTTCTCATTTTTTAGTGTAGGAAATAGTTATTGATGGGTTAGAAGTATATTGCAATGTTGCTATAAAACCTTGGCCATGGCTTAATGTAATCAAAGGTGTAATGCCCATCATATGACATCCCATCTAAATATCTTTTGTGGCATATTTTTTGGGCTCTGGCATCATAGTAGTAGTAGGGGCAAGAGTTTTTAGTGTCTAATTTTTGAGTAGAAGTTGTATTCTGTGATTCTTGTAATTTTTCTAGTAGGTAGCTATATTTTGTGATTCTATCTTGTTGTTGTTGTATTTTTTCAGTAGATTAGTTGTATTTCATGATTTATCCTTGCTATTGTTGAGGTTGTTCTGGTGGCTATGAACACCATTAGTTGGTTGGTGAATGATTATATAGAAATTAGCAATCTTTTAAGTAAAATATATGTTTGTTTGAAATATGGGCTAAGTTACCAAACCATTTTTTGGACAATATGATAAGAAAGCTGTGCATCTCATGTGCTTAGATTCTCTTCAATTTGAAAGAGTTGATATTCTTTGATGTCTTCACCAAGTGTCCTTTAAGCCTACTATATAGTTACGGTCTTTTAATTTTTGGTTTCTCGTGCTAAAAAATCATGACTATAGAGATGGATAAACTTTTGATCGAGCATCTAATGAGTGACATCACTTGAATGTGTTTGATATGTGTGATGATGAGAGATAAATGCTTGTAGCAATTGACGGAGATATAATATGCCTCATCTCTTCCAAAAATGGTCACAAAAATTTTGTGATATGTAATCCTCTCACAAGGGCTTGAAAGAAAATGCCACCCATGTTGACAACCCTAGCGTACATTGAGACAATAAGTAGGATCTCCTTAGATGTGTGAACTAATTAAGAGAACAATTAGAAAATGTAAAACGTTGATTATTTATCTATTATAATTAAAAAGCATCTTCTTTGAGATAATAATTCACTTTGCCACAATGTTCGACTATTCATTCATCTTTGCAAACACACAAATGTGTATAACATTGCAATTTTTTTATCAAAAAATTAGCTTAACAAGCTATCACATGGCTCTCAATTGCAAGGTACTTAGCATCCTTTCAAGTGCAAATTTAGCTCACACTTATATTTTTACCCATTAATACCATATTGAGATTTATGTCAAATTTTGATTATGGAATTTTCTCAATATAAAAACACATCATAATGTCCATAAATGCATAAGATAGCATGTTATATTCAACCGATAATAACTTCAATTCGTTAGAGAATAATAATTTGACATAATGATCATTTGATTTTTAGTTCACATTTTATTATAAGTATGCACTTATTCAAAATCTCAAAAAAAATCTTCTTTGCTTTTATATTAATCATAAAGTTGTTGTTTATCAACATATTATTCATAATAGTTTAAAAAAAAATTTACAACAAACTAATTTTGCCATGCATGGCACTGCCACGCGTGGCAAAGGCGAATTTTTTGGCAAATTTTGCCAAAAAGCCACTTCCTTGGAATTTTCTTTGGAGATTTGCCATGCGTGGCACTGCCACGCGAGGCAAATTTCCAAAGGTACATGTCACATGACAAGTGGTTAAATAACAGTTGTACATGGCACTTTCACGCGTGGTTGTGCCACGTCGACACATTTTGGCGCTCGTATTTCGAATTTTGAGTTTAAAAGAATTTGTGTGGCACTGCCACGTGTGGCACTACCATGTAAGATTAAAAATTTGCTGTCAGGACCCCACCTCTAGCTTGGATTTCACTTGCAGGGTCTCCAGAAAAGATTTGGCGTGGATGTGCCATGTGTGTCAGTGCCACGCATAAAAACAATGTCAAAATTATGGCTAAGTATCGGGTTCGTGTGGCAAAATGCACATATGTGTAGTTGTGTGGATTCTCTCCTTGGATATGCAGCTAAATGCATGCTTTGGTGGTACAACATGGACTGTCAAGGACACTACCTTTTTGGGTAATAATGCATTATGTTTTTTATTGGAGGAGAGAGAGTAGGCCCACCACTTACCCCCCAATACTCCAAGAGGGTAGGCCCATTTCTAGGGATGCCTTCATTGCATTAACTCGTGGGTACCATCTATCAAGCTCCCTCTCAAATCCCCAAAAAGTGAAATGTAGTACCCCAAAGGTACAATGAAAATTTCAGATATTGCTTATGAGACCAAGATTCATCAGGAGGATCTGTGGCATAAGAGATTGGGACATCCCAATTTCAAAGCCATGCAATCTATGGTCAAGGAAGGAAAAGTTGTTGGACTACCAAAGACACTGTCAAAGGAGCTTCAACCTTGTGAAGCTTGTGTTTTGGCAAAATCACATAGAAGACCTTTTCCAAGACCAAGCATCAAAACACAGCATCCATTTGAACTCATGCACGCTGATGTTCATTTCTCTTCAACCAAAAGCAAAGGAGGAGCAAATTGCTTTGTTTCTTTTGTAGATGATTATACAAGATATTCTTGGATCTACATGCTATCTTCTAAAGCCATGGTTTATGATGTTTTCCTTACTTTCAAAGCTTATGTGGAAAAGCATTTTACTTTCAAGTTGAAAGCTTTGAGAAGTGATAGTGGAGTGGAATATACCTCTAACAAGTTTAAAGTTTTTTGTGAGAAAGAGGGAATACAAAGAGAATTTTCTTGTTCTTATACTCCTCAGCAAAATGGAGTTGCTGAGAGAGAAAATAGAACTTTGTGTGAATGTGCAAAAGCCATTAGGCTAGAAGCATCTCTACCTAAAAAATTTTGGGAAGAAGCAGTTGCATGTGCAAATTATCTTTGTAATAGACTTCCTAATCTTGCAATAGAAGGAAGAACACCATTTGAGATGTTGTATAAGAAAAAGCCTAAGGTAGATCATCTTAGGATCTTTGGTTGTTTATGCTATGTGCATGTACCTTTAGAGACTAGGAAGAAGGATGATCCTAGTGCTACTAAAGGAATTTTTGTTGGATATGCATCTTCTAAAAAAGCATATGAAGTTTTTCTTCCCTCTACTAACAAGAATGTTGTAAGTAGAGATGTGATCTTTCATGAAGATCGGAAATTTAACTTGGATGAAGCAATGATCAACGAGTCTCATGCAGGATCTACAATCATCAATCTTGATGTTGTTCAAGAAGTGGTGAGGCCGAGGCTTGAGGAGGAGCAACTTCAAGCACCTACACCAAGAAGATCCACAAGAGAAAGATCTGAGCCAAGAAGGCTCACTTATGATGAGGGAGGAAGGCAATGGAAGGTGAAACTTCCTATCATGCATTCTTCATATCAGATGAAGAGCCTAAAGATGTCCAAGAAGCACTTTAATCCAAGAAATGGGTTGAAGCAATGACCCTTGAGTTTGAAGCCTTGATGTCAAACAACACATGGGAGCTTGTGGAGCCACCAAACAACATGCATGTCATTGGATGCAAGTGGGTATTCAGGATCAAGTACACTAATGATGGATCCATCAACAAATACAAAGCAAGACTTTGTGCCAAAGGTTACTCTCAAATCAAAGGTCTTGACTATGAAGACACTTTTGCACCAGTTGAAAAAATGGTAACTATAAGAATTCTCATTTCTCTTGTATGTTATCACAATTGGAGGATGTTTCAGCTTGATGTTTCTAATGCTTTCTCAATGGTTACCTTGAGGAGGAGATTTACATGGAGCAACCACCTGGATTTGTGAAAGAAGGTGAAGAATCAAAAGTTTGTTTTTTGTTCAAAAGTTTCTATGGAATAAAACAAGCACCAACGTCTTGATATGCAAGGCTCAACTCCTTTCTCATATCACTCGGATTTTATCTTAGTGAATATGACCCTTTATTGTACATTAAGTTTGTAAATAACTTTGTAATTATTCTTCTCATCTATGTAGATGATATCATTCTTAGTGGAAATAATGAGAAGCTATTTGAAGAAACTAAACATGCACTTGGCAGTGAATTTAAAATACAAGATCTAGGAGTTCTTCACTACATTTTAGGCCTTGAAATTGACTTTTGGAAAGATCATGCTTTCATAAGTGAAAGTAGATATGCAATTTCCATGCTTAAGAAATCCAAATGGAAAACTGTAAAGGCATAGATACACCAATTGAGCACATTGTAAAAGTTTCTATAAAAGATGATGAAAGATCTTTCGAGGACATCACTCTTTATAGGAGTCTTATTATTATTTTTAATCATTGATCTAGTATCAGATGCAACCTATCTTGGTTTCTTGTTTGCTCATCTAATACCTATAGGAATTATGAATCTTTGTTTTGTTACTTGCATTTTTTGTTGTGTTTTTGAACACAAACACAGACTTGCAAAACTACTCTATTTTGATGGGGCAAGGGAGATAGAAGTACGCAAACATAGAAGAGAGCAGAAATATTGTGGAACAGCTCTCCCATTCTAACCAGCTGCTAAATGCAAAAAACAGTCTAAAAGAGAGCTTATGCTAAGAGCAATTACAGCCTTAAGAGTTCTAATTGTCCAATAGGATCTTAGAAATTTATTCAGACTCTGAAACTAGAGTATAGTCCACCGAAGAGATTAGAGATGGTTTGTATGTGGTACCACTGAAATCAGATTTATCGTGAAGTTCTGAAGTAAATGGAGGAGCAGTATGATAACGCATCTGATTAGAAGTTGAGGAGTCATAGACGTCCGTGTTCTGATCAAAGTGAGTGAACAAGCGCGATCAAATAGCAATGAAAGTGCATCCAATCACAACAAGCATTCACCTACGTTGTACACAGATAAAAGCAAGCTGCTGTTATATTACACTTAAGCACAATACAGAATAGCAATTACAACCAAAATGACGGCGTAACTGAGATGCTCAAACAATGTGTCTCATGGACGGAGCAACCAGTAATCTGTGCTCGGATGATCTACTTATAGATTTCATCTGTGTATTAATTACAATCAATGCTTGTCACCTAATTAAGAAATCCGTTGTACTGGGAAGTATATGGCTTTTGTGACGACTGTACATAATGTATGCGGTCAACAATTACCATCGTTGACACTGACGAGGACATTGCTGGTTCTCTCAGTTCGCATTTTACATGAAGTGGTTTTCTCTCACTTTGCAAATTTTGGGAAGTGCCGGAATGTTCCTCATTCAAAAATAGATGACCTTCGGCATTTTTCTCTCTCTTCGAGATTTTGCAAAAAAGCCAAAGGTGTCCTTAAAAAGGCGAAGGTGCCCTTGAAACAGTTTAACTTATGAAAATAGATGACCTTCGGCATTTTCTCTCTCTTTGAGAAATAGTCGAAGGTGTCTTCAAAACAGTTAAGCTTTTGAACTATGAAAGTGTCGCATTTCGGAAAAATGCAAAAAAGCCGAAGCTATGGAAAACATGTTAAAATTGAAAAACAATCCATATTGATTTCTTGGCTTGCTACAAATGTTGTACCATGCAAGTATGTAGCTCATTAATGCAAAATGCCAAGTTTGGCCTACATAGAACTCGAGCTACATGGTTATGTATTGTCTAGTTTGATAAATGCAACTTGCATATAGTTTGTAGACATAGAATTAGCATGATTATGCTTGTAGAAACTCGTGGCAACTCACATGCATTAATTGTAAGTGATCCATAGTGACATGCAAGGCATGCACAAAGTTTATTGGACACATGCATGATGATTTGGACATTTCTAGTTAGAACTAGTACACTTGTAAAAAATTGGTAGAATTTCATGCATGACAAGTGACAAATGTCACATAGACTCTAGATGTCACTTTAGATGTCATTTTGGAATGGATAGATATGGTTCTACCTCGAGCTACCTCAATCTCCATAAATATGTGTAGCTCTCCACACAATTGATTAATGATAACCAAAGTTTTGTAGCTATCTCATGTCATTTTGGATCTAAACAAATATTGCTTATTATCTCTCTAGCTCTCTCTCTCTCTCTAACTCGTGTTGAGGCTAATGCTCATACATTGAAATCTTGTATTTTTATTCATTCTTTGATTCATTGCTATTATATTCTGTTGATTAGCATGCTAGATTGTGGATTAGCCATTTCTTCTGAACTAGATTTTGTTGATCAATCTAGAATCAGGTTATAGTGCCAATCACAAAGCTTAATTAAGATCAGTCACTCTTGTGGACATTCCCCACACGTGTGAATTCTGGAAATTTTGTCATGGTATTCAGAGCTACATTAAGCTTTGCATGCCAACAACTCTGATTATACAAGAAACTGAGAGCTAAATCGAGCAAAAAAGCAGTTTTGCACTTTTTCTAACCTTTCTCTGAAGTTTATTTGGATCAAATCAGACTTGAACTGAACTTTTAGACCTAAATTGAGGAAGTACGTAATTTTGAAATTTTGCACGTGTGAAAATCAGAGTTTTTCAGTCCCTTTGTTCTCCTTACTTATAGATCCAAAGATAGCAGTGTTATAGCTTGATGGAAAGCACTTGATCTGCACTTTCCATAAAAATTGAAACCAAATCAATTTGATGTGTCTAGCAAGAGTTATAAGCTCTTAAAGAGGATAGGGATAGGTCCAAAATCTGAGTGACAGCATTTTGATTTGATTCAATTATACTTTGTCCTGAATCCATTGTTTTGAGCATCCAACACAAGAAACTGTAGATCAAGACTGAGTTTGAAGTATTTGAACACCCTTTGAGCCTTCTGAGTGTCAATAGTGTTTTCTTTTGAAGCATTTCACACACGCCAAAAGTAGGATTCAAACCAGCCAAAGTGTCTAAAACCACTTTTTGTGTCTGATCTAGATAACTTGTCTTGTTGAATATTTGAGATTCATCTCATATATAGTTGCAAGTGTTTCACATAGGAAGGTAGTTCAACCTTGAAAATACCTATAGTGAAAGAGAGCAGCAACTCTAAGTCTGATAGGAACAAGCTCAAACATATTTCAATCCAATAACTAAGAAGTCTTCATTATAATGGCAGCTCAGGGAGGATATCTTCTAGAAGCCAGTGAAAGACTAAACACTTCTAATTACTCAATTTGGAAGTGAAGAATGGAGTTTGTTTTGATTCTCCAGGATGTTATGGATATTGTGCTTGGTGTTGAGGAGGAGCCTCAAGCACAGGTTGAAATTCCTAAATATAAGAAGAGAGCTAGAATGGCTCTACATTTCATTAAGATGAATGTATCTAATGAAATTTTGAGAGAGATAGGATCTTGCACTACAGCCAAAGAAGCTTGGGATGCACTAAAGACCATCTATGAAGCAAAGAATACTTCTAGAATACTCACTCTTAGGAATCAGATTGTCCAAAGTTTCCAAAGAAGTGAAGAGAGTGCATCTAACTATGTTTTGAGAGTTAAAGATTTACATAGAGAGCTTTCCTGTGTTGGTGTTATCATTAACCAAGTTGAGCTAGTTCAAGTAATACTGAATGGCTTGAGAGATGACTATGATAATCTTGTTCAGTCTTTTGCTATTAAGGAGGAATTACCTAATCTAGAAACTCTCCAAGGAATTCTTATTTCTGAAGAATCTAGACAAAGCTATAAACTCTCCAGGATCAACAAACTTGAACATGGTGGAAGTGACAAAGCCCTCTTTGTCAAAGGCAAGCAGAAAGGAAGGAGTAAGAACCAATTCTCTCAAGCATACAACAAAGACAAGGCCAAAGATCGAGATCAACATGGTGAAGAGGATGATACATCTCATCCCTCTAACTCAAAAACCAAGAAGAAGAAAGTGAAGTGCTTCTTCTGTGGCAAAAAGGGGCACTATGCCTCTAATTGCTTTAAGAAGAAAAACCAACTCAAGCAAGCTAATCTCTCCAAAGAGATTGAAGAAGATTCTATTGCAAGTGATGGAGAAGGATCACTTATGGTGTCCAGTTTTTCTTCATCACCTTTCAAGAAATATGGAGCTTGGTACATAGACAGTGGAGCCTCTTCACATATGTGTTGTTCAAGAGTCATTTGACTCAATCTTACCTTTCAAAGGACTCAAGAGATCTATTTACACAGCTAATGATCATGAGTGTCCAATAGAAGGAATTGGCAACATTCCATTGAAACTTGCTTCTTCAAAAGTTCTTGCACTTTCTAATGTTCTTTTCATTCCAAAACTTACAAAGAACTTAATTAGTGTGGGAAAGTTGCTTCATAATGGTTGTGATGTAAAATTCAACTCCAATACTTGTTTTATCAAGAGAAAAGATGAGATCCTTGCTGATGGAACTAGATGTGATGGAGGAGGTGAATATATCTCCAACAAGTTTCATAATTATTGTGAAGGTGAAGGAATAAAGAGAGAATTTTCTTGTGCCTATTCTCCATCTCAAAATGGAGTAGCTAAGAGGAAAAACAGATCTTTATGTGAATGTGCTAAAGCAACTCGAGTAGCAGCCTCTTTGCCTATTGAATATTGGGGTGAAGCTATAAATTGTGCAAACTATTTGTGCAATAGATTACCTCACAATGCTCTTGCTGGAAAAACACCTTTTGAAGTCTTGTTTCAGAAAAAACCTAAGGTAGATCACCTTAGAGTTTTTGGTTGTACTTGCTTTATTAATATGCCCTTGGAAACAAGGAAAAGAGATGATCCTAATTTTGTTAAACGGATCATGGTTGGATATGCATCCAACAAGAAAGCTTACAGGATCTATGTTCCCTCTACCTCAATTGAGATTAGAGATGTGATATTCCATGAGGATCAAAAATACATTCTTGAGAAGGCCGAGTTCAAAGATTCTCACAAAGATATTCCAATCGTCGCCCTTGAAGATCATCATGGAGAGATGGGGAAGAGATTTGAGGAGGAGTCACCTCGAAATTTTTCACCAAGGAGATCTCAAAGAGAAAGATCCGAGCCTAGAAGGCTTACCTATAAAGATCGAGGAAAGCAAGTGGAAATCAACTCCACTAATTGTGCCTATTTTATCTCTCATGAGGAGCCGAAGGATGTATATGATGCTATCAACTCAAAGGAATGGTACCTTGCCATAAAGGAAGAATATGATGCTTTGATGGCCAATAATACATGGGAACTTGTGGATCTTCCATCCAACAAGCATACCATTGGTTGCAAATGGGGTTTTTGAGTCAAGTATAATTAAGATGGAACAATCAACAAGTACAAGGCTAGGCTTTGTGCTAAAGGATTTGCTCAAGTATATGGACTTGATTATGAGGAGACCATTGTCCCAGTTACAAAGATGGTGTCAATTAGAATCATAATTTCTCTTGCTTGTTTTTTCAATTGGCAAATTCGTCAACTAGATGTTTCTAATGCATTTCTAAATGGCTATCTAGAAGAAGAGATCTATATGGATCAACCTATTGGGTTCATCCATGATGAGGAGAAAGTTTGCTTGCTCTTCAAAAGTTTATATGGATTAAAGAAATCCCCAAGGTCATGGTATTCTTGACTTAACACCTTTCTTGAGTCACTAGGATTTAATCTTAGTAACTATGATCCTTCCTTATATATCAAGTTTTTTGATAAAGATATTGTCATCCTTCTTATTTATGTTGATGATATCATTCTGACAGGAAGTTGTATCAAGTTAGTTGAGAAAACCAAGATTGCACCTGGAAAAGAGTCCAAGATGCAAGATCTTGGAAAAATACACTATATTCTAGGATTAGAGATTGACTTTCTTAAAGATAAAGCTTTCATATGTCAATCTATGTATGCTCTTTCAATGTTAAAAAAGTTCAATATGTTTAATTGTAAGAGTATAGAAACACCTATGGAACAAAATGTAAAGGACTCTAACAAAGATGATGAAAGATCCTTCGAGGACATCACATTTTTTAGAAGTCTTATAGGCTCCTTAATTTGGCTCACAATAACTAGACCTAACATAAGCTTTAGTGTTTATAAGTTGAGCCAGGCTATGCAAAATCCTTCAATTTATCATTGGAAAAAGGCCAAGAGAGTGCTTAGATATATATCTTCAACTTTTGATTTTGGTTTATTATATAAAAGTGAAAATCTTTTTATTATTGGTTATTCTGACTCGGATTTTGCAAGTGATAGAGCAGATCGGAAATCTACAAGTGCTTATGTCATATATCTTGGAGGAAACTTGATATCTTGGCTTTCCAAAAAGCAAGATATTGTATCACTCTCATCATGTGAAGCTGAGTACAAGGCGCTCACTACAACAACAAAGGAAGTGCTTTGGATCAAGAGGTTACTAGTGGAGCTAAAGATAATTATGGAAGAAAATATACCTATGATCATGTGTGACAACATTTCAGCTCAAGCCCTTGCCAACAGTCCAATATTCCATGCAAGGAGCAAACATATCAAAGTTGCACATCACTTCGTGAGAGAGAAGCTCATTGGAGGTGAAATCAAATTGGAGCACATCGACACATCATCTTGCATTGCAGATATGCTCACCAAACCTTTGAGCAAAAGTTCCTTCAACAAGCATAGAGCCAACCTTGGAGTTATACCAAGATCCATGTTCAAATCAATATAGATCATTTTTAGGAGGAGTGTTAAAATTGAAAAACAATCCATATTGATTTCTTGGCTTGCTACAAATGTTGTACCATGCAAGTATGTAGCTCATTAATGTAAAATGCCAAGTTTGGCCTACATAGAACTCGAGCTACATGGTTATGTATTGTCTAGTTTGATAGATGCAACTTGCATATAGTTTGTAGACATAGAATTAGCATGATTATGCTTGTAGAACCTCATGGCAGCTCACATGCATTAATTGTAAGTGATCCATAGTGACATGCAAGGCATGCACAAAGTTTATTGGACACATGCATGATGATTTGGACATTTCTAGTTAGAACTAGTATACTTGTAAAAAGTTGGTAGAATTTCATGCATCACAAGTGACAAATGTCACATAGACTCTAGATGTCACTTTAGATGTCATTTTGGAATGGATAGATATGGTTCTACCTCAAGCTACCTCAATCTCCATAAATATGTGTAGCTCTCCACACAATTGATTAATGAAGAACCAAAGTTTTGTAGCTATCTCATGTCATTTTGGATCTAAACAAATATTGCTTGTTATCTCTCTAGCTCTCTCTCTCTAACTCGTGTTGAGGCTAATGCTCATACATTGAAATCTTGTATTTTTATTCATTCTTTGATTCATTGCTATTATATTCTGTTGATTAGCAGGCTAGATTGTGGATTAGCCATTTCTTCTGAACTAGATTTTGTTGATCAATCTAGAATCAGGTTATAGTGCCAATCACAAAGCTTAATTAAGATCAGTCACTCTGTGAACATTCCCCAAACGTGTGAATTCTGGAAATTTTGTCAAAACATAGTTCATTTTTGCACACTGTCGCGACACTTAGTGTATTTCTGCAGACTGTTGCAACACTTAGTGTATTTTTGCAGACTATTGCGACACTTAATGTAATTCTACAGACTTGTTCTAAATGCTAGTTCTTGGAAGTCCTTGAAGATGGCCAAGTCTTCAATGACTTCAAGTAATTAAACTTAACATCAAGAACTTGAAATTATAATAGGATTGGTTACCCTTTGTTGGAGATCAACCGGAAGCCCGTTGTAGACGTTCTTCAAATAAATTGGATGTCTAAGATTTGTGATTCCTGTAGGTATCATATGAGCAGACGTAGAACCAAAGTTGGTTTCACCTTACCCTAGATCAATGATCAATAAATATGCAGGAAGAATCATGAAATAGAATTAGTCATTCACCAAGGAGAAAACTATGGGCTTAATTTCCAACAGCCCCCTTTAAGATCATGGATGGCACCTTGGTATCTTCGTCAGGTTCAGCATGTTGAAGAACTTATGGGGCTTGATCCTAGGAAGTTCTTTGGTGAAGATGTTTGCGGCCATTTCTGTTGTGGAGCAGTATTGAAGGATCACTTGCCCTGAAAAAACTTTCTCCCGAATGAAATGAAACTGGATTTCTATGTGCTTGGATTTGCCATGAAATCTGGGATTCAGTGACAGTGAAATACAGCTCAAGTTGTCACACAGAATGGTCATAGCATTGAACTAAGTGTGATGTAATTTGTGAAGTAATGACCTCATCCATACAGCTTCTTTTGAAGCTTGACATGTTGCGATGTACTCTGCCTCTGTCGAAGAAAGCGCAATTGATTTCTGCTTTCTTAAATTCCACGAAATCGGTCCCCCTGCCAGATAGAAACATAACCCAGAGATAGATTTTCTGGTAGAGACTGTTCCTCCCCAATCTGAGTCAGAGTAGCCTCGCAAGACGAGTGGGTCAATAGCATTTCCATCATAGCATAAAATGTGGTCTAAACTTTCCTTAATATATCTCATCACTCTCTTTAATGCTTTCCAATGAGAGATCCTAGGATTATACATAAATTGACTTAACGTGCTAATAGTGTATGCTAAATCTGGTCTAGTACACAACATTGCATACATTAGAGATCCGATTAGTGAATGATAAGGGCACTTCGCTAAGTCCAGTACTGCATTATCAGTCTTAGCACAAGAAGGTTTAGTCAATACTATACTTGGATACATTGGGGTATCAATTGGTTTGCAATCAGACATATAAAACTTTTCTAAAATGCCTCTTAGATATGTCTGTTGGCTAAGATAGATCTTTTTCGGAAGTCTATCTCTAGTAATGTGAATTCCTAGCAAAGAATGAATAGCTCCTAAATCAGTCATGTCAAATTCCTATGATAGATCACTCTTAGTAGTGTGCAGAAGAGAAGTGTTGTTAGACAAAATAAATGCATCATCTACGTAAAGGGCTATGTGAACTGAATTGGTGTCTATATGCTTTAAATAAACATTACAGTCAGCTGAATTGTTTGCAAATCCTAATTGAATGAGATAAGAGTTGATCCTATCGAACCATGCTCTTGAGGCCTATTTCAGACTGTAGATTGCTTTGTGCAGCTTGCACACTTTGTGCTCTTGGCCTTTGACTTCGAATCCTTTCGGTTGGAAGGTATACAGCTCCTCTTTGACATTGTCGTTGAGAAATGTTGTCTTGACATCCATTTGGTGCATTTCAAGGTCTTCCGCCGCTGCTAACGCAATCAAAGTCCTGATTGACTACATCTTGATGGCAGGGCTGAAAATTTCTTGATAATCCACTCCTTGGACTTGAGTGAATCCTTTAGCCACCAGCCGTGCTTTCCACTTTGCAATGGAACCATCAAAGTTGATCTTCTTCTTGAAGATCCACTTGTTGTCGATAACTCTCTTGTGAGTGGGGAAGTCGACTAGTGTCTAGGTCTAATTCGTCAAAAGTGAGTTCTTCTCGCTTTCCATAGCTTCTTGCCACTTCACAGCATCCTTGGAGTTAATTGCTTTGGCTAGGCTCTCTGGTTCTTCTGATGAAGTCCAGAATGATTGAGGTGCATACCTCTCAAGAACTGTCCGAGTCCGTGAGGATCTGCGGACATTGGATTGACCAAGATGCAATGATGCTTTTTCTTGAATTTCTTCATATCTGTTCGAGCTAGCTTGGTCTGGTCTGATGACAGGTATTGTCAGCTGCTCGGCTTCTGTAACTGTAGCTGCAGGTTCTGTAGAAGGAACATCAACGTTGGAAGAATCCATGCTACGTAAAATAGGATGAAATGACATAGCATCGTTTGAAATCATAATATGTATGTTCTTGAAATATTACATCCCTAGAGACAAATACTACATTGGTGGATGGATCATAAACTTTATAAGCTTTATGTTCATCAGGATAGCCAATGAAAATACATTTTTTTTGTCCTATGATCCAGCTTCTTCCTAAGCTGTTTAGGAATGTGAACAAAACATATACAACCAAAGATTTTTAAATGATTGACACTAGGCTTGTGCCCATGCCAAACTTCATGAGGAGTCTTGTTGTTGACGGCTTTGGTGCTCGATCTATTCTGCACGTAATAGGTTGTGGCAGTAGCTTCTGCTTAGAACTTCGCAGGTAGGTGTGCTTGATTTAGCATGGATCTGGCTGAGTTGAGAAGAGTTCAATTCTTCCTTTCTGAAATCCCGTTCTGTTGAGGTAAATAGGAAGTGGTGAACTGTCTTCTAATACCATGTTCAGCCATGTAGTCAGACATCTCGTTAGAGATGTATTCGCCGCCACATCAGTTCGGAGTGCTTTCATTTTGTTAGACATTTGTGTCTCAGTCATGGCCTTGAATCTCTTGAAGCATTCAAAGGCTTCAAATTTGTGCTTAATGAGCATGGTTGTAGACCATGTAGAATAATCATCTATGAAAGTTATAAAATAGATTGCATCTCCTAATGACGGAGTTGGCATTGGACCACAAAGATCACTATGTATAAGATCTAATACATGATTTGTTTTGATGGAGTGTGATTTTGGAAACTTGCTTCTAGAGTGCTTCCCATAGATGTATGATTCACAAAAGAAAGCTTTCCTATCTAATGAAGACGGCAAATTCAAACCATCAACTAAATTATTTCAACGCATATAAGAAAGTGATCTTGTATTCACGTGTCTAAATCGACTATGCCACAAAACAGCACTGTCTAGCTAATGCAATTGAATTAGAGAGTACATAGAAATTTTCGACTCTAGTGCATGTAGTCAGAGTAGTATCTTCCTCGAGTATTGTACACTGTTCAGATGAGAAAGTAACAGTGTAGCCCTCATCAGTTATCTTAGAGACTGATAACAGATTCTTTGATAACTGAGGAATGTGAAGGATGTTGGAAACACAAACGGACAGATCGTTGTTGAAGCTGATCTTCACTGCTCCTTTGCCTTCCACGCGTATGGTGCTAGAATCTCTGAGGTAGATGAATTGGTCTCTGTTGTAAGCTGTGTACTCCATAAACCATTCCTTGCGAGAGGTCATGTGTTGGGTAGTGCTGTTGTCCAGGTACCAGCTATCACAGTCTTTGTTGCTGTTATAGGCCATTAACAAATGTGTGTCTAACTGGTTGAATTCTGTCGTGTTGGAGGAGTCTGGCTGCTGCTGCTGCTGTTGTTGCTTATTTGCCTCTTTGTAGATCCTGATGCGACACTCCTTGATGTCGTGATTAGCTCTTTTGCGATATCTGCAGAAAAGCTTCTTGCACGATCCACCATGCTCACCTTGAGTGTAAGGCTTCTGTTGTTGCTGCTACACTTGATTCTTGCCCTTGGAATAGTCTTTCTTCTTGGGTACAAGGCCATGGATTTGTCTTTGATGGACAAGTCACTGGTCTTTCTCTGCATTTTTTCTTGAAGAAGATGACCGATCAACTTTTGAAGAGTGAGGTCGGGTTGTGTGGAGGTCATCACCATAAAGTGCTCATAGGACTTTGGAAGAGAAGAAAGCAAGGTCATAACGGCATCATCATCTTGAATAGAACATCCTACAGCTGATAACTGATCTACCTGGGACTTGAAGTTGTTGATGTGAGAAGTGATGGCAATATAATCAGACATGCTAAGAGTAAAGAACTTCCTTCTAAGATGTAATCTCGTGGTTACATCATGAGTCTCATAAAGACTTGATAACAAGTCCAATGCTTCCTTAGAGGTCTTGCATGTGGTAACGTGAGATATTTGGGAGTCGGCTAGATTGAGTGTGATACATGCTAGGGCCTTCTAATCTTTGATCCTCCAAGCCTTTGCTTGATCACCATCTTTTGGTTTCAGGTCTGCACCTTCTACTACATCCCAAAAATCTCGATCTATCAACATCATTCTAAGTTTTAACTTTCAAATATAGAAGTTAGAACCATTGAACTTGTCGATGACTCTAGCTTCATTGAGTGATGAAGATGAAGAGCTACCTACATAAGACATGATAACAATATACAAATTGAACAAACTTAATCTCTCGGTTTATTTGAGCTATGCTCTGATACCAATCTGCTAAATACAAAAAACAGTCTAAAAGACAGCTTATGATAAGATTAATCATAGCCTTAAGAGTTCTAATTGCCCAATAGGATCTTAAGAATTAATTCATACTCTGAAACTAGAGTACAGTCCACCGAAGAGATTAGAGATGGTTTGTGTGTGGTGGTACTACTGAAATCATATTTATCGTGAAGTTCTGAA
This sequence comes from Diphasiastrum complanatum, assembly GCA_029204225.1. Classification (NCBI taxonomy): domain Eukaryota; kingdom Viridiplantae; phylum Streptophyta; class Lycopodiopsida; order Lycopodiales; family Lycopodiaceae; genus Diphasiastrum; species Diphasiastrum complanatum. Next base: position 51,403,538 of record CM055097.1, read on the forward strand.
GTAAATGGAGGAGCAGTATGATAATGTGTGTTCCTCAAGCATCAAAGACGGCCATCGTCTAATCAGAAACTGAGGAGTCGTAGATGTCTGTGTTTTGATCAGAGTGAGTAAACAAGCGCGATCAAACAGCAATGAAAGTGCATTCAATCACAACAAGCATTCACTTACGTTGTACACAGATAAAACCAAGGTGCTGCTATATTACACTGAAGCACAATATAGAATAGCAATTACAACCAAAATGATGGCTAACTGGGATGCTCAAACAATGTGTCTCATGGACGGAGCAACCAGTAATCTGTGCTCGGACGATCTACTTCTAGTTTTCATCCGTGTATTAATTACAATCAATGCTTGTCACCTAGTTGTACTTGGAAGTATATGGCTTTTGTGACGACTGTACATAATGTATACGGTCAACAATTTAGCATCGTTGACACTGACAAGGACTTCGTTGATTCTCTCACCACTTCACATTTTATGTGAAGTGGTTTTCTCTCACTTCACAAATTTCGGGAAGTGACGGAATGTTCCTCATTCAAAAATAGACGACCTTTGGCATTTTTCTCTCTCTTCGGGATTTTGCGAAAAAGTCGAAGGTGCCCTTACTCTCTTCGGGATTTTGCGAAAAAGTCGAAGGTGCCTTTAAAACAGTTAAACTTTTTAACTATGAAAGTGTCACATTTCGGGGAAATGCGAAAAAGCCAAAGCTGTGGAAGATATAGGTCATCTCTACAGACTATCGCGATACTTAGTGTATTTCTGTAGACTGTTGCAACACTTAGTGTATTTCTGCAGACTGTTGCGACACTTAGTGTAATTCTGCAGACTTGTTCTAAATCCTAGTTCTTGGAAGTCCTTGAAGATGGCCAAGTCTTCAATGACTTCAAGTAATTGAACTTAACATCTAGAAATTGAAATTATAACAGGATTGATTACCCTTTGCTGGAGATCAGCAGGAAGCCCGTTGTAGGCTGTCTAAGTTTTGTGATTCCTGCAGGTATCAGATGAGCAGACGTAGAAGCAAAGTTGGTTTCACCTAACCCTAGATCAATGATCAATAAATATGCAAGAAGAATCATGAAATAGAATCAATCATTCACCAAGGAGAAAACTATGGGCTTAATTTCCAGCATATTTATGGGTGCAGATTTTCACCTGGCAAAATACACGGGATTCTGCACAAAGTCCATAATCCGGATCAAAGGGTAACCAATCCTGATATATTCTAACATTCGAATGTCAAGAATCTGAAGTACATTGAAGGCTTGGCCACCATTTATCTCTTCAATATCAATTGTGCCTTTTTATGGTTCAAATGCGCTCCAAATGCGGTCGGCAACAAAACCGCAACATACCTCAAAGGAACCTCCCAAGAAAAACCACAAGGAGCCACCTTAGAGACCGAAAGGAGCCGCCAAGGACCGTTGAGTCAAGCTTACGGTTACAAACAAATACCAAGGGAGAACTCAATGAAACCACAATATGCCACTACCGCAATGAACCATTGAATCAACCAAAGGATTTTAAGCAAAGACCAAAATCGCAAGCCACCTCAGGGAACCGCCAAGGCAATGGCTATGAGCTATCACACCAAACCATGTGAGTCAACCTTACAGTTGTGAGGAAAGACCAGAACTGCAAGCCACCTTAGGGAACTGCCAAGGCAATACCACATCGCACCGCAAAATCAACATTACGGTTTGAGCAAAGACCACAACCGCAATGAACCATAAGCTACGTCTTGCAACATGCATTGTGACCCCAATATTGCGATTCACTATGGCTTCTACGATGACAAAACTTCACGCTCTTGAAGTAGAGTTCAAATCCAAATGATGTACAAATGTTGTTGTACAATACACAAGCAACACTTCTTCATCTGTGTCTTATGTAGATGTTCTGTATGTGTTGTGATCTGATTGCATTACTCTATCTTGCTTGATACGCTCGTCACTCACTCTGACAGACCACAGACATTTCTGACTCCTCTGCATCTGATCAGTGGTCGTCTCTGACGTCTGAGGAACAAGCGCAAAATCTCTACACCGTAGTTCTTCATTCCGTAATTGAACATTCCAACTTTAATCATTGCCATTAACTCTTACACTCTTTGGTGGATGTGATCACCTTGATACCCGATCCCGTATTTGTCTTTAACAACCGGTCCTATATCAGGACGGGAGCTGTTCCGCATTATTTCCTTTCCTCTCTTTCGGATCGAACAAGTAGCAATAGAGCCTCTCGGCTTACTAGTTCCATCTCCTTCGTTTGTTCCATTCATCCACACAATTCCACCAATTGGTATCAGAGCTCCAATTAAGTAAACCGAGAGTCTAACCGAGAGTCTATCTATTTTCAGTAAGTGTCAACATGTCTTTTACAAGTAACACTTCGTCTTCTTCATCCAACGAAGTTAGAGTCATTGACAAGTTCAACGGATCTAACTTCTACATCTGAAAGTTGAAACCCCGGATGATGCTCATAGACAAAGATCTCTGGAATGTTGTAAACAAGTCTGATGTGAAACCAAACGACACTGATCTTCCGCTAGCAAAGGCTTGGAAGATAAAAGATCAGTTCTGTTTCCAACATTCTTCACATGTCGCAGTTATCTAAGAACTTGTTGTCAATCTCCAAAATAACCGACGAGGGCTACATTGTTATCTTCTCATCTGAACAGTGTACAATCTTTGATGAAGATACAACCATGAATACCTACACAGGGTCGAAAATTTATATCTAATGTCTGACTCAGTTGCATTAGCTAGTGTTTCAAATGATGATGTAAATGATCATGTTGTTATGTGGCATAGTCGATTTGGACATGTAAATATAAGATCACTTTCTTACATGCATTGTAATAATTTAGTCGATGGATTGTCTTTCCCTCTTTCGTTAGATAGGAAATCATTTTTCTGTCAATCCTGCATCTATGGCAAAAACTCTAGAAGCTTTCCCGAATCACATTCCATCAAAACAAAACATATATTAAATCTTGTACATAGTGACCTTTGTGGTCACTATGCCAACTCCATCCTTAGGAGATGCAATATATTTTATCACCTTCATAGATGATTTTTCTAGGTGGTCTACACTCATGTTCATTAAGCAAAAATCAGAAGCCTTTGAATGTTTCAAAAAGTTCAAGGCCATGGTTGAGACCCAAACATCTGCAAAGGTGAAAGCACTCTAAACAGATGGTGGTGGTGAATACATCTCCAATGAGATGTCGGACTATCTAGCTGAATAGGGAATTCGAAGACAATTTGAAACTCCCTACATGCCTCAGCAGAACGAGATTGTGGAAAGAAAGAATCAAATGCTTCTCAATTCAGCCAGATCAATGCTGCACCAATCGCACTTACCTATGAAACTCTCTACTGCCACCACCTGTTATGTTCAGATTGGATCCAACACCACAACCATTAACGAGAAAACTCCTTATCAAGCTTGGCATGGAAATCAGGTCTTGTACAGAGCATGGCATACATTAATGATTCTATGAGTGAATGATAAGGGTACTTCGGTAAGTTGAGTACTTCACTTTTGGAATCAACACTGGAAGGTTTAGTCAATACTATAGATGGATCCATCGGTGTATCAATCGGTTTGCAATTGGACATATGAAATTTTTCTAGAATGTTCTCTAGATATTTTTGCTGACTGAGATAAACTTTCTTGTGTAATCTATCTCTAGTGATTTTTATTCCTAATAACGAATGAACGATGCCTAGATCAGTCATTTCAAATTCTTTTGACAAATCACTCTTAGTAGTGTGCATTAGGGAAGTGTCATTAGAATGAATGACCCAACGGGGTTGGCTCAACTGGTTAGCTTGGCATCCAAAGTTTCTTTGGTCCCAGGTTCGAGCCTCCCCTTGGAAACCAAGAAGCATTAGAATGAATGAATGTATCATCTTCGTATAGAGCTATGTGAACTAAGTTGACACCTATGTATTTGAAAAAAATGTCATAGTCAGTAGAATTGTTCGCAATACCTAATTGAATGAGATAAGCATTGATCTTTTTGAACCATGCCCTTGTGGCTTGTTTCAAACCATAGTTTGTTTTGTGCAGCTTCTTGCACACTTTGTGCTCTTGTGGCCTTTGACTTCGAATCCTTTCGGTTGGAAGGTGTACATCTCTTCTTTGACATAGCCATTGAGAAACGGTGTCTTGACATATTTGATGCATCTCAAGGTCTTTCGCCACTGCTAATGCAATTAGAGTCCTAATTGACTGCATTTTATAAATGGGACTGAAAACTTCTTGGTAATCCACTCCTTGGACTTGAGTGAATCCTTTCGCCACTAGTCGTGCTTTCCATTTAGCGATGGAACCATCAAAGTTAGTCTTCTTCTTGAAGATCCATTTGGTGCCTATAACTCTCTTGTGAGTGGGGAAGTCGACTAGTGTCCAAGTCTGGTTTGTCAAAAGTGTATTGTACTTACTTTCCATAGCTTCTTGCCACTTCACAGCATTCTTAGAGTTAGTTGTTTCGGCCAGGGTCTATGGTTCTTCTGATGAAGTCCAAAATGATTGAGGTGTGTACCTCTCAGTTACTGTTCGAGTTCTTGATGATCTTCCAAATATGCTCGAGCTAGCCTGTGGTCTGGTTGACGACTGGTGTGGTTGGCTACTCGGCTTCCGTAGTTGTTTCTGTAGCTTTTGTAGAAGAAACATTGTGTGTAGAAGATCCTATGTTGTGTAAGATAGGATGACATGACACAGCATCATCTGTCAATGGTTGTTTGAAGTCACAGAATGTATCTTCTTTGAAGATCACATCCCTAGGAACAAATGCTACATTGGTGGATGGATCATAAACTTTATAAGCTTTATGTTCATCAGGATAGCCAATGAAGAGGCATTTATTTGACCTCTCGACCAGTTTCTTCCTAAGCTTCTTAGGAACATGAACAAAACATATACAACCAAAGATTTTCAAGTGGCTACCACTACAATTAGCATGTTAAGTCAATACATGTCTAATCCTAGGATCTCTCATTGGAAAGCGTTAAAGAGATTGATGGAATACATTCAAGAAAGTTAAGATCATGTTTTATTCTATGATGAAAACGCTATCGATCCACTCATCCTTCAAGGCTACTCCAACTCAAATTGGGGAGAGGAAATGTCTCAACCAGAAAATCCACTTATGGGTTTTGTTTCTTTCTGGTAGGGGGACCTATCTCGTGGAACTCAAGAAAGCAAAAATCAGTTGCACTTTCTTCAACGGAGACAGGGTACATTGTAGTGTGTCAAGCTTCAGAAGAAGCTATATGGATCAAAGTGTTACTTTATGATTTACATCAACTCAGTTCAATGCTACCACCATTCTGTGTGACAATTTGAGCTATATTTCATTGTCTTTGAAACCCATATTTCATGGCAAGTCTAAGCACATAGAAATCCAATATCATTTTATTAGGAAAAAGGTTTTTTCAGGACAAGTGACTTTTCAATAATGCTCCACAACCAAAATGGTTGCAGACATCTTTACCAAAGCTCTTCCCAGGATCAAGCATCATAAATTCTTTAACTTGCTAAACTTGACGAAAGCACCAAGGCACCAACTGTGACCTTAAGAAGGACTGCTGGAAATTAAGGTCCCAGTTTTTTCCTTGGTGAAACAATCTATTCAAGGCTCTTCCTGCATATTTTTTATCATAGGATCAAATGTAGCCTATCTTGGTTTATTGTCTGCTCATCTGATACTTGCAAGAATTATGAATCTGTTTTGCTACCTGCATTTTTGGTCATGTTTTTGAACACAGATGCAAACCTGCAAAACTACTCTATTTTTGGGTGCAGACTTTCACCTAGTAAAATACACGGAATTATGCACACAGTCCATAATCCAGATCAAAGGGTAACCAATCTTGATATATTTCAACATTCGAATGTCAAGAATCTGAAGTACATTGAAGGCCTAGACACCTTTAATCTCTTCAATATCGTTTGAACATTATTACAGTTCAAATGCGGTCCAAATGAGGTCGGCAATGAAATCGCAACATACCGCAAAGGCACCTCTCAAGGGAAACTGCAAGGAGCCACCTTAGGGACTAAAAGGAGCCACCAAGGCACCACTGAGTCAACCTTACGTTTACAAATGAAGACCAAGTGAGAACTCAAAGAAATTGAAATATGCTGCTATCGCAATGAACCGCTGAACCAACCAAACGATTGTAAGCGAAGACCAAAACCGCAAGCCACCTCAAGGAACTGCCAAGGCAATGGTTGTGAGCTACCACACTGAACTGTGTGAGTCAACCTTACGGTTGCGAGGAAAGACTAGAACCGCAATCCACCTTAGGGAACCACCAAGGCAATGGATGTGAGCTGCAACATCTCACCGTAAAGTCAATATACTTCATTAGAGGAAGTTTAAACACAAAAAGGGCCTTTTGTCAAGATTCTTTTTTCATTTGTTATTCACTTTTATTCACTTCTTTTGTACATGTGGCCCAATAGTTTCTTGACATAGTGGCTTTAACGTAACGTTACTTCTTTGAGTCTCATTTTGAGTTTACACTAAAATGGCATAACTTTTTATTGCCATATCAGAATGCGATGAAAATTGGTGTGTTGGAAAGTCTTGACGAGCGCTTTCTAATGATATATTACATGTCATACTTCTAAGCTACTACTAAAAAGTTATAGCAATTCAAAGATATTGGTTGAAAATAGTGACAAAATGCAAAAGAGATCTTGGCACGAATTCATATGCGGCCCTTTTTGAACTCAAACTTCCTCTAATGTTAAATACTTTCTAAAGTAGACAACTCAAAAAGATATTGTTAAAATCATGATGTTATACACTCAAATATGATTTCCAATTTTAATAATTTTTATCAACACTTACGAAGGTAATTTTGGATGCGTATCTATCTCTATAGACCTCAAAACTCAAAAAAAAATTATAGGCATGTTTCTATAATCATATAGGATTTTTAAGAGCAGACAAGCAAAAAATTGAATATGAAATTCACAATAATGTAGTCATATATATGAAAATATGAAGTTTCATTGGTACTCCCACATGGTTGACTTTTCAATCCAACTTTCTTAAATACTTACAACATTAACACTTGGAAAGTACACTTGAATATCAAATTGGCCACCAATATGGTATTTGCAAAGCCAACTTCATCAGAAAGAAAATGTGAAAACTACACTTGAATATCAAACTTATAAGTAAACCTAATGAAGTGAAAACTATGAATTGATTGAAGAAATGTTAAAATCTATAGTTCTCTGTCTCTGTCCCACTGGGAACCATCTGTGATCTTAACGAACAGGCTAGAGGTTAGTTTTGACTTTTTATCCTTGACAGAACCCAACATGGATTAATGCACTTGAATTGAACCATCCTGTACATGAAACATTCGGCAAACTACACAGTAATAATGCTCTTAATTAGAGCTTTCATCGATACCCATATTGCCCAAAAAAAAATGATTCTAAACAACTTTGGAATTTTTTCGAACCGCGATTCTGAATTGCAGTGCATCTATGCTCTAAATAAATAAACACCAATATGACTATTTTAGGGCTAGTTGTTGAGAAGGCTAGCTAACCCCATCTATTTGGAGGAGAGAGAATTATCGTGATCTGCTATAAATAACAGCTAGGTCATGGAGAATGCAAAAAATAATGAGTGTTTCCATTTTGGAAGCTTTGGAGTCAAGACTAGCTCGTTATTTGTGGTTTTCTTCTACTTATGAGTAGAATACTTGTTGTAAGCTTGACCTATCTCTATTGGAATGCGGTAATGAATGACCTGCTGTTGTTGTAAGGCTTGTTAATAGAGAAATAAATCAGATCTCTTCATGTTATGAATAGCTTTTGGTTCTATCTCTTTATGTTTTGTAGGTCTTGATCAAAACTAGAAATTCTACGTGTAGATTTGTCTACAAATGTAAGATTGATTTATGTGCATCTTCTATTGTGTCTAGATCTACATTTAGAATCATTTTGGATTTTAAATTTCTACATATACTACATAATAAAAATATACTCATCACACATAATGTATTCTTGTGTCATGCCAATTAACAAAATAAGTAGAGCGATTCATATAATTAGTTGTAGAATCATTTGCAATACATCAATATTATATCTGCTATTGTGCACCAATATTGTTGACATCATTTGTCACAAGATGATCATGCGACAAATCTGCCAACTTTAAATGAGTATATTTTTAACTCTACCCAGATATCCCCTATGAGTTCAATATTAATAAGTTGCTCTTCACTGCTTAATCGCGATGGTGAGGACAAGATCAATGATCAAATAGGACGTCATGTATCGTGCGATCATGAATCATCTGATGATGATGTATCATGATTGATAACATCATCATTTTTTTTAATCATGAAAGAAATGTGGCACGTTGAATTCCTCTGGTGGATTCGGAGATGTATCATCTTCATCTATATATTTTTCAGGTAGTACATTTTTCTTGCATGTTCTCCACAAAATCTCTATTATCAAAAATTCTCTTACAATGACGAGCAATTTGAATCACATACTATCATAGGGATGTAGAGAGAGAGTATTTACATAGTATAGGAGTACTCAGGAGATGAATTTAGGTGATTAGGAGTAAAGATTAACTCCATCACTCCCCCTTAAGCTTAACTCTTAGGATTTTTAATGAAGTTTAATAAGGTTGCGTAAGACAACATGCTTCTCCCTTGAGAGCGGTTTTGTCAAAATATCAGCCAACATATATTAGTATGACATTAACTTAATTTGGCATCTTTGTTCAAACCTTTCTCTCTAATGAAATGAAATTGAACTTCAACGTGTTTAATTCTAGAGTGAGTTCATGGGTCTAGAAATAGAGCAATGCAACCCTAATTGTCCCAATAGAGTATAGTTGGTCTGAATTGAGAAAACATTAGATCCTAGAGCAATCTTCTGATCCAGATAATCTCCTTTACTGTAGAGGTGGTTGCAATGTATTCGGACTCTATGGAAGACAAGGAAATGCATTTCTGCTTTCAACCATTCCATGAGATGGGTCCTCCTGCTCGAAAAAGCATAAGTAGCTAGAAGTGGATTTTTGTGTGTCCACGTCTCCAGTCCAATCAGAGTCAAAAATATAACACTAAGAGTTATATTTCCATTATAGCACAGAGCATAGTGCTTCGTGGCTTGATTGTATCTTAATGCAAGTCAGTAGAGCTTTCCAATGAGGTAGGTCAAAATTTGTCATATATTGTGATAGTGTGTTGACTATGTAGGTAAGATCGTAGACCATGGCATACGTGATCGATCCGACTATCGACTGATAAGGGTATTTGCACATCTCCTTCTTCTCTACTTCAGCCTTCGGGCACATGTCTTTTGATAGTTTGAATCATGGATCCATAAGTGAGTCAGTTGACTTGTATTCGTCCATGCTATACCTGTAGAGTACACTAGATACCTTTCTAGGCTTATCAAAATCCTTCTTTTGCTTTGTCTCTAGATATCTTGATCAAGAAAAGGTAATGCACTAGGCCTAAATCAATCATTTTGAATATCTTCAACAATAGAGACTTTGTCTCTTCTAGTAACTGATTCGAATTGTTGATAATCAAAGAGTGATTTTAAATGTGTGGTCCATTGTGACCAACACAATTGATCATGTCCTTTTTTGTAGGAAGGCATGGGCTTTGTGTTTTATCTTTCTGCTCTTGTTCCTGAGGAGGCAAGGACTTCGAGGCTTAGCATTGAGGGTGCCTCATCATCAACTGATTCTGTGATATCAGAGTCAACTATTGTTGATGATGACTTGGGTGCTGACGAGGAGGCAAGATTGGCATCAATGTACGAAACCAGTCGAGTCTCGTGCATTGTCCATTTCTTCCTTATCTGATGTGAATCCATATGACAAAACCAAGACTCTCCTCGATTTGCCAGTGTATTACATGAATAGTGTTGCATACCTCTCACTAAATGATGTTGGAGATGTTCTTGATCTAAGGGAGGACGAAATATTATCAATTTTGTCTAGTTTCATCAAAGAATTCGGGGACTTCACAGATCTCGATGGTGATGATGATCTACGTCTTCTATTGATTACAAAGACGGAGATGGATGGATGGATGGGACTGAAGCACTGCAGTCAATCATGTCTGAAAGCGGGGCATACCAGGCAAATTTGCCTTGTGAGGAGGAATTTCTGAAAATCCGGAACAGATATATGTGTCAGTCTTCGGAAACTAGTCCATCCAGTGCTTCGACGACCATTGTTGATGGTCATGATCTACATACTGCTGTACTTATTGAAGCTGGTGAGCATGATCTGGTAGGTAAATCTGGTTTTATCTTAATGAGATTTTTATTCAAATATAGCTATTTTGTTTTTCAAGACATGTGACCTTTGCTCGTATTTTACAGGCTACTGTGGAGGTGGATGCCTTTGCAACAAGGCAGGGATATTTGAGGGAAGGCCAGGGATCACGACAAAGAGATTCATCCCTGTCCAAATATTTGAAGTGCTTTGTAAATAAAGAGCTTTGCATTCATCATAGCAAATTTTCTTCAGATGTTGCGACAATAATAATGGCAATTAAAGCGTTATCCTATTTCTCGAACGGGCATAAATACCCTCCGAATACATTTAAATTATTTTTGCGAAGAGAGACATTGTCATAAAAGTATTTGGCTACGTAGTGAGGAAGTTCCAAAAAGGTCTTCCTCCTTAGTTGTTTTCTCTGGAGACATTGACTTGAGCAAAAGAAGATCGATTGATTTTTAAGATCCATATGATAGAAAAAAATTTCTTCATGACCACACATCAAAGCTGATCATTAAAGACAAAGAGAAAGCCTTGCATTGTACTACAAATGATGCAATATAATACATATACTTTTTTCGTCTGATATCATGAAAATTACTCTTGGTTGAGTCTTGCATCAGTATTATTTTTGTCTATAAATTTGCACACCTTTCTGAATTTTTGATGATTTGTTGATCTAGTTTTATATCGGATTTGAATACGCATGTAGAACCATCGAAATAGCTGGATGATGTAACTATCTTTTTGAGATGTTCCACCGTGTTGTGTATTTCGATGAAATGCTGCTCTGGCTTGCCAATGCGATTTCTCCATTCCTTGTGATGACCAAATACTTAGACTGCCATAGGCTTTTGCAAAAAATGATGCATGATGTCGTAAAATGTGCTGCAATATCAGAGATACAAATATTGTCATATTAATCATTTTAAATTTAGCGTATGTGCAATGAGATTATAAATCGAAGAGTTAGTTACATTGAATAGAGAATTACCATATAATGTGTAATATGATCTTCACCCCAGGCGTCTTTAACTGCATCCACAAACTCAATTGTTGATTTCTCAATTAGTAGGACATCAATATCAGACAGTTTATCTTTTCTGAGCAATTTGACCATGTTGTCAAGCTTTGTCCAGACTTCAACTTTTTTAATCCTCGTTGTTCCTTTTTCTTCAAAATCCTTTGTGGCATTGAGTACATCTATCCAAATTTAGTACTGGATTTTAGTTGGTTTTCCAGAATGATTTGATAAGAAACGACGAGCTTTGGGTCCTCCTATACTTGGTTTGCATGGGATTTTTCTCATTTTCCCTGAAAGCTTCTCGTCCTTTTGTATTTTAGCATGTCCTTTATGAAGTCCCGCTTCTAATAAAACTTCTTCCAATCGAGCTATTGCTTTTTTGGCTAATGACTCTGGTTTAGTATTCCAAGCAAACCAAATATGAAGGTATATCAATTTTTTGATAATTCTAACCTCTCCATGTAGTGTACAAATGTGAACATTTTTAAGCGGAATCGGTAATACTGATTTCCAAGTCGGATCTTCTATATCCCTTGAAACTCTCATGCTCTTCGACATGTCATGTGTAGTTTTCATGCAATAGAGGCATGGATGTTTTGAATTTGCTCCATGTGAGACGTTGAACATGCACTTCAATGACTTCGGTCTCCAGCCAAATGTCATTCCACCTTAAAATCACCTATTCCAGAAATATTGAGTGGTGTGTTGCTCATATGATTCTTAATTATCTCTGGATATTCTGTTTTACTAAAAATCTAAAATAGAATGTCATGATCTTCTTTATTATTTTTGGACTGCACACTGAAATCAAGACTCTCCAAGTTTATCGTATTGCTTAATGCTCCATTCATAAGTGTAACACTAACCCTTTCCAGCTTTTGTCCCTTATTACTTTTGATACATCTAACTTGAGAACTAATATCAATTTTTCAGCACTTTCATTTGTGATTCCATAAAACTTTACAATAAATCTCAGTAAATGATTCAGAGCTACAAACATATTGTTGGTAATATCATATGACAAAGTGCCATGTTTTGAGTTATAAATTTCATTTATATGGTAAGAAATACCAATGATGTTTTGCAAACCCCTATTTAACACATCCCTCTCTAATTTGATTTGAAAGGGTCGGGGAATAGGAAATTTTTTTATATGTATTTGTCCAAATGCCTCTTTGATAATTTTAAACATTGTGTCATATGCATCCCTGCTAATACCAAAACAATCACATGCTCCTTGTATCAATTTTCGGTCAATGATCTTGCCGACTTCGCCCATAAGGGCCTCTACAATCTTGGACTTGATTCGAGAATATCGTTGATTTCCAAGTAGACTCGTCATTGACTTCGCTGTAAGTACTGCACTCAAAGACTTTCCAATCATGTCCTTGTCTTTCAGATTTCATTGGTGACTAAAGCTGGTCTGCAAAATAAAAATAAGATTTAGAAAAAAAAACAATTCACACCCATTGAGTGCTAGATGAAAAAAAACACATGAATAGTTTAAAACATAATCTTAAAGCATATATTCTTTTTTTCCGTTGACCCCCACTTGTTGAAAGCTCGTCAATACTTTTTAAAATAACTCTTTTTCGTTTATTGTTTAGTATTTTCTTTCGTAACGTGTTTACTTCTACATTTATTTGACAATATGAGGTACGCAATGTTTGTACAATTAGTTTCATATTGTCAGTTTCTTGGTTAAGGTTTAATATAATATCTTGCAAACGAGAATTATCTATCTTCAAGATTTCATTCTCTTCTTTTGTTTGCAAAAAAAGAGTTTTTTTTTCTCGGTAGTCAGTAAGCAAACCATTCTACATATTTTCCAAACAATGGATTTTTTTCATTGAATTACTAATGCCATAACTTTTCAATCTTTCACAATAACCCAATAGACCATTGTGTCCTTCACACAAAAACAGTATGACCGATCTAAAATTTGGATGTTGCATTGAGCTTGGATCGATTGGATACAAACTTCCATCAACCCATAGATCACAATGTTTTATGTCTTTCGTCCTTTGGTGAGCTGGTAAGGTGGATCCTTTCAAATTTTTTCTCGACAGTGGAGCATATTCCGTGGGAAGATCAATATGGAGATGATATTTAGACATCTTAATAATCAATAAATTAATCTAGTAGAAAACCAACTTGTTATATATCTTGTAAGCTATTAAAACTCGTCTTAATTAAAAAATTAATTAATTGAAAAAGTTTGAAATGACCTTGACGCCCTTTTTGATCCATCACACTCCATGTTTTTTGCTTTATATGCAAAATCAAAGCTTTGCAGTTACGAGCAAAATAAGCAAAATATTTTCTCAATAGATGTGTGTTGAAATTGCAAATATTTAAATTGCAAAAGTTTGAAATAACCTTGCCGCTCCATTTGATCCAACACACTCCGTATTTTCTGAATTGCAAAAATTTAGATTCACGTTGGCGCTCATTGTGATCCAAAATATTCAAAGTTTTTTGCCATGATTTTCAGATCGATAAGACTGTTTTCCTTGGATGTAAACGCTTTGAGTAGATGGAAAGAAAACTTTGATGTGCAATACGATTTGCATTTACATGAGAAGTTATGTTAGTTAATGGTAGAAAATAGAATCTTGAAGTATGGACCCCACACGTTGCGGCTACCCAACTTCCAGTTAACTACATACGTTACTAGTGAGGTCAAGTTATCGGAGTTGTGCGGGCAGACCAAAAACTCGGTCGGAGTTTTAAAATCCAACGATTTTCTCTCTCTTACGTGGCATTTCTTAGACAGCCCTTTTGGGCCTTGGAACTCCTCTAATGCAAGTGCACCAAAATAATTCACTTTCGTATGTATGGAAAACCCATGTAAAAGATATGGACTAAATTCAAAATCAAATTGTTTGATATTAACTTGTACCTCAAGTTTCTTAATTCCACCGTTGAGAATCATCAGTTTTTAGGGCTCTTAATCTAATGATGGGCATCTATACTTACGTGTGCTTCTATGAAGAGAAAAAAAAGTTATATAATGAGGTATATAATGAGGGTGGACTCCCTCATTCCTTCTCCTCTACTCTTTTTCCTCTCTTCAATTTCTGCAATGCTTATGCTCTCTTAAAAAGGATTCAGTGTGGAAAGCAAGTAGGATTCAAACCTACTGTGGAGCGCTGGATTGCAAGCCATTTAATCGATTTTTGGAACACTTTTTAGCAATTTTGTAAGTGTTGAACTAGCCGTTGGCCACGTACCTCATCATTTATTGCTTTGATCTAATGCAAACACTATGCACATTGTGTTTTTGAAAGCATCAGCATTGTTTAGCTTCAGGTCTAATGTCCGTATTCGCATTGATGTTGCCAGCAGTAGATCGCTGATTGGCAAATATTTAAACACGTATTTTGAGCTAGTTCCACTATGTCTTGCATCGCTGCTTGCTGGAGGAAATCTGCACAAAATTTGATGATTTTTTTCAACAGTTGACCGCTGATTTGATAGATTTCTTTCACATAATGATGCATTCTCTGGCCAGCAGTAGAACGATGCCTATGTAGGAAGCTTTTTTAAATACTTATGAGTGTGTATCCTACTATGCATACATTGCATGGGCACCCACTTTTTACAATGCTATAGCACGATTACACTCTTCTACACACTAAGGATCTTCCTTTACCTAACAAGGAATTGCTAACGACGTTCTCTAGAAAGGTATGATTTCTAATCTAACTCAACATTGTTTTATGTTGCTTTTCTTCAAGTAAGATGTATGATAAGAAAGATCATAAGGCTGCTGCTTCATAATGATCAATAACCACGGATTCTTGGATACCAAAACAAGTAGTCTTTGGCAAATGGATACCTCGCTCTTAAAAATAGATGGCAAGCCTTGTAATACTCTACTTCTACAAGGTTTTATGAACATAACTTAGAATCGTGGCTCTTTAATCATAATGCTATTAGGGTGTGTAACGTAGCCAAGTGGAAGAAACAATCATGTCGACCTCTCAAGAAGAATCTACTACACGCATTCATGTATGATTTCATAAAAACCCCAACTACTTAGACGGGATTTTAAATGATGGAATGGATATGGGTTAAACTCTATGTGTTCCATGATAGCTTAAGACTATGTTGATTTGTAAGTAGTATGCTTCACAACATTCCTTTAAGTATGATAAATGAGGTACTACTAAACATTACTAATACGTAATCATTTAAGAGTACTATCAATGCATATGATCAAAGAAAACCCTATTTAACAACCTTACCCATGTGAATGAAAATAAGCTAGGGCTCGTAGGTATTTATGAGTTAAAGTGTATGTATAGTGGCACTGGAAAGCATGGATTTGCTCAATACTTGCCACACTCGTAGGAGACTAATATACTAGTCTTCGGGGTCAAAATGGTACGGAGGTACCCTGATACCTACAAGAATTTATACACTTTACTTGTTGCACTAAAACACAATAATGGACTATAGCAAGTTATTAAATTACAGCTTTTGGCATCTAATATTGTTGAATCGGTTCAGAGTTTGGTATGCCCGAATGGCATGGATTTGCCCAAGTCAGCTTGAACGGCATGGATTTGCCCAAGTGTTTGTACATAGAGTCCATCGAGTGCCAAATGATTCACAGGGACTGATGGGTAAAGGATGGCATGAATATGCCCTGCTACCGACTCCTATGGCCAAACTACACCTTTTCCACTTGTTGTGATTGGTTATGGCTTCGTCATTTAAGCTATGTAATTGTCAATTGATAATATTATACTTGCTTGTACTGATCAGTATGGTGGATGCTCTAATACGGTGACATTAGGGCAAGATTTACGATGTGGTAAAATGCGTGGTAGGGAAGATTGGACTAATGATTATGCTTTCTAATTAAACTGATAGTGAATCTTGTTTCGGACATGGATGACAACTGATGCTCAGCTATGACACATATCTTCCTCACTGAACTAACTCGTGCGGCTGCGTTTTGTGGGATGGTGGCAAGTAACAGCTGGGTATCCTAAAACTTGTTTTACTTTATGGTGCTTTGTACCGTAAGTTTTTTTCAGCTTTGTTTTAACCTGTTATGCTATCAGACGAAAGGATTCAAAGAATTTGTCTTGACTTGTCAATGGGGACTAGTGAAATCTGTGTTTCTCTCTCTCTCTCTCTCTCTCTCTCTCTCTCTCTCTCTCTCTCTCTCTCTCTCTCTCTCTCTCTCTCTCTCTCTCTCTCTCTCTCTCTCTCTCTCTCTCTCTCTCTCTCTCTCTCTCTCTCTCTCTCTCTCTCTCTGGTCATGTGTATTGCTAATGTGGTAATCTTCTCTTGTTGTTTCCTATTCCCAAAGGTTCTTTTCTATCAACTTCATCTTTTCTTTCATTCTTTTACCCTTTGTCCTGATCTTTGGGCTTTGTTATTGGTAATGAAAATCTTGACTTGGAAGCTGGTGTAGAAGTGAAACTAGATGTGGAAGTGCACATAGTCATTCTTCACCTAGTTTTGGACTTAGAACACTTGTTAGTGACAAGTAGCTTGTAGTACAACAATCATTTCCTAATCCCTGGAGCAATCACATTGCCATTGAACTTGATTGTCCATTCATACTATCAAACTCAACTTACATTATTTGACCTACAATCTCACTAATTGCGAGAAGATTTATTGCACTTTTGGACACATACTAGACCTCTGTGATTATATTATTGCTACTTAAAGGCATTTCCACCATTACATCACCCTTTTCATAAGCTCTTTGAGTATAGTCATCACACATGTAGACATTGAGATCTACACAACCTTCTTGAAGGGTATGAAAATCTCACCTTGGACTCATGTGTTGAGATGCATCCAAGTCTAGAAACAACAATCCATGTAGAATTTGTTCTCATCCCTTACACTAAATAGATGACGATATGATCTCACATGGTCTCCGCTAGATATCAAAATATCTACTTCCATGAACTAATTGTAGTTTTCTTGAGTGACAACTTTTAAGATCGAAATTTTTTTTCTGCAATTCTTCTTTCTTCCTTGAATCTAAAGAAGAATCACCATCTTGCTTGCCATGGTTTATCTCCCCTTCTTCTTTTTTCTTGCACAAATGCTACGCTTTCCATATGATATGAGCATCAGTAAGTCCAAAAATATGTTTTCTAGTTTCTTCATGCAATAACAAGCCACATGACTCCTCTAAATTAGGTTGGCTTTCTTAAACCAACAATCTCACAATAGAAGTTTGGAATTTTCTCATGTAGACTATTAAATATGGTAAGAACATATATGAGTTAGAGATAGATGATTAATGGCATAGGACTCATGATCAAAATATGAAGCTTTGTTTAAGATGTTAAAAACCATGGATTCAGTGCTTGTTTCTTACAAGATTTTTGCCATCTTCCTAGATTTCACTTATAATCTTTACTTTCTTGATGTATGGAATCACATTATCTTTGACCAACATGTTGATATAAACATGAGTCTTTCTAATTTTATAATCAAACTCTTTTACCTCTCTATCTCTTCACCAATCACAACATCCCACATATTTTTAAAGAGCAACTAGGACAATCTCCATCTTGGACATCTGCATATTGTAATTTCATACGATCCAACTTGCTATATAAACAACATTGTACTCAATGAGGCTTGCCATAGCTAATTATTGCATGCATCTATGTACAGACTACAAGCAAATATCATATCTTCCAAATAGTTCCACAAACCAAGGTCCTCTTGGTGGTTGTTAGATTGTGCAACTTCCACAAAGAATTGTTCATAACAATGCGCAAAAATATACTTACCTTATCAAAATCAATTAATTGCTCTCTCTTTTTTGCCTTGCATTTAACTTAATACCAATCTTAAAAATTACCACAAAGTCTCTATAGTCTTATGCAATACATGAAACTAACATGCATGTACCATGCAAGGTAAATTAGTCAATTATAGCTTCAAGAAAGTAAAATTTCTAACTTATCTTGTATACAATAAAGATACGTAACTTGGCCTCCTATCTATTTGATTTGTCAAGCTAAAGATGCAGTTATTGACTTTCTATTATTGATGAATTAGACCTAAAACAATCCATAAAGAAATAAGAGAAAAACTACTAAAAAAACTAAACAAAATCATATCACATAGCAAGTCAATTGGCATGGACTCTTCAAGAGTATTGTTACAACTCCCATGAATCTCCGATTGCCTTGATAATTCCGCACACCCCAAACTAGTGACAATGCACCGTATCTGCCCATCCATAGGGTCACAACCGACCCACCCCCATGCACTGGAGCTATCGACATAGTCATGCCTAGTCGAACCTCCTGCAATATATAGATTCTATTATTCTTTTTTGAAATGGACCAATGGTGCAAGCACCTTTGAGAGAGATGTATTTGAGTGCTCAAAGATCTCGCCAAAGGTAAGAGGACCTTATGAAGATGCGGCATGAATGTATACAAGACATTAAGATTTGTACCATGACTAGAACTCTTGTCAATGATGATCCAATTGTACATCCGTTCTAGAATTGTGCAAAGTTGTTGATTTTTCAGAATTGCCAAATGGAGAACTTGAATTATTATGGTTCATTGGTTTCAAACACACTATTGTGATTCATACAAGCAGAAGTATGTTTTGGGAATAGTTGCCAATCTTTTTTGCTAAAGAAAAATGCAAGGCAGCCAAAACACAATTGTATTTGTCCTAGATGATATTGATTTTTGTGTTTGAATCTCGAAGTGACTAGATCTAGTCGCATCAAAGAAGTGACATTATCAAACAACGTCTTACACCCAAGGTATGCACTTATAAGGCCGAAACATAATTCAAAAGGACACATATATGAACCAAAGCCAAGCTCAAATTGCACAAAGATGGGAAAACTTATCTTGTTGATAGTGTTGATGAGGATGGCTCCTTGAAATTATATAGATGATGTTGAATTTGGAGGTGCTGACACATAATGAGAAATGGTTTTATTATTATTGGCTAAGAATTCATGGTTTTTGAAAAGTTTTGAGGAAAATCTACTTTTGTATTAGGATCCTAGATCATGGAGCTAGTAGTGAATCTAGAGAAAATTTAAAACGATGCAAAACATTTGGAATAGTTTGTTGGGTGCCTAATATCAAAAACTAGAAAAAGAAAATGAGAATTTGAATTTTTGTTTAGAATAATAAAGTCATCCAAAAAAAATTCAAGTGCTTTTACCATTATTCTTTATGCCTATGATATTTTAAAACAATCAAGGAAAAATGTCGAATGGTTTTCAATTGTGAAATATTCACCTATTTCATACCCTATTATGTTACTTGTACACTATCAATAATATTATTAGGAAGTGTTCACTTTCTCTTGACACATAAAAAAACACAATGAAAGTAAGGCCTTTAAATAAAGTTGTTTTTGCCTATTACTAGCTCAGTTGCTTCATATAGTGGACACGCCATATCCAACCCTCGAATTGCCTCACAAATGTTTTCTAAAAGTGTAAATCCTTTCCACCTTCCCTCGGAGGGAATGCAAGGCCTCCACATCTAACAACTCATCATCCTGCGACCTTTGTTGCATGTGCAAAAAGAATATTGGCATGTTCCTTCTCATATGTTCATAATGCATGTAAGAATGTTGACTATTTGATGAAGAGCTGCTTTTAATTGCACGTGGACTTTGGTGGGGTTGGGATCAATGTTTTTGAAGGGAAGGAAAAAACTCAAAAATGAAGTCTATGTGAATCAATGTGTTAGCATAAAGTTTATGTACCATGTTGTTGTTGTTGTGCTCAATCATGCGATGTTTACATAGGTTGAGTTTGCCAATCATAGAGTGGCGTCCAGTTGCTCATTCAGATGTTATTTAGAAAATGCTTTGACTTCAGCTTGAATGTTCTCATTCCCTTCTTAGCAATCAAGAAAGGAAACGAAAGTATGTTTGACTAAACAAAATCAATATTCTTCTCCTCAAATGTTTGACATGAAAAGGTTGAAGAATGCTCACCAACAATTACCACACCCAAAAAAATTAAAAAAAACCAATGCAAAATCTATACAATCAGCATATCTAAAGCTAGAACCCATTTGAGCCAAGAGTGAAAATCATAGTCAAAACTATAAAGATGCAACATAAATGAAAGTGTGCAACATTGAAATTTTACAAAAAAATAATGTGACCTTTATATATATTTAAATCAAACTAGTTCTAATCCACCAAAAAGATCACCACATCATCATGTACTAGTCTTGTAAGATACACATCTTAAGTGCTCCTCGGCATCTCACGTACACATTTGTTAAAGGAAAGCATGATCTTAGCTGTAGGATAACATGCATAGTTGAATTCACAATAACACATTGATCCCTACATTCAAATTTGCGAACACAAAAAAGGAACTCAAAACATGCCTTGTCAATCAAAAAAGGCATTCACATATAAAATAGATCGTTGTTCATTCCACATCCATCCCATCTCACATTTTTATGTATCATGGATTTAAAAACCTCGCTAATGACTTTCTGAAGATTGAAGTCGATGCAGCATGAAAATATTCACATTGCCTTCAAGAATCTTAATTTGTCAATTTATCCACCTTTACATGCCAACTTCTTCGTCCATCTCCCTGACTTGTTACAAATATTAACTTGGACCTCAAAGTGCTCAGCCAAACAAACCCACCCTATAGCTCCCGAAAACCAACTAGCCTCATTTGTGCGTTAACATGATAATCAATCACTATCCACCCATTCTTATGTCGTAAGATTGCCACGCAAAATGAAATAGCCATTCGCTTCCTATTTCTATACCTAAGGCAAATGGCTTTTGTGAACAGATTGTAAGAAATATGTATTTAACAAACTTAGTTTGTTTGTTGTTTCCTCATGATCCGAACAAGCTGGTCATCATTTAAGTTCATCAAACTTCCAATTCTCATCCTTGCCAAGATGATGAATTAGAAACATTGTTCTAGAGTTTTTGGGAAATCCAGATTTCCCAAAGACAAATGCCCCACAATAAGCGCTTGCACTTCAATGTACTTGCAGTCTACAAGCAGTTTGCTTGTTATCTAACATAACTTGCAGATACTAGAGCTTTTAAAGAACAAAGTGGTAAGCTATTGATGAGACATGATATTGATCTCACTGAAACCCTCATCCATAGCAACCTGTATTTGCAAGTGCCTTCTGAAGCCAGCCAAATATCAACAAGCAGTACAAACAAAAGCATGGGTCAGACATTAAAAAATGGCCAGTAGGGGTAAGGAGAAGTCTGGGAAAACATAACCCCAAATGTAGGCATATATACCTGGCAGAATTAAAAGCATGTGTGAAACAAACCAACCCATACCTCCTCGACATATGGAAACAGAGGTTGCAAGGATGTAATAAGCACATGATTTATGATGCTTTGCAAGGTCAAACTATCACGATCTTCATCAAGTGGGTCTAACGAGAGTCTTGTCATAGCAGGAGTGAATATAGGAGACTACGCCTACAAAGAGTCTTAAGCACCATCATTTGGTTTGGTCGACAATAGCTTGAGATTCAAGACATCAAATGCGAGACGAACGTAGATGTTCAGAGCATTACTGTTCTCTTTATGATATAATAATGGTGCTACACTTCAAGCCCATCATTTATATATGTTTCTACACATTTCACTTTCTTATATATTGATTAGGCACTTGTATGAGGTTGAAAGAGCATAAAAATTTGAACAAGCTACAAGAGATACTCATTGCATCTGATGATCTGTATAAAGACATAAATACATACCTACATATGCCATCAGTCAATATACCAATAACGACATCATCATCAGTCTAGATACCTGAAAACTTCATCTGCTAATATTGCTTGCATCATGTGGCTTGACATGTGGGTTGAAACTCTCCGTACTTGTGAATAATATACTCCATTAACTATTTAAAACTAGCTGAAGTGGCATTGAATTCAAAAGGAAGCTACCAATTGAAAAGAAACAGCATATACCCGACTGATAGGACAGGCCAAAATAAGACTCTCCATAACCAACTGCCAGAAATTAGGCTTCGATTTCAAATTAAAATGTAGTTAAATGACAAAAGTTTTTACAGGTGATGATACAAAATTAAACTTTGTGATTAAGGTGCAGCGTGCTGTACAACAATAGACGAGTACATATGTCCAAACTACCACTGATGCATGCATTGAAGCCTTTAGGGAAAGCGTGCAATCAAATTGAAGTACATTTTGAAAAGCTCAACTGTCAACTGATAACAATTAGCACATCAGTCCTTCACCCATCTATGTATACATGCCCCGAACACAAAGGTGATAGGTACATGGGAGTTATGGTATGATGCCAATAAAACTGAGACAATGAAGTTTCAAACAAAGGAATATCTTCCACATTCTATGTGAAATCTGTACAATAAAAAGTATAATACATTCTCATTTGAGTTTCTTATTGCAAAAGAAACAGTGATGATCTTGAAAAATAAACAACCAATCTCATTACGAATGAAGGTCCAATGAAAAAATGATAAGAATTTCTTACTCCGCAAAATCGTTAGAAAATGCATGCAAACCATGAAAGAGTGACTTGCTGTACAAAGCCTAGGCTCATGACTGGCAGTGGCAGAGACATGAGCTCACTGTTGACTGCCAAAGCGATGGCCAACGACACTGTGCTCACTAAGATTAAAAGCACCTGGTTTGTATCAAGGTGAAAAGTACTAAAACTACTGAAAAATACAGACAGGTTGCTGATTTATTGTACTGAGAAGCACAGTTGACTTGTAAATACCTTCTGCGGAGATGGCCCGGCAGCAGATGATAGGTTTAATGCGATTTGCAAAAGAATACCTCATAAATAAGGGATGTCTACATTGAGGACTTTGTATCAAGTAGACGGCCCTTCCCCCTCGAGGCTCAAGCTCCAACTTGCATGCTAAAATGAAGTGCCAATATGATAGTTACAACCAAGCAACATGGTGCACAAGCACCAAGCAAAACTTTACCAGTTCAAGGGCAGATACCCAGAGCTCTCAGAAGAAGTTGCTTTGACCACCGACAGAACACTAGCTTCTAACAACTGAATGAAGCTGCATAACTACATAGATTATTCACTTCCAATATCAAGAATAACACGATTTGATCATTTACCAGAATAACTCCTATCTATCCAAGAAGCTGTGTACAAATCAATTTGGAGATCAAGCGTTGTCCGACATTAGCCAAAGCTCATGCCTCAACCACAGTTAACCACCTCAAGCCATCGAAGTGTGTACCTCGTGTCAGTGCAACTCTATAAACCCCTCTACCATGGCAAGCCCAGCCAAAGGGAAACTATACAGCGAGTAATGGGATGTGGCTTTCGTAAAATTCAGTGGATCCAGATTGCAGATATTCATCTGGCTTGTGGCATAGTTCCTCAAGGTAGGCCGACTCACTGCAGACACATAAGAGTTCGAGTATACCACCATAAAGTGCTTTACTCAAAAGAATGTTGCATGAAAACAATTGTGTATTGCTCTATTTACAGTTGAGAATGAATCCACTGCCAAAATTTTACCGAGAGTTCGTAAAGCCTCGATGTACTCCTCTTTGGTCTACTTGTTCTTATACTGCAGATCATACAGTAGGTGGAAAAGAAAAGTATGCCGCCTCGTATAGCAAAAACAGAACGCACCTTTGGCAACAAAGTCTAGCTTGCCGTACCAGCAGCTTCTGCAGCTCTCTGTCTCATCATCTCATTCACAGCAGCTCTACGACGTGACTCACTTTGTTGTTGAAGTCGTCTCAAGTGCTCCTTCAGATCCCTAATATGAGAAAGTTGACTTAGTCCCTGCTACCTGCTATTGTGCTTGACAAAGATAGCAATCCTAGTTTGAGGAAGTACCTATCACTTAAATGGAGGTCCAAATTTCATTGCACAAATTTCTTGCAAAATGAGTGTTATTTCATGGAGGTTCGAAATTAATCAACCAACAGCTTGAGTAATAAGTCTCCACCGTATAAAACAGAAGAATGATTGAGCACAGATCGCTTACTTGCAACGTGGTACCCGGCATTCCGATTCTTTGCAAGCCCTTGCATGTAATTGCAAGAGATGCCACATTCTTTTGCACATTGCACAGCCTCCAGATGCCCGTGTCCGACACATAGTACCATGACGGAATAGTCCCTTGACACTACGACATTTTGGATACTGGCATTGAGGCGCACAGCATTGTGAAGCATGCACCAGTAAATCCAACATCTTTCGAAGCTGCCAACAGAGTAAAATCTGAATATTAGTACCAAAGATCTCCAAACCTGCAAGTCTAAAAGCTCCCGCTTAATAACAGGCTAAGTAACAAAGCCAGTGAACCACGAACATGTACCAATAAAGAGCACAAGTAGAAGCAAACAAGAAAATAAAAAAAATTACGATTCTATAATGTTAACCACTGACTGAAAGTAAGTCGCACCTGCAAAACTCGTTTTTGTCGAGCTTCCTTATTTTGGGCATTACGCTCTGCTGCTGATGGGTGTGGTGTGAGCTTATGAGGATGTTTCTTAACTTCATCCTTCTGGTAGCAAGCGTTACAGACATCAAAATCTGGGCAAGTTTCACATCTCCACCCCTGCCCTGTCTCAATATCATGATGGCACACATTGCATGTTGTAACAAAAGCCGGTGCTGTAGGATTGTGCAGATGATATAAGACCATCATCGATGAATGCTTAGCACGGCGCAGTGTATCATACTGGTAGTGATTGCCTTGGCAGAGACTTAAAAATGCTTGCCGAGTATCAAAAAATTCACTTTCCATAATCTCGTCTTTGTCCTTTGTGTCTGGAGTTACATCATTCACTTCTATCTGCATAAAATGCAAACAAATATCCCTCTATCTAAAAAACTGCAGTAAAGCCAAGAAATCAGATCCCCTTTGTGATCGCTATCACAAATTTCCTTTCAATATGTAAGTAAATTTGAGATAGAGACGGCAATCACAATTTATCATTGAACTAGTTAACTAGTAAGGAAATAAGTTCATGATTCAAACAGATTCATTCTCACAGGAATCAAGTGGTGCGCCTCCTTGCTGCTCACTGGATGCCTATCTTTTTCCTCCAACTTCTGCTCGACGTCATAACATCTGTAGATAAATAAAGATGATATAAAGCATAATGACCCGTGAGCATGATCTAAAATATTTCATGAAATACATACAAATCCTGATGCAAACAAACAAAAAGGGGTAAAAACACTCAATGCTAAGCTGGAAATATACTATTGATTCTCATGCCATGAATCCACCAGTGACAACTCTCTAAGACCAACTTACATTATAATACTGGCCATTTAAGAAATAGTTCTTGGTATTAAGATTTAAAGAAGGTTCGTATCTCAAAAACGTGTTGCATCTCAAGTTGCACATATTGATAAAAAATCAAAATGGAATATCTCTCTCATACCAAAGAAAGCAAGATCCTCATATTAGATAATAGGTTTGGGAGCATCAGATGTTCTTCATCTAACTTGACATGAAACATTGCGCACAGAACTGCCTAGAGATCTCAATAGCCCCTACAAGTTTGTAGAACCCAATGTAGCCTATTGGAATCCATCCCAACTATCAAAAGCTCCATGGGTACCAAGTATGATTTCAAATCTAGGTCACAAAAGCATTAGCTATTCTACCAAAACACAAGCAGCTAGAATTCAAGTAGTTGAGACACCAAGTCTATAAAGGCTACAGCATAGCAGAATATATTCATGCTTTTAAATTGAAACAGCCCAAATCTGCTGCTTACATAGCAACAATTGCTAGACAGATTGAAAGGGAGAGTTCATCTTAAGGGCTATCCAGTTCTGTGTTCCATGGCTGTTGCATATATGGTTGGAAAATTGACAAAAAAGGAGCAAACTGATTCAAATTTGCTAAGCTATTTATTGGTCAGGCCTATCAAGAGAACAAAGTGGTGCTCAGAAACCAACCTATCACAGAGCTGAAAATTCTTGCACTGTTTGCACACCCAGCGACAGCCTGTGACAATGAAGACACAACAATGACTACAGGCATGGTGCATATGCACCATAATAAAGTCTTCTTTCATCGGGAGTATTGAGTCGCCAAGCTGCACAGGAAAATTTCCAGATTTTAAGAAGTTAACAAAGTATTTCTTATTAGACTCTCCGGCAAAACTTCAAATTATGAAATGCCACTTTCAACTAACTACATGTATCCAAAACCCTCACATTGAGATGCAATCCTCCAAGGCTTAAGTCTACTGGAAAGGAATCGCAATATTGTTACTAACAAACTCAGTACATTACTCTACCTTGTGCATAAGCTGAAGATCTTTTGAAGCATTGCTTGAAACCTCGGCTTGAGTAATCAACTTGCAGGCTCGCTTGGGTGCTGCCTTCTTACTCCCTTTCTTCTGTAACCTTCGTCCATCCTCAGCCTCTTGTTGTAGCTGCACAATCATGTCCTCTGCTGCGCCAGGCCAATAATCACCATCAAAGTAAGGTAAACGAGCAGCAGTAACCTTCGCTTTACATTCACCAGCAGAGACAAAAAAATGATCATATAGATTCGTGACCTCCACAACTATGCCATCAGTGGTGGCCTTCCTCAACATTGTCAAATACCTGCATCAGAAAGATCATATAACTGGGTGTTATACATATTCTACATTTAGAACTCAAAATAAAGCTGAAATAATTAACGAGCTGCATGCTTGACAATGTTTAAATAAGACATGCCACAACCGCACATGGTTAGAAGCCAACAGATTATAACAGTTTCTGAAAATTGTAAACGTTAAGAAGCAAAGAGAGATGACTTGAAAGAATTCTTTCAAATAGAGGAGAAGGAAATCAAGAATACAATAAGGAAAGGATGTACTCTGCTGTCTCTCAAGAGAATTTTCCCCAAAAAAGTCCATTCTACTAATTGCAACCAGTTAAGGTCACCAAGCTCACCATTCTCTTAGCTTATCAGATTTTGGGGTTTTCTGAATTTCAGGGTGGCAATACAGTATATAGTCCTCCCCTTTTAAAGGAGGGCATGCCCATATATAGCAGCTACTAAATCCGCGTTTCTTGCAATAGTCCAAGTATCCAATCTGCAAAGAGACCCACTATATTAATCCAGATCAACGTCCATGAATATAAACCAGCTTCTTAGTATAGGCTTTTTAATTGCGTTGAGGAACAAGGAAAAGAATAAAAGATGTAGGAAAGTATATGAGGTTTAATAGGTGAAAAAAGAAATGCATCGATTTTAGTACCAAAAGCTCTTAGGTTGAATTTCTAAGTGAGAATTACCAAAATTTCATGATAAACAAAAGTTCGAAGAGCTTCTCCATGCACAGTTCTGACATCAGGCCTGAAATACTTGACAGAATCTAAATAAGAAAGATAAACTCGTCGCTGATTAGGCTGTGAGCATTCTGTTCCAAACTCCTGTACGTACATGCCAAAAAGACAAACCTCCACACCTTCGATTCTTTGAAACAACAGTACAACCTGATAATCCAATCCAGAATTAAATTTAGCTGACCATATCCAAAACCAATAGACTTCCATTTAGCATTACAAGCTAAAATTGCAAAACCTCAAAACAAAAAAAGACTTAACTTGACAGAGCATTCAATTTGACTTGGAAGTTTGTAGGCCTGCTTAAGTATGAGATACCTTTGACTTATAAGGAAATTCAGAGGGATAGTCTTCTTCCTGAAAAATCTCCATAAACCGTTGCTTTACTTCGAGCTTTTTATCCACGGACGAAACTACCCTCACAACCAAAGCCTCTGCTCCAGGAATCTACAGAAAGAAGAGAATGCGTAAATATGTTGCCTTGGGATTTATACCTATTTAGAAACACGCATCTCACTGAAAAACACAAATATTCAAGATTTTTAACATGATATTTCAAGAATGTGATAAATAGATATTATATTCTCCCACCAGAAGCTCAAAAGCATAATTGTAATTTGCAAATATCAAACCTTGACCTGGTTATCTCACATGCAATCAATATCCAAAGGAGAATCTGGATCAGCTTCGATAGGAATTAGAAGGTGCTATTGAAGAACATTTCATCAACAAGGAAAGTCGTAACACAATCATAGGGGGCGGCAAAGATTCTCAAACAGATTGGATCAGCTTCAATAGGAGTTAGAAGGTGCTATTGAAGAACATTTCATCAACAAGGAAACAATCATAGGGGGCAGCAAAGATTCTCAAAACAGATACAGACATGAGAAGCTCTTTGCCAAGGAACCCAAATGTGTCTTTTTCCAAAAGAGATTGGTTTATCTCGGTCACGTTATTTCGGACCAGGGGCTGGAGGATTGACCCTGATAAAGTCCGTCACATTCGTGAATGGCCAATTCCTCAAACCATCAGGAGGTTAAGTCTTTTTTGGGCTTTACAAGGTTTTTCATAGATTTATCATGGGTTATGCAATAATTGCATTACCTTTGACAAATGTCCTCAAAGGGGCGAAAAGAACTAGCCGACAAAGTAAATACAGTCCTCCGGTTACTTGGACTGAAGAGATGAATCAGAGTTTTGAGAACCACAAGTATTGTGTGTGTCTAGACTCTAGAGTGCCTATTCTACACATAGTGGATCCTAACAAGCCATATGTGCTTGAAACTGATGCCAGTGAATATGCCATAGGTGCAGTCCTATATCAGGACGGTAGACCGATTGCTTTTGAAAGCAAAAAGTTGAATTCTACTCAAAGGCGATATTCCACCTATGATAAGGAACTTTTTGCAGTTATTCATGCCTTAAAAATTTGGAGACATTATTTATATGGATCCAAATTTAACATAGTAACTGACCATCAAGCGTTAAAGTACATTAATGATGCGGTTGACCTTAGGGGTCATAAAGCCAAATGGTCAAAAATGCTCCAAGAATTTAATTATGACATTGAATATTGGAAGTGTACATCTAATAATGTCGTGGATGCCTTAAGCCAGCTTCTCTATATCATACGAGCAGTTGTGGCACTGCACAGGCGAGTTAATGGCTGGATCCGAGTATCAGAGGTTGTATCACCAGAGGTGGATAGTACGATTGGGGTTAAGCAGGGTTGTCCACTTTCACCTACACCTTTTGGATTATAGATAGATGAGCTTGAGCAGGTTATACAGAGTGCCGGAGGGGAGGGATGTACATTGGGTGATCTCATTATTGCTATTCTGTTATATGCGGATGATGTGGTCTTACTTTCGAGGACGAGGGAAAGCCTACAACGGCATTTGGATGCACTTCATTCTTTTTGCATACAATGGGGATTGTCAGTGAATGTGGCCAAGACCAAGGTTATGGTGTTTAACACCTCCAGATCCTTCATGATACGGCAAGAGCTTCTATGGGATGGTCATCCAGTTGAGGTGATTGACTCCTATACATATCTGGGTGTTGTATTCTCTGGTCTCACTTTCAGTATGAGACAGGCAACGGTTTCCTAATTACGGAAGGGCTATTCTTCATTGGTAGATATGGAGAGACTGTGTTTCAGCTCACACATTAGGAACGCGACTAGTAAGTGCCGACTCTTTGACACTATGGTGGTCCCCTCGGCCTTGTACGCAGCAGAGACATGGAGTACTAGCTTGACAGCCACTGAGAAGGCACGCATCTCACGACTTCAGAGCCATATACTATCTCGGATGATACGAGCTAAGCCCTCTATACGACATCATATTATGAGGCCTTGTTCCACATTGTCACATTCATATAGCGACTAGAGGGTCTCCAGGGTGGCAACACGCACTATGCTACAGCAGCTTTGTCATCATCCCGACACTTACATCCTGAGGGACACTCGTTCTCATGGTATTTCCAAGCTCATGGTCTCCTTTCTACATTGGGTATATATTCGAGGCCATCTGTACAGGGCATATCTTTAGAGCACTTGGCAAGCTCCATTGGGGGCAAAGACTGAGTTTTATCGTGCACACTTTCTTTCTCAAGATCCAACTGGATGTCCTATAGTACCCGGGTATCTGGTGGAGAGTATCTCACATAGATTGCGGATAGTGATGGGTCAGTTTGGGGTGTCCTCACACCAGCTAGCCATTGAGACTAGCAGATATAGTGGCACCTTGTGAGAGGCTCGGGTTTGTGGTATGTGTGATACACACGAGGTAGAGAAGAGTTCCATTTTCTCTTCAGATGCCCTGCTTACTATGAGATCCAAGGGAGATATTACTGCTTGTTTCAAGATCACTCAGTCACTCTCTCTAATCATATGAGGATCCCAGATGTGTTGCACTGATGATTCGGGAGATGTCAGACTAGACACGGACACCCCCCCTTGATACAGCTGAGTATCAGGGAGTGCTCTCTCTCTCTCTCTCTCTCTCTCTCTCTCTCTCTCTCTCTCTCTCTCTCTCTCTCTCTCTCTCTCTCTCTCT
Organism: Diphasiastrum complanatum; assembly: GCA_029204225.1. NCBI lineage: Eukaryota > Viridiplantae > Streptophyta > Lycopodiopsida > Lycopodiales > Lycopodiaceae > Diphasiastrum > Diphasiastrum complanatum. The sequence continues at coordinate 51,434,247 of CM055097.1, forward strand.
CTCTCTCTCTCTCTCTCTCTCTCTCTCTCTCTCTCTCTCTCTCTCTCTCTCTCTCTCTCTCTCTCTCTCTCTCTCTCTCTCTCTCTCTCTCTCTCTCTCTCTCTCTCTCTCTCTCTCTCTCTCCTATCCTAATTCTCCATATTGAAGGATTCATTCTTTATAAAAATTTTGCATGGGTAAAGTCCTTATACCTTTTCCACAAGTTTGCACTCACCTCCATGAGTTCCTCTTGGCATACACTGACTTCAACGAGTGCATCTTATCAGTTTTCTTTTTTCCCTTTTCTTGTTGCCAAGTTTCTTCTATATGTTTTTGAAGGAAGTTGAGAGCCCCTTGAAAATCCTTCAACTAGGAATGTTTGCTTTTAAGTAATATCTTGTCAATCCTCACCACTACCTTGATTCTCTTGTAGGCACAATCTCCAGTTAGCTTAGCTTGCAAGCTTCAAGTTTTTGACAGGCCATGTCTAAAACATGCATTTCAATCTTGTAGACAATTTCTCGATGTTAGATTTCTTTAAGGCTAATAGTCATTTAAGTTGTTTTGTTCATCTTTCTATGACATCACCTTGTCTGTAGATCACTCTCCAGCAGGTCTTACAGCAGAGTTCTTTACAAGAGAAAAATTCCAAACTAGCAAGATATCAATATTGGACTTTCGATTGGTTGGGAGTCGACTACAGCAACATATCTAGCTATTGTTTTCCAATTGAGCAATAAGTTGTGCATGCAAGCACACACGTATATAGTTATTTCATATCATAATTACCACTAGATTCAAATAGAGCATATTTGAATCAACCTTTGTATCAAAATTCAAATATTTAGGAAAACAATTTGAAACATTTGAATCAAGCTTCAAATATTTAGAAAAGCATTTTGAAACATTTGAATCAAGCTAAGTTTCAAAAAGTAGCATCTATGCACAAACATATTGAAGATGCACTTAGCATTAATTATAATAGACCACTTTAAAGTTTTCCTCCCACGCAAGCCCTCAGCCCTTATTGACTGGATAAAAAGGTGACAATTTGGCTGGGAAGTAAAACAAAGACACAAATTTTGCATTGAAATGATAAAAGATTCAAAGCCCTTCAAGTCCAAATTTGAAGTGAGTATCAATCATGTCAAACTAATTTCCATGTTAATATACTCATTGTCCATTTATAAATACCTAAAGTCCGGAGGTTCCTATTAGTATGACATTTTTTTAATAAACAGTTAGATTTACAATTCCAGAAGATTTCATCTTCTAACAAAGTGTTTCTCTTATGGCCACAATTTGCCTATGTACAAAACTTCTTTTTGATCATTTCAGCTGAAAAAAAGAAAATTTCCGCTCTCTTTATCTCTAACAGAAAACTGCACAATTACTAGCATGCAGAACATTTTGGAAGTTCATGACGGCTGATATTCAAAGTGTGTTTTCAACCAAAAACTTATTTTTTCCCAATGAAAGCCTACAAAAAGAGCTCCAATTCTATTTCAAATCTCTGGGAATTGTAAAACCTGTCCTGATATACCTCTTCGAAGGTTTTTCCCTGGACCCTTGCACGCTCAAGCCTTTCATTCTTAAGCTTACGAGCCAACCTCTGCTCCAGATGATCACTCAAAAAAGTCTTAGGTAAGTCCCTTGCTCCAAGAACAGCAGATGGAGGCAGAGGTTTCCGTTCACCCTTTTCCATTTCTTTCATGCAGCACTGTGGACAAGTGTACTCTGCCTCTCCACCTTCATTCCTTCGGCCATTGAAAAGGGCACAAACTTGATGTTGCCAAAGATTGCATTTGTCACATTGGACCCACTGCAATGGAAAATCTTCAAAAAATCAGGAGATGACCCATATAGTTGTCTAAGAGCTATCTCAAAAATTTTACTTGTCAATGAGGAGAAAATGGCTTACCGCTTCCTCAGTCTCCTCGTCATTTTTCCGTTTCTCCAGTCTAGTCTTGGGATATGTTTGGCCATCCATTTCAACCATGTCACTGCGAATTTCATTATAACAAGGTATGCAAAAATAATGTCTAGTTTCCCCAAGCCCTGTAGTATAAAATAAGGCATTCCGTTTGATGCGTGCACCACATGGAGTGCAATAAATAGGGGGAGGCTCAAATGTGAGCTTCTCAACTGCACACAAATGGCATGCACTTTCGCTCATCTGGTGCTCCATTGCCTGATTCTTTTCTGCTTTTGCTCTACTCTGCATGATCATAAATCAAAGCAGTCAGAACATTCACCTTAATGCAATCTATGAGAAAAATTGACAAGCAACAAGAATACCTACAAATTGACAATGACAAAATAGAGTGCATCAAAGCGGATCAGAACAGTGTCAAAGTCAGCTAGTACACTCCTGGACTCCAACTTTCATTCTTCCAAAACAAAAATCTGTGGAGCGGTATAACAACCAGCAAGATCATAACTACCACGATGATTTAAACAGCACTGTTTATGAAGCAAAATGGTAAAGGAATGTTGCTATGATGCTATGAATCAGACTTGCCTGGCCAAACCACTGCCGAAGTCCCATTATGTGCTCTTTGATCTGCTCTGGAGTGAAAAGTTCTGTGAGTGAAGTACCACCAAACTTTGGCTTTCCTGATTTGGATGTCATGGAGGGAACAGTGGTGGCAGATGTTGTCAAACCAGGTTCTTGCTTAACTTTTGAAGGTGTTGTCATTACACCTGAATCATGAGGCTCTGACTTAATATTGGTTGAGACTGGATCTTGCACTATTCCAAGCTCCATCTTGACTTGAACTTGACTAGGCTGTACCGGTCTTTCAGCTGTTGATCCTGACTGTGAACGGCTCTGAGAATCAACCCTTGCTACGTGGGTGTCCAGCCCATCCCCTTCTTTCTTTACTGTACCTTGCAGATCTGATTTAGAACCAACACAGGGGCGGTTCATTGTTTGTAAAATCGTCGTACTCTGAATTGCTGGCTGCAAACAAGCCTGCACTTTGGTAGTTACAATTTGCGGAACTTGCATATGTTGCTGAGAAGTAGCAGCAGGTTCTACCTTCGCTCTTTTCGTGGGAGGTTGCCCTTGAGCTTCACGACTTAAAACGAACTCATCTTTAGGTACAGCAATTGCCTGAGACATTCCAAAAGAAGATATACCAGCAGAAGAGCTAGCTGCCCCACTTGCTCCAGCTACCGACTGTGTTGTAATTGCTGATGTGCCTTGCCCTTGTTGGTTTTGCGATGCATGTGCTCGCTGTTGCACAATAATGAGACGGACTGGTCCACACACTGGACAACGTGGTTCCCTACATTGTCGATGATGATGTAGTAGAGTCCTAGATGCGGTACATCTGGAATATTGGCAGACACGTTCACAGCAAACTGCAATGTGACTCCATAACTGTTTGGCCATATGACAGTGTGGAGTGGTCTGGCACTGGCCTTCGGGTGCAGTGCATTTGCTTGCATGGCGCAGAAAAAGTAACCAACGTTGCTGCTTTTGATATTGTTGCATTCTTTGTTGGTCAGTTGTGGTACCCAATTGTTCTGATGCCAAACCTCCAGCACTAGCGGCTCCAAGTCGGCTAGGTGCTTGTACAACTTCGACGGGATCATTCAGAGCTGATTGGTTCAATGACTGACTCTGTGGCACACTTTGTGACCCAGTTCCTGGTGAGTCACATAGTTGCTCCTGTAGTTGTTGAGAATCCAAAAGAGGCAATTTCTCAGACTGCTGGAATTGTTGATCCTTAAGCTGCTGTGCGTCTTCTTGTTGTTCCTGAGAAATTACATCTTGTGGAGGTTGTGGTTGACTATATGGTTGTTGTTGCTGCTGTTTGAATTGTACAGAATCTTTTTGGGGATGCTGTTGCAATAATGTTGAAGGAAATTGTGATGACTGTAACTGTTGATGTATCTGGCCTTGCCGATTTACAGTTTCTAACTCCAGCTGGCTTCCCTGCGGCTGTGATGTGCGTTGCTGTTGGATATCTACAAGTTTTTGTTGAGCTGGTTGCTGACGGTGCATTTGCTGCTGCTCAACTACCGAAAAGCCATTGTTGAATGGTAGCTGCTGCTCAGTTTGTGAAGCTGCATTTGGTTGCTTCTGCCCAGAAAAGTTTGAGGAAACTGGAGACTGAGACAATGTATGTTTGGAAACTTGTGCTGCTTGTTGCTGGCTCCTTCCAACCAGAGGACTGCTAGAGAAGTTATTCCTTTGCAAATGCTGTACTTGCTGAGGTGGTTGCACCTGACTTTGTGGCTGCAGAGTTTGCTGCTGGGTAGGCAAACCAGGAACAGGAATCATTTTTGATGCTTGCAATGCTATGGGGTTCATTCCCAAGCTACTAGCTGCAACGCTCCCAGAAGTTGCTGTACTACTCAAATTTGCAGGCCCCGCTAAATCTGCTGCATTCATTGCATAGCCATCACCTGCAGTTGCTACCATTAAGTATAAAAGAGAAGATGCCACTATAAAACATATAACCAATGCCTGCCTTAAGAAAATGATCATTACTCAGCATAATAGTCTACAGAATTCAGTATTAGTTCGCAACAACAGCAGTCGCATATGCACTTTATCTTTTACAGCAAGCTAAAGAATTGCTATACTTTTTCACATATCTCACCTTGCATGCGCATGTGCTGTTGCCGCTGCAGGTTCATTCGCTGTTGTGACTGCATCTGTAAGTTGCCATACGGTGTCGCATTAAGATAGCTAGCAGAACTGTGCATAGCATTGCCATTCACAAGTTGCTGTCCATTGGCCATCAATTGCATGACTCCTCCATTACCCCCACCTAGGGAGGTTCTCCTTTGACCATTATTGCTTACAAAACCATTTGTTTGACCATTCATGTTCCTATATATATGAGGCCCAGATCCTACTCCAAATTGGGGCTGTTGCAACTGTGGTCCAGAAACTGCGCTTACATTGGCAGTCATCTGAGAGGCAGTCAGTCCTGGTGTTGGGATCATTTGACTGCCCAAAGCTGGCAATGCCATGCTTGAGGCAAGTTGGCTGTTCTGTAGCATATGCATTCCTGTCATTCCCTGCTGAGATATTAACGGGTTTCCAGTTGTACTTGGCATTGACACCATGGTTAATCCAGTCGTTGAAAATATACTACCATGACCTGAAGCAGGCATAAGGTTAGAGACCGCACCAGGAGTGGGTATCATACTGCTCAAGTTGCCAGGTGTAGGTATCATGGTGCTTGCATGTCCAGGAGTTGGCATCATGCCACCCCCATTCACTGGCATAATGCTGGCTCTGCTCCCAGGAGTAGGTACCATGTTGCTCCCAACTCCTGGAGTTGGTATCATGTTACTTCCACCCGGGGTCGGAATCATGTTACTTGAACTTCCAGGCACCGGCACTATATTAGATCCAATACCAGGTGTAGGAATCATGTTACTAACTGACAAAGAAGAACCTTGTGAATGATGTGAAATGGTTTGATTGTTCTTGGGAGTTAAGCGCTTTGCAACCGACTGAAGCCGCTGCTCCAAAGTGTGCAGATTATCATACTCCTCCTATTTAAAACAAGACAACCATATACTAAGATTAATACGGCATAACCTAATCTGCAATCAGGAGATCTTGTATGTTTATAAGTGCAACAGCACAGAGTGACACATGCCTTGGAAGCCGCATCACGATACAACTGCTCCTCCAAGCGTTTCACAAAATCTGGCAGTTTTTGCTGCCATTCTGGAGTTACCTGTGGTTTGCGCTTTTGAAAAAGACGAAAACTGCAAAATAAGTGTGAGCACTGTTATTTAAGTGATCAATAGGCATGTATCTAGACATAATATGCAAAGCCCAGCTGAATAGGTATGCAACAACACAATACGAACAACAAATGACGTGAAAGCACACTTACGGAGCCAAGCCAAACCTACAAACAAGAGAAAGAGGCCATCTTAATTGATAGCAACAGATGTAAAGTCAATTCCAATTTCATAAAAAATTGGAAGCAGCGTCAACATCAAATTTTCCAACCCTATTTTTTAAATATTTTCCAGAAGTTCTATCAACAGCCTCTCTTTCACCTTCCCAAAGCTCTTACAAAGCTTCCAGTATACTGACATGTTTTCAAGGATGACACGGCGTATGGAGAGATCAGCATCAGTTTGCCAAGTTTTCCGCCAACCTCCCATGCTTGAACCCTGCAGGGAATTTCCATTTTGCTGAGGTATACAGGCCTGCCCAGCGACCTGCGCCTGTGTCTGCATGCTTGTGTTCTTGTATAATACCAATGTGACGTTGATCAACAACAGCACTTATGTTTTCACTACTCTCAGAAACATTTTAGCTTAATCATCAGGTGATAGCGACATCGCATGGACCATGCTGATGTTCAGCCCATGTCACAGGTTGTTCCCGTTTTGCAATCCTACAACAACAACGATACCAGCATGGGATCAAAGAATGTTAATAATGCTGCAACTTTTCTGAACAGAATTAAGAGCAATAAGATGATGAAATTCACATGATTTAGCTAAAAACGACTCATTGTAAAACATTCTATTTGTTGCAACTTACAAGTAGCATAGATCAGTTCTAAATGCAGATCCATAGCTTAAAATATTCCACAGATCATCATTGCGATTGCTTCAATATTTTCACAACTTATAAGTATAATAGATAAGTTCTGAATGCAGATCTAGAGCCTAAATAATACACAGATCATCATTGCAATTGCTTGAAACAAATACTGAGTGCTAAGGCAGGCCCTTTACTACCTAGATAGTCATGGCAGTTCATTTACTATAGGAGCTAACTAATGGAAAAAATGAAATCCAAATGCAGAACACAACAAGATGGCTAGCATGCGACAGAATGCAAAATTAGAGATTTATTATGATGTCAGCCATTAAAAAACAACACATCCTTAAAAGCATCACTCTTGCCAAACCACAGCCATATCAATAACATCCAGTAAACTGAACTTTTGAACACATTTGAAGAACATCTCATGACAATTAATGCATCAGAAGATGAGAAGCATATAACATCAACTGCAAGTTACATGCATAAAGGTATGTTTACATTGGTTGTCAGAAATCTATACAGAGAGCAATGTGCTGAGTTCTTTTTACTTCTGCACATATGAAGAGAATACTTGGTGATGATGAAGGCTAGCTCTAAACAGCAAAGACAATGGCTGAATTTCCAGCTAGCCTTTCAGAACTTTCAGCATCGCTCCAATGCAAAAGACCTTCAGAGATGTACCAAGATCTATGTTTACATAGTTTGAGATAAAGGGAAGGAAAGAGATTGTACAGTGAGCCGATCATGCTTGAGTTTGGTAGAGATGTTATGAAGATTGACGAAACATATGATTGATGCAACAATTTGTATGATAACACATCACTGCTAGTCTTGATCCCCTAATAGTCATAAAAATTGCATTCAGAGCACAAATCCAGGTAGAAGACGGCTACAAAACCCTAAACACAGCTTCTAGACCCACATATTTTCCATAATGCAGTATGTTTTGTAAAGCAAACTTGTTGGCTGGTGTTTGCAAAATTGCAAACTCATTTGTGTTTGACACGTATGTCGAAATTATTTGTGAGGTTCAACATACAAAAAGAGTACAAAATTTAAGTCAATTTCGATGTTAAAATTTCACGCTTGTGTAGCATGGCTCTACCCACTGGTACAGTGTAGCCTGCAGCCTAATGTTGAAACACAGATGGTTGTGAACTTGTATAGCAAATTAAGGTATGTTGTAAGTTGTAAAGCTAGTTAACATATTTTGTACATTGTACTATGTATTAACTAGCCTGTCAGATGTATTTTGTTCTGAGAAGTTTGCCTATTCTTCTTCAGGAACCTTTTGGCATGAATTCATCCCTCGTGCTACTCCCCCTTTGACTGATTTATATACCTGGGCTGAATACACAAAGTCTTTATATCCTATTGACACCACTTCTCCAATCATCAGCTCACCCCGTCCTTCATCGTTCAACCTATTCACCCCCAACATGATATCTGAATCCATTATACACCTTAATAGTTGTCGTGCCCATGATATTGAAGACTTGGAAGCTGAACTTCTTATCCATGAGAAAGATATACTCTCTCCCATTCTTCCTGATTTTTTTAATCAAGCTGTGATTCAGGGCTTCCCTACCTCCTAGTGTACCAATGTCATAGATCCCATTCACAAGAAAGGTGATCCCATCATGAGGCCAGAAAACTACCGCACTATTATGGTTGGACATATTATGGCAAAGGTTTATGGCTCAATTCTTCAGACAGCAGTCAATAGTGAAGCAAAGATCAGACGCTTACACGCTCTGGGGCAGGCAGGTTCCCGATCTCATTACTCCACCTCTGATCATATATTCACGTTGAGGTCTATCATAGAGGAGGCCAGGTCCAAACGGGAGTGTGTATATTGTTGTTTTGGGGATTTCCGTAAGGCCTTCAACTCAGTTCTGTGACACCTACTTATCCAAAGACTACACGACCTTGGGTTCCATTCAGACGTAGTCTTGGCGATTATGGGTGGTCTATATGAAAGAGTGATAGGTTGTTTCCGATCCGAGGAGGGCATATCACAGTAGGTTCATTGCACCATTGGAGTGAAGCAGGGATGTTCATTATCCCCTACCCTGTTTGGACTTTATATCGAGAAGTTAGAGAGGATGATTATGCAAGATGGAGGTGAAAGTTGTACTTTATGCGACCTACTGATCTCGATTCTACTATATGCTGATGATGTTGTACTCATGTCACATTCCAGAGAGGGACTACAGAGACATCTAGACGTATTATGCTCCTCATGTTCACGATGGGGATTGTCAGTGAACATTGCGAAGACCAAAGTTGGGATCTTCAACACATCTCGGGCATTCATGCAACGTAAGGAGCTTTTATGGGATGGTCATCCTTTGGAGGTCGTTTCTTCATACACATACTTGGGGGTCCTCATCTCTAGTCCAGCCTTTAGTATGCGACAAGTCACTCTTGCCAGGTTGGGTAAGGGACACGCATCATTGGTCCAGCTTAAGAAGTTTTGTTTCAGACGATACATACGTGATGCTCCGAGTAAGTGTCACTTGTTTGATACCATGGTCACACCGATATTCATGTACGCAGCAGAGACTATATATATAGCAATCTAGACAGCCTATAAGTATGGACTTTAGTGAAATTTATGTTAAATCTATGGCTAACCAATTGCATTACATGTAGGATGTTTAAAAGTCCAATGAAGATCATACATAAGAAGCACAACAGAAGATGAAATCCTATTGACAAACAGCACCTATTTCAAGGTTTCAATAGAAAGAGTATGTATGTTTGAAAACTACAACCTTACTGGTATGCAAAATTGAAGAAAACTAAAAGCGAAAAAATAGGTCCACAATCCTTTGGTCCTTTCTAAATTGTACAAAGAACTAAAAAACTGGTCAATAGATTGAATTTACTACCTTCAACAAACAATTCAACATACTATTCTTGAAAACCGATCCGGTTTCCAAATGGCTGATTTAAAATTGATTCAGTTGGCCAATTCCAAATTGGTTGGAAACTATCGTTGGCACGCATAATCCTTTGTGCAAGTAATAGAAGGATCACTTAAAATCATTGATGTGTTATGGTTACTAATATTCATGGCTAGAGTGTTCACACGTAAAAGCTTCATATGCAGAATATTGATAGTTAGTAGCCACCTCGCAAGCATAGCAGAAATAGCTCGTCATTGATTTGAGGTTCTGATAATGTCGATATTTATAATCAAGGTGTTTGACAGAGGGATTTTCTGTTTTAACCAAGTACATGTTGATCTAAGAGGCAGGGGTTAATATATCAAATTCCTAAATCAATGAGCATGTGAAAGAAAAACTATCATCAATTTGTTGTGAGTGACTGAAGCCATCATCTTTCAACTCATTACAATTCATAATCCATCAACACATAATCTTGTTGGGCCCATTTGCACAGTTTTAAACTTTCTTGGCCCCTTTTGGGACCAAAGCACCTTTGGGCCCTTTGAGCCAAAAAAGCCAAAGGAGAGGCCAAATTTGTTTTCAAAAAGAAATTTAAAACTTTCAATGTCTACATTTCAAATGAGTTTCAAAAAACAGCGAATCAAACAAATATCTAGAATCTTTGTTGCACCATATAGTTGTTTCTTGATTGAGAAGAATCCTCAATTCTCTTTTGCTTGATGACTTGGGGGCAATTGATAGTTCATAATCCCAATGTAAAAGTGAAGCTATGTTTTCTGCAATAAATCATCATCCAGAATCTGACATCCAAAAATGAGCTTACACTCACAAAATGATGTCTAGACTCCATGTATTGCTTGGAATTCTCCTACTTTTCCACCTTGACCTTCAACCACTCGTAGTAGACTCTCTCTCTCTCTCTCTCTCTCTCTCTCTCTCTCTCTCTCTCTCTCTCTCTCTACGGCATAGGGTCTGTCTCCACCGCTGTCCGCTGTCTATGGCCAGAAAAGGGAAGGGGAGCCCACACTCCCCCCCCACGCACCTCTGTCCCTGCCCCTTCAGCGCTCCCCTCCATGCACTTCTGTCCCTTCCCCTTCAGCGCTGGCCCCCCTTTCATCGCTAATGAGTCATTACCGCTGTCCACCATAACGATGCTTCCATCGCTATTACGGATGGTTCCTCCACTTCTAATGCAGTTGATGCTCTATGCAATGAGAGATGATAAAGTGTCAGCATTACCTACGGATCTAGCAGCTTCTATCCACACTCCCTGCCCCCCATCTGCTCGCTCCTCTTTCTTGCTTCCTGAAATCTACACACCTGCCAAATCATTTGAGCAGTACATTCTCTCCTACATCAAGCAGATCAAACAAGAATCCAGCTCTCTATGTCCATCGAAAGAGAAATCATGCTATCCCGCATTATTTCTTTGGAGCCAGCAATAAGCAAGCAAGGAGAACCTACAAGGATTCAAGAGTTGGAAGAAAAGATAGAGCAACACAAGGCTGAGACAAAAACGTTGGCTTCCCTTTTCAAGGAAGGCAACAAGGAAGGTACACCCTCTTTCAATACGGTCATTTCGGGTCCAAGGGGTTGAAGACACTAATGATCCAATGACCGAAGCAACCAGCTTTCTTTCAATACACTTACCCCACTCCGAAGGATTGAATAGAGCTTGGAAAACCAAGAGAGACCCTTCTACACTAATTGTTCGCTTCACGAATTTGGAAGAACGACGACGGGCAACCTCCAAACTGCAGGCCAAGCTTAGAGGTACACTTATATTTATGGATGATGATCTCACTCCCATGCAGGTTGCGGATCAGAAAAAAGCATTCAGTGAGGCAAAAGCTTTGGGAAAGAGGGTAATTTATCGGGATGGTAAGGCTCGGTACATTGATCCTCTGAATCCTGATTAATAGGGATTAAGGCCCCCCGGACTAGGTAGCGGTTCGGGGGCTCTTTCTAGAGCATTGCGGTTGAGTTTATGGAACTGCAATGGTATTCACTCTTCAGCTACAGCAGGGGATTTCAGAGATTTTTGTGCGGATGGTGATATCTTACTACTCACTGAGACACACAGAGAGGGGACTACCGGCTGTTGAGGGTTTTTGTTGGTACTCTGCACATCGAAGGGCGACGAGAGCATTGACAAATTGAGGTTCAGGTGGCGTGGCCTCCAGGGAAAGAAGATGATGGACCTTCTCTTTAGCTCTTCGTCAAGATCCTTTTGGAAAAAATTCCTCCCACGAGCACCTCAATCCTGGATCACAGATCTTAGCACATGGGTGACATATGCCACATCCTTGTACACTGTACATGATGATGCACCTCCACTTCCCACACACCCATCCACATATACCTCTGATATGTTCTCCCCAGACATGGTAGAAGAGGCCATCAAACAATTAAACTTACATAAAGCCAAAGACATCGACGAATTAGAGGCTGAACTTTTGAAGCATGCCGATGACATCCTCTCACCTTTCCTCTCTATTCAATTCAACCGCGCTATCACATCTGGTTTCCCCTCCCCTTGGTCTACAAACCTTATCCATCCTATCCATAAAGGCGATGATGCCATGAAAGTCGACAACTATTGTACCATCATGATTAGCCACCTCTTTGCCAAAGTTTTCAGTCAGAGATCAATACAGAGATGGATACCAGAGCACTTCATGCCATTGGCCAGGCTGGGTTCAGACCAGGATATACTACATCAGATCGTATTTTCACCCTAAGATCCATCATTGAGGAGGCTAAGGCTAGGAGAGAGCGTGTATACTGCTGCTTTGTGGATTTCCACAAAGCCTTTGACTCTGTGCCAAGACCTTTATTGATACAGAGGCTTTAGGATTGTGGCTTTTAGGAAGATATCATACAGGCAGTTGTGGCATTGTACAGACGAGTTATTGGCCGGATCCGAGTTTCAGGGGTGGTGTCGCCAGAGGTAGAGAGTACGATTGGGGTTAACCAGGGATGTCCACTTTCACCTACACCCTTTGGTTTATACATAGATGAGCTTGAGCATGTTATACAGAGGGATAGAGGAGACTGGAGCGGCATCTGGATGCGCTTCATTCTTTTTGTATACAGTGGGGACTGTCAATGAATGTGGCCAAGACCAAGGTTATGGTGTTTAACACCTCCAGATCCTTCATGATGCGTGCAACAAGCGAAAGTTTCCCAGTTACGGAAGGGCTATTCTTCATTGGTTGATTTGGAGAGACTGTGTTTCAGCTCACACATTAGGGATGCAACTAGTAAGTGCCGACTCTTTGACACTATGGTAGTCCCCTCCACCCTGTTCGCCACAGAGACATGGAGTACTGGCCTGACAGCCACCGAGTGGGCACACATCTCACGACTCCAGATCCATATGCTATCTCGGATGATACGGGATAAGCCCTCTGCAATCTTTCATGGGCTCGTTTCGAAACGCGTATAAAATGGCTGGTTCAAGTTCGAAACGGGAAAAAAAATCTAGGTATTTTTTTTTGAAAATGTGTTTTTGAGGGTTTTTGGGGTTTACAGATGTCATAGAAAGTCCGGTAACAAGTAGATACATCCAATTTCATGAGAATGCTCTAGAGAATGCAATTTCAAGAGGAGAAGCTGTGTATGGTAACTATGGTCACGTTCCCAATCAATTATTGATACTGTCATGGATAGGTTATTAGGTTGCGAGAATTTATTCATGCCCATTACCAGTACATACTACAAGCTTATGGCGTGGTTTTGAAAAAAAATTGGTTTTTTTTTTACAGTCGTTTCAAACACTAAAACGTCGTTTCGAAACGGGGTCGTTTCGTACGGCCTGTTTCCAACGCGTTTCGAGGAAACATTGGCCCTCTGTACCACACGTATTATACTGGCAGAGTTTGTCGTCCCCCCATTCAGCTAGAGGCACTGTTCCATATTGTCACATTCATACAGCGACTGGAGGATCTCCAGGGTGGAGACACACACTATGCTACATTCTAAGGGGGGACACTCCCAACACTTACATTCTAAGGGACACTCCTTCTCGTGGTATTCCCAGACTTGTCGTCTCCTTTCCACATTGGGTATTCATATTGCTGACCTACCAATTGGTACTCAGGGCCATCTGTATAGGGCGTACCTTCAGAGCACTTGGCAGGGTTCATCAAGGGCAAAGACTAAGTTTTATCGTGTACATTTTTTATCTCGTGATCCCGCTGGGTATCCTATAGTACCCGTGGGTGATTTTCGGGTTTCCTCTCACCAACTAGCCATTGAGACTGGCAGATATAGTGGCACCCCGCAAGAGGCTTGGATTTGTGGTATGTGTGATACACACGAGGTAGAGGATGAGTTTCATTCTCTCTTCAGATGCCCTACTTACTATGAGATCTGAGGGAGATATTATTGCTTGTTTCGAGATCACCCAGTCACACACTCTACCTTGATATCATATGAGGACCCCAAATGTATTGCACTGATGATTCGGGAAATGTCAGACTTGTGTATGGTGAAACTTCACATAGACACCCTCCCCTTCCTACAGTTGAGCATCCAGGAGTGCTTATCTCGCCAGAGAGAGACTAGAGAGTATTGATTCTGACGAAGAGGCTGAGATTCTAGATGCTTCCATACATAGACAACAGAGAGAGTGTAGACGTCCAAAGAGACAGCCAGCCCACAGGCCACAGCCACGGCAGCAGAGACGACACCGACAGTCTACTCAGAGACAGAGGTCTGCAATTCGTTCAGCAACAGTGTCAAAGCATACTATACACCATTATTATACAGGCGGAGGGACATCTATTGTACCAAGATGATAGACTGTGTTGGTGCCAGTCACTAGTTCCTATTTTTTGCAGTTATTGTTTCTTTTAGGTGGTAGAGCTTTTAAGCTCCCACTTTGCATACTTGACATGTACCTTCTTATTAGTCCTATGTACCTTAAGGTATTTCAAGGACATTAATAAAGATCTCTCTCTCTCTCTCTCTCTCTCTCTCTCTCTCTCTCTCTCTCTCTCTCTCTCTCTCTCTCTCTCTCTCTCTCTCTCTCTCTCTCTCTCTCACATACATAATACATACATCACACTCCCTATTCAGGTTATTATTGGAGCAACATTTTGCTTCCACATAAATGTAAGTTGTATGTTTAGGAGAAACAAACACCAATTCATGTGATCGTATCATGCATCTATGCTAAAAAACTGAGAGACTGATACTTTTCCTTTGCATAAATCAATGTAGAAATCTTTTCTAGCCATATAGTTAACTTCGTCAATTGAAAAATGCAAGGCCAAAGTAGCCAGCCAAAGAGCTTCAATACCCATTGAGGGTAGTCAAAAATTGATGCTTCAAAAAAAAATGCATAATATCAGATTTTACTGCTTCGTGATTGAACAGATGCAAATAAAACAACGTTTCAAAATCAAGTTCAGGTGCATTTAAAAACACCCAAGTTATTATCTCACACCTATGAATGGTATAACTGCTTTCTTTCTCTTCATGCTATCCGAGCTTATATTGCTTCAATCATAAGTAGATCTATAGAAATTTAAGGAAGCTAATTTTGAGCTTCAGCATTTGGAACGGTGTCATCCTGCAGATTAAGTCTCTTGCATGTGAAGTAAAAATACAAGATCAAAAAAAAAATACTCAAGTTTTGGCTTGCTTTGATTGCCCTTTGGAACTTTTGGTAACACACGCTGGGAAGTGACTCTCTCAAACTTGTTCATAATATACCCCTATAAACGTCTCTCAAACTTGTTCATAATATACCCCTATAAACGTCGTGCATTTAAAATTTCATAATGGAAAAAGTCAGCTACAGTCGTCCAATAAGCAGTGAGTCAGCTGGGACTTCGTTTCCTCTCCATAAGGTCAAGTGGGGGTTCAACGCCAATCCGCCACACAAATGAGGACATACAAGAGAAAAAAAAAGGGTCAACTACATGTATCCACAACCATCCTCAATTAATCACGTATAGCCATGCATAACAAGATAGGGCAAAAAGAGTCGACAACTGAAACAAAAGTTAAATCTTAAGGACTCAAAGTAATTGAGTTCTAGGTCTTCAAGCAAGTATCAGGAGATCAGAGAACGAGGACGGGAAATTGGAATTGCCTTTAAAAGGAAACGTTGAGCTGGTGAACTTTTTGTCAAATTTCTCTTATAATGACAAGGTAGGGCTAGCTTCGTTTCCAGAGAAGCGAAGTAATGATAATATATAAGTCTAAGCATTCATGCGGCATAAAGTTAGGTGAAAGAAATTACAGGAATGTATTATTATTATGTGAAAATGATTAGCTAAAATCAAGCGCAAACTCCTTACCGATTTCAAGTAGATTAAAACGTTCGTCCCACCCGCAAAGCGTCCCCCTTTGACTTAAACTGTACTGAAGTCTTCTGAATGGTATCCACATAGCAATCGGCTTGACTATAGAACTCCGTCCATAATGTAACAGAAAATGCCAGAGAAGAGATCCATCGGCAAAATTGCAAAAGTAACGAGTTGCAAAATCAGCAGCAGCTTGCTGCAGCTCCGGTTGCTAAGACAGCCCACACCGGGCTGAGAAAAAAAGTCTCTCTTTTCCGATCATCATCATTCCTTAGGCCGCATCTCGCCACTTCCCCTGCACCTGCCCTCGGCTGCATTGACCCCACCCAATCAATTCATAATAAACTCCATGCGTAACCATAAGCCCCTTTCCTTCTCACAAACCCCAATCTTCACAAACCTCACTTCAGGTGCTCCCTGCTCTAATCCAAACCTCATTCCTCCATGCCCCCAGAAACCTCATCACCGCATCAACATCATCATCATCATCATCTAATCTAATCATAGGTTGTCATAAATAATAAAACTACAGCACTAAGTAGGCATAATAATCACCTGAGCACGAGAATCTAAGAGACAAGGAGAGTAGGAGGGGGAGCAGTAGCCATGGCTGCTGACGACCAGGTGGGCAGGCCTACACAAATTGTAGCGCAGGCAACTTCGAACTTCCCCAGCGGCATATCGCTGAAGTTCTCGTGCAGCAAAGCAGGGAAGCAAAGAAAAGAGGGTAAAATAGCTTCAGCCCCTTTAATGTTCGTAAATCCCAAATTACCTTTCCTTCTCTCTCTCCTCGCCCCCCACCCCCCCCCCCCCCCCCCGCTCTTACTTACTCATCACTCTACTCTTT
The DNA here is from genome assembly GCA_029204225.1 of Diphasiastrum complanatum. Classification (NCBI taxonomy): domain Eukaryota; kingdom Viridiplantae; phylum Streptophyta; class Lycopodiopsida; order Lycopodiales; family Lycopodiaceae; genus Diphasiastrum; species Diphasiastrum complanatum. Next base: position 51,450,846 of record CM055097.1, read on the forward strand.
CACTCACACGCGCGCGCGCGCTCTCTCTCTCTCTTTGCCCTTTTTTTGTTGTGTTTTACTAGCCTCAACCATAAGTCCCAACAATCCTCTTACCATGCTCCATGGTATTATGAACCCACATAAAAACCTAAGGTAATTGACTTATATCTAATTTTTAGGCCTTTTTACACCCTATATTATGTAAAGGGCCCCGGTTATTAGCTGCTCTGCCTTTGTACATACTTCCATTGCGAGCTACCTACTTCCTGCCTAACTGCCTATCACGCGACATAGAGACCTGCCTATTGCGAGAGAAGAGAGAGAGAGAGAGAGAGAGAGAGAGAGATGATGTCCACATGAACAAGCCAGTTCTTGGTTGTGCAACCAGGAACAGAAGCCGAAAATTGGCTTTTGTCCACATGGGGCAAATTTGTGTGCCAATTCCTGGCACTCCAGTTCCTGGCACAGACAGGAACTGGCTGGCTGAGGCACCCAGTTCATGGCTGCACAGCGAGGAACAGGCACAAAATAACCTCATGTGGGCACGCACAGAGAGAGAGAGAGAGAGAGAGGTCTCTCTCTAGAGGTCAATGGAGTGCACTGGAGGTCAGCCACTTGGAATGCTAGAGGTCTGTTTGTTGGCAAAATCTGTGGTGGATGCACGGTAGAAATCTGCCAACTGGTAGAGCGCTGCAAATACATGTTGGCTGATCGCTGAAAAGCACTCTTTGTATTGATAATGAAGTGAAGGATCCACAATGGATGCCTTGGCAGGTGCAGCACTGAGGTTGTTGTAGAGAAACTCCACGTAGCAAAGAACTCAAGGCAGCGGCAAGCAGAATCTGACAGGAACAATCTGCAAGCACTACATTGTGATTCATGGATGAGAACAACTCACGGGCAACAAAAAGCCAGAAAGCTACAAACAAAATGCCTGGAAGCCATGGAAAGTTCTAGAAACAGTGGCTCCATGAACGTGCACACAAGAGTGTAAGTCTTGAATGAACGAGCCCACGACATCTGTACTTTTAGAAACACAATGCCATCCAACAAGGTAGACACCGATTGGAAAATTCTAGAAACACCTGTAGCATTTCAAAACAGATGTCCCATGTAGTAGCAGATTATGAAAACTTATGACCATTCCCTTACTGGAGGTCAGGTTGTGCTGGGGGCTACTTCTGCAGTTCTGACTGATCCTTGTGACTGTGCCTGAGACAAAAAATCAGCACAAAAATTAGGTGAAAACCAATTACGCATGGTAATGGCCATTTGGTTGGGCCATTACCTAGTACATAAGAACCTAACGTGGGTGGGTGAGCCTAAGTCAATCATATGATACACCAACTCACCATGCATGGGAAGATCAAGACCTAGCAATGGTTCTTGATATTATTAACTCATGAGATCGCCCATATAGAATTGAACTTAGGTGGGCGAGCCAAACTCAGGCACTATACACTAACTCATCTTATCAAGTGGGGGAAGATCAAGACCCAAGAATAAACGAGCATCATTGGCTATGCTCATATACATGGGTCTCTTAGAGTCTATGCTCAAATACACCTTGGTTCCTTAAACTACGTACTTAGAAACTTTGTCTCAATTCATTAGGTGAAACACATAGCCAACTCTAGCTAGAGTAAAAGGCACAATTTATTGTGTTGTGTTCATTGAAAAGTGTAGCCATTTTGTGGAAGCCAAAAAGGCATGCTTAAGCGTTGCTACCAAATGTGCCAAAACATCAATACAACCCCCTTATGTGGGGCCTACCAATTAGATCAGCTCAAATAAAATGAGACTCAAACAAAGAAATTGAGATGTTATATATGGCAAGCTCTTCAAATAGCTTTCTCATTAGGTTTTTGTGACCACAATAGCCTCAAAAGTATGATGCAAATATAATTTGTAGCACCATTGGATCTGATTTTGTAATCTCAAATTTATGGAATATCATGTCATGAACATTTGTTCTAATGATTTCAAAAAGTGATTTTGTAATTGTAGAGAGAGAGAGAGAGAGAGAGAGAGAGAGAGAGAGAGAGAGAGAGAGAGAGAGAGAGAGAGAGAGAGAGAGAGAGAGAGAGAGAGAGTGCATGCACATGCGTTCTTCTCCCACAATATTATCCTCAAAGCAAGGAACTACACTACACTAGGCAACCCTGGTATGGACATGTTGCACACCTAAAAGCATATTAGATTGGGAGTAAAGCTTTGAATTTGGACAACAAAGATCCCAATACGATGTTTAGAGAATAGCCAACTAGAAGATTAGTTCTATATGTTTTTATTATAAACTTTCGTCATCTCTATGGTAGTGGGGATATCTTGCATACAAACCTACACTACAGTACACACTAGGCAACCCTGGTATGGACATGTTGCACACCTAAAAGCATATTAGATTGGGAGTAAAGATTTGAATTAATGTTTCCTATCTTCCATCTTGTGATGGATGATTTGGTGAGCTGCTAAGGTGGATCCTTTCGGATTATTTTTTTTGACAATGAAGCATATTATGTAGGAAGATCAATATGGAGATGATACTTAGACATCTTGATAATCGATAGATTAATCTAGTAGAAAACCAAATTGTTATATATCTTGCAAGCTATTAAAACTCGTCTTAATTGACAAAATTTCAACTACAGAAGTTTGAAATGTGTGTTGAAATTGCAAAAGTTTGAAATAACCTTGCCGCTCCTTTTGATCCAACAAACTCCATGTTTTCTAAATTGCAAAAATTTAGATTCATGTTGGTGCTCATTGTGATGCAATCTATTCAAAGTTTCTTGGATGATATTCAGCTCGATAAGACTGTTCTCCTTTGATGTGAAAGCTATGAGGGGATGGAAGGAAACTTTGATATGCAATACAATTTGCATTTACATGAGAAGTCATGTTAGACAATGGTAGAAAATAGAGTCTTGAAGTATGGACCCCATGCATTGCAGCTACCTAGCTTCTAGTTATCTACACACGTTACTATTGAAGTCAAGTCACCGGAGTTGTGCGGGTAGACCAAAACCTCAGTCGGAGTTTTAAAATCCAATGTTTTTCTCTCTCTTATGTGGCATTTCTTAGGAAACCCTTTTGGGGTTTAGAACTCCTCTTATGATCTCCATGGATTTTGTGGTTAGGCTTCCCAAATCTGGGAAGGGTCATGATGCCATTTGGGTCATAGTGACATGCTTATCAAAATGGTGCAATTTATTCCAACCAAAACTACTGTCAAAGCTTCAAAACTTGCTCAACTCTTCGTTGAAAAGTTGTTCAGGTTGTATGGTTTGCCAAACGATATTGTTAGTGATCGGGATTCTAGGTTCACTGGCAAATCCTGGCAAGCAGTCTTTGAGAGACTGTAAACTATCTTAAGTCTTTCGTCTACAAATAACCCAGAAACCGATGGTTAGACCGAACGTGTCAACTAGTCGACGGAAGATATGCTTCACGCATATGTTTCCAGGAGACAATCTGATTAGAAAAAGTACCTTCCAATGGTTGAGTTCGCATACAGTAGTATGAAGCATAATGCCATAGATTTTATTCCTTTTATGCTCTTGTATGGCTTTCAGCCTCGTTCCCCTATCTCTGTTGGACTCAAGGGTCTCAAGGTACAAGCTACAGCAGATTTCTTGCATGACATGCCAGGAATGTTGCAGGTGGCTGCGAAAAGCCTTAGACCGGCCCCGGATTCAGCCCAATTCTATGTTCACCGGAGCTGCTCTCATCGAGAATTTGAGATCGGTGATTGGGTGTATCTTAGATTTCCTATTCTGTGTATTTCTATCTCCTATGTATCTTATACATTCAGAGTAGCACACCAGATTAGATAGACTAAACAATCTATAACTAATCAGGGATTACAAGAGAGGTGGGTAGGCACGTCCTAACACTCTTCTGCTGACATCATCATATCAGATCAGGGGTTTTTGTACTTCTTGGTACTTGCATGGTCTTCCTGATCCTTTGGAGCGTGAAGGTCGAAAAGTGTCACGAAGATTTTCGTGTCGCTTTGAGCCGTTTGACTTTCGCGTCGTCTGACTTTCTCCTGCTGTATCACAAAAAAATTTCTTTCGCGAACTTTTTACATTCGTGTCTCTTCTTCAGGGTGTTTGCGAACATTTTCGCTTCATGTCTTTTCGTGATGTTTGCGAACATTTTCACTTCGTGTCTTTTCGTCATACTGAGGGCTGAAAGCTAGCAAAGCTTTGGTAATAGGAACATTTTGTTTCTTCAAGACATGACAGCCAATCTGTGATAAAGTCAGGCCATTATTTCATGTTCATCTTCAGACTGGAGAGCCACGTTGGGATTGATCTGTATTGGATCTAAGCCGCAGTCCCAAAAACACTCTTGATGCATAAAAAAGACCATCGATCTGCAATATTCGGCGCTTTCTTTTACCCACAGATCAATGTTAGATTTATATTTGTGCCCGAAATCTAGCAAATGTAACCTTAGGTCATCCATGGAAGTGCTCCCTGAGATTTCTGGGATTATCGGCCAATTTACTTCTTCGACTAGTGGTTGCTCCGTTGGCCAAGGGTTTCTTTGTTTGAGCGGCATATAAAATTGGTCAATTCTCTTCCACGCTAGCACCCTGAGATACTCTTGCAACCGCCTGTTGTCCTTTAGGACTTTATTTTTCCACTTGGGTTGTTGTTGCAGCTGGTCAATTTTGAAAGAGTCCTTTATCAAGCGTTTTAAGCCCTTTCGTTTGATAGAGAGCTCTTTTGTCAAATTGAGTAACATCAAAATGGCAAAAGACGAACGTGTACGAGACTATATTGAGTGTTTCAAATGCCTCAAAAGTCAAGTCCAAGAACAGCCCTCCGAATAGATGCTCATCATCTGGTTCCTAGTCGGACAACCATTGAGTAAATTGAGTCTGTCATTGCCGACTGCTCCATAAAAAATGCGGATTTGAAGTATTTTCTGACCTCCTGCAAGCTCAACTCATTTTGTTGTTCCATAGTGCAATCAAATCCTTCACCGAACTTCAACACTATATCCATCGTAGTTTTCAACTGCCTCCTATTCTTGATGAACAGCGAAAACCAGAAGACATTCACGAAATTCCTCAGATTCCTATGAATATGATGAATATACGTGTTGCTAAGGGAAATAGTATCACACTACCTTTGTCCTATAAAGATTATCCCGCAGTATCTGCTATCCTCGATAGCGGATCAGGCGTTAATATTATGGCTTTGTCATTGGCAAAGTCATGGGGCTTCCATACCCTCAATCAACCACGATATAAACTTCGCATGGCTGATCAAAGAGTTACCAACCATGCTGGTCGTTTTCCCTCTCCATCACTTGGATGAGCATCTTCCTTCTCTTCATTGGAAATGTTGGCTTGCTTGAATTGACTCTTCTTCTTGAAGCAATTGGTGGCATAATGCCCCTTCTTGATGTTTTTCTTCTTCTTCTTGGATGTGAAAGCTTGAGAGGACTCATCGTCTTCTCCTTTCTCCTTGGAAATAAGATTGTTCTTGCTTGAAGAGGGTTGGTGTTGATTCTTACTTCTTGACTTGTGCTTGTCTTTGGTAAAGAGGACTTTACCATCAATGTTGAGAGACAGTCTTTCCATTTTCAAAAGTTTATACTCTTGTCTTGATTCTTCAGAAATGAGCACACTTTGGAGTGCTTCCAAACTTGGTAGCTCCTCCTTAATGGCATAACTCTGAACAAGGTTGTCATATTCCTCCATTAACCCATTAAGTATGACTTGAACAAGTTCATTTTGGTTGATGGAGTCTCCTATGCATGACAATTCTCTATGGAGGTCTTTAACTCTCATTACATAAGCTGAAGCACATTCATCACTTCTCTATACACTTTGAAAAATTTGATTTCTTAGTGTTAGAAGTCTAGAAGTATTCTTTGCCTCATATATGGACTTGAGAGTATCCCAAGCATCTTTGGCATTAGTACAAGCACCAATTTCTCTTAAGATGTCATTTGAGACATTCATTTTAATATAATGCAGAGCCATCCTAGCTCTCTTTTTGTACTTTGGAATTTCTTGAGGAATTTGTGGTTCTTCTTCAATTCCAAGTACATTATCCATCACATCTTGTAGAATTAAGACATATTCCATCCTAACCTTCCAAATTGAGTAATTGGAGGTTGACAATCTTTCACTTGCTTCTAATAGAGAGACACCCATTGAAGTCATAAATAATGATGGAAGTCAAAAAAGATGGATGAAAAAATTGCTTATCTTCTCACTATAGGAACCAACCAAGGGGAAAAAACCAAATCCTATGTAAGACAAAGCAAAAAACTGTGAGATAGATCTCACTAGTTTGACAATCTCTTTAAAACAAGATTTGAATCATTAAAAAAGATGAAGTATGGAAAAAGTTATGGTTCTCTGAATTTCACACGTGTGAAATATTCCAAAAATGTCAAATTGACTCAAATACAATCTATTTGTATGAAACAATTTGCCTAGAACCTATAAATTTTGTCTAAATCACATATAGATGAGATTGTCAACTTCTGGATGATTTTTGTGATCATTCAGGCAATAAATGACATGTACTTACGATTTGCCACAGGTCTAGGCGCCCTACCTATGACTCTTCAAAAGCTTATAACTTTTGATTGGCTTATCCAACTGTCATGATTCAAATTGCATCAAATTCTACCATTTCTAGCTTTCTAGTGGGCCAATTTGCATGAAATTTGGATCTAAGGTGAGAGAGAACCACCAAACTGAAAATGGGCGGATTTCACATGTGCCAACACCTGAAGTTCCGTACAGTACCTGATCTAGAGCATTCAAAGTGGTTCGAAGCTCTAAATCACTAGAAGACTGCAAACTAGCTAGAAAGTAGAATCTAGACAATTCCTAGCTTGAAATCTGATCAAATTTGCAAACTTTTTGATTAGATTTGCTTGTAAATCTTAGGTAGGCTCTGATACCATGTTGAATTCACACGTGTGGGACATCCTACACATGTACTTTTGATCTCTTAAGCCCAATAATACCATAAAGGTCAGACTAGCATTGATTGACAATAAAAAAGCTGACCATTCAAGAAATATTATTGTGTTACAAGCAAGATCTGTCAACAAAACATGAAACTAAGTGCAATAAAGGCCTCAACTCGACTAGAGAGAGAATATGATAAAACTTGAGTAGAGAGAGAGGGCACAAAGAGCTTAGTCTCCAAATTTGCATTACACACAAATTGCATCATCTTCTCAATGAGAGTACATCACATATATATAGATCCATGGACTCTCCTCCTACTTTGAGTTGAATTGGAGTTATGAATCCACCTCTCAAGCTATCTAGACTTATTCAAGCCACCTCAATATGTCTAATTGTGCCACCTAGTATTTTCATGCATTAAATGTGGCATCCTATGGTAGCTCGAGTTTCTACTTCTACCTACCTTGAATATTTTATTCTAAGATGGGTCTTTACTAAGCCAAAAGAGCTCAATTCATCTTTGACATTTTTAGGACCCCTACTTACAATATTAGATAGATTTTTCCAGTATTTTGACAACAGCAAGGTTTGGTATTATTTAAGCTCAAAATAATGTCTATTGTGTGTAAGCTATGTACTTGTGCAGAGTTTGACTTGGATGGGCTTGTATGGCATGGATTTGCCCAAGCCATAAGGTGCTTGGAATCCCGAACGTTTCTCGTGGGAAGTCCTTGGAGCTAGTATGGTACGGAGTTGCCCTAGTACCTAGCATTGATGCCAATGTCAAGTCTCTTGTTATATGTGTATTACAAGATAGTTTCTTATATGTAGAATGCTTATGTGAACTTAATACATTGTTTTTGCTCTTGTACTGATCAATATGACATCTACCTTGATACGATTTTGTTATAGGGCATAATGTATTGCTAATTACGAAATGCATGATAGGGAAGATGGGATGTAAGTCCATTTGTAATTGCAATCAAGCTGATAAGGTAGTGAATCTTATTTCGGACATCTCGATGTGGCTGTGGTAACTGGATAACAACGTCATCCAGTGTAAAATCTTTGAACTTCTGTGGAAGATCAAAAGGCGGGTCCATAAAATTTTTGGACTTTGGGAATCATCTGAGTTGATTCACTACTGGACATGGAAGCTTGGTCTGATTGTTTGGTTTCTGTCTTCTTAGACAAGGGCTTTATCGGCTGTTTAAGCTTCGCACACATCTGTTTTTGACGCTCGGTTAATTGTGTATCAATGATTTTACTTTTTTTGTAACCGAGTTTTTTGCGGTTTTTGAGTGGGCGGTGTTGTTACTTATCATTTCGTCATTGATTGTATCCTAGACTTCGTCTCGGGAAAAAGAACTGTAAAAAGGTTATGAATCACCAAGTTCCAATTCCTTTGAAGGACCCGCTAAGACAATTCCACTAAACCTTAAAGATCCTGACGAAGACAGATCGAATAGTTCATGTTGGTGCACATCTGTCATCAACCCAACTGTCTGATAATCCTCTGTGGAATTCGGATCATAAGGAGATCCATATTGAAACTCTAGATAGAGTACCTTAGGATTGGGTATTTAGGTTTCTTGGACTCTGTTTTTTTTTTTTAAACACTTTGGATTTAAAATATATCAATGTATACTAATTAGAGTATCTCGATTTGTAAATATCCAATTGGCAATTGGCACAGTATTAAAAGTAGTGGGATTGCAAAAAGACTTAGTTGTGAACTATGGAAATTGGCTCGTAGTAGAGTCTAGTCAAATACAGAGTTGACTTTCAAATTGACTCGGCTCGATCGAGATTGCAATGCAATGACTCGGTTGAGATTTGAAAAATGTGTTTGGTCGAGGTGACACTGCAACGAGTCGGTTGAGATCTGAGTGAGATTTTTGGTCAAGATCTTAATGGAGAGACTCTGTCGAGATCTTAAGAAAAAGGCTGGTTGAGATCTGAACTTGAGGCTCGGTCGAGATTTGATAGAATGAGTTGGTTGAGATCTGAACGAGATTTTCGGTCAAGATCTTAACGGAGGGACTCGGTCGAAATCTAAAGAAAAAGGCTCGGTTAAGATCTGAACTGGTCACTCAATGGAAATGAGTCGATTGAGATCTAATCGTGAAGCTCGAGCGAGACTGTAACAGTCGAGATGTTAACAAAAAGACTCAGCTGAGTTTTGAACTTTCGTGTCGATCGAAATGTTAACGATAGACTCGGTTGAACTCTAGACTCGGTCGAGATTATAAGCCAAGACTCGATCAAGAGTGTACATGGAGTATCCGGTCGCAAGGAAAGATATACTCGGCTCAGTCTAGACATAAGTCGTGGGACTCAGCCAGGTGGGGAACGTGAAGTCTCAGTCAAGAATGGAACCAGACACTCGGTCGAAGACCAGAGTGACAGACTCGGTTGAGATGGTGAGCGTGAGACTTCAAAAACTTGTTTGCAAACACATATAGTTTGGTTTTGTGAATGTGTGTGTCTGTGTATTGGTGGAAATGGTGCCAAATGTTCATAGATTCCTGCTATGAATCTATGAGCACAGTCTTTTTTATTCTTCTTGATTCCCTTGTCTCTAGAAATCGAGTGTTTCGGCCCGTTCCAAGCGGTTGGCTTTTAAAACGTTATCTTCTTTGTTCAAGCCCAATAAGGCAAAAGTTGTTGGGTTCATTATAGTATGTTTTTCCAGCCTGTCAATGGGATGCTCAGGTTATCGTTCACTCCAGATACATGCACAGACAATTCACATGCAACTTAAAACCATTCACCAACAGATCTGCATGCAATACAGGTGAATAACCAAACGGTTCTTGCTTCTAACTAACTCTATGCAATAGAAAACAACAAATGCACTCAGATTAATCTACAAAACTGAACAAGAAACAAGAAACTAATTATCTATCAGCACAATAACAATCCAAAGATCAAGAAACACGCATCTCTTGATTCTTGGATAGCCCAAGAACATCAAGAACTGGATGTAAGAGGATATACAAGGATCATACCACAATCCAGCCTATTTAGTTTACTTGAATGCTAAGATCTACTTTAAAACAAAAAAAAAGAAATCTATTCCACTCTAATCCACATTGCAAAAGGAAAGAAAACAAGAAATTAATGTATTCCACAACCACAATCAAGAAATGGAAACCATGTTCATAAAAGATTCACTCAAGAAAGCTGTCATGAACAAGGAGCTCCAAGAATGCCAAGAACTCGTGGAGGATCTTCTTTATCCAACAAGAGCAAATGACATTACAAGTAAAGCTCCCTCACAAGAGAGGGGGCCTCTTAAATGGAAAAAGAGGCTACCCATGTGGAGCCTAAGTGGCAATTCCACTAATTTACAAATTCCAAGTGGAACTAGCTCTTCCACTAGAGGTCACCATCAAAAGGTGGCTCACTCTACTTTATTTAATACTACTAGCTCCTACGTGGTCATTCCTTCTTTGGGATTCACCATGAGGCTCACATGATTTTGAGCTGTATTCCTAGTTAGTAATTCTCTTAGGATACGAACAGTAGATTGTTACATAATCATTATAAAAAATTTGACAATAAGTACTTTTTTAACTCCATTCATAGAGATACGTGCCACCACATGACCAATCACTTATTTTTTAACATATAAATTTCTTGTTAACAACAGGAAACCTCTACTGCCTTATCAAATTACCTCCTGAATGAACCAAAGAAAGGCCAACGAATGCCTTTTTTCATAAATAAATAGTTAAAATCAAGGCATTTCATTATTAAAATAAAATAAAAATATGGACCACAACTTTGCCAACAAAGTATAACATAGAATAATCATCGGTGTAATGGACAAATACCATATTACAATAAGTGAATACCATGTTACAATCAGTGAATTCAAGAGAAATAGTAGTCCAACAATCAAAACAGTTTTATGTTGCTATCAATCATCCAAAGTAACAAATTTTGTTGCAAACTTGTTAACCTAGAAAGTATCAATCTAAGTTATGAACGAAGTATTAAATGCTTTAAAGTAATCGTTTTCACTTAATCATACTCTCTTACTGGTAACAATTTTTAAAATATACATTCCATGTTATTTACATGGAACATATATTAGATTGTCTACAATAAAAGTTTAATATTCGGTTTTCTCAGCCTTGTCTACCACATAGCAAACCCAGTAAAATATAGACATAGAGAAACCGAGACATGTCATTTGTCTAAGTTAACATAAGTCAAATGCTAACCTCTTAATCAAGATAAGCATATGAACAGTAAATCGAGTGGCCCATAGTGCGTTAAGAGAACAATGTAGCTAAAAAAACATCATAACAACGAAGAGGGCAGCAAAGGAGGCCCAACAACTCCAAGAAAGCCAACCACTCAACAAATCACAATGGCAACACCAACGAGTAGAAAGAAATGAGTTGTGTATGACCAGGACGAAACAAGCAGACCACTTATGGGGATGGTGGCCGGACTTTTCGCGCCAGCGAAGCTTGGAAGGGGCCACTCCTACCGGCCATCTTGAAAACAGTAATTCATTTGGCGTGTCGTCGGTCATTTATATTTGGAATATTCAAATTCAAAATATTCAAAAAATGTTAGGAGGGGAAACGTTTAGTAGTTTTGTTTCTAAGTTTTAATTATGATTTTGGCATTTATTTCAATTACATATACTTCCGTTCCAAAAACTTTTCAAGTTCTTAAGGAGGCCTTAAATCTAAACCAACCACAAACACCAAGAAGGAACTAGTAACACAAACAAAAGGAGACCCAAACCACTAGCACCAGAAAGACGAAATGAGGGAAAGAGACACCAAAAGAGACCATCCACAAACACATATAAACCAAGCAAGCGAAAAAAATAGCACAAGAGGTACGGTCCAAACCACAAAAACAAACATAAACCAAAATAGAAAAAATGATGACAAAGCAACAACACAAAGTACCCAGTTAAAAGCCAAAAATTAAGTTAAGTAGTTAACCGTCAAAATTTCCACCATGGACCAAGTCAGAGTTTTATAGTTGACATTACAAAACCGCAGTTTAAACATTGAAGGATGATAACAAAGCACCATTGTTAGCAACTGTGCAAACACAGTGAAAATATAAAAAAGAAATAAAACTCTGTGGCATGTGTCTTGTAAGCCCACGTACGAATATTTGCCAATAAACTTCTACTATGGCATGTGTTTTGTAAGACCATGGGTAGAAGCTTAAAACAATAAAATAACTTAAACTTAGGATTAGAACTTAGACTTAAAAAACTTAAGCTTAGAAATATTCTAAGTTGTCTTAAATTATCTTAAGTCCCAAGTTAGAAACTTTTTAAAGTTTTAAGTTAGAAGTTTTAGAAGCCTTAGAATGGCTAGTTTTAAACTAATCCCATAAGTTAGTGGATACTTATGGAAGGCCCTTCTTGCTATAAGAAGAGAGGCATTTTCCTTGTAAATAGCACTTTGAGATTATGCTAAATTGCCCTCTATTTGAGAAGTCATTCTATTTTCCATTGGAAGGTGCATCGCTTGAGGGAAGGTGCTTGGGCCTCCTCTTGCCTCCCTTCTATTGCGGCGTTTTTTAATTGTTTTATGCTTAGTTTAGCCACAATTTATTGTTTTCATCTCCCTTTTGGGTGTTAAAATAGGATCTAGTTTTTGTTAATCTTGGCTAGTTGGATAAGCCTTAGTCAAGTTAGGTTTTATTTCCTTTACGAGCACCAGTTGGGAAAGCCTTGGTGCTTTCTTCTTTCTTGTTTATATTATACAGTTGAAAGCTATTTGTAGGACTTAGAAGGAGGACGACCGGTCTACCACTATACTACGCCTGAATCTCTTTTTAGGCCTAGCCACCTCATAGAAGTAGAAATATTTTTAACATTGGCATCGTTGCCGCTTTTTAAGATTTTCTACATAGCTTTTTTTGTTTTTTTGTTTTTTCGCTCACGTGCTTGTGTGTATGCTTGTTTGTTTTTCCTCTTCACACTGCAGCAGAGACTTCTCTCCAAGTCCTCAACGAGTTGTAGAGCAATCTATCAAGCTGGGGGGAAGCAACAAAAGTGTCAGCTTGGGCATTTTCTTTGAAAGAAGTGACCCAGTGACATTTTTTTGATCAAACAGGTATATTAGAATTCGCTTGTCTGTCTTCAGCCCTAACAAACACTGATCTTCCATTCTATCACCTCCACGAATTCTGACACTGTTCAGATTCTTTGAAAACACCCTGATATATTCTCAAAATCCATTGTTTTCCAATCAAATCTTGGTCTTAGAATTCGCCAGCTTCACTGAGGCTAGATCTATCAAAGATCAGTCCTCCAGTAGTTCCACGAATTCTATTTTAGAGATTTAGGCTATTTTTTGTCAGAAAATCACCTTTTTCACTATTTTCCTTGTTTGTCAATAAAATCTCAGTATCAGAAATCGCGAATCATACCACAAAATCGCCGAGAGTGAGCACGAATTATCTGTATCCTCTACGAATTCTATCCCTAATTTTTTTTCAAAAAAACATAAACATCAGTATTTTGACAGAAAGCACCCCCTATCAGAATTCGCGAGTATTGTAGTTGGATTCATCTGACTGTCCACAATTTCTGGTACTGTTCACGAATTCTATTACAACACAAAAGTCCAATTTTTGTCCAAAATCTTTCATTCTACAAGAAAACTGTCCTTTTTGACTTTTGGGCAAGTACAGTACTGCCATGATCATCTGTACTCTTACTCTACCCCTCATACTGCATCATGTCTCGATATTGTGCTGAATCTTCCAATTCGGCTCCTCCACGACTAGAACGCATAATTCCACGTATCGATGCACCAAAGTACGATGGAGAATTTGACCCAGTTAGATTTCTCCAAGACTTTGATAATGCATGCCGTTTCTATGGAGATACCTCTGAAACTGAAAAGCTCCGACTATTCCCGATGGTACTCTGTCGAACAACCAAAGAGTGGTATCTCAACCTTGAGGCTCCTGATCTTGCTTCTTGGACTACCCTCAAGGACGCTCTCATCAGGCATTTCAAACCATCCAAACTGACTCAGAGCCCATTCATCCAAATCACCCATATCAAGATGTGTTGCGAAGAATCGGTTTGAAACTATATTGTGGCAGAAAGCTCAACAAACTCATATGGATAAACTCACTGCTGATTTCCAAACCGCCATGAAAAATACTGCTGAAAAATCTTTTCCACCAAGAGAGAATGTCTGGTATCCGATATGTTCACAGCATCACATTGCTAATGAATGCCCTCAACTACGAAATCATTTTCCATCAGCACCCAGACCCATGTATTGTGCATACCACCCCTATTCTCCACAACAGTCCATTCCACGACCAAGGGTGTACCAACCACGACCAATTGCACCAAATCGATACCAACCACGTCAACAATTAACCAACCCGTGCCACAACAAGCTGTCCACTATCTTGATCCAAATACCATCAATCCAGTAACTTATTATGTGGAAGACACTACTCAACCGAGGTACACCACTAAGACAATTGTTTATTATGCATATGATTTTGTTGACCCCAATGCCCAAACGATCCTAACCAAGCTGTGTTTGCTACGCATCAAATTCTAGCAATACGAGGATGTCTTATCTGCGCATGTAAATATCCTAATATTCGCTGCCCAGATAAACTTTGCTTTCCACCGGCTTGCGAAAATTGCGGCATTGAACATCATGTGGAGGATTGTCCTTCCCAATCTAAACCAGCCACTCCTGTTTGTTCTGTGCAAGTAGAAAAATTGCCAGTCGAAACTCATCCAACATGGGTCTTGACTCGTGCACAAACCCAACGCCAAACTCCTACAATTGCACCCAGCAAAACCCAGCAGCATAATGTCCCTGCAAGTGAAGATTCGACACCCATTGTCTATCCTCACCCATCTAAAGAAATTAGGCTGCACCACCAGTATCGCCAACAAATTTACAATGCAGACCAACAATCTTTTACTTCCCATAAAGTACCTCACACGCCTTTTGAGAACAAGACCCTTGAAGAAACTGAAGTCTGGGGGGATTTATTACAAGCAAATGTGACTCTCCCTTTCCACGTTCTTTGGAAACATGCAAGAAAATGGAAACATCAAATCCAATCCACTAACACCACAACCTTGA
The DNA here is from genome assembly GCA_029204225.1 of Diphasiastrum complanatum. Lineage (NCBI taxonomy): Eukaryota > Viridiplantae > Streptophyta > Lycopodiopsida > Lycopodiales > Lycopodiaceae > Diphasiastrum > Diphasiastrum complanatum. Next base: position 51,465,897 of record CM055097.1, read on the forward strand.
TGAGCTGTCCGAAATGCCATTACACCTCACCAATCCGCTCAGTGAAAGGGGCAATATTAAAATTCTAGTTACCCATCACCAATCTTGCGAAGTCCTAGCTATATTGGATGGTCAAAGTTATGGTCAAAAAACATGATACTAAGCTATACCGTGTCAAACGACCAAACTATCCATGGGACCTCTGTGAGGACTAAACAATTTTTCAAATCGACGACAAAATCCTCCATGATGTGCCACCAGTTCCTCATCTGCACACCCCATGTCCTCCGAAGACACAACCTCGTGGCCAGACCATGAAAGAAAAGATGAAGAAACAAACCCCTTCAAATTCAGCCACCTGGAGACCTTACCACTACTAGGGAAGTTCCTAAAATTGCATCCGCTCATACACCAATCCCCGGACCTCCCAAATCACCATTCAGACAGTTGAAGGACAAGGCCTCTCTCGAATCACCAGCCCATGATGTGCCTACATATTCTAAGGACTATACGATCGAGGATATAACCATCCAATTACCCCAAACTCAACGTGAGCCAAACGGTAATTCCCCTATGAAGGCCCTGCCCGAACCGTCACTCTCTCCTTGAGTGAGGCAAATGAAAGTAACGAATACATCGTCCATGTCAGGGCTCATCTCAATCGGGAACAACACAGAAGGCTTGAAAAGCTTCTACACAAATATTGACATGTCTTTGCTTGGTCCTATAAAGACATGAAATGAGTCTCACCCAAGGTAGTTGTGCATCGTATTCCCCTTAAACCGGGTGCAAAACCAACTGCTAGTCGTCCCTACAGATGTAATCCGATCTACGCAGCCAAAATCAAAGAAGAATTACAATGCTTGCTAGATGCAGGATTCATCTATGAAATCGAACATACTGAGTGGATTTCTCCAATCGTCATTGTTTCTAAGGAAAATGGGAAACTCCGGATCTGTGTCGATTTTAAAAAACTTAATGCCATCACAGAATGTGATCATTTTCCATTACCTTTCGAAGAATTTATCTTAGGAAATCTCGCAAGAGATACCTGTCTACAACATCCCAAAGATCTCTATCTATAAGCATCATCCTAAGTCTCAATTTCCAAATATAAAAGTTAGATCCGTTAAATCTATCAATAATTTTAACTTCATGAGATGATGAATACCACCTGTTGGGGGGAACAAATGTGAGGACCTAATATCCTGATGGAGAGAAGGGTGGGAGAGAGATAAATAGAGTGCAAAATAACTCCTCCGATATAGGTTGCTACTAACTGCTAGCAAGAACGATCTCTTGCTATCAGTGGAGAGACTGTAGATGCCAAACAGAATCACAGCTCCTGCATTTAGGACCGCTAAAATAATTGTGTGTTCAAATAAATTGTGAGCAACCACCGAAGATTGATAAGAATTATTATTAATCAGTTTCAATGTGAAGGTTCAATACAGATTTAAAGTGATGGTGCAGAATGATAGAGCGTGTTCCTCAGCCGTTAGAGACAGCCGTCGTTTGATCAAATTATGAGGAGTCAGAGACATTCGTGATTTGATCAGATTGAGTGAACGAGCTAATACAAGTTATCAAAAGAGTGAATCAATCACAACACGCATATATCTATGTTAGACACAAATATGAAAAAGTGTTGCTTCTATATTACAATGAATGCTTGTCATAAGAGCAATAGCAACATAAATGGTTACAGCCTGAAAAGCGGCGTAATTGAGATGCAAATCTTCCGCTCTTTTGCACACGGCTAAATGAGAGCTAGAGATTCGATGGTAGCTAAAGGATGACAAAGCTTTCACGCTGACCATCATCAACATATTAGACATGCAAATCGGCCATGTGTCTGAAGCTCAGACCTCCAAGGAAGTCTGGGACATCTTGAACACCCTGTACGAAGTGCGCAATGCAGCTTCCAAGCTACATCTCAAAAGAAAGTTTATCTCCCTCAAGATGGCCAATGATGATTCTCTTCAGAATCACATCAACCAGTCCAAGAACCTACTGAAGCAAATGGCCACTGTCAAATCAGTCAGAGACGATCAAGACATAGTAATGACACTACTTTCAAGCTTGCCAAGCTCATACAACAACTGGGTGATGATCATCATGACACACCCAGAGCTGACTCTTTCAGGAGATATCACAATGTTGTTGCAAGAAGACACCAGAAGAAACGAATCCTCCAATTCCTCAACTGTCGACTCTCACACCTTATACACCAACAAAGGCTTGACTAGGCAGAAGAAGCTCTCATGTATGCAATGGTCTGCACATGACTTGATATCGTTTTTGCAGTCATCTCACTCAGCCAATTCATGGCTAATTCCGGCATCGCCCATTGGAAAGCTCTTATAAGAGTCATGAGATATATTCAAGCTACCACGGACCAGTGCATTCGCTATGGAGAAGTCAACAACGACAATCTTCATTGGCATAATGGATATTTTGATGCAAGCTGGGGAGGGGATGTAGATATTTGTAGATCCACATTTGGATTTACATTCTTCCTCAACGGTGGTCCTATCTCTTGGAATTGTCATAAGCAAACCTCCATTGCTCTTTCCTCCACAAAAGTAGAGTACATTGTTGCTTCTCAAACTATTAAAAAAGCATGTTGGTTGAGAAATTTATTGTCAGAGACATTAGTTTGAATAAGTACACCCCGACAATCATATTCTATAATAATCAGGGTGCCATTGCCTTATCGACCAACCCTAGACTCTAGGAGTAAGCACATTAAGATTTGATATCACTATGTTAGGGGCATGATTCTCGACAGAGAGGTAAGCTTAACGTACTGTCGGACGCAAGACATGAATGCAGATGTATTTACCAAGGCTTTGAGCACTGATGGAGACAAGAAATTTTGTGCATTGCTTAGTTTGAAGATTAAGGCATTCACGGATCTAGATTAAGGGGGGGCTGGATTTATCTCCTCTACTCTCCTAAATTACATGTTAATCTAGCTCCATTCATATCGCTGCAACATTACATGCATTGTCGCATAGAGCCTGTAGAAATGCTCTATTACTGAAGACAAGCAAGAGAGTGGCACCCGACTTATCGGGCTTGACCGACTTATCGGGGAAGCCCAACTTGGCCGACATATTGGGGAGTCGACATATCGACTTATCAACTATCCCGACTTGATTAGCCACATCGGCAACTTACTTGACGTCCGAATAGTCAAAGCCTCTTCATGCTCTCTTCTTGTACTGTGCAACTAACTTGACAATGAGAGAGCCACCACGATCTCCTCCAAACTACACAATGGCTCCATGCCATCTTTCTTGTACAGGCATCTGCACAAGTGTAAATTTGTATATAGTTGATCATTGTAATCAACTCATTAAAATGAATGTACTTAATGAGATAGACACTATAAATGCTTTCATGCATCGATTCTTTCTCCAGATTGATTGTTAGTAATAAGCTCATAGCTTTTATAGAGCAGATCAGCTTCCTGAGCACGCGGTTTCGCCCGTTATTGTCCTGTGCTCACAACGTCAAACTAACATGTATTTTTATGCACTAATCTGAATTACTCATCGTGTTTATTGCATTTAGTGTTCTTGTCAGTAGTGCATGCTTAAGCTACTACGTCTTCCTGTCTGACATTCTTACTTTGTCTGATTGTCTGCTCTTCTGCTTCCGCAATCAACCACACAACTAAGACTTATTCACTTCTTTTGTTCGCCTACTGCTAGTAGTAGTGCATGCACCGACAAGGGAATCGGTCGAGAACCATTGCCTTTGTGCAACAATAGGATCATCCCAATCTGATTGTTTGAGACTTTGATCTACCATTCTCCAATATAATTTACATACCTTATCTTAGAGAGCTTTACATCCATTTGATGTAGATTCCGTCCGAATAATGCTGCTACAGCAATCACCATGTGAAGTGTGTTCGACTTAGCCATAGGAGCAAAGGTCTCTGCATAGTCAATGCCCTTAATTTGTGCATAGCCCTTCACTACAAGCCTTGCCTTATGTTTTGCAATAGTTCCATCTGCATTGTACTTCATCTTGTATACCCATTTGTTGCGAATGCCCTTTGGAAGATCCACTATCTCCCAAGTGTCATGGTGTTTGAAAAAATTAGTTTCCTCTTGCATTTCTTTTTTCCACGCTTGACGGAGGTCGCCCTACAATACAATGCCTATTAAAACTGTCAGAATGACAATTGGCGCGATATTGACGGCAAATGGTCCAATTTTTTGTCGAAAATATGTGTTTTGCTTAAAAGAGGCCAAAAAAACTTGCAACTTTCTCAAGTTTTTGCAAAACTATGACTGTGAATCTCCCTAATTCACTAATATGGGCTGAAGTAAAGTTCTATGCTTCACTATTCCTCTTGACTGCTTGCCTGTTCAATCAACCAACTAACGGTTATTTGGACTCTCCAAGAATTCAGCTCCAAGCTAACCCCTGACTACTCCACACCCAGGCTCTGATACCATGTCACGGATCTTACTAGCGGTAGTAGTTAGCTACTTTAGCAAGCAATTCATCAAACACATTCATAAGCTGAAAGACAGATTCCTCCACAACCCAAGAGAATGTTTCATGAACTATATTCACAAAAGAAATAAAAGAGTACATATATATAGTCTCATTTTTAGGTGGTACCGTTGAATTGTAATACGGTCCCCATTATGAGATGCATGTCTCAACCCTACATAGTACGTACCGTCAACATGGCACACATAGACACTATCATATAGTACGTACATTATGAGATGCATGTCTCGACCCTACATAGTACGTACCGTCAACATGGCACACATAGACACTATCATATACGGAAAAATAAAAACTACTTGTAAAATGGGAAACAGTCACAGAAGAGTAAAATAAATTTGGGCTTACTTCATCTGACAAAAAGTACACTAAGTGATAAATTTTCCAATCAAGTTTGATTCTCTCATAATAGTAACATCTCCTTCGTGTAAATTTAGTATACATGAATTATTAGCTAACAATGGAAATCAAAGCTAAAACCAATATAACTATTTTTAGCTACAATTTTTTTTTTTAGATTACTATCTAGAACCGAGACGACAACTAAAGCTCTATAAATTCCATATAAATTCAGAATTATTATGATCTATTATCCAATTGAGCTCTTTGAGATACAATCACTAATGAATTGAGTCTATTTCTTGATTGAGAAATATTCTACACCAAGAATATCATATATCCTATGCACATTATTTTTACTAATAAATCTTGATGACTCCTAAATCATGTGTCTTATAAGCATTATAACTCAAAATAAATAGTTTCTAGTAAATTATCTTCACACTAATTACTTGACCAATTAACTTATTCATGAATAACCAAGCTACTCAAGTTAATTGCCAATGATTTAGAAATCTCAAATGTCAAGTGTAGAGAGATCTCAATGGTACTAGTATGACACCACCATCAGATTCTTATCCAAATCATTTATTAAGTCAATAACTTATCCATTCACAAAAATACTTATCCATCTACAAGTAATTGTTCCATACAATACTTGATCATATGTCCATGTTTACCGACTGTTTTAAGTATATGATATAGGCCTAGTAACCAATAATACATAGTAGATCCATACAAGATTAATCGTGCACATTAGAGTATAATCTCACTATGACCCAACAATACATTAACATATTTTTCAAAGCAAGGCTGGTCCCATTATGGACTGCAAGCTCGATGGATTCAACTATCATATGTGGAAATTTAAGATGAAAATTGTGCTAATGGCTAATGAGTTGTATGATGTTGTCACAAGAGTGGAAGTTAGACCCAAAGCAGATGATGCTGCAATCTCCAAATGAAAGCTGTGAAGGATGGCAAAGTGTTTGTACTAATCATCCTCAACATATCAGATACACAAATTGACCATGCATTGGAAGCTCATATATCAAAAGAAGTCTGGGATATCCTGAGCACACTGTACAATGTGCGGGATGTAACTTCCAAGCTACACCTCAAAAGGAGATTTCTCTCTCTCATGATGGCCAATGGTGATTCATTACAAAATCACATTAACCAGTTCAAGAACCTCCTACAACATATGGCTGTTGTGGATCGGTGATAGATAATCAAAATGCAGTAATGACTCTTTGTTATCAAGCTTGCCATCTACATACACAACTGGGTGATGATCATCATTACACACTCAGATCTAACTATAACAAGAGTCATTGCTATGTTTCCACATGAAGAGAATCGGAGGAATGGACACTCTAGTTTTTCAAATACTGACTCACATGCCCTTTATGCAAATAGAAGTTCGAAGAAGCAAAATAATGAAGGCTTGAAACAACACCAATCGAATCAGAAGCTGACACATAATCAAGAGCAGTTGAAAAATCCACTGATAAAGAAAAAGATGTTTTGCAAGTACTACAAGAGCAGCAACCATGAGATTCAAGATTGCCATATACTAAAAGCCAATAACAACAGCATGATTCACTCGAATCAATAGGCGATTGCAGCTGTAGAAATATCTCATGCCCCCAGTCAAGAAGTGGATCATGATGCATTCATGACAAAACATCATTGAGCATCCGACGACAGCTCTTGGTTTCTTGATTCCAGAGCCACTCATCACATGACCAGCCATATCGGCTATTTCTAGTCCTATATGCCTTACAATACCAAAAGGTACATTCACCTTGGCGACAATAGCACATATGCTATCAAAGGTGAAGGCACTGTAAGATTAAACTCCTCAAATGGTCGATTCAAACTACTATCGAATGTCCTTCATGTACCAAATTTATCTACAAACCTGCTATCTATTAGCAGAATTATAAATTTAGGATATAAAGTGGAATTCGAATCTAATCTATGATTGATAGGACAAACAATATCCTAGCACTCATAAAAAGACATGGAGACTTGCATAAATTGAGTCATTGTTATTTTGCTACCAATCAAGCTCTGAATACTCTATTCATATCAATAAAGGATTAATTTCACTATAGACTTGGTCATTTGAATTATGCATCTATATCAAATATGTCTAAATAGACTGTTATGCTTTATCTCAACTATTTAGATATAAATGTCGAATTACCTGTATGCTAAGACTGCATTGTTGGAAAGTAGGCTAGAAAACCTTTTAGATCAAGTCATCAACATGTAGCTAAAGACTTGTTATATATTGTACATACATACATATTGTTAAAAAATAGATCATACAAATTCATTTATGCCCTTTGATCTTTAGCTAATGTGGAGAGCACATCTAGCATCATTACAAATGCAAAAATCATGCATCTACTACACATAGAAGATGTAAACTCAATAAGAACTTGTCATAAACACTTAGTTATGTTAATTACTATTCTTGTCTATACAACATCAGTACAACAACAATATTCACACATTTGGATCCAAATACATAAGAAAAATAGCATTCCACCATATCAAGATGCAAAAAATGGATGTAGAAACCCAAGGAGATATCTTCCATATGAATGAATGAGAGAAGATGAAAGATATGTGTTCTTCCCACACTTGTAGCCTATTTATAGCATCCTCTTGTTCTATTTTGATGTTCTTGGACAAGCTTATCAACTTATGAAAGTTTTTAGATCTTTACCAAAACCTAGATCTAACATGACTAGAATCAATGCATGTATTTGAGCCAATAACAAGAGATCTATGTGTGACTTATCAACTTGCATAGTTGCCAAAAATAGTAAATCCACTATTCTTAGGCCTTATTAGCTTTATAAAGTCTATCTCTAAGATAAAAATTGCATATTGGCCTCAAATTGCCAAATAAACTCAAATTGACTAGTTGATATTTTTCACACTCCCTCTTCAACTAGTTTTCTATACCTAAGATGTAGTGCAAACAAAATTCCTTCTTGAGTGCTATCTTGATTTCATCTATTTCTTGATTGTTTCCTCCACTCAAAATGATATCATCCACATAGATTAGAAGGATAGTAACATAATTTACAACAAATCTGTAATAAAGTGAATGATCATGCTCACTCATAATAAAATTTTGGAAAAGTAGAAAAGTGTTAAGCTTAGCATACCAACTCCTTGGTGCTTACTTAAACCCATACAAACTCGTTTGGAGAAAACAAACATGATTAGGCTTGCCATGAGAAATGTAGCCCTCAGGTTGCTCCATGTAGAACTCTTCTTCAAGATCTCCATTCAAGAATTCACTAGTGATATCGAATTGCCCCGCTTGAAGAAACCTTTGAGATGTTTTCTTCATAAAAAATGACATCTCTTCCTATGACCACTTTCTTAGTAGATGGAATGTTAACTTTGTAAGCCTTGCTCACCTCAATATAACCAACAAATATATCTTGCCTCCTACCAAATCACATCTCAAAAGGTGTCTTACCATCCAAAACAACACTTGGCCACCTATTACATAAATGGCACACAACAAAGCCTCACCCCAAAAAGGTTTCAAAAGATTTGCACTTGACCTCATAGCTTTGGCTCCTTTACATAAGGTTATATTCTTCCTCTTGGCCACTCCATTTTGTTGTGGTGTTCTTGGACTTGTGAGCTCCCTCTTGATCCCATTTGCGTTACAAAATGCCTTGAACTTGGTAGAAATATACTCACCACGTTGTCACTCGTCAAACACTTGATTTTGGTGGTGAATTGGACCTCCCTTGCAATCTTGAACTTGACAAAGACATCATACACCTCATTCTTGCTCTTTAGTAGATACACCCAACAAAAATACTAAAATCCTAAATAAATGTTACATACATCTTAGTACCACCATTGCTAATTGTAGTAACTCCATGAATATCTGAATGCACAAGTTGGAAAGGCCTAGTAGATCTAGATGTAGATCTCTTATTAGGTAATCTATGTGACTTTGATAAAGCACATTGCTCACAAACATGATTCATGCTAGTTGGAGACTTTGGAAGACCAAACACAACTTGCCTCTTTGCCATTACCTCCAATGAGTTGAAATGGAAATGCCCCAATCTCTTGTGCCATACCTCTTGCATTGACAATTGCTCCTTTGCCATACATCCAACTTGGTTAGCAACAACACAAGCATCAAGTTTCCCTTTTGGAATCACCATATCCTTCTTATTGATCAAGCATGCATCACCATCAAACTCCACCTTAAGATAGTAGTTGTCTCACATTGAAATTTTGGCATCTAGTTAGCATCTTCTTGTAGTTAGAGACAAAATGCAATTAATATTACATGGCATGCCATGCACTGCATTATTGATGAACCATGGGTAGAAAGAAATTTGCAAAACTCGTTGATGACAAAGAATTTTGTTTTTGAAATATCTGAGTCAAAGACAAGTTATAGCATGCCATTTTAGATTGTGAGAATCATATATAGAGTATTTGAAATAAAACTTTATTATAGTGAAAATCAATTTATTATTATCGTTGAGGCTAAAATACCAATACAATCACTTGGTTATATTTTGAATTTTTTGAGCATTATTTTTCATCACTATGTTTTATTCAAATGTGTAAGTTTTGTGATCATATTCTATTTGTTGAGACTCAAACTGGTCAAAAGATCAAGACCCTACGGTCTGATTCAGAGGGAGAGTACATGTATGATGAAATGACAGACTACTTATCTTCATGTGGCATGCACCATCACTTCACTACAAGCTACACTCCACAACAGAACGACATAGTTGAAAGAAAGAATCAAACTCTATTGGAAGCAACACGATCCATATGTCAAATGCTCAGTTGCCCAAGAAATATTGGGTAGAAACAATATCTACAGCCTATTATCTGCAAAATGATTTCAAGCAGAAGCAGCAAATGCAGGAGTTTGTTCCAACAACTCCATTTATCGTCGATAGGCCCAGACCTACGATCGTTCAAATGCTTACCATCGAATAGGCCCAGACCTACAATCATTCAACAAATGCAGGACTTTGTTCCAACAACTCCATTTATTGTCGATAGGCCCAGGCCTACGATCGTTCAACAAATGTAGGAGTTTGTTCTAACAACTCCATTTACCATTAATAGGCCCAAACCTACAATTGTTCAACCACAACCTGAAGATATCTCAGTCGTTAACCCAAGAGAGTCATATACTCAGGAACATGCAGTTCGAAGATCTACACGACAATAATGTAAGAAAAGAGTCACCAGTTTATTACTATGATATTGGGTAATGAAGATCACAGTATTCACTTGTTTCATGATCAAGTTGAAGAATAGAAACTTTTTATACTCCTATATGTATCGCAATAAAAATTCTACTTTAAAAAAAGCTAGCGAGCACTAAGGCCAAGATGTTATACCCAATGTCACTGACCAACTATCAAGAGTTAGTTTGCTAATGTCCCATGGCTAGTAGCAAGTATACAAATAATCAACATATGAACAATCAAGAAACAAAGTATCATGAGCTATAATATACCAAATAACTTGTACTGGCTAGTGATATTGGCCAATTATGACTAATAGACTCCATAGGGCTCCCAACTACCTCTAAACCTACCATTGTTAGAGTTAATCAACTAGGATTTATCATAATCTTATCATACTTCTCGCCTTAGAAACAAGTGTCTAAAAATCGAAAGTTGAAAATTTTCTTTTAAACTTTGAACTCCCTATGAAAAAATTTCATCTTCTAACCAACACTTCCATAAAATCAAATCATCAAGTAAAATAGTTGTCCTAAAATGTAAAATTTAGAAATAATCCTTTTTAGATTTTTAATTATCAATATGAAATCATCTATTCTTATGACCGACCCTTGCATCAAATTAAATTAAGTGTTTAGTCAAGAGAGCTCAACATCAAGTGTGTGATCTTAGGGTTTTTGTTTGTTATCTTTTTATTCATGTCTCATACAATGTTCACATACTTTCAATGAATTAAAACCACTCACTTCTCTTTTTGTAAAAATTGAGATGCATGGAACTTGACATCTATGTTCTTGATTTCCAAACGATTGTCATTGTATTGACATTGAATATATTTGAATACATGACAAGATGAACCTTCTTGTGTGACATCTATAAATTGATAGTTAAAAATGGTTTCCTTTATTGTTTGGGCCCAAACGAGCACAAATAGAGGCCAAGAGGCTACATGTATCACACAAATCCATCATGTATCCATTACAAGCTTCCATATTCACAAACCCATTACGGAAGAGCAGACACTTTAACTTCAACTACACATCCAAACAATTCGACATTCGACAAAATTTGTGTTCCTCATCAGATTAGGCTTCCACAATTAAATATTGTTGGCAAATATTAAAAAGTTTAATTCTCTCATGCATTTTCGTTGTAGTGCATTCTCAACCTAGTCATGCACTAGAATTGATCATTTGCTATCTATCATTCATAATAAGCATAATTAAAAAGGTTGAGAATGCCTATTCATTTAATAATAATTGGTTTATAGTTTTAAAGGGCAATTCTAGGTCCACCCTATAAATAATAATCGGTTTATAGTTTTAAAGAGCAATTCTAGGTCCACCCTATTCATAAATCTTTCTACTAAGTGTTAACAGATAGAAACATGTATTTAGAATCCACACAAGAATTCTTTTTTTCAAAAACTTATTTCACTAGAACATTGAAATATTGTTTTCTAATAGATCCAACAATTATTTTGTTCTACAATAATCTTTACCTTTACTAAATTATTCACAAGATTTTCTTCCTTCATTTCACAAGACGTGGGATCCTATTATTATGAACAAATTATCCTACAATAATCTCATAAAAACTCGAGCTATATCTAGACAAAGCAAAATCAATACAGATGCACTTTATACTAAATCTAAGCTTGGCAAGGCAATTCCTTACCAACGATGGTGATGGCGAGGCCTAAGTAGACCATTGGTTCAAGGAGTCATTGGACAATCTTTATCTTCTAGTTATGTTACATTTTTAAGCCATTCAAATACTTTGATTCAACTTTTAACTTGTCAATTATCGATTAAACATGACTGAATGACAAACTTTACTAGTTCAAAGGATTCTAGTGTGTCAAGAATAAGAGAGCAACATTGCCTAAAAATCTAACACCTCATAAAAAATGCAGAGAACATCATATCCAGTGACATTAGGCACTCTCTACTTGCGTACATTGCAACATTTTTGCATAGATTTCCAACAGACAGGTATCTTTTACCTTAGGAATGATATAAATTAAAATGCACAAGCATGTTTTTTGCTTTTCCTCACAGATTTAATGCCATTGTGCTAATGAGACAAAGTAGATATGAGACGAACAACAGAGATGAATAACTACTTCCACACACAACTACAAAGTGAGGTGGACATGATCAGAATATCAACAAGAAGAAAACGTACATCATCTATCACATGAGAGAGGTTTAAAGGGCCGCACTGGGCATATAACCTTAGCTGAGATCAACACACCAGTCATTTATGTCATTGAACTTCTTTTGGGCATTGCAAATCAGAGGGTAGATACTGATAGGTTTTACCATTATTGTGGTGGGCTTGAGTGCAAGCATGCCACTGACGGGCCTGATGCACCAGTATTTAACAACATACAAAAGGAATACACCTTCGCATACCTGAGACACTAAGCACTTTTAATGAGAAATTTGTTCGTCCATCTATCAAATACATAGTGATAGCAACATTCACAGCATAGGTTGTCGAAACAGAGAGTACCATAGCCTATTGAGCCTTCATCATGAGACGGATAGTGTAAATGCAGTTACAATTCCTTAAAAAAATTTCAACAATCGTACTGAATCTGGCATACTAAAATGTGAATCCACTGTCATATCATGACATATTATGAACCTTTCACAAATGGCTCAGCACCTCACGATTGTGTTTGATAGTTTTCCTTCACACAATTACAATCAATACTGAGGTTTAAAGCGTGCATACATCTAATTGACTATGTACATAAAATACAGGTTTCAGATTTGCTCCTTTCATAGTTACAGTAGACCATAAATCACAAACCACTAAACCTAGCCACAGAAACCCTATTGGTTTAGAAAGCAACTTCAGACTGAGGCAAAAGATGAAAATGAATACTCAGGCGGTAAACATTCTGAATGCTATTGAAAATATACATACAAATTCAAAATATTGTGGTGATGTTCAGGTACTGAAAAATAGAAAAGTTTATGAATGCAACATGATTGAGACTCTGGAAAAGTTCAGGCTCAAAAATTATCCTCAAAGATCAGCAGCTGCCTTGTCAACCGAATCAAGTAACAGAAATAAGTAAAGAGTACAAGATGTGCATATAATATGCACCGCCAATGAATTAGAGTCTCCATGTCCATATGCATGGAGCAAGTGCCAGATTTGCTTTTGCTCAAAGTTCTCACCACAAAATAACTGTAAATCTTTCAAGTACCACCAAAGCGAGCAATTAGTGAGAGTAGGAACAATATGCCAGAACTGATAGATTGCGAATCATTAGACCTTTTCCGCATTCCATCTCAACTGTCTAGTCATTTGTACCTCTTTAACAGAAGATTTTAACCTGGATAAATTACCATCCAATGTGATGGCATACAGCATTGGTAGGAGCTTAAACTCACAAATCACTCTTAACTTCATCCCAACAAGCAATTTACACACAAATGAAAATGACACATCTACAAGCATTCCTTCAAGGAAAATGCACAAACACAAAAGCTTGACACACATTTTGTATTAACTAAAAAACTCATTCACTTAGACCCTCCGGAGAAAGACTTGATTGATTCTCTAAACGAGCTGCTTCACTTTGGACGTGGAAGAAAACTTGAAGAAGCAACGACCAGTTCACCAGCCAGCTATGTGTAGATGAAATGGTCTGTTGGACAAGACTAGCAAATCCCACTAATTTTCATTAGTAGCATGAATGCCTCAATGCAAAATAGTACACTCCAGAAACTCATGTCTTCATTTGAAAGAACAATGGTAATTATACTGTGCAAAAGTTTCTATGCTTGCCTTGATGGAAGCCTCCACATAATCAACTGAATTTTCTAAAGTCTCCAGTGATCAGTGCTGCTTTCAAATTTTCAAACTCAAAGTGCACCATAAACACCATAATCTATGATTGGTTGACCTTCTTAGAAGATGTCAATCTATGGTCATGTTGGGTTCAAACCTTAGACCCGAGCAATTTAGGATTGTTCTAACCTTAGCGTTAAAGACATATTTAGCAAAAATGCTTAGATCAATTTTAACAATCAAAAGTCACCAATTTAGCACAAACACTATCTTTAATCCTTCAGATTTTAACTTAGAAGTTTACTTTAGGAATCGTTTCAAGTTCAACATCAAGTACATTTTTAAAAAGCATGACGACGATAATCATCCTTGAATCTATATTTGGTTTCTCACACTTGATGTCCAGAGTTTTTTTACATTACTATGATTCAATGAAAAAAAATGCCACTTCATCAATGAAAAAAAATGCCACTTCCTGAGTCCAGCTCCAGTTCTCTGTGTGAGTAGGATCTTGTGTTGCCTTTTGAATGCATGCCTCAATGTGATGAATGCTTATAGCTATGGCGATTGTGTGAATGCTAAAATGCATTGTGAGAGGTGATGAACTGATGCTTCTTAGAGAGTTAGGGCTTATTGCATGTTAGTGAGAAACACAATGAGTGTATATCCAACAAAAAGAGGTCAAATCTGCCTTCAAAAGACATGCATCTTGTATGGTCCATGTCCAAATATCATGTTTCATGAGTTAGCAAGGACTTGGAAAGTATAAAATCAGGAAAAGGGACCAATGCAATGAGAAAGAATGTGCCCATAAGCCTCCTGACAAGCAGCCAATCCATCGCCAAAGACATATTGACCTTTTAAAATTGCACCCCCTTTTTCTCTATTGGATCTCGACCTAAAGGATGTTTCCTTATTCGTTTGGGAAGAGAAAGCATCCATGATGGAACATTGATACCCGAGGCCTTCATAACATTTGCAATTGGGCGGAGGAAGGGAACATCAGATTCTGTATAGAAAGTGACAGCTTTACCTGGTCTGCCTGCTCTGCCACTACGTCCTGAATCCACAAATTAAAACCAGTGGTTAGAATTGCATGCTTCTCATCGTAAGCTTAAGGTGTGATCATTTTATAAAGCTGTACAAAATACATTGAGGTTATGGTTTCATGAAAATAACAGTTTTTCAAGAGACCTATTCGGTGAATATACGTAGAGGTAGTTTGCGGAAAGTCATAGTTGATCACACAATTAACTCCTTTGAAATCCATTCCTCGACACATTACATCTGTTGTTATAAGTACCCAGGTCTTTCCTTCACGAAACTTCTCCACTGCACTCTCTCTCTGCAACAATTGAGCTTGAGGAACATCAAAAACTTTAAAAAGATTTACATCCGATTGTCGATAGGGATCAAGTAGAGATGGATTTCTAAAATACCTATGCCATGGAACTATTTCAACAAGAATCTCTACAGAAAACTCCCACAGCACAATGGCTCGTGAGCTTTCTCAATAATACGACCTGAGCCTGTGTTCGATCAGCATGACTACTGTCGACATGGATGCCATCAAAAGCAAGCTCCTTATGTAACTCCCTTGCTCGATCTTTACTTTGAACAAAAACCAGAACTGGTGGTTGAAGACCCTGCAAAAAAAAACATACTAGGAGGCTTACTGCAGAAGCCAATCTAAAAAATATTCTTTAGAATTTAATCAGTGGTACAAAGGTCTTTAATATCCACATCTAAATGTCTCTTGATAATATAACATTTCACCAGATCAACAATTAATCTTTATGCAAGAACTGCATAAAAAAATTTCTTCAATATTAAATCAGTAGGATACAAGGGTTTTTGAGATCCATGGTTTGCTAGATATTTCTTGAATAAATCCCTCCGCCAGACAAATTAATCTGATGCAAGAACTACTGTGAAGAACGTGCAGGTAAAAATTCTCCATATAACTCAATGCACGTCCCACGGATACAATGTGATTGTAAACATTAACTATCTAAATACAAGAGTTGCTAACAAAGACTGTCCAGAATATATATAAATAACAATATCCCATTTTCAGAAAAAATATCATTCAAAAAGACTTGCACATCAACAGTCAATGTCCACATAAACATCATATGTTGCGATGTTAGGACACAATCATAGTTGCCCATTCCTCAGCACTCCAGAATGTGAACGTCGCACATTCCAGAACAAATGATTCTGTGAAAAAAAACTGATTTTTATTATAATGATCAGGGGGCTTGGAAGATATCTGCTTGGGGTGAAATAAACCATATAGAGAAAGAGTGGTGCACGGCCAGTTCCAAGTCCATTTTACCTTTATGACCACAAGTAGCCAATAGAATCTAGAATGTAGGGTTTTATAAATTTACAAGAAATGTTCATGGTTTTAGAAATTGAATTATTGAGTCACAAAGGTAATGTGTGATGCTTTGCAGCTTATATGTGCTATGTATATGATTATGACAGGGACAGAAGGAGAACAATCCTTACACAACGCAGGCTACAGTATTTACTTCACCATTGAACCCTAATCCAATTTCCAGTTATCAGATAGCATACGTTCACCAATGCATGGTCAAATAGTCAACATACAACTCCTAGTTGAACGATTGAGTCTCCAAAGTCTTTCAAGCTGGAAGCACTTGCTTCTGACATCCAATGACCTCTTATACAAGCGTTGTCACACAGACAAGTATCCTCCTAAACGTTTAAGGAAATTAAATGAGCCAAATCATCCAAAACCCTACAGATGACACTCTTCTTACATTTGCTCTTGTGCCACCTTAATATGACAAAAGTCTTGAACCTTGACCATGCCAACAACAAAATCCTCTACGTTTGTATGATGATCAGAAAAATGACTTTTGCAAACACAGAGCTCGTCACACAACTGCTGCCTGAGAACTAAGCCCCAGAGGTGTTAGCAACCTACTTGGTCTCCGCACTCATTTTACTGACTAGAGATTGGATGTGGAGGCAAAGAACTGCAACACAAAAAGTCTTGGCACAAGTTGATGCATATTCAAAAGAAACGCATAGACATCAACTTCACTAATTTTGGCCTTACGTAATTCCTTGCATTGTCTCCCTTGTCGTGCGGCCCAAAAAACCCTAATGATAAGGAACCTGAACCTGAACCTGAACCTAAATGCGGCTCTGGCACAACTTAGCATACTAATGCCTTGGATTTTATGCTTTTCTTATGTTAAATATGCATTGTTGCTGTTACAACTCCCATTAATCTCCGATTGCCTTGAAGGTTCCGCACACCCCATACCAGTGACGACACACCGTATCCGCCTATCCATGGAGTCACATTTAATCCACCCCCATGCACTGGAGCTATCGACATAATCATGCCTAGTCGAGGCTCCTGTGATAACTGGCGTCCCATACCACCAGCCATCACCCTCGGCTCTCCCTAGCATACATCTCAGCTCTCCCTAGCATACATCTCCTGGCTTGGAGATACATCCTGGCTCATGCACGTGCTCTCCATCCACCAACTCCCGGGTAGACCAAGTGAATGGAAAGAGGGAAACCCCACCACCATATTGTTGGAATATCAATTCACACTCTAGAGAGAACTATCAAACAGGGCGGATAGCTCAGTGGTAGAGCATCCCATCCGGTATGAGGAAGGTCCTGGGTTCGAATCCTAGTATGTCCATCCATATTATCATTTATGGATTTCTAACATGGTATCAGAGCCAAGTTAGACCTAACAGTTCATGGTGTCAAAGCCATGGTTAGGTGGCCCAAGTTGTGGGGCAGGTGACAGCTAGGACCCCAACCAAGTGTGGCTTGAGGGGGGTGTTGGAATATCAATCCACACTCTAGAGAGACTATCAAACAGGGGGATAGCTCAGTGGTAGAGCATCCCATCCAGTATGAGGGAGGTCCTGGGTTCAAATCCTAGTCTGTCCATCCATATTATGATTTATGGATTTCTAACAGTGTAGGAAAGCAAGAGTCAAGTCACCAAGATCTAGTTATCAATCAATCTCCACAGAAAACAAGAGAGAAGAGGCTGGGCGCCCAACTCTAAGAGAGAGAGAGAGAGAGAGAGAGAGAGAGAGAGAGAGAGAGAACAACAACAAGAGCAATGGAGAGCAATGCTTAGCCAAATTGTAAAAATGGAATACACAATGAGCATCTAAGTACTCTACTTGGATGTGACCAAATGCCACCAAACCCTAAGGTTAACCACTTACTAAATGTAGGGCACCCCCAAAAATCAAGATAGGGCCCCTAAACAAAATTAGACCCCTAAGGACCCACGAGTCAGTACATGACCAAAATTGGGTCCAACTGAACTTAAGACAAACTTAAGATGGCCTAAATAACTATATACCCGTGGTTAAACAAATCTCGACCTTTTGGGTCAAAGTAACCTATGGATTAACTTTAGCATAGTCATTTATTTCTAATACCCTCCTTAAATGACAATGCAAAAACTGAAATCTTCACTTTGTAACAAAACCAACGTGGTATCAAATGTAAAGCTTTGCATAAAGCTTCAAATTTGACTCTAGGCAATGCCTAAGTGAAGAGGTCCGCAATATTATCCTCCGTAGTAGGACAATATTCAAGTAAAATGTCGCCATCATGAAGTCTCTCCCGAACAAAGTGATAATGGATCTCGATGTGCTTCGTCCTCGCATGAAAAACAGGATTTCGTGCAATGGCAATAGCACTGTGACTATCACTCAAGATAAGAGTGGCTGAGGGCTCGCCAAACTTCATGTCAACAAGTAGTCTTCTCAGCCATAAACACTCTGTTGTGGCTGAAAATATCGCTCTATATTCTGCCTCACTAGAAGAAGTAGCAACAGTGGGCTGCTTTTTACTTGATCACGATATTGCAGAATTTCCATAGAAAAAGCAATGTCCACTTGTAGAGCGTCTAGTGTCTTGATCTCCACCCCAATCCGAGTCACTAAAAGCCAACCAAACATGCATCATCACAAGCAGGAAAAACCAGTCCATGACTTCTTGTTCCTTATCGAAAGATCCTCTTCAACGCTTTCCAATGTGATGTCATCGGGGCATGCATGAATTGATTCATGAGTGAGACACTATAAGAAATGTCGGGTCTTGAATTACATAGATAACTGAGACAGCCAATAGCTTGACAATATAAAGTAGTGTCAAATGATTCACCATCACCTTCACTACTTTATTTCAGACCTGTCTCCATAGGTGTAGCAACCGACTTGCAATCTTCCATCTTGAACCGCTTCAAAATCTGCCCAATGTAGCGTTTTTGAGAGATGAAAATTCCAGCCCCTTCTTGTACAAATTCAAGACCAAGATAAAAGTGCAATAGGCCTAAATCTGAGGTTTCAAAAAACCATTACAAGATCAAGTGTTACGGCATCATTCTGCTGCTCATTACTTCCCGTAATAATAATATCATCATAAAGCAAAATAATGATGATATAATCTAAAGTATGCTTGACATAAAGAGTAGATTCGCTAGGACTATTAGTAAAGCCTCGATCACAAAGGTAGGCATGTATCTTTTGATACCACATCCTCGGAGTCTTTATGTCAAGTTGCTGCAAACGCCAACCAAAGTGGGCAGCCAAAGAGGTTACTACCCTCACGGTAGTCATCCGAGCAGTAGGAGAAAAAGTCTCCTCATAATCAATCCCCTTTTGAGCATAGCCTTTGGCAACGAGCCTTGCCTTGTACCTTTCAATGGTACCATCTGCCTTATACTTGATTTTGTATACCCATTTTGAACCAATTGCCTTCTTCCCATAAGGAAGATTAACAAGAACCCAAATCTGGTTCTTCATAAGTGAGTCATACTCATCTTGCATCGCATCCTCCCAACATTTTACTCCCTTGGCCTGCTCATAGAAAATAGGTTCTTCTGCAACATCTCCATGAGATGTAAGAGCAGAATCTGAAAAATCAACATAGTCCACTGATTTTGTAGAGGCACGTGTCTTTCCATCATAGAATGAACTTACTTTGTTGTTCCGCAAAGTCGACAACAGCCACCGTGGGACTGTTTTGGGCTGTCCAACAGCCATGTCTCTTCTTACAATTTGCTGTCCAAGATCCTCCGACACCACACTTGGCTGTCCAAGACCTTCCAAAACTGGTCCTTGCTGTCCAACAGTTCCTGCAGGCTGATTATGAGCAACAATGGGCGGTTCTTGATGAACATTAGGCTCTAAACTTGATGATGTGTTGAGCAGGTCGAAACTGGTTGATTGCTGCCCCTTATCTCCAGCGATAGAAGATGGTACCAAATCTGGAAAAACTTCAACATTCACACTATGTGGGCTGTCCCCCTTCAAGATATGAGTTGGGGCCACATCCAATGAATTCTTTTCATCAAAATGCACATCACGACTAAGAATAATCTTGTTAGTGCTCAAATTGAATAGCCTATAGCCTTTGCTTTCACTACTATAGCCAACAAAAATGCATTTAACTCCTTTATCCTCAAGCTTTGTACGAAGTTTATTTGGAACAAAAGCATAAGCCGTACAACCAAAAATGCGAAAATGAGAGATTGTAGTCTTCTTTCCATACCAAACTTCATAAGGAGTTTATACTTTCAATGCTTTAGTAGGATAACGATTGCTTATGTATGTTACCATTATAACCGCTTCAGCCCAAAACTTGTGAGGCAGCCCCTTTGCTTTGAGCATGCAACGGGCCATCTCCATAAGTGTGCGATTCTTTTGCTCGGCAACACCATTTTGTTGAGGCGTGTAGGGAGTTGTCATTTGATGTAGAATTCCCTTTTCTCGAAGAAATGCACCGAACGTATTCTTAATGTATTCCCCTCCTCGATCGTGCGTAGGGTCTTCAAAGAATGCCCAAACTGATTTTCCACCATTGCTAGAAAATCTTTGAAACGTTGAAAAACTTCCGCTTTAGCCTTCATAGGATAGATCCATGTAAAACGGGAAAAGTCATCAATGAAAGTCACAAAATAGATGCACTTTCCAATGGATTCGGTCCTCATTGGACCACAAACATCACTATGAACCAAATCAAATTTATCAAGAACCCTTATAGTTCCATCAATTGGAAAAGGTTTCCTTTGAAACTTTCCAAGTATGCACCCCTCGCATACATGCCCTTCCGGCTGCTCAATAGTAGGAATGTCTTCTACCAT
Source organism: Diphasiastrum complanatum (assembly GCA_029204225.1). Taxonomy (NCBI): domain Eukaryota; kingdom Viridiplantae; phylum Streptophyta; class Lycopodiopsida; order Lycopodiales; family Lycopodiaceae; genus Diphasiastrum; species Diphasiastrum complanatum. Next base: position 51,487,002 of record CM055097.1, read on the forward strand.
ATTAAATGTCTTCAGCTTCTTCAAACTTGCAAAGTTGAGATGCCCAAACCTTGCATGCCACAATTCAGCCAACTCCAATGATTGTGATGTAGAAGCAACAAGACATGTAGAGGGAATTTGTCGCTCATAGGTATCCATAATGAATAAGCCAGCATGCATTGTTCCCCAAACAATAATCAAGAGTGATCTTTTAGGATCCTTGACAAGACACTTATCTTCTTTGAACTCAACAACTACTCCTTGCTTCAACATAGTTGAAACCGAAAGAAGATTCTTCTTGATTCCCGGAACAGAAAGCACATTCTTAATGTACTTTTCTTCACCATTAGGCAAAATGATGGCTACAATTCCAATTCCATGGATAGAATAAGATGCATCATCCGCACATTGTACCTTACTTCCATTTTGCACTTTCACTAATTTAGTGAATGCTTCTTTACAAGAAGTCATATGACGAGTAGCACCACTATCAATCACCCATTCAATGGGCTGAAAATCAGCAACTTGCAAAACAGAATCTGAATTCCTCATAGATGTAGTAGTACTAGTAGAAGCAATATTAGACACAAAAGCATAGTCTTGGTTGAAGAGATCACCACTAGCTTCAAGCTCTTGCTCCAAAGTAGCAAGTGAAGCACTAGTATCAATTCCTTTATTCTCCCCTTTCGCAAGCTTCTTCTTACACTCCTTGATGAAGTGCCCATACCTTTTGCAATAATGGCACTTCCCTTTCTTCTTTTGAGTGTTGACATTTTGACCTCCAACGGGCTTTTGCTCATCCTTGGAAGGAGGATTCCCCTTTCCTTTTGACTTGCCTTTGCCCTTGCCTTTCGTGAAGAAAGCTTGATTGTTGAGTGTCACCCGCAAAGTTTTGCCTCGTTTGCTCCTCTTGAAGAAGCAGCCCAACAAGTTCATCAAAGGAGAGTTGATGTCCCCTAAGAGAGATACTCAAAGATGAAACAAATAGAAGATAAGATGAAGGTAATGAGTTGAGAGTAATGGAAACAAATTGAGCATCCTCAATTATCTCATCAATATTGAGAAGCTCCTCACGAAGATCCTTGATCTTCGTCAAGTGATTGGTCACTTGATCCCCTTCTTGCATCTTCAACAAAGAAAGTTGATTTCTAAGATACACCACTCTTGCTGGATTTTTGACTCTATACATAGTATAAAGTGTATCCCACGCACTTTTAGATGTCTTACAAGACCTAATATGAGGTAAGATAGAACTTTTCACAGCAAGAGCAACCATAGAATGTGCTTGTGCATCCCTTCTATCCCACTTCTTTTGTTCTTCCGAAGATGTAGAAGATGATGTTGATGATGATGATCCACGAGGTGTAGGAGGCGCCAAAGACGGAGGCCTTTCCTCATCACCATTGACCAAATCCCACAGGCCTTTCGCTATGAGAAGATTCTTCATCATGTAACTGCACAAGGAGTAGTTTGTGCCATTCAACCGATCTTCACTAAACAAAGAACCGATAGCTTCCGATTCTTTAGCCATTACCTCCAACAAAATTTCAGCTTGTAGTAGATAGGAAAGAGAGCCTTTCCACAACCAAATCTACTCAAAAATTTGCAGCAAACAAAGAGCTGAAAGTAGGAGCACAAGATGTCTTTCAATCTGCAACCAAAGTGCCCAAAAGATAATGGATAGATGGCTGTCTTTCAGCACAAAAAAACCAGCTTCTTGAAAATTAGGTTAGCTTCGATTGAAGCCTACACCGAAACCCAATTAGGAAGCCAAATAGTGTGATCAACACACACTCCAATAGGGCTGTTGAAAGCGCCCTACTACTTGCTGAGAATCTGCAAATTTCCAGCCACAAGTTGACCTAACCCTGAATAGGGTTTGCTGAATTTTGGGAGCCCTCCTACACAAATGCAAACCTGAAAACAAAAACAGCAAGATAAGGAGACACCACAACCAAAAATCAGTAGCACATTTTTGGGCACCCTCCTCCAAACAAAACTTGTTGAAAACTGGTTGCATAAAAATCAGATTTGAGATTCTGATTTTTGGGTGCCAAAAATTGCTCCTCCAAGATCTCTGATGGCCGCCCTCCTTCAACCTGAAAAGAGACAAAAAAGCTGATCCAAACTCCACTTGAAAAGATCAGCAAGATGCTGAAATTTCACAACAAAAAGCAGAGAAGCTCCTCTTCTGGTAGGGCACCAATAAACAAGCTTGCTGCAGATCCAATAGCTCTGATACCATGTAGGAAAGCAAGAGTCAAGTCACCAAGATCTAGTTATCAATCAATCTCCACAGAAAACAAGAGAGAAGAGGCTGGGCGCCCAACTCTAAGAGAGAAAGAGAGAAAACAACAACAAGAGCAATGGAGAGCAATGCTTAGCCAAACTGTAAAAATGGAATACACAATGAGCATCTAAGTACTCTACCTGGATGTGACCAAATGCCACCAAACCCTAAGGTTAACCACTTACTAAATGTAGGGCACCCCCAAAAGTCAAGATAGGGCCCCTAAACAAAATTAGACCCCCAAGGACCCACGAGTCAGTACATGACCAAAATTGGGTCCAACTGAACTTAAGACAAACTTAAGATGGCCTAAATAACTATATACCCATGGTTACACAAATCTCAACCTTTTGGGTCACAGTAACCTATGGATTAACTTTAGCATAGTCATTTATTTCTAACATATATAGACATAGCATAGTGGGTCCCATCAAGCACGGTCCTATCGGCGACACGTGACCACCTATGATGGTGACGCGTGGCACCTAAACATGTCAATAACGCCAGACCTGCGTCATGCCCCTTGCGAGGCTGTCACTGAAGGGCTTACTGTTATGGTGCATAACATTCCCTCCCCCATAAAAACTTCCTTCTATGGGACAAAAGCAGGGAATCTAAGTCTCAAATCGTCTTCCCTCTCCCAAGTGTCCTCATCATCTGACTTACCTTTCCAACGAATCAGATGTTCAGAAATCAAATGATTTCTCAACTGATGTCGCTCGGGTATCCATGATCCTTTCCGGTTCATAGGGTACAAAAGCAATCAAATCCTCCAATAACAATAGATCATTTGAGGGAATCAGGTTATCTTTTCCACCAAGTCGTTCCTTTGAACGACTAACATGGAATACAGGATGAACCTTAGTTCCAACAGGGAGTTCTAGTCGATACGCAGCCCTACCAATCTTGTTAAGAACTTTGAAAGGACCGCATCCTGATTATATTTGACTCGTAACACCCATTTGCAACCAGTGGTGTGCTTGTTGGATGGAAGATCCACAAGAGCGTGGAGATAACTTCGGACATTTCCCCATTCGAAGTGTCTTAGAGTCTTTCGGGATTCTAAGATACACCCAATGACCAATCTCAAATTCTCGAGGAGCGCGGCTTCGGTTACTGTATCTTGAGCCAATTCCCACTTCTTGCTGGGAATTTCCAACGGATGTAACAGACCAGCTGCTTTGAGTCTTTCTGCTTTATTTACTTGGCACTGTTCACACCTTTGAACATATGCCTGGACATGACCTTTCATTTTTGGCCAATAAAATTCTCTCTTAACAAGGGCAAGTGTCCTTTGTATACCAGGGTGTCCCGCGTTGGGGCTATCGTGGCACTCATGCAGGATTTGGGCCCTAATGTCCGTGATATCTGGCACACAAACTTTTCCTCTACGGAAAAGTAAATCATTTCGTATGGAATAATCAACAAGTATCTTCTCTTCGCGAGATTTCTTGGAATCCTGCTTTCCAAGATTATTTCTCATAATAGAGCTTCCTGCCAGGACTTCTTGCCAAATACGATCGAAAAACTCATCGGTCCGACAAAGATCTCGTACAGAAAGATACAACTCGGATTGGAATTCAACAAAGCAAAACTAATTAACCTCTCCAATCCGGCTCAAAGCATCAGCGACACAATTCGACATACCTCGACGGTACTTAATGTCGAATTCGAACTCCTGAATGAGTTCCGACCAACGGGCTTTACGACCCCTAAGATCCGAGGCATCACAGATATACTCAAGAGACTCGTGATTCGTAATAACCATGAATTTAGATCCGTACAAATAATGTCTCCAGATCTTTAGCGCATGGATGACAACAAAAAGTTCTTTCTCATAAGTAGAATACCTACTTTGAGCAGGGTCCAACTTCTTGCTTTCGAAAGTCACAGGTCTACCATCTTGGTAAAGGACTGCACCCACCGCATAGTCACTAGTATCTGTCTCCACCAGGAGAGGTTTGCTAGGGTCCACTATGTGTAAGATAGGGGCTGTAGACACTAACATTTTCAAAGCCTCAAAGCTTTGATTAAGTTCATCGGTCCAAGTAACGGGTGGATTGATTTTCGAACACCTTCCGGCTTTCTTCTTATTACCCTTTGTAGTTTTTTTTTTGGCTTTCTTCACTCCCTTAAGAAGATTCGTTAGAGGCAATGCAATTAAGGCATAGTCTTTAATGAATTTATGGAAAAAACTTGTGAAGCCCAAAAAAGATCTTTCTGGACCTTATTGTAATCGATCTCAAGACCTCGATCGGAAACGATATGTCCCAAGTATTTGAGTCTTGTTTGAAAGAAATCACACTTAGACTCCTTAGCATAAAGCTTTGCCTGCCTTAGATTAACCAAGACTGTACGCAAATGCGCCTCATGCTCCTCAAGAGTCTTATTATAAATCAAAATGTCATCTAAAATACCACGAGAAACTTCCCTAGATATGGATGAAGAATATCGTTCATCATCTGTTGGAAGGTTGTCGGGGCATTAGTTAGACCAAAGAGTAAAACTAAAAATTCATAATGGCCATACCTAGAACAAAAACTAGTTTTGGAAACATCCCCCTCGTGAATTCTAATTTGATGGTACCCCGACCTAAGGTCCAATTTGGTGAAATACTTAGCACCATTCAATCAGTCCATTAAGTCGTCCATCCGAGGTAAGGGATAACGGTTCTTAATAGTCATTTTAAGAAGCTTTTTGTAATCGACACAAAGACGAATATTTGGGCTCATCCTGTAGGAAAAAAGTGATAGGAGAGCTGTCGAGAAGGAGATCTATGTGATGGTCTACACCCCGTGAGGGGAGAAGACCCTCAGGCAACTGCTCAAGAAATATCATTATATTCCTCCCTAAGACTTTTAGAGATTTTGCCCTCAGGCGTAGATTCTAGAGTAACATCAAAAAAACACAATGCTTTAGGGAAAGACGATACATTAACATTGGAATTATGAGTAACAAAAGCATCCATGTACGATTCATCTTTCAGATAACATAAATACGAATTATACTTAGAATCCAAAATACATTGATTAGCCTCATGAGCAGTTACAAAAGGTAGATCAGGCTCTTCGCCTTGAGACAAACCAAAGAGCCATTATGCAAGAAAGATATACTATGAGAAACATAAACTTTCTTTAACGACTCATCCTAGCATAAACCATTCTTTGCCAAGGATTAAATCTACCTTATCAAGATTCATAACATGAAAAGACAAACTATCTACATAATTCTGAATCTTCAATGACACGTGGGGGACAAAATGGTCCCAGACCTGCTGGTTCCCACCAACTGCCATCCTAACCACATACTTGTGGTCACTTGGTGCGGTTGCCAACTGCAGCTTTTGCACCAACTTAGCATTAATAAATTTGTGAGTAGAACCGTCGTCAGATAAAATACTCACAGGTTGTTTGGCTGCCTACGAACCCACTCACACGAATGAGGCCGTGAGGTCCAAACACTGCTTTGTATAAAAACAACAATTACTACAAACTGTTTCATCCGTAAAAGATACATCAATACAAGAAATAGAAGAGCCTGAAGCCTTGAAAGAGCGGCCTCCCTTCTTCTGTTTCTTCAGGCAGTCCTTGGAAAGGTGCCCCTTCTCCATACAGGAGAAACACAACCCCTCGCTTTTGGGCTTGTCAAATTCAGCTCTCTCCAACCGAGGGCGCTTCTTTTTCTTTCCCGAAGGGGAAGCTTCGTCAACAGCTCGCTCTTTGCCCTTTTTGAAAGGAGGGCCCGAAGAGGGTTTGTCTTTGGATTCAAGTTTTTGCTGCTCTTTGCAGGTCATTGTGTGTGTATCGTCGAAAATTCGAGCGAAACGCACCGCATCCTCTAAGGATTGTGGCTGATTGCGGCGGACCTCCAACTAATATTCTTTGGGTAAGCCCAATATGAAATGCAGCTTAAGGAGTACTCCGTCAATGCGGTTAACAAACCGCGAAGCAGCTGCTTGTGTTTCGTCCCCATTTGCAAGGTAGCAAATCGACAATAATATTCAAAATCGTTGAGGATTGGCATAAAGGCGGCCTTAAAGGCTACCTGGAAGTCATCCCAAGTAGATGGGACTGTAGCACGCTCCTTAAGATCCTGCCACCATGAGTACGCTTTACCGCGTAAAAACATAATGGCAGTAGCAATCTTGGAGCTGTCTAGTAGATCGTGCATGGAAAAATGAGATGTCCACCGATCCAACCAAGCCAAGACCACGTCCTGGTGTTTGTCCTTTTTCTCCCCAGTGAAAAACTCCGAGGTAAACATCGGGTTGAGGAGTGCCTGCCGAGATTGGGACATGGCCCGCAACTCGGTCTCCGCCCGTTCATGGTTAGAGCGCATGTCAACAATCTGTTGTTGCAACAGATTTATTGCATGCACCATTGTTAGGAATTAATGTTTATTTGATACCCCTTAATGATGGTTTGGCCATGCCTGCGTGCTATTTTTAGGGGCCATTCTATTTATAGTAAATTCATTTTTTAAGGCTTATGCATGTAGGTGGGTGCACTACCAATAGATTAGGATCTATTTAGTACTTAGAAGTTCATTTTTGGTTCTTACCATATATAGGTAGTATTATTAGTAAATAGCTTTTGTTATTTTGCTATTTACTTTAGGCTCATTAGCTTTTATCAATCATTAGAGAAACTATATAAGAAGGCTGGCGCCCCACACAATTATCCTATTATGCTACAGCAATTGCTCAATTTTCCTATGATCTGAATTCTCTCTATGCTTGGTTTTGTGTGAGTGCTAGTAGGACTAGTATTTCCATCTAGAATTTGTATCACAAAATGGTATCAGAGGAGGCCTTTTGGTGAGAGAGAGAGATTTCTTATTGTAGGGTTGCAAGAAGTGAATTGAAGGTGTGGATCGCTGGTTGTAGCTGCGTGTTGGATCGCTAGTTGCACGTTGATCAGTCCGCTGGAATCAAACTTGGTGGATCGCTGAGTTGAAAGCAGATCCGGACTGCTGTTTGAATCAAAACTGACAGCTGTCTATTGTTTGCTGAGCTAGAATCAAGCCTACAGATTGTTGGAAATCTGTTTGCTAAGATCAGAATTGATTAGAACGCTGGAATCTCGCTATTACCTATAGATTGCTACTGTCAGATCACTATCTAAGCTGCCTGCAAGGTTGTTTGCTACAAAACTGTCTACTGGAGGCAGATTGCTGTCACATCATTGTCATTGGAGGCCAATCGCTGTCAGAACATTGTTATTGGAGGCCAATCGCTATCAGATCTGAATCAGATCGCTGGACAGAAGTCAGATCACGGAAGAAGTTTGTTGGCTCTATTTGCTTCTAATCTGGACCTGATTACTGGCTGGTTTACTGGTCGTTGACCTAATCATTGAGTCTTTTGAAGATCTTCTGATCAGACCTGATTCTAGTTTGGTGGAGGAATATCTAGAACTGAGCTGGTCGCTGGAAGAGGAGAGTTCTGGGTCAATTCACAAGCAGGGATACAAATCTAAAGAATAGGTGATTTTGTTTGCTTGAAAAATCAGGTTGCTAAGAATTGTTACGGATCAGAACAATGGCAGAATTGAACGATGTTGTGTTGCCAGAGTCTAGCAAGCTAGATGGAACGAATGACAGCATATGGAAGTTCAAGATGCAGAATATTCTCCAAGATAGAGAAGATCGTCACAGGTGTCGAGATACCCCCTACCACTAACAGAGAGTTGCGGGAGTATCAGAGACGTAGAAGAAAAGCTCATCCTATCATCAACATATCAGTTAGAGATATGATTATACCTCATATCAGAGATGTTGCTGGACCCAAGGAGGCTTGGGATATACTGAAGAACTTGTATGAGACGGTAAATCAGTCACGGATCTTGTTCTTGACTGATAAGCTTCACATGTTGAAGATGGGTACAGGTGAATCAGTAACGGACTACTTTACTCGAGTGAAAGATCTAAGAGGGCAACTTATTGCAGTTGGAGAAAGTGTTCAAGATTTAGTATTGGTATCCATTGTACTTAATAGTCTACCTTTGGCCTATCAGAACTTTGTAATGATGCTATCGTTACGAGAAACGAGGCCTTCTTTCGATGAGCTAAATGCCATCTTACTATAGGAAGAAATGAGACGACAAAACATTGTCAACAGGGACGATTTCAAGGAACAGGCATTCCTGGCAAAGAAGCAAGAGCAAAGTTCCAAGAAGGGTGGCAAAGGAAAGAAAAAGAAGAAGAAGAAGCAAGATATGGAGGAGAATCAATCGAATTGATCAAAAGATGGAAAGAAAGTGGTTCGAAAAGGAAACTGCTTTATTTGCGGAAAATCAAGACATTATGCAAAGGAGTGCTGGCACAACAAACTCAAGAAAAAGCAGGACGGGAATTTTGTTGAAGAAGAAGAAACATCCAATGCAAAATTGAGTGCTTTGGATCTTGAAGACTATGAGTTGTTTTCGGCATCGACATCTTCTGGTGGTGGCTTCAAGAAGTTCATGAACATACTTAGATTGAGAAATAAATAGTCCCTGTGCTCACTGCTACTCTCCATACCTCAATCCCAAGAAAATATTGGAGTGATGTATGTGGATGAAGGTTGGCGCCCCACCACAACTATTCCATTCAATTCTATTATGCTAGAGCAATTGCTCAATTTTCTTATGATCTGAATTCTCTCTATGCTTGGTTTTGTGTGAGTGCTAGTAGGACTAGTATCTCCATCTAGAATTTGTATCACAAATTCTGACAACCATTTCCTCCATATCAGTCCTCGGGGGACTTGGAGCCTGGGTAACATCCATAAGAGTGTCCATGGCAAAAGCCGTATGTAGCAAAAAGCTAGAGGAAAAACGGAGAACAACGATATTAAAACCGTTAAAAATTGATAACTAGAAAAGAAGGGCTCAAGAAAACAAGAAAGCTTGAGCACTCAAAAACTCTACAAGCAACAAAAGTGACCGTACTTCCTTTACCCCCTCCTCCAAAGCTCCTCCCCTTTCCTCATGTAAAAAGGACAAGTGGGGCCCAAGAAAGGCCAAAGGTGTCCTTTCTAGATCCTTCTTACCATGTGGGGCCACCAAAGGGTGCCACATGGCCCATGGACCCCAATAGAAACATGAAATATGGTTAACTTCCCTCTCCCACCTCCAAACTCCTAGGTACCACAGCCCTCTCCATACTTTGGAGATCAGCAGGTACAGAGAGGGAGGAGGAGAGAAGTACGAACTTCAAGTACAGCCACCAAGAAATAGCTTTGTTTTAGTTCAAACTTAAAGTTTATTAACTTCTTTTGGGATTTCACCTCTTAGAGTAAATAGAATTACAACTTAAAGACTAAGTTTCAAACTTAGTTTTAAAGTTTATCAACATTTAGCAAAAGATTTGATTTCAAATCCTTGCAAAACAATTATGACAAGAGGGGCCCTAGGGAGGCACGCCATCACCCCATCCCTCAAAAGTCACATCAAATAGAATAAAGGCTTGTGGGGGAGGTATTATCTTACCTCTCCGCTCCCCTCATTTGATCACGCGCTGTGTTGTACCTCCTCCGCTGCCCCAGCAGCAGAAATACCGCCCCCCCCCTACAAAAACAAAACATCATTACAGAACCAGCGCCTGCAGGTACAGCTGACAGCCGTTCCGGCAGGGACACTCAATTTTCAGAACACGACTGCTGATGCAGATGCGCAGGCTGGCGCGTGCTGCTTCTTCTTCTCTTTTTTTTAAGTGAAGGGAATTAACACAATAAACTTGAAATAAGGTTACAAAAACCAATAGCCACTATCTCCTTAAATGAATTACAAACCATAAAGGCATAAAAGGGAACGTGTGCACCTTTTAGAAAATCGGCTACTCTGATACCAAATGTTACAACTCCCATGAATCTCCGATTGCCTTGAAGGTTCCGCACACCCCATACCAGTGATGACGCACCGTATCCGCCCATCCATAGGGTCACAACCGACCCACCCCCATGCACTGGAGCTATCGACATAATCATGCCTAGTCGAGCCTCCTGTGATAACTGGCGTCCCATACCACCAGTCATCACCCTTGGCTCTCCCTAGCATACATCTCCTGGCCTGGAGATACATCCTGGCTCATGCACGTCCTCTCCATCCACCAACTCCTGGGTAGACTGAGTGAATGGAAAGAGAGAAACCCCACCACTATATAGACATAGCATAGTGGGTCCCATCAAGCACGGTCCTGCCAGCTACACGTGACCACCTAGGAGGTGACGCGTGGCACCTAAACATGTCGATAACGCTAGACCTGCGTCATGCCCCTTGCGAGGCTGTCACTGAAGGGCATACTGTTATGGTACATAACATCATTGTTGCAACTTGCATTATTGTTCTAGATAACACGTGGTACATTAGGAAATTCCATTATGTTGTATTAATGCCATAGAGGATATCGTAGCTCCATAGTGTACATAACTCATATGAACCAAACGTTGTTCCATATTTATAGTTCAATTTTTCATGTATGTTGAATTCATTTGGAACGTGCTTTAATTTGACTACTTTTCGAGTTGAATAATAACACTTAACATGGGATAGGCTAACAAAAATCAAAATTAGTGTCAGAACATAGAATTCAACACCTCTTCAAAATTGAAAGAGACTATGTCGGATGTTTTCTTCAACCAGATTCAAAGGAAAAGAACATATCGCATGAATTTTGACTAGTTTTTTTGGTAAAAAAATGGGGGGCCGGGGGGCCTAGAGTCATGTGTGTGTGTGTGTGTGTGTGTGTGTGTGTGTGAGAGAGAGAGAGAGAGAGAGAGAGAGAGAGAGAAAGCTTTATTAATGTTTATAATTACTCGAGAGTACAAAAGACAAAATATGTACATCTCAAGTGTGTAGGCTACTCTGGGAGCGGATAAAACGTCTCCAAAAAAAAACATATGAAGAAGAGTAAACTAACTGAACTGAAAAACATCTAAATGCCTCTCTGCAAAAACTGGAATGGAGGGCATATATAACATGAAAGAAGCACCTCAAGTGTCAATCAATGTTGTCAAGTAGGTAGTAATCAACATATGGTGCTCGGAATGTGGAGGGTGCCGCTGCCTGGGTTTGTGGGTAGTATGTCGTTGACTCTATCTCGGTCTGCTAGAGGAAATACATGGTCTGATGCACTGACGTCTGGTACGATGTTTGTCTCTAACTGAGATATATGTCTCGCCTTCTAATCTATCCCCCAAAGCATCTATAGGCCTTTGTCTGCGTCTGGTGAAGAAGTCTGTGATACTAATTTGGGGATCCAAACTGATCTGGGTACTGGCTAGGTCTCATCTCAAGAGCATCATCTCTCGAACCATCAATGCTATATAGTGGGGTTCGCATATGTGATCAAGGCCCAAAGAGACCTAGAGGAGTCTCGATATAGACAATGGTATCGTCCCCTAATCTCATAATAAACTGGGCATTTGAAAATGAAGTCTAGCCTATCAAGACTAGCCAATCTATGTTCTAATCACAAGACATGAAAGCCTGAGATATGGTACAATGTGTTGTTGAGTAGCTGAAGTTGTGTCGATATAATACAGTCAGAACTATACAATAGATCACGTCGCAACAGGACCACTACTTAAGAAAGCATGGATAGAAGAGGAGGAGGATGATGATGCAGGCACTAAAGAGGGTCTGCGCAAGTGAGCTCCAAATCTGCAAAATCTCCTAGTAGCCATAGCGTATTGGTTAGAGTCATGGTGTCCATGCTGATCTCTCTGACAAATATCTCTACGGAGCATGAACATCTCTTGCAACATCAATGTCACACACCGAGGATCAACATATGAAATGAGTGAGCATAGTGTGACTAGAGAATCACGGCAAAGGCAATGAAATACACGTACACAAACATATAATACACAGACGCATACACACACATACACATGCACATACATACACATACACATACACATATACATACATACAGACACACACACATATACATACCACATACATACTCATACACATACACATACATATACTTACACATACGTACACATAATAAATATATATTCACATATATACACATACACATACATGTACATACAAAAAAAAATACACATACATATACATACACATACACATTTACACAAACATACATAAACATACAACACACATACATTTACACATACACAAATACACACACACATATATAAACACATACACAAATACATACACACATATATAAACACATACACATAGACACACACACACACACACATATAAATATATATGTATATATCTATATATACATACATATACATACACACACACATACATATACATACACATACATGCACACACACATGCACATATACACATATACATACATATAGACATTTAGATACACATATACATGCACACATACACATACATATACATACATATGCACACATACACATAGACATATGCACACATACACATACACATCATTGTCTGCCCGCCATCGGTGGGCACGCTATGCTGTATATATATATATATATATATATATATATATATATATATATATATATATCTAACGTGGCGGACCCCGGACGCACCAGGGGTGCGTCCGGGTCCCCGGATGCGTCCGCTTTTCTTTTTCTTTTTCTTTTTTGACTTTTTTAGAGTCAAATTTTTTTTTAGAAAAAATATGGACGCGTCTGGGGCTCTAGGAATGAAGTCTAGAAAATACATTTGGCTCAAAGATACTTATAAGTGGGTGATTAGAAGATTAATGTACGGCTGCAATCCAAATTCTGAACCAGCACGAAAGGTGTCATTGTGCTTCGTGAATGTTTGAGATTCAAAATTTGAATTAGGACAAGATTAGAAGCAAGAACTCAATTAGGCATATTCCAGATAAATTGAAAGGATAGTAAATATATGGCGCACCCTCGCATTCACCAGCTCACAGATAGCTAGTGAGTTAACCAAATGATGTGATCTACACTCTAGACTCTCTAATCATGATATAGGCCATGTCATTGACTTTGGCCCTAGGAGATGATTGCATGGATGCCACATGACGTCATCTATATTCTATTAGATTACTACTCAACAAAGTGCTTATAGATTCAAAAAATCATCCTTTAAAGCAAATGACAATGAGCCGACAAAACCAAACATCGGACATGTACCTCCAAAAATTGTCGAATAGCAAGAAGCTTTCCTTCTTCAGATCCAACAAATACTAGTTGCTGTTTCACAGTTTGTGAAGCACTATTCCTACAGCATATCATAACAATGTAAGACATCTCATGGATAAAATATGTTCATTGCTGTAAGAGTGCACTCGCAAGCTGCTACAACTAAATATGATAACCAACAAAGTATTATTTGAGGCCACCTCACCTCGGCTCAGAAGTTTGGAAAGGACCTATCATTTCAAGAAGTGATATCGCGTACAAACCTAGAAAGGGCACTTACTTGAACTTAAATGTACAAAAATCAAACTTTTGTATTTGACTTACTTCTCGCCTATAATAATTCGAACAGCATCATGCATGATGGTGCGAGCAAGCTCCTCAACATAATCAGGCAAAGTTGCACTGAATAGTGACCGCACGATTGATGGATTCCCACAAGCATTCACAACAGAATCGATCTGCTGAATGAACCCCATCTCAAACAGCTTGTCTGATTCATCCAATACAAAATATTCGACACTGGATGACATGAAAAATAACGAGGGTTACAAGACTTTAAGAGCATCACCTGAGCACAGACCATAATCCAACAATTATACAGATAACTATAACATCGCTCCACACTGTCCTTCCCAGGGAAACGTTCCTCAGTGTCCAGACATAATGTGCTATAACGATCATGGCAACAAACTTTTGAGACACCTTTCAGATAATCATTGAAAGAAATCTGATCCAGCATCAAACTTCCAAAAACCATGACAGATATCATCAGCAAACAGAGATAGACGCTGGGCAAAAAGTAGTGCTTTTGAAGTGTCCCAGATTATTAAAAGCTGCTATTTAAGAGAAAATCCATCCATTCCCCATTTGTTTATATTTGTACTTTTGGGTTTATCTCTTAAGAGTAGGCCAAGAGTGGCATATCACAGAATTAGGTACAAGGTCCTTCAAACTCATGCTGTTACTCATAAAAAAATCTAGCTCCGATATCAACAATGACGATCTTTACATTGAATGCTTCATAGTTAACCTCTTTGCCACTGGGTATCTAGCATATTTCTGCACAAGAATATGTTGGCAGCTCCTTTAGTAAACTTCCATCATGCCTGTGGTGATGTTTGACTTGAAAAGATGCCTGAAGCTCCCAGTAGTTGACGGCTGAAAATTGCATCATAAATTCCATCTTCTTTTGTCGAATATGGTTAGAACTTAGTTCTTGCAGCATGCTTCAAAGAACCATGATTCTGATTACTTGTTTTTCAAGCCAACACAGAAGAAGCTACAACTGAAATAAAATCCACCTTGCGAAGACTATGTCGAAGTTACCAGCAAGATATTGTAAATAGGGACATCAATATGGACTGTCCACAATACAAATTATTTGTGGTTTGCACTATATAGTTCGGGGACATGGGCCCAACAGCTTCAGTTAACGTTTTCTCTCTCTAGACCTACATCGACATTTTTCCCCATAACTTTGTCATTTGTGGTTAGAATTAAGCTCTGTCAGTTGCATTGGATTGTCTAGCAGCTGGGTGCTCCTGGAGAAGTGCTTTTCTTTGCTAACCATTTTCCATCTAGCGATTCATTGGCTTCCTAGTTGCAAGGCACCCAGGGTGTATAAATTTTTATTGCTGTCCACTTTTTGAAAACCCTTATTTTTAACTTTTAGGAAAACTCATTTTTTTCATCCTTTTTCATGACAAAAATTGGAAATAATCATATGAATGAGGGCGCTATGTTAAGGCAAGACTGTTGATCCAAGGTATGTCTTATTGAAATCCCTTAGTTAGTTAGATAAGTTCAGATAGCTTAGGGCTAGATAAAGCTCAGAAACAGCCAAAGTACCCCACGGCCGTGGGGTCCAGGTGCCGTACCACGACACACGTGCCGTTGTACGGCACCTGTTTTTTTTGTTTTTTTTTAGTTTTTTCCACTTAGAAAAGAAAAAAAACAGGTGCCGTGAAGTTCCACGGCAAGGCACCTGTACAGCACCCACGGCACCCGTGCCATACCACGGCACCTGGAACTTTGGAAATAGCATATCAATGGCTCCAATACGTTGATTATCATTCTTCTACATTACTTGACCTACATATTTGCAATTTCTAGTTCTCAATCTGTACAGCAGTCATAATTTGAGCCTTGGTAGATCTATGACTTCCAATTTTCAACTTGCTGAAGAAGATATCAGAATTTTCTAGAATCTCGACATCAGAAACTAACGAGGTAGAAATTTCACCATTTCCAGTTTTTGCACACTTCCATCTTTTTCGTATCGTTTATTTTACTATCATTAGCAAGTTTGGCAGCTTGCATTTAGTTGCTCATTTGATTGGTGCAGTTACAGTTCCTTTGGTGAATGTGCAAGTCATGTGTTACTTTAGTCTTAACATGGTCTAAGAGCACGTTTCAGGTAAAGAAAATCTGGGCACAAGCTTCTATGGACTACAAATCAACCTTTCAGTGAGGTACTATGATGGTTTCCGATTTAATGTTTCCAGTCAATTCAGGATTAACACGTTCAAATCGGCCAATACCGATTCACATGATTCCAAATCAGCTTCCCGCTATTTGAACCATAGAATCGAAGTTAAGAAAAAAGAATTGATTTATTGCAATTTAAAAAAATAGTAAAAACAACCAATCAGTTAATGTGACTCATTGTTGCCTTCGATCTTGTTCAAAAATTTTGTTTTTTTCTGATTTTTTGTTCATCAGATGGATCATGGCCTCCTGATTTCAAACTGCGAATGAATGCAATCTTGGCTTTTAATCTCTGAAAAATCTCTTGCTCCATTATCAGATTTCTTACTAATTTTGAATTTTTGATACAGTATACTAGTGCACACAAATCTGTCAAGATCCTGGTTAAAGTTCGATTGTTAGGGAATCGATTCAATATTACTGTGATATTTAGACTTCCATTGCTGATCCCAGTTCCCTGCTTCAGCCTGTTCGGGATAGTTTTGAATATCCCCTTTCATCGTATGAAACCTCCTATCAGCCTCTCATATAGTCCCCTGATTGTCAATACAATATTTGATGAAAGTCTCAATTTGTGGATAAGCATGTGACATGGCACTGAATCAATAGCTAGTCAGAAATTTAGGAAACTACAATAGGCCCTCTCTTTGCTATGTCTTGCCTCAATGAGTGCAAGGAGAGTGAAGAAGTGGTAGAATGGTGTTTTTTGAAGCTTGCCTGGCCCATAACATGTAGCTGTTGAGTCTTGGCTGCTTCATTGCTATCCTTAGCAATGACATGACAAATAATAATGTTGCGGTAATTTTTGGCCTCATGGGTTTGCCACCTTTGTGGACTAGGTGAATGATGTCATTACATCAAGAGGATGAGAAGCCAAATACAACAACAATAAGGAAAGTGGCCAAGATAGGAGATACAACAATTGTAGCATGATCGAGAAATGTGACTTCCCAATCTTCAATGTCATGAGCACGATTATGTCTCAGCTGATCAACGGCCTCAAGGACCATGTGGGAGGTGTATAACAAGCAATGGTTCCTGAATTTCCTATTGAAATTGACGTTAAATTAGTATTTAACTGTAAATTAGCGTGTGTCTGATTTCTTGTAACTATATTCAAACCGAAAAAACCCCAACCTGAGTCTTAGAGTCTCTGCGAAAGGAATGTTGAACTGACTGAGAAGGCAATCTGAAAAGGCGGATATTGGAAACGTGAGAAATATTGACAAGGAGAACAACAATGATGGTCTCAATGAGAGGGCAATCAGAGTACTAATGGGAGCACATTGGCTCGTGGTCACTATTATTATCATTTGATAATCTACAATAGGATAGAATTATAGCAGCATATAATAAGGCCACTGAATACTAATGCACTAGAAAGAGAACAAGAGAATGAGACTAACAAAGAAGAGTAAAAAGACATATTACACAATGACAAATTCTCTATAGATTTAGGGGTACCAGTTTACTAGCATTTGGCCATTTAATACCTCAATCACTACATGTCCAGTTAATTGCATGACATATACCATGCAAATTTTGTATGGAAGTCACCTTGGAACGTCCAATTTAGTTGTTGCTATGTTAATATCGATTTGGGTTCTCTATCTTTGTGATCAGGATGCCTTATTCTTGTAAATTTAGTCTACACGCTGCTAATATAGCCAATCAAGGAGAAAAGCTACTCACATGACTGCCACATCCAACGTTGCAAAATTGTTTGAGTCTTTGGTAGGTAGGTAGTGGCATACATGCTAAGCCACCTCAATGATGTGGACTTTTGTGAATTCCAAATATGCATAGTTGGATCCTACCCACCAATGTTTTGCTACACCTAACTAGGCCACTTAGGGCCTAGTTAGGACCAATGTTTTGCTACACCTAACTAGGCCACTTAGGGCCGCCACCTAACAACATGGAGCTTCCAACAATTTGCATTCGAACTTTTGACACCTTTTTAATAGGCAACTCATTAGAGACAACAGTCCAAACGGGATTAAGTCCTTCCTAGCAACCCTGCCTTGATTCGGGCTAGCTCTATCACATTCTGCTCTAGGGCTTTCTCTATTCAAACTAATCTGACCTCCTTAAGAAGCACTTCCTTACCCAAATTGCCAATATCAAAATTGTGCTGTGAATTTCATATTAAAATTCACTACTGGATTCTTGTCAATTTACGATCAATTGAAAGCTTCATTGGCAAATTTTGAGATCAAACTCCAAGACGTTAACTCATTTGTGCATCTACATTGTCTTCCCGTGATTAGGGTCTCTCCCTTAAATCAAAACTATACATAGCTACCACCATCAACAAATTGCTTAAACAAACTTAATCAAAATATACAAAAAAAAAGTAGATAAAACAGAAGTGAAACAAGGTCAAAACACTTCCCAGTTCACACTTACTATAGTACTACTTCCTTGGAACGTGTTTTATACGTATAATTACTTGGGAGAATTTCACAAGTAATGATAGGGTTCCAAAATGGTTTCAAATGAAAAACTCAACAGGTTGTGAACAGATTGATGAGAGATATGCAACTTACTTTTAAAGGACAATGAATGTTCCATGTTCACTTTCACAAACAACAATACAAAGAGGAATTGACATAATGAAGGAAACATTGTGACAATTTGAGAATTTCAAAAGACATTACAATGTGCTCTTATCATATGTCATGGGACTTACAACAATAATTGGAGTTACACTCAAAAATAAATGTTGCCAAAGAAAAGAATCTAGAGCAGAGCCACAACTTTAAGAACATAATAACAATGTCAAAATTTTCAAACAGAAACAAGACCGAATGATATTGCATCCAGAATTGCAATTGCCAATTGAAAAGAGTTCACACCAGCTCAAGTCAATCTTCGACTCTCTGATGAGGTAATGAAGACGTAAAGGAGTAGACACAAGGATATCGCATGGCAAATCTTTCAAATCAACACACTTTGCAAGAGCCTTAGTCAGTAACCGAATTCGAAATTTTCGTCCATAAGCTAACTTCTTGAACTCCTTTGTAATCTGCAGTGCTAGCTCTCTGGTAGGACTAAGAACCAAAGCTCGAATACCAGCTTTGCTTGGCACCTGCAAGAACAATAGCAGCACCACAAGTCTCAAAAAATTTAGAAATTAAGAATCACCTAAAGGAGGTGCTTAGAGCAAACAAAAGACAACTAGATGATTAACCTTACTCCTGATTTCTTCTTCCATACATTTTTGCTCAATCTGCATTTCACATGACTGTGAAATCTATCACTAGTTTAGTGTGTGAAAGCATTGAACTACACACACAGTGACAGAGAGAGTTTATTCACCTTTAATCTCATTATGATTGGCAGCATAAAAGCCAAAGTCTTCCCTGAACCAGTTGGTGCACATGCAAAGCATTCCCGACCCTACATGTCTCCAAGTCATCAAATATTTACAAAAGACTCTTAAGAGAGTACTTCATGTTTATGAATGATTTTTACAGCAAAGTTCAGAAATAAGACCTCAAGAAGAACTGGAATTGCTTGCCGTTGTATCGAAGTCGGTTCTTTGTAGCCAGCATCAATGATATTAGTTATCAAATACCTCTTACAGCCATATCTATGGAGGAGTAAAGATGCACAGATGATGTTGATATTAACTTACAATTTTCAACATTGCATCCAGATCTATGGGGGAGTAAAGATGCACAGACGATGTTGATATTAACTTACAATTTTCAACATTGCATCCAGAATACTGTAGAAAGACAAGAATAATGTGCCCAATGGAACCAGTGAGTTATAATAGAAACAACAAAATAGTTCCCAAGGATAAAGATACGAAACCGTAGTGAATGGTTTTGAACCAAGATTCTATCAAAAAGAAATTCTTAAATTTTCTTTTCAAAAATTTACAGCTCCTTTTGAAATTTTGTAACACTTATGACCCTGATCTATTCAAATCCTCCAATATGTTTCTTTCAGGAATCAAATCTTCTGGGTTGATTTTGAATCTTTTGACACTCCAGAGCCTTGTGTAGACACTAATACCAAACCCTACTTCCAAATCGAATTAAAATTTGATTGGTTGGATAATTTCAAGAGAGATTATCTATAGCTAGATTGAAATTGTCGTCTTGGACATTTCCTAGTCAAGATTCTAATCAACTTCCATAAATACAAATCAAGCTTCTAAAACTCGATTCAACATCTCCTACAATCTTTTTGAAATGGAAAAAAATCTCAAAAAAATGTGTAGTAGCCCAGAAGATTCAAAACCCCTAAGATTTGGGAAAAACTTAAAGCCCGAAAAAGAACCAAAGTATAATTGCCAAAGGGAAGTGCTCAAAACCCTTAAAAAGCTAAGATTCGGATCTCAGTCTTCACATCTTCTGGCAAATGACATTCATGTGATTCAAATCAATTTCTGCTAACAAGTTTATGGGAATCAATCAAAATTCACATAAATGCTAAGCTGCACATTGTCCAGAGGTTGGATACTGTGAATGAAGCTGTTCAAAACCTATGAGAGGAGCAGGAACATTATCACCTGACACGTGTATCCTATACTTCTTCCTCAAAACACCAGCAACCTGAATGTTCATTTGAAATAATACCAGTTAGAATCTTGTCATTGATCCACACAAATCCTGCAAATGACTCTCAATAGCCTCTTATATAGTATTATGTATACTCATTACACCCTATTTTGGACTCCTATTCCTGCTAACACTTTCACTTGGATCAACAACTTATTAAGCCACAGTAGCTGAACATCTTGTAGCATCTTCTTACAACCTACCATAGAAGATTGATCTGTTTGATGTGTAAATAGTTGCAAAATAGTGCATGAGTAGTTTATCCTACATCAACAATATTAGCGTGAGATTACCCACCATGATCTCTTGCAGATCACGACATCAACTCCCAGTTAAAGTTGGCTGAGTTCCTAAAAACAGATGAATGTTAAGATCTGATAAGTAAATTGATAAACTTTCAGATATTATTGTGGTTCAATGACTTTCAGCATATAAAGTAAGTCAATCATTTGTGTCTCTATAACCCTTTGCTTGAAGCTGACATGAATGGTACAAGCAACAAATACAACTAGAAATGTTTGGAGAATATAGAGCAAAACTTGCAGTAGAAAGAGAAAAAAAAGGCAATTACGATTCCAGTAGTTTCGGGTTTAGGGCTTGGGGGTTTAGGGTCAAATTCTGAGCAGTTGGGAGGTCTAATTCGTTGAATCTTGGATTAGGGTTGAATCTTGGATTAGGGTTGAAACTTTTTGATCATGAACAAAAGCCTCAGAGAAGCAAAGTTCAAGGTGTTGATAACACCTCTTAGCCTATCAAAGGTATTGGAGTGATCCCCATTATCTTACCCAATGGTGAGGAGAAGTACATTCGTAATGTACTTTATGTTCCAAAAATAAAAAAGAATCTCATTTCAGTGTCTACAATTATGAACCAAGGATAGGTTGTGGAATTCAAAGAAGACAAATGTCTTATCAAAGACCCAAAGAAATCTCTTATGATCATTGCTTCGGGAACATTACGTGGTGGATTGTTCCTTATGGATACCTATGAGCGAAGAGCTTCATCATCTTTTTGTCTTGTTGCATCGAGTTCACATTCTTTGGAGTTGGCTGAATTATGGCATGCTAGGTTTGGACATCTTAACTTTGCTAGCTTGAAGATGTTGAAGAGATTCAATATGGTTGAAGACATTCCTAATATTGAGCATCCCGAAAGACATGTATGCGAAGGATGCATACTTGGAAAATTTCAAAGGCAAGCTTTTCCAATTGATGGAGCTATTAGAGTTGATGGCAAATTTGATTTGGTTCATAGTGATGTATGTGGTCCAATGAGGACCGAATCCATTGGAAGGTGTAAGTACTTTGTTACTTTTATTGATGACCTTTCAAGATTTACATGGATTTATCCTATGAAGGCAAAATCTGAAGTTTTTCAACGCTTTAAGGATTTTCTAACAATGATAGAAAACCAATTTGGGCACTCTTTGAAGATCTTACGTATCGACTGAGGAGGGGAATATATAAAGAATGTGTTCGGTACTTATCTTCAAAGCAAAGGTATCCATCATCAAATGACAACCCCTTACACACCTCAACAAAATAGTATTGCCGAAAGAAAGAATCGCACTATCATGAAGATGGCTCGATGCATGCTCAAGGCAAAAGGGCCTACCTCACAAGTTTTGGGCTGAAGCGGTTATAACGGCGGCTTACATTAGTAATCGGTGTCCTACTAGAGCCTTGAAGGTATTAACTCCCTATGAAGTTTGGTATAGTAAGAAGCCTACTGTTTCTCACTTACGCATCTTTGGTTGCATAGCCTGTGGAAGATTATGGACAACATGGTCCATGTTGGGAACACTTTGGGGAACGAAGTGTTGAACAGCCCATAACAGTTCCTTGTCGGCTATTGGAGACTTTGCAGGACAACAAAGAAATGTCTTACTACGAAGGAAAGGCACATGCCTCTTTAAAATCAGTACCTCTTGCTGATTTTTTTGGTTCTACACTTACTCTTCATCATGATGTTGGTACATTGCCTATTCTATGTGAGCAAGTAATTGATGGTAAAGTTTGAGAGGATGTGATGCCAAAAGAGTTTGGTACTCTTTTTTATTGTCCTTATAGTAAGAAGTTTTTTCGAATGATGTGGGAGCCTATAATGGATTACAAGTCCATGTTTTGACTTATTGCCGAGTTTATGTTGGTTCCCTACTTCGGATGGAGAATGCAAATCCTCACCCTTCAACTTGATGCTTCATTATTACGCATTCTTTTCCTTTTATATGTTGGACATGATTGGGGATGAGATTTCGACTACTTCGGTGCAAAGTTTATTTGGCGACATGAAGTTCGGACAACAAGTTGCATTTTTCTCTTTCGAGAAGTTACTTCATGTTATGTTATGCATTTCCATTTAAGGAGGGTGTTGGAATGTAAATGGAATAGCTTACATTACCATAGGTTACTTTGACCCAAAAGGTCGAGAGTTGTGTAACTATGGTCATTTATTATATTAGGCCTACTAAACTTAGAGTCAGCTAAGTTAGTATGAAGTTAACTGGTAGGGACTCATGGGTCCAGTAGGCCTAATTGTGACATTAAGTACCCCAACTTGACATATTGGAGGTACCTTATTCTTTCTATGTAACTTATAGAAAGTTGGATAGTCAACAGTCAAGTAGTTGGATAGCCAATAGTCAAGTAGTTGGATAGCCAATAGTCATGAAGTTAGATAGTCATCTTCGACTATATATATGTGTGCAACCCATTTGTATGAGGCACTTTTGTAAGCAATACTGACTATTCTTCTTGGCTGTCCACGAGTTTCTACAAGAGGGTTTCTAGCCATCTCTCTCTTTCTTTTGAGAATGCTTTGTGTGATTGAATAGTTAAGATTCTGGATCCTTAGGCTTCTATTTCCTACACGGTGTAGCCGCTCGAGCATGATGAACTGGAAGGCGAAGCGGGTGCGAGCAGGCTTCTTCAAGTCAAGCCTTGCATTGATAAACGGAATAAGAGACACACACGAAAACCCCAACACATCCCTAAACCCTAAACCCTGGAATTATTGGCATGTGCAACAGAACTGCAAACGAGCCAAAAAATAAGTAACATCTTACCTGCTGAATGTGTGGAAAAGGGCGGTGGTGCGGCGCTTGCATGTGACGAAGTCCACAACCGCAAGTGCCCTCGTGAGAATCTCACTGACCCAAGGCAAGCGCCCGATGGAATGCAGGAGAGGTCCAGTGAGTGTGCGGCACATGGAGTCCACACAATGGAGGGGTACTCTGTCATAAGAAGCTCCCCCATACCGCGGCAGTTGGACGCATTGTCCGTCACAACCTATCGCGAACAGTTGATACAATCAATGCACAGCTTGGAAACACATTGCAATCAATCGAAAACTAATGAAACCTTTGTATCAACATTGCGCAGTAAATGATCAAGCAAGTCATGAAAAAATTTGTACCTGGACAATGCGCTATGGCCCGACCTCATGTCGTAGATGTACTTGGATGTGTGCACTCTCCCTGCCTCAGAGGCATCGACGCTGCGGAGGAACATGGAACCGTAGCAGCTGGAAACAATGACGTTGATAAGTGGACGTTTACGACCATCAGTCCACCCATCAACCATGATGGAGCAGCCGTGTCACAAGCCAGTCTCTCCAAGCTCGTGAATCCTAGAAGCCGGTGTGTAGAATGAACCTCCCAACCATAGGCACCCCCTCTTTGAGTCCTTCTACCTGCTATTCCCGTCAGCTGGCACATGGCATCCACCTGTGGGTGATCAGTCCATATGGCATGCATGGCCCCTGTGACCTGTGAATACTGAGTGACTCATAGGGTACCACCCCCGTGCCCCGCCAAAGACCTGTGACCCTCTTGGTCACCACGACTACTTGCCGGCTAGCATCTCGTCACTGACGATTAGGGTCTCGACGGTCAAGACACACCGCATCTCTGACAACTTGTCAAGCGGCCACACCGGGTCACTGCTCGTGACGCACCGGTCCCAACTTGGGACAGATGTCCTCCTCGGTCACCGGCCCTTGCCAATACTTGGCCTCAGGCCCTTTGGTAACCGGTCGTGCCGAGGTCATGATAGAGTCGTAACTGGACTCTAACAATCCTTCCCTCCTCTGGCAAGTCATCGGTCCTCGATGACAAACTTTGGGTAAGACTTCTGCAACGCCTGTCGCGTCTCCCAGGTAGCATCTGACAACGGATGCCCTTTCCGGGTTACTAGATACTCTTGAAGGAGACGATTCCGCAATCGTTGCGCCCTTCGATCTAGGATTCTGTCTGGCCCATAACCTGTGGTGTCTTTCTCCTCAAGAGACACTAGACCTTCCACCAGGCTATCGCCATCGTGCAAACATTTCTTGAGTTTGCTAACATGGAATACTGGATGGACCTTGCATCCAACAGGTAGCTGTAGCTTATAAGCTACTTGGCTCACCTTCTTAATAATCAACCATGGTCCACAATACCTAGGAGATAACTTGGCGCACTTTCCTGTGCGTAGCACCTTCGACTTCAAAGGGACTAGTAAATACACCCAATCTCCATTCTCAAATTCCTGATAGGTACGGTTCTCACGAGCATAACTCTCTGCCCTAGCTACAGCTTTGGACAAGTTATCTCGTGCCAACTCTAGCTTCTGCTGCATCTGAGCCAAAAACTCTATGTGTAGTGCAAACCGAATGGAATGGACTCAATCCAGTGGACGCATGTCTCTTATCATTGTACGCGAACTCCAATAGCGGTAAATGCTTTACCCAGTCTGTTTGCGTACTACTCACATATGCCCTAAGCATATCTTCCAAGATCTGATTCACTCGCTCTGTTTGGCCATCCGTCTGAGGACGCTCAGAGCTTCTCATCCGCAACTGTGTTCCCAACTTGGCGAACACCTCAATCCAGAAATTTCCCGTAAACTTGGGATCCCTGTCAGAAACTATGGACTTCGGAAGACCATGTAACCTGACAATATTCTGAATAAACAACTCAGCCACTTGCAGAGCTGTGACCTTCTTGGTCGTTGCGATGAAATGAGCCATCTTGGAAAACCTGTCTACCACTACCATAACGGAATTGAATCCATTTTGGGGCTTGGGTAGCCCAACAATAAAATCCATAGAGATGCTTTCCCACCTTCCTGTAGGTATCTCAAGTGGATGTAGCAAGCCCGGAGGACTTACTCTCTCGGCCTTGTTCACCTAACAAGCCGTGCAACGCTGAACGTACTCTCTTACATCCCGCTGCAATCGTGGCCAGAAATAATGCCCTTCTCAAAAGCTCACTAGTCTTATCAATACCAGGGTGCCCTGCGCAGGGACTATCATGGTATTCATGAAGTATCTTACGACGAAGATCCTTCATGTCTGGCACGAATACTTTTCTGTTTTCTCAACTACATACCTTCCTTCACGGTGTATGTCAGATAAGTATTGGTGTGTTCCTCTACGGAAGCGACAAGCGAGGCTGACTCTTCCGCTTGGTCGACTAACTTGCATGCATAGGCTACACACACTGACAATGTGGGTCCTTTTGTTGAGCCCTCTTGATCTCCTCCATGAGATCACTGTCAACTACAGGCAAGGCTCATCTGATGCAGTACCAACGATAGTGCATCAGCGACCACATTTTCCTTCCCTCCTCGGAAGCGAATTTCCAAATGAAATTCATGCATCAGCTCGGCCCACCGAGCTTGGCGGCCTTACAAATCTGGCTGAATGCAAAATACTTTAAAGTATAATGATTTGTGTACACATAAAACTCGGCGCCATATAAATAATATCTCCAAACCTTGAGCGCATGTACTCGCATACAGCTCTTGCTCCTGTGTGGGTATACCATCTTGGCTCAACACTGCACCTACGGCAATGCCACTTGCATCCGTCTCTAGGTCAAACGGTTTCTGGGTATCAACAAACTTGAGAACTAGAGCCGTGGCCAGCGCCTCCATCAAGTTCTCAAACCTGTGCTGAGCTTCAGCAACCCACCGATCTACAGTGTTGTTTTTCTGTAACCGGTCCATCAAAGGAGCAGCTACCTTGGAATGGTTCCTAATGAACTGCCGGTAGAACTTGCAAAAACTTAAGAAAGATTGTAATTGGCGTATATCGGCAGGCCTCGGCCACTTCTTAACCACATCCACCTTGGCTGGGTCAACCAAAATACCCTCAGCTGTCACTACATGACCCAAATACTCGACACGAGTCTTACACAACTCTGTCTTCGAGCATTGGCATACAAGACAGAAGCTTGTAACTTGCCCAAAACAGTCTTGAGATGAACCTCATGCTCCTCGACTGCTTTACTAAAAACCAATATATCGTCAACAAAATTGACGACAAACTTGCCCATATAGTCTCACAAGACATCGTTCATGAGCATCATGAACGTGGTTGGGGCCTTGGTTAACCCAAATGGCATAACCAAAAATTCATAATGACCAAAATGGGTTCGGAAGGCCGTCTTTTGGACGTCTTCATCTCGAATCCGTATTTGAAGGTATCCACTATTGAGATCTATCTTACTGAAAATGGTTACACCTTGCAACGCATCCAGTAGATCATCAATCATGAGCATCGGATACCTGTGCTTTACAGCGATCTTATCCAATCCCCTGTAATCTACACACATCCGGAAACTACCATCCCTTTTCTTAACAAGTAGAATAGGAGAGGTGAAAGGTGAATAACTCAGACGGATGTACCCCAGCTTGAGATACTCCTCCAACATCTTTCTGACTTCCTCTTCCTCTTTTAGGCTCATCCTATAAGGAGGCCTACATACTGAACTTGCCCCTGGAACGAGCTCAATACGATGATCAACGTTCCGACTAGGCGGCAATCCCTCTGGCATATTACTTATTAGCACGTGTTTAAACTGCGTGCGGATGGACTTCTCCAACTCACTTGTTGGGTCACATCTTGCAAATGCATGTGCACTAGGGGATGCAAAAGTAAATGAAGCTTCTTGTGATTTATTAGTGAGTGTGCGTACCTGATTATTACCAACATAAGAATCAAAACTGGAATCAACATTCACATAACACAACCACAAATACTGAATCTCAATTCTCTTTATTTGCATACAGGTAACAAGAGGATCCTCAACAAATGGTTCCCCCCCCCCCTTTTAAAACATGAGACAAACCCTCATGTCCAAACTTTATATACATGCAAAAGAAAGAAAAACTATACAAGCTGCCTACTCATCGTCGCTTACTAATAAGTCCTCCAAAATCTCCTCATCCTTGTCCTTATCTTGACGTTGTGGAGGAAAAGAGAGGAAAAGCAAGGACATTCATCAATCCATTTCTAAAGAGAACCAATCTGCTTTATTGAAATGAGGAAATGAACATCAGGAGCAATTGCAAAGAAGATTGCATAATTAAAAATCAGGTTGTTGGAAGTTGCTATAGATCAGTGTCGAGTTGGTCTCTTTTTATAGTAGAGAGGAGGACCCTGGCCTCTGAATCCTATTGGTCCAGTCTTGCCTCTCTTTTTATTCAAATTTAAAAAAGTGTGGGAACCATCAAAATTGGAGGAAAACCCAACTTTATTCAATAACTTGACATTTAGGTCCTGCGACATTAAAAGTCCCGCAAAAAGGCCTAAATTCCTTTTATTAACTTTTAACTGATCAATCAAATAACTATGTGATCATTGGGTTAGACTTACACACGCAGGGTGCCAAATCCCTCTCACTTATTAACTAGGGTTAGGGTTGCCTTGGGATCCGCAAACCCTCCAACACAGAGTAGGTAGCTGTAGAAACTACTGAACATTCATTTGGGCTGCATGCTGATCTGTAGCTTCATGTCCGTGCGGCGAGGACAATCTTTGACAAGATGCTTGCCAAGACAGAAAAAGCATAATCCATCTTTCTTGGCCTTGTCCCTTTTTCTGGACTGAGAGGAGACTTATTGTAAGCCTGATGAGCCAAAGGAGATCCCACCTTGCGCTTCAAAGTCTGCTGCATCTAGATAGGATCCTTCTACGAAAAGCCTTTCTAACTAGCTTGGCCAGACTTTCGCGAATCCTTCCTCTGAGGCCAGCTTGGCGCTCCAGATTCAGCCTTGGTGCGCACATTTCCTTCAAAGTTGAGAGTTGTAGCAACTGCCTCTTCTAAGGTCTTGCACCCTTCATTAAGCGTTGAAGGTCTCAACTCTTCACGAAGGCGAAATATGAACTTGTGAACTACAAGCCACTCGGGAATCTCTTCCGGAATCTTGATAAGCGTCTCACGATACCTATCAGCATATTCCTGCACCATGTACTGCCTTTGACGATGCAAAAGCCAAGCATCCGTCGCACGCAAATGCTCATGCGGGTAAACTGAGCTCTAAAAGCTCGCTTAAACTCAAGCCAGGTGGATGGAGCCTGATTAGACTTCAACAACTTGTGCCACCACCTGTAAGCAAAATCAGTGAAATGGTAAGCAGCTTTGCGGACCCGCCAACCCTCATCAGTTGGGGACAGTTTCAAATCAAAAAACTCTTCCCACTTATGCAACCACTGATCTACGATATCAGTATTGCGTTGGGGAGTGTTTCCAGCAAGGTTTAATATCTTTGTCTTCTGGATAGGGTGGAGGTAACATAGGACGAACAGCAGAAGACGGATAAGGTGGAGCATACTGCGAGGAAGACGCATAACCACCAGCTACCATCATCGCTCGCATCTCTGCGACGGTCTTTTCCACGCTATCCATGCGAGCTTGCACAGACGGGAAATACCAGCAGGCGAACGGGCAGCCACTGTAGGCGGATTATGGGTAGGACTAAGCACAGGGCTGGGTGGTGGTGATGGAAGAGCAACAAGTGGGAGCGGAATATCAACTCTATCATCTTCCATTATGAAACAAAAAACAAGGAATCAAGCTAGAAATTGCAGTTATTGAAACAAACTCAGGAAAGGGAAATGTGAAAAATTTTAGCTTATTCACAATTTAGAACTGAAAGAGAAAAAAAAAACAACTGGAAAGTAATAAAACTCTGGGAAAAACACAAAGCCAAGGACAGGTAGTACTTCCCTTGCGTCCTACGCTGTAGAAGAAAGCGAGCTGTTTGACGTCGAATTGCTTCCAAACGGCAAAAGCTTTTCACGAACGGTCAATTGGCAGTAGGTCGCCCTCCTACTAGGCCCAATTTGAACCCTTAACAACAAAAACCGGAGAAAAATCGGAGAAGTTACGCCCAATCCAAAAATCTGACCTGTTTTTTGCTTGAAAACCGACTTTTTGGTGAAACAGAGGCAAATCTGCTCCAAAACCGGCGTATGATGGCTCTATAGGATCACTATGGATGCTAAGAACATGCTCCCAAAATCTGATCAGGATCTGAGAAGGTTCCAGAGAGTTATGAGCAAAAATCCTTCAGGAAAAATGCGCTGGCCCTCCAAAACTTTGAAATTTTCTGAAATCTCAGAATTTGCAGCGTGAATCCCTGCTGATCTACAGCGACTGCCCACTAGAAATGATCTGAGACAGATCTCCCTCAAATCTGAGCACTATAGACCAAGTTATGGTGAAAAAACCAAGCTTTTTCTCACTTTCTCTCTCTAGAACGGACGTTTCTCTCTCTAGAACGAGCGTTTCTCTCTCTAGAACGAGGCTCTGATACCAATTGTCACAAGCCAGTCTCTCCAAGCTCGTGAATCCTAGAAGCCGGTGTGTAGAATGAACCTCCCAACCATAGGCACCCCCTCTTTGAGTCCTACTTGCTACTCCCGTCAACTGGCACATGGCATCCACCTGTGGGTGATCAGTCCATATGGCATGCATGGCCCCTGACCTGTGAATACTGAGTGACTCATAGGGTACCACCCCTGTGCCCCGCCAAAGACCTGTGACCCTCTTGGTCACCCCGACTACTTGCCGGCTAGCATCTCGTCCCTGACGACTAGGGTCCCGACGGTCAAGACACACCGCATCTCTAAAAACTTGTCAGGCGGCGGCCACACCGGGTCACTGCTCGTGACGCACCTGGTCCCAACTTGGGACAGATGTCCTTCTCGGTCACCGGCCCTTGCCAATACTTGGCCTCAGGCCCTTTGGTAACCGGCCGTGCCGAGGTCATGATAGAGTCGTAACTGGACTCTAACAAGCCATATCTATCCCCGGCCTCCTGCAACGATGCTAGTCTCTCTCTGACGGATGCAACCCGCTCCTGGAGCAAAGGTTCACGAAGCACGTCGACTGTGGGTGGTGTGTACCCGGGCCCGCAGACTGCAATTTTCGAGATAGCCTCTCGAAAGATGCGAAGGGGAGGTTCAAGTCATAGAACATATGTGCTATGGTCCTGGTGGCCTCTCTATGCTACCCCTCTCTGAAAGATCCCGGCATGGACATGAGCAGGCTCGCTATATCTGGATCAGGTTGGACCACAGGTTGATGGAGTTAGATCGTGACATATTCTTGGCTATTTGTTATTTCCCTCCATAGACATCAGCTTTCACCTCAGGAGTCACCTTTCATGGATATTTCATCAGACATTATCAGATATGAGGATCGAGGATATATTCTTCTAGCGGGGGACTTCAATGCCAGGACTGGGTCTAGGCAAACGGAATTTCACAGAGCAGCAGATGACCCACAACGGATACATGCACTTGATTGGGATGATCTTGGTCTTATACGGCGATCGGCGGATGCAGCGGGTCCAGTCACATCATATGGGGAGCAGATGCTTCAGTTGGGTGAGGCTCATGGACTGGCCATTTATAATGGCCTTCTTCAGCTGCCAGGCTCTGGTGACTACACTTGCTTCCCACATAGTGGAGGACATAGCGTCCTCGACTATTTCATGGGTTCACCGTTTCTCCTTCACTTCATTTCGCACCACTCTTTCTGATCATTCATATCTCTCACTCTTTGTCGGTCATCTCCACATCACACCTATTTTCTCTTCGACCCCTACAGCTAAACCCACCTACTGCTACACTTCACATCACACACCACTATACAGAGAAGCCCTCTCCGATCTCCTTACCTATTTCCCACATGAGCATACTTTAGAGGAGCAGTCCCTCTTTCTTGTCCAGACCATCCATACTGCAGCTTCCATTGCCTTTCCATCCCCACGGCCCAAAGACCAGCAACGTCATAGACCCTATAACCCCTGGTATGATCAGGAATGCATCCAGCTACATCAGAACCTCATATATGCTTGCTCCCATCTTCCTCATATGACCAAAACCATATCTCGTGTCTACCGCAGAACCACCAAAAAAAAGAAAATCGCATACGAGATTGGTCAGGGTAAGAAACTGATGGATCTCCTCGTTAGTTCTTCCTCAGGTTCATTCTGGAAGAGGTTCCTTCCACGGTCACCCCCACCACGGATCACAAACCTCAGCACTTGGGTCGCATATGCCACATCATTGTACACCATCCCAGATACCCCTCCTCTTCCCACCTCCTGTCTCACGGATACTTCTGCCATATTCACTAACGAACTTATAGAAAAGGCCATCACACGACTCCATTCCCATAAAGCCAAAGACATTGATGAGCTTAGAGGCTGAACTTCTAAAGTATGCTCCCGACATCCTCTCACCCTTTCTCTCCATCCTATTCAACCGAGCTGTCACCTCTGATTTTCCCTCTCCATGGTCCACAAACCTCATTCACCCTATCCACAAAGGCGGGGACCCCATGAAAGCTGACAACTACCGCACCATTATGATCAGTCACCTCTTCGCCAAAGTATATGATTCTATCCTACAGTCAGAGATCAGTACAGAGATGGATGCTAGATCACTCCATGCCATTGGACAGGCGGGTTTCAGACCGGGATATACTACATCGGATCATATCTTTACTTTGAGGTCCATCATTGAGGAGGCTAAGGCCAAGAGGGAGCGTGTATACTGCTGCTTTGTGGATGCCCGCAAGAAATTTGATTCTGTGCCTAGGCATCTATTGATACAGAGACTTCATGATCGGGGCTTTCAGGAGGATACTATACAGGCGGTAGTAGCATTGTACAGGTGAGTTATTGGCAGGGTCCGACTATCAGGAGTTATTTCACCAGAGGTGGTCAGTACTATTGGTGTCAAACAGGGATGTCCACTCTCTCCTACACTTTTTGGTCTTTACATTGACGAGCTAGAGCATGTTATACAGAGTGATGGAGGGGAGGGTTGTACATTGGGCGACCTCATTATTGCTATTCTCCTTTATGTTGATGATGTGGTTTTGCTTTCACAGACGAGAGAGGGTTTGCAGCGACACTTAGATGCTCTTCTTTCTTTCTGCACACGGTGGGGTTTGTCAGTGAATGTGGCCAAGACTAAGGTTATGGTGTTCAACACCTCTAGGTCTTTCATGATGCGGCAGGAGACTCGCAGATACAGTGGCACCCCACGAGAGGACCGGCTCTGTAGCATGTGTGTTATGAATGAGACTGAGGACGAGTCACATTTCCTCTTCAGATGTCCAGCCTACTATGAGATACGGGGGCGGTACTACTGCTTGTTCAGAGAGCACCCAGTTATACTTTCTACCTTGATATCTTATGAGGACCCTAGATGTGTCGCACTGATGATCCGAGAGATGTCAGACCTGAGGAGAAGGAGACTAGATGGTACACATTCCCTAACACAGCTGAGCATTGATGAGTGCATATCCCGTCGGAGACAGAGATCCGAGGTACCCATAGGCAGCGACTCAGATGGAGAGGCCGAGATTCCCGACTCCTTCGTACACCGGCATCAGAGACCATGTCGACGACCAGAGAGACAGTCAGTTATTAGATCACAGCCCAGAGCGTCACGGCAGCAGAGACGACACCGACGGCCTATCCGGCGACAGAGGTCCAGGGCACATCTAATCACACCTTCACAGCATACCATCCACCATTTCTTTCATGCTGATGGGCATCGTGATATATGATTCCAGGCTATTGGATCCTGACTGGGCCAGCTGTCTTTATGCATTGTATTTGCAATTATTTAGTTTTATAGATGATTGAGCTTTAAGCTCCTATGTGCACACTTGACATGTACCTTTTCTTAGTCCTATGTACCTTAGGGTATTCAAGGACATTGATAAAATCTTTCTTTCTTTCTTTCTTTCTTTCTTTCTTTCTTTCTTTCTTTCTCTCTCTCTCTCTCTCTCTCTCTCTCTCTCTCTCTCTCTCTCTCTCTCTCCTCCTAAACCCTAAAGCCAAGCACGCACACCCTAAACCCTAAACTCACACACACACCATGTCTCATACACACACACACAAATCCTCTCTCTCTCTCTCTCTCTCTCTCTCTCTCTCTCTCTCTCTCTCTCTCTCTCTCTCTCTCTCACACACACACACACACACATGCACACACAAATCAACTCAAACACACACACATCATCACACACACTCACACAAATCATCACACCCTCACCCACCCACATGCACACACTCTCTCTCAAACCCCCACTCACCATGTCTCTCTCTCACTCACCATAACACTTTCTCTCCCGCGCTCTCTCTCTCCTCTCTCGCTCTCTCTTTCTGCCTGCGGACTGTTCCACTGCCCGCGCGCAACCTTTTTTCTTAAATTTTAAAAAAATGCGTCCGAGGCCCGAACGCGTCCGCTGGACGCGTCCAGGAAAAAAAAATAGGATGCGTCATGTCTGTTACAACCTATACAGGTTTTATTTTATTTTCAATTTTGTTTTTCTTTTTTAATAGGGCTGAGGGGGTTCAGAATTGACTATAATTTTCTCAGGATAAAGCCATGCGAAAATAATGACAAATTAAAATGTTTCATGTATTTTTCGGCTATTTGTGCGTTGCAATATTATAAATACATGAAAAGAGCTCCAAAAAGCCCTATTTTCAAAACCAAAAGCATGTCTATTGTGGGCTCAATTCAAGTCTATTTGGGCGTATTTAAGAGGCCTGGAAATCTCTTTTCCTAACCCATATCACAATTGACCAGACAAAAATGGCTCCACTCGCCAAATTTCTGAGCTGAACTCGCCCCAAATAAGCGAAATTACGTGACCATTCCATTTGGCTAAATCTTGACCGACTAGGTTAAAAGACCAGGGTAGCGATGTATAATACCTACATGTAACAGTGTAGAGCATTGCAGAATCACACGATGAAATCAGAATGATGGCAGATGTTGTACTCACTTCAATTTTCTTAGCACCAACTCGTTCTTGTTCTTGTACTTCTGGCTTAAGCACGCCAGTGGGAACCATTGAAGCAGTGAACACGTTTACATTCTCTGCAGCTTCTGTGAAACAAGTCAGTTAATGACATTTCGTTTAAAGGTCCACTTCGATGACAATATTTACAAAACCCCAAAAACAAATAACAAAAAAATGCATCGACAGATGAATCACCATCCCGATTCTTCTTCACTCTCTTCTTGGCTCCCTCGATTGATTCCTCAGGATTGAAAAGAGAATGAATTTCCTGCTTCATTTCTATAGTGCTATCATAAGCAGCATTATCAAAAGACGGGTCTTTCTTCCTCTGCAAAAAAATAACAGCCACTTACTTTAACAAGGGACCAAATCAAGAACTGAAAACACAAGACAATGGCCGTAGCTTTTTTATCACGTAGCTAGAAAGGAGATCTCAAAT
Source organism: Diphasiastrum complanatum (assembly GCA_029204225.1). Lineage (NCBI taxonomy): Eukaryota > Viridiplantae > Streptophyta > Lycopodiopsida > Lycopodiales > Lycopodiaceae > Diphasiastrum > Diphasiastrum complanatum. The sequence goes on from CM055097.1 coordinate 51,521,988, forward strand.
CGCACTTTGAATCGTTTGATATCAGCTGCGAATCGCTTCTTGTCGAGTCGCACTCCTGCGAACAACGCCGATGAATCCATGAGCCTAGTGAAGTTAGCAAGGTTCCGAAGAGTGTATCTTGTCTTCTTTTCCTCTACCGTGCGCTGTCTCCCTCACGGCCTATTAACACCCCTCTCTCTCTCTCTCTCTATCTCTCTCTCACTCTCTCAAACTCACTTTACATTATTGCTATTTTTTCTTGTGCAACCTAAAAAAAAAAAAAAACCCTAAAAAATTAAAAAACAGCGCCCCTCTCTCTATCTCTCTCATATGGAGGCCTCTTCTTCTCTCTCTTGCCCTTTTACACCTTTATCTCTTTTTAAAAACTTTTGTTTTTCCGAATTTCTAAAGTCACATGTTATCTCTTTAAAAAAATTTATATGCACATGTAATTTTCAAGCATTTCAAATGCACTTCAAATGCCCTTCAAAGAATTTTGTCTATGATCTTCTCTTCTCCTCTACCCACAATCGACCTGTTCAACATGCGCTTTCTCTCTCTCTCTCTCTCTCTCTCTCTCTCTCTCTCTCTCTCTCTCTCCATGGCTGGTATGGTTTATGTTTGGCCCCACATCCCCCCACTCCCCTACCCCCATTCACACTTGAATTTTAAGGTACTTTTGGAGGTCCAAGACCTTGAAATCACTTTCTCCTTTGTGCTTTGTGCTTGTTGGGCATTGCCTTGTTCACAAAAGAGATTAGAATGTGTTCAAGTTGGTCACCTAAATTTATGCAAAAGTTTAAATTAATGTTAATGTCTTAAATTATATGGGTATGTGCACACAAAAAGCTATGTCATGCAGTAGTGAATCTCAAAAAATTCACATCCCCCTTCTTTTCTTGCAAGCATGCACACGCGTTAGATGCACTTTTCTATGCAAGTCATTGATAGCAAAAAAATTAAGTACTCTTTTTCTTACATCCCTAGGTTCTCAACGAGTATGAAACCAACAACAATAATCAAATGGAGATTTACTATTTGCATTCACGTAAAAAATGTTTTACCTTATTTTTCATGCACCTTTTGCCCAGAAAGCATGTGCTAAAAAAAATTATGAAAAAAATAAGAAGTAAAATGTTTTTACATCAAGAAAGGGCCACCTTCCTTGACCCTTCCACCTAGGCTACTACTTTGCAACCAACCAACACCCACATGTCACTAAATTTTAGCTTTTAGGTCCCCCCAAATTCTCTCTCTCCACATTTTATAATGACTATTTTGAATCTTTTGAGTCCTAGCCCTATAAATTGAATCCGTACTGTTGGATTATTCTCCTTCCTTAATCGGTTTTTAATCTTCATCCAGTTGTTTATCCAGTTCTGCGGATTCTTCCGTGTTTTACACAGTTTGTAGAATTACAAGTGTTTTTACACAGTCTACAAAAATACATGGAGTTTGACAACAATGTCAGAAATTTTCTCTCATTACAAAACCCGACACTATCGCCTTTTTGCTACAGTCAATTTTCTCTTAAGCGACACTGTCAAAAATTGCAAGTAAAAATACAGTGTCGCATTTTTCGCATTTTTTGCCTGTTAGGAATTTTGAGTAAAAATGCAGTGTCGCGTTTTTCGCATTTTTTGCCTGTCAAAAATTGTGAGTAAAAATGTAGTGTCTCATTTTTCGCATTTTTCAAAGTGCCTCAAATGTTAAGGAAAAGACTTTGGCAAAATGTGGGGCTATCAAATATTCAAGAAATGAGATTTTGCGACATTGTCGCATTTCTCACAAAAGTTGTATTTTTTTGCTTTCTCCCTGATGATAGTTACGTTTATTTCTACAGACAATCACGTTCACGTATGCAAACAGACTGTTTACGACTAAATGTCACTGCTTATCAGCAAGCAACTTCTGAGAAGAACTGGATGAATGCCAGCAGACTCCAACCAACTAGCAACCGCATTTGACGACCTAATTGCTTAGTATAAATAGTTGTTCATATTTCAACATCTTAATCAATTAGAGATCAAGTATTGAATAGTTAGCTCTCTCTCAAGTCTGCGAGCTTGAACACTCTTGAGCATTCTAGCTCAGTTCTTTAGAGTTGATTAGAGATTGCTATTGTGTTTACTACTTATCAGTAGTTGCGCTTAATTCAGACTTATATTTTAGCCGTTCAGAGATAGCTTACGGTACGCGGCTTCGATCCATAACTTGTTGTACTCATTTACATGTGTTTTGCTTTCATACTGAATCAATATTATCTTCTTATTGCGTTCAGCTTCGTCTCAGAATGTATGTGTTTCTGTAATTCTTCGTGACTGATTATTTGTCTGATAATTCAATGCTTAAATGTTTGGCTACGTAATCGTTGTAGTACTAATGATTTCAAAGTTAGTTACTATAAGATCGAACGTGATTTTTGTCACTGTTGTTTTGTTCAAAATTGTGATTATGTTCCTTTAATGAGCTCTCAATATTCATTGTATTCTACATATATAGAACTTAGTGGAAACAAGGATAATGCACATCTATTAGATGCGTTATCAAGCAAGGAATTTCTCCATTACAATACAACCATTGAAGGAGATACAAAATCTGATGAGGATGAGTAAAAACTTTGTATTATGCATTTATACAATCAATATGATTACAAAGCTTATGTTTTTACTATGATGATCTTCTCTCTTGCTCCACGAATTTGCAAGCTATGCACAAGAAGAGATGGACAAGTTAGCCTTTTCTTGAGATCTCTTGTGGAAATTCCCATTTCATGTTTGTTGTACGTGTTGGAAAGAAGTACATAAAAGGTAGGTCGAATAAGATTCGAATAAAAAGAATTCAAACGACAAGAAAGAAAACTTGTCATGCGCAGCGGAATAAACCATCTTCCTCTTTCTTCATGCATGACTACGCCTATCAATTTCGAACAAAACAATAGTGATAAAAATCACGTTCGATTTTATAGTAGCTAACTTTGAAACCATTAGTACTAGATTGTTCAAAACATAAGATCTCTTGACGAAAATGATCTTATTTGTCTTAACAAATTTATGTCCTCCTAGATAATAAGATAAAGCTTTAACAATCATTATGAGAGTCTTCCCAACTGGACTGAACTTAGAATGAGCAATGCAAAATTTCATTCTTTCGAAAATGCCTCAAATAGTGGCCAAGTCCACTATCCCTATGGAATGAGTGTTGTCTGATGTCGCCTTGGCGTGCGCATGCAACAAAGTCATCAACTACAAGTGCAGTCCACAAAAAAAGAGGAGTTACAAACGTATATAATTGACATTCAAGAAACAATGAAATACTTACACATTGCAATAAAATCACTTACACGTTCTTCATCATCTGCTGCAACCAGATCTGAATGATCTATATTGTGACCATCTACTGAAGAAGAGTCATTTGTAAACTATATTAAGGATGGTCAAGAGAAGCCCATATGCGTCTGAAATGCCATGAATTCTTCTTCAGATGGCATGCTTTGTCCATGCTCATAAAAATTTGCCAAAGCCTTTGTCAAGCATTCTTCCCTTGTCAAAAGACCTTCCTCATCATCATATTCGTTTCTGGGGACTAGGCCTTCAGTTTCAAAATATAGTACCTCGTCCTCACAATAGTAAAAAAAACTACACAAATTTGTTGTAGTAATATATATATATATATATATATATATATATCCTCATTTATATAGTATACTAGCAAATTAAAAAAAGCATTTAGATCCGACATCAAATCTTGTTTCCTCAGCAATGAAGCTCAAGCCAATGAAAAAATCTCTGAGCATTTCCGTATCAACATTTAGAAAATCACTATCCTTATTGGGGGTGTCAATAGACACGTGACACCATTTTGTACCCACTTTCCATTGAGAAGAATAGAGTTGAAAGAGAGCGAATATCTCCTCCTTCCTATCTTGCTTGCTTGTAAAGCCCTCCTATTTTTCTTGTGTGTGATTCTTGTGGATGTTGAATGCATGTATTGTTTTTCTTAATCAAGCTATCACAATCATGGATGATCATTCGCACTTGCATTCATCCATTAGTTCATAACCAATCCATACAATCCACACTCAAGTAAATTAGGTGTTAGAAATACATTTTAGAGTGATCATTAAGATTCATAGGTACGATTTCCTTCATTGTTCACCTCCCTTGAGAAGATCAACCTCTTGAGGAAAAGATCTAGAGGCAAGGATGCCTAGATAAACCAAGAAGCCAAGATCTAGAAAAGGATCAACCCAAGACAAAGAAGACCTCGAAAGAAGAGAATAGGAAGATGAACCACACCCCAAGATCTAAGGCATTCCACTTTTAGATCTTAAACAAAGCTTGACACCCTTAGTAGGCTTAGATCCTCATTCCCATTTCCTTGCTTAACCCCCTCCCCATTGGATCGAAACTTGTTACTACATGACTACTCAACCGAAATAGATCCACAAAACCTCATCTTTGCCCTCTAGATCCGTCCGATCAGGGAGGCATGAAAAAGGTCCAACATTTTTTTGAAAAATCACGACACAACTGAGTGCCGATACAGCCTACGCAATCAAGCTGCATGCCCATCATCAAATCTTGTCCCATTGGCACAACGACAAAGTGCCCTACCCCAACCACCGCCTAGACTGGATCTACCACCCACTCCCCCCAGAACCCAAGGACTAGTAGTGAGAAATCCGCAACTAGCTAACATCAGTTGAATATAGTCGAAGTGACCGCAGAACCCTACTACCCCGAGGAGAAAGCATTGGACTTGGTCCTAGTGCATTTCATAGGTGGAACATATGGTGAGTTGATACCGATCTACATGAACCAGCTTCGTGGTACAAGATTCAGAGCTAGATGTTCTCCAGGTGTTTACCCTGGAGGAAGGTCGGGAATAAAGGATTATTTTGGCCGAGATGCCATTTGAGAAATGGGACATAGACTATGTCGGCCCTATTCGTCTAACTGCGCGTGGTTCCCAAGCTCGCTATATCATCATAGCCACTGACTACCTGACCAAATGGGTCGAAGCCAAAGCAGTGAGGAAGGCTGACGCCAACTCCACTACTAAGTTCCGGTATGAAAATATCTTAGTACATTTTGGGTTCCCACTTGAACTTGTGGGTGATCGTGGAACGCATTTTTTAAACGAAACTGTCACTCAATTTGTTGTCCTCGTATCTAGTTGTCCATAGAAAGAGCACACCCTATTACCCATATTGCAACAGACAAGCAGAATCATCGAACAAGATTCTCTGGGGTATTATCACGAAGATGGTTGAAGCATCACACTCACAAACTTCATGCAGCTTTATGGGTATTCAAAACCATCTTTAAGGTGAGCACTGGACAGACTCCATTCCAAATGGTGTATGGACATGAAGCTGTAATGCCTGATGAATTTGTTGTTCCAAGTCTGAGAGTCACCCTCACCAAACGACTAAGTACAGAGGAATCTACCAAGAGGAGACCTCCAGCTCCACGCCCTAGTTGTAAAAAAACAGCAAAGGAAAGCTTGGCACGATCAGAACATCAAGACCAAGGATCTCGTCAAGGGAGAATTGGCTTTGTTTTACAATGCCAAAGCACACAAAGGTAAGTCAAGTTTCTAGGAGAAGGGTCATACAAGGTAGTGGAAATCTGACCTAATGGCACAGTCATTTCCGCCAACCTACAAGGCAAATTGTTCGATCTATCCAGGTAGTAAGCTGATAGTCTCAGTTAAAATGGATTAGTCGGGTACTTAATTATGATCAAGTTAGATAAAATAAATTCCAAGTAGATCGATAATCTTCTAACTAGATGACTCGATCTCCGATAGATAGACCTTAGACAGTTGAAATCTAAGCAATCATTTTGGTAGATTGTAGAGTACTTAGACCACTTAGATCGATTAGGATAGACTTAGATAGTCGACTACGATCCGTAGAATAGCTTACCTAAGATTAAATTACTTTTCTAGGTAGACTTAGAGTAAATACATCTAGTTTAGATAATCTTAAGTCTGTAGGTCCTAGATAGATTAGGTTTATAGCATGCCTAGATTAGAACAGATAGGTTAGATTCGATCAGACTAGATTAAAAGCCCCATAGCATAATACAGTCATAGTCTTAGAATAGAATAGTTAGGTGTCAAGTCAAGTGGAAATTAGATTAAATCAAGCTCAAAATGATAGTTGTTGCACCATCAAAACCTTGTATTTAAAGCCCCACCTTGTACAAACTCACTCCCTTGACATACAAATCCCCAACCGGCCCCACCCTTTTTTTCCTTTGTAAGAACGCCTTCGAACCACTCCAAACGGCCCAAAAAGAGCTTGATTGTTATTTTTAGTAGTCCCTACCCCTGCCAATATTGTCCTCTGTTGCAGATACACACGGTCAAGTACGTAAGAGTCAGACTCGATTTTTAATAAAACTGCCATTTTTAGTAAACAATGGGAGTTTTTGATTAGAAAATCTCTCAAATCTGGCAATTGATCGAGAAATGAACTATGCACAACGTAAACATTGAGAATTTGGCATTGATATGACCGACCTCTAAAAATAACAGTAGGCGAGTAATTGCCACCCCTATATAAGAGTGCGAGAAATCGAAATTATTGCAATATATAAGAGTGCGAGAAATCGAAGTTATTTCTCGCTTATTTTTTGCGCATTTCTCGCCCGTTTTTTTGTCATTACTCGCTGACAGTCATCGTTACTTGCCAACTTCAATTTCTCGCCATCAAGCATTCTACATTACTCGTCGACCTACCAGCACCCTCCAGACACCATTTTCTACCATCTGCCATTATTCGTCTATTTTTTGCCATCAGAGCCCATTACCCGCCTATAGCCTATTACTCACCATCAGACCCCTTGCTCGCCTACAGCCTCCCAATCCTAATTTTAATCCTCCGACCCAAAATTACAGCTTGATTTGCCCATATGGCACCAAAACGTCGACTTTGGACACTTCGGTTACTTCAGATACTTCGGTTGGAGAGAGAGAGTGAAAAAGCATAGAGCTAAAGCCAAGGTCCAAGCCCTTCAGGACCAGCTCAACAAAGCAAATTAGGCGGCTCAGCAACAAAATCAGCTCGTGCTCAACCTCAAAGCAAACCTTGATGCAGAAAAGACTGTCCGACAGACCTGCAAATCAGATCGTCAGCACCTAGTGATAAAATCTATGGAGCTAGAGCTGAAACGAGAATCCCTCAAAGCCATTGAGAGATATCTCAAGGAATTGATATACACCCTTGAATGCAATGTCTCTAGGGAGAAAATCACAATAGCACGAGACCAAAAAAACTTCATCATCCAGTAGGCTGCCCTAGAGCTCAAGGTTCAACAGGCAAAGCAACAGTCACAGGCAATTCAAGCTGCACAAGTGGTTGTTGTTGTGAAAGAAAAAACATCGGTCGCTCAGAAACTCTAGAAGAAGAGGGTCGAGTACGACAAGGATTTCTCAACTAGGTGGATGTCATTTTCATCGAAAATCAGTTTCAAGACCTCAAAGGAAAAGGCAGTCCCCATTCTCCTGACATATTGAACTTTACAGAGGTACATCTACAACATGTTAGTCAAATATAATCTGATTAATTGCAAGTTAGCTCTCGCACCATTGGAACCAAGACTCAAATTGTCAAAGGACCAGTGTCCCCAAATAATTCATGAGAAGCAGCAGATGCGTGAGTATCCTTACCATTCTATTATAGGATCTCTTATGTACGCCATGATCTATACCAGGCCAGACATAGCTTTTGCAGTCAGCCCACTCAATCAGTTTATGACTAATCCTAGTGTAACACATTGGAAGGCTCTTATCAGAGTCACGAGACATCTTCGAGCTACTATGGATTTTTGCATTTGTTTTGGAGCAGTTGCCAACGACAAACTCAATTTACTCGGTGGTTACACGAATTCAAATTGGACTAGAGATGTAGACACTCGTAAATCCACTTTCGGATTTACATTTTTCCTCAACAATGGTCCAATTTCCTGGAATAGTCACAAACAATCTTCAACGATAATGTCAGACACCTGTAGAAGGTGCATTGTACTTGCAAGACTAAGGCGCGAGAATTAGTGATAGATCTAGTCTCAAATGGGCCCAAAGTAAAAAAAAACTTGAGTAGCTAAAATGCAATTTGGTTTTAAACATTTTTGAAATGTCAAGTTCTTATGGCACATGGTTTTGGGTGAACCAAAACCCCAATCCTAGGATTGTCTATAAAGAGGCATGTGACACCATTTTGTAGCCACTTTCCATTGAGAAGAATAGAGTTGAGAGAGAGGGAGAGTATCTCCTCCTTCCTATGTTTGCTTGTAAAGCCCTCCTATTTTTCTTGTGTGTGATTCTTGTGAATGTTGAATGCATGTATTGTTTCACCTCCCTTGAGAAGGTCAACCTCTTGAGGAGAAGATCTAGAGCCAAGGATGTCTAGATAAACCAAGAAGCCAAGATCCAAGAAAGGATCAACCCAAGACAAAGAAACCCCAAAAGAAGAGAATAGGAAGATGAACCACACCCCAAGATCTACAACATTCTTCTTTTGGATCTTAAACAAAGCTTGACACCCTTAGTAGGCTTAGATCTCCATTCCCATTTTCTTGCTTAACCCCCTCCCCATTGGATCGAAACTCGTTACAGTTAGAATTATAGTAGAATCATTGTGCTACTATACTGTGGGTCCTATCAGTGGATAAGGATCAGTTGGCCTCGCCACAAGGCAAGTCGATGGGACACGTGTCCCGCCAACAACAACCTGGGTCATGCATGGGTTGTCTGAGTGAATAACTATATGTACAGTGTAATTTCATTTTGAGAAATACAGTTGCTATGTGAGCTTGCAGTGGAGAGTGTTTTCTGTCTATGTTACTGTGTAGCATGATCTGTGTTCCTGTGCAAAGCAAATTCTAAGTTGGTATCAGAGCCGTACAGGAAGTGTACACAGTATAGCATCGTCGTTGAAGAGAGCTTCGAGAGAATTGTCTTCTGAGAGTTCGGGGTTTACGGCGGGTTGAAGACAGAAAGAGAAGCATTGCTGCACGGTTTCTAGTTTATAGAAGCTTGCCAAGTTCAGTAGAGGAATTAATAGCTTGTGCATAGCATCAGACATGGTAAAACTTGGTGAAAAATTGACAATTTCAAAGCCAATTGAAAATTGAAACCGGGTTTGGGATTACGATTTTCTACACATAACTGGTAATTTCTTCTCTGTTAGTGCACCATTTTGGATGCCGTAAGGACATGAAGGAAGCTAATTGCATTATCAACCAGCCATGGAGAGATTCTAAGGTTTATGTCAGAGATTCGTCTCCAGACAGTTAACCTAGCAGATTTGCGGTAAAAGGTAAAAAAAAAAGCCACTTTGTCAAGTTGAGCTAAAATCACCGTTTCTCCACAGAATTTCATGTTTGAGTACTCTACAGATTAGGATCAGTAGGGCAACCCTGCTCCAGGCCTCAGATCGTGCTGAAATTGATCTAAAATCGCGTTTGATTGAGCAACAGACAACTTGGGGAGGCACGGCCGTAGACAAGGAGGTCGTGGGTATGTTTGCGCAATGAAGCAAGGTAAAACCATTGTGTTTCGAAGTGGACAGTGCTTCTAAGAGTCTCCATTAGTGCACAAGAGTGCTCAGATCTATTGGATAGAGAAGTTTCAAGATCAACGGCTCAGATTGTGCTACCCAGGAGAGATATCCACAGTTGGATGAAAATCACCCATTGGATGGAGTTTGAAGGGTTGTTGAAGAGGGCCCTGAAGGAGTGTTTTTAGCCTACGGCAGAAGTTTCAAGCAGTTTTGTGATGGCAAACATGGGAGAGTCCATTTTGAGTGAAAGTAGCAAATTGGACGGGATTTCCAACTACGCAGTGTGGAAATTCAAAATGAAAAACATACTGATGGAGAAAGACGTGTGGGAAGTCGTCACAGGTGATGAGAGAAGGCCGCCAAATGAAGTGGATATCAAAGTGTTCGACAAAAAGATGAGGAAAGCTTTGACCTTCATTAACTTGTCAGTGAAGGATCACATCATTACCCACATTTGTGATGCTGTTACACCCAGACAGGCATGGGATGTGATAAAGGAGCAGTTCGAGACGTCAAATCTTTCAAGAATCATGTTTCTGAAGTCAAAGCTGAATAGTGTCCGAATGGAACAAGGAGAGCACATTCAGACGTACATGACCAGAATCAAGACAATGATGAATGAACTGCATTCTATTGGTGAGCGCATACATGATGTGGAGCTAGTGCACAATGCATTGTGTGGCATTGCAGAACCCTATCAGATGTTTGTGAGCGGAATAGCATCAAGAGAAAGATTGCCAACCTTTGACGAGCTCATAGGAATTTTGATGCAGGAAGAGCAACGGCGAGAAATGGTGAAAGCTAGACGTCAAAATACTTACGATCAGGCACTTGCGACATGCCAAAAACAAGGCAAGGGCAAGGGCAAGAAGAAGTCTAAGTAGCAATTTGTCAAGTCTCAGAAGGATGAGAGATCTTCCAGTAAGACCAAGAAGAAAGACAAGTGCTTCCATTGTGGTAAAAAGGGCCATTGGAAGAGTGAATGTCGCAAATTCCTGGCAGAACAAGACAAGGGGAAACCAAAACAAGCAGGTAACCTTGTCGATGAGGGTGAGATTGAAGACTCTAGCATCTTCATATCTGCATTGTCATCTAATCAAGATGATCAACCGTGGTATATTGACTCGGGAGCCACAAGACACATGACATGTAACAAGAATTGGTTCGGTAGCATGAAAGTGTTGGATAATGAAACGTCCATTTCACAAGCAAATGGCGAGGTGTGCAAGATCAAGGGGATAGGCACCGTTTCAATCCAACTACCTGATGGCAAAAGCAGGATGATCATGGAGGTACTTTATGTACCAAGTTTGAAGAAAAATCTGCTTTTTGTTGGAGTCAATACTGATCAAAAGTTGAAAGTAGAATTCGCCCATGATCATTGCTTTGTGAAGAATGTGAACCAAAAGCTCAAAGTTATTGCGGATGGAGTAAGAGAGCCCAATACAAAATTGTACAGGTTGAATGCTACAATCAAGGGGCAACATGGACTTGTATCGTCCATTCCATCACAAACTGAGTTGTGGCATAAGAGGCTTGGTCACTTGAACTTGGGAAGCCTCAGTTTGATGATAAAATTGGAGAAGGTAACATGATTGCCTACCATAGAAGATCACTTGAAATCGATGTGCGAATCTTGTGTATATGAGAAGCAGCATCGAGAGAAGTTCAATAAAGGGGGTGTTGCAAGAGCAAAGAACATCCTGGATTTAATCCACACAAATTTATGCGGGCCTATGAGGACCATGTCCTTAGGTAAAGCCTTCTATTTCATGACCTTTATTGATGATATGTCACATAAGACATGGATCTACTTCTTGAAGAAGAAATCAGATGCATTTGACAACTTCAAGAGCTTCAAAGCATTGGTCGAAAATCAGACAGGTAGGAAGATCAAAGTCCTAAGATCAGATAGTGGAGGTGAGTACAAGTCTAATGACTTCAATGATCTTTGTGATCAATGTGGGATTAAAAGACAATTTATGCAAGCTCATACTCCTGCTCTCAATGGTGTAGCTGAGCGCAAGAATCGGACGATTGTTGAAAGTGCCAGATCTATGCTAGCTGAGATGAAACTACCAAAAGATTTTTGGTCAGAAGCATGCAACACGGCAGTCTATCTTCAAAATAGAAGTCCTACCATTGCCATACCAAAAATAACACTTGAGGAAGCATTCACGAAGAAGAAGCCAAAGGTGAACCACTTGCGAATCTTTGGATGTAAGGCCTTTGTACACGTTCCTAAGGAAGAGAGACGTAAACTTGATGTAAAAGCTATCAAGTGTATATTCCTAGGATATGATAATCGTGTGAAGGGATATAGATGTTTTGATCCAGTGGAAAACAAAGTCCATATAAGCCGTGATGTTATCTTTGATGAATCCAAGATGTATGAAGACGAGGATGCTGAGAAGATAGAGACATCCAGTGGGAAAGATGGTATAGTGAGGATACCACCTAGTGATGATCCATTCATTGACCTTCCAAGTGATGAAAAAGATAATACATCTCAGGATACTACTACTCAACCTCAAGAGATAGGTTGAAGAGGTAGGGACAAACCTTTTGGTGCAAGAAGGATTGAAGTTGCAGGTGACAAACACAAGGAGAAAGATGTACCATGGGATACATTTTTACTAGGAAGCCGATCACCTGACATGAAGCTCTCTAAGTGGTTTGAGAGATTGTTGGAGAGCCGCGACATGGATGACTCTCCAAGATCATCTAGCCAGGGAGAGCTACAAAGATCAACAAGAGAGAAGACACAACCTGAAAGGTATGAAGCAAATTATGCTCTCTTATCTAGCATTATTCAAAGCAAAGAACCTTCGACTTATGGTGAAGCGAAGGATGATGACATTTGGGTCAAGGCCATGGGAGAGGAGATGGAGTCAATTGCTAAGCATAGCACATGAGACTTAGTAGAACCACCAGTTGGCAAGAAACCCATTGGTTGCAAATGGATATACAGGACTAAGTACCATGCAGATCGAAGTATAGCAAAGAACAAGGCAAGATTGGTGATCAAAGGGTATGCACAAAGTAAAGGCATCGACTATGAGGAGACCTTTGCGCCGATTTGTAAGTGGAATACTCTACGTCTTGTTGCTTTAGCTTCACATTTTGGTTGGCCTTTGCATTAGATGGATGTGAAATATGCTTTTCTAAATGGTGATTAGAAGAAGAAGTGTTCATGGATCAACCTGAAGGCCTTGTAGTAAAGGGACAGGAAAATAAAGTATGTCGCTTGAAGAAAGTGCTTTATGGTCTTAAACAGACACCACATGCGTGGTATAGCAGGATTGATGCCTACTTTCGTTCAAAGGGGATGGTGAGAACACATTCTGATTCAAATTTGCATGTCTTATGCTTTGATGGTTTGGTTGCATTGATTGCTATTTATGTTGATGACTTGATTATTACGAAAAATAATCAAGAGATGATAGACATGATCAAGAAAGACCTCATGGAACAATTCAAGATGACAAATCTTAGCCTGATGCATTATTGCCTTGGAGTAGAGGTGTGGCAAAAAGGACACGAAGTGGGTTTAACATAGGTGAAGTATGTCAAAAAGAGTTGTTGCACAAGTTTAGATTGCAGAATTGCAAACCAATAAATACTCCTATTGAACCAGGTAAAAAGCTTTCTAAGCTTGATGAGTCACAGTCATTTGATGCTACGTTGTATAGACAGTTAGTAGGGAGCTTGATTTACCTTACCACGACTAGACCAGATATATGCTATGTTGTTGGTATTGTAAGTCAGTTTATGGCAACACCTACGGAAACGCATTGGAAGACAACTAAACGCATTTTGCGTTATGTGAAAGGCACTTCAGATTATGGCTTGATTTACAGGAAGCATGTGTGAAAAAAGTACAAAAAGGACCAAGAGTGGATCCTAATCTGATCCTCAAGAGGGATTGGATGTCAGATTTACTTGATCTATCAATCTACATAAGATTAAAATCAATCTAGATCAATTCTAGACATAAAATCCAAACAAGAACAATCATTTATTGAAGGTAAATGTACTTGCTGGTTTCATAGGTGTGAAAACCTGTCAGGGTACGGACTCCAACCTGAAAATCAAGTACACATTGATAGAACCTCAAAACAATCAAAACAAATGTAGACAAATGGAGAGAATCACTCAAAATTGCTTCCAAAACCAAGATTGGTGTCTCACATTGATTATGGCCAAATGTGGCTCTATATATACAATAAGTGAGAGCTCGTGGTATTGATCATCCCTTTGATCCCACATGTGTGAAGGTGCTTTGTCATATGATGATTCATCATGCGAAACTGACACTTGGACAAAACCTTCTATTTTGAGCACTTTTGGCCCATTTTTCTTCTATATGGAGATCTACTTAAAAATCTTCTAGAAGTCAAAATTCGTCCACTTCAGCTTATTCCACACATGTGAGCTGTCCTCTACACATGGGATGTGACACCTAACCAAAGGATGTGGCTCATGCAAGCAATAGATTGATGCCATGTGTCATATGTCTAGAAAACTAGTTTTTGGCCTTTTTAGCCACTAGAACTTGAATTAAATCATATGTACAACCTATATGATTATGGTACATGACAAGTACACTATTTTCACACGGTGGGAACAGGCTCCACACATGTGTGTTTATCTATATACAAGATTTTTGGCCTCTACCAAGCTTATTTTTGCATTTTTCACACTCCTCCTCAAAAATCTAGCTTGGTAGATCTAGCTTGATGGAAAACATGATGATCTTGAACATGGGCTGAATTGGTCTTTGCTGGTTCAAAAGGTGTGAAGATCAGCCAATGAGCTTGATGTTGATCTGAAATCACCATATCCATGATAATGCTTCTTTGATGTTGACATCTTTGATGAACTTGAGAGCTTTGCACCATCCCAGCACCTCCAAAATTGATTCTTTCCAATTTTCATGTAGATGCTTGACCTTGAGGCTTGCTCCTTCACATGAGATATGCTCCTCTTTCCCTTGAAATGTGAGCCACATGGGTTCAACCATGTTTTTTGAGTTTCTTTTTGGAATCACAACTTGAGAAGGTCTCTCCTCCTCAATCCTTGGCACACTTGAACCTTGAGATGACTCCTTAAGATCCTCTTCATGATGCTCCTTCTTGATGGAAATCCGAGACCTCCATGTCTCATAATGATCACAACAAGTATGACCATTCAATATGCACTTCCTATGATTATCAAGATTACCTATGCTAGAAACATAAGTCCAAAAATCACCACAACTTGGCATGATTATTACAATATTGAAATCAAAAGGTATCTCCATCTCAATAAGGCTAACTACTTGCTTATGGATATAAGTGCCCACTTTGGATGCTTCACTTATTCTCATAAGAAGTTTACAACTTGCCTTTAGGATTGAAAACATACAATTTTCATCTTTATGAATGAACACATCATTCATGATCTTATTGAAACCAAAAGATCCTACATTATGAAGATATTTCCATTTCCTTGACTTCATAACTAATGTAAGCTTACAAGGAAAACATATTTTGCAATGTTTTAAGGCATCACACTCAACTAGTATTGCCTTAATCCACCTTTGAGATACAAAAATCTCTTCAAAGCAAAATGGTTCTTCATAAGTTGACATGAGAGCATAAATGAAACTATTTTCATTTTGTGATTGCTCCTTATTCTTGATTGATTTCTCTTGGATAATAACAATAAGTTTGAACTTATCTAAAGTTCCAAGCGAAATACTTTCCAAGGACATGAAATAAATCCAAGTTACTTTCATGAAAGTGTCATCTATCTTTGCATCTTGAACCAAACAATGCACTTCCAAATGAAAAATTTCAAAAGATTTGACATGTGTTGTGATGGACTCTTGAAGACAAATCTTGGAAGTCCTTGTGAGACTCCAAGCCTCATTCACCTTTCCACAAAGGAAACACCTTTCCTTGGACTTGTCCTTTTTGTATTTGCATTTTGAACTTGAAGCTCCATCCTTCACCTCGGACCCCTGGCTTTGGTTCTCCTTGGATGGATTGGTCTTCTTTTTGTAGCATCTTGAGAAAAAATATCCTCCCTTGCCACAAAGGCTGTACTTAGGATCCTTTCTTTCCTTCAATAGGATGCCACCTATTGATGCCATGTGAATAAAAAACTGTGATATGATTCTACAAATGTAATTTGTGACTTTCAAGAGACTAGATTTGAACATCTTTAACAATCTAGAATGATCTACAAAAGATCTAGCTCACAAACCTAAGAATCAATCTTCACACTAATGACTAGTCACTTGGAAACTTTGCTTTGATCACTAAGACAAAAGCACACAATCTTTGAATCAAATCACAAAATAAATCAGATCCAATCTCCTATTAGACTCATTAAATACTAATGACTCTTTCTTTTGAAAGTTGAAATGGATATGAAAAAGATTTGACACCTAGATTTTCTTTTTCACTTGACTAGTTCTCTCAACACTTGAGATTCTTGAACAAAAGATGGGTTTTGTTTCAAATACATGAAAATCAAACTTAATCACTTCTTTTGGACTCACTCTTGACCCAAATAATCTCACTCTTGAGATTTAGAATGAATTTGATTTGATGAAAACAAACTATACCACCAATTTTTCACAAAGCTTAAAAATTAGACAACTAGAGATTCACAAAAATCTCAACCATACATGAATACTCAAATATGGACTCCTCCTCATTCTAGACATCAAATGGGATCACAAATTGACCCTCACACTCTCACAAAGAAAGTTGAATAGAACTAATTTGAGTTTCATACATACTATGTCAATTTTTGCTCAATAAATTGAATTCAATCACTCCTATTGGATTCCACCAATTACTCTACCTTTTAAGACTTGGAATGAAATTCAAAATCAAACATTGTGATTTTTCTCACTAAGATATTGTGCTTCAAAAAGCTAATGCCACTTAGAAAGATTTGATCACCTAGGAGAATACAAATTCTTTACCAATAACAACACAAAATGAGCTTCTAGATCTTGCCTTCTACAAAGGAAGGAACTCTTAGAAAATTGGATCTCTCTCTACACATTTGCCATAGACACCTTAATGACTCTTTTCAAACCTCACAAACACTCAAAAAAATTGAGTAGGATTGAATAATGTGACTTGGATCTCAATCTCTTTTCTAGAACTCTCAATTTAAGCCAATCTATGTCAAATTCTACAAAAGATTTGCATAGATGCTCTATATGCACTAGAAACTCTCAAAGGTTTCACTTGGAGGACAGATCCAAGGATGTTTTCTAGCAAATTGATGCTTCTAAACTTGACCCTATCACTCTTGAACAAATCTAGAGTGATGGTACAATGAATTTCAACCTCTCACCTTGCATATCACTCCTTAATCTATGATTTTTAGCAAAATCTCTCTCAACTTAAACATGCACTCAAAAAATCAGAGATAATCAATTAATGCACCTAATTCAAGCTTCAAATTTAATTTCTTGGCTGATCTAATCCAAGAACTAATCAAGGGATTAGATTCTCTATAGAAAATGCTTGATTTTGCACCAAAAATCTCTCAAATTGGGTGTGTGAGTCAAATTGTACAAATTTTTGAATTTTCTTAGCCAAAACCGGAGCTGTACGGCCTCACACGTGTGAAAAGAGTTCCTACAGCCCACAACAAGTTCTGGTCCAAAAATTTTGAGAATATCTATCAAATCCAACTCGCTACCCAAAATTTGACTAGTTTCCAAAAAACTGCTAATTTTGGCTTTGATTTGGATTAACCCTATCAATTTCAACAAAACCTCTTGTACTAGGCTTTGATACCATGTGCAAAAAGTACAAGAAGGACCAAGAGTGGATCCTAATCTGATCCTCAAGAGGGATTGGATGTTAGATTTACTTGATCTATCAATCTACATAAGATTAAGATCAATCTAGATCAATTCTAGACATAAAATCCAAACAAGAACAATCATTTATTGAAGGTAAATGTACTTGCTGGTTTCACACGTGTGAAACCCTGTCAGGGTACGGACTCCAAACTGAAAATCAAGTACACATTGATAGAACCTCAAAACAATCAAAACAAATGTAGACAAATGGAGAGAATCACTCAAAATTGCTTCCAAAACCAAGGTTGGTGTCTCACACTGATTATGGCCAAATGTGGCTCTATATATACAATAAGTGGGAGCTCGTGGTACTGATCATCCCTTTGATCCCACATGTGTGAAGGTGCTTTGTCATATGATGATTCATCATGCAAAACTGACACTTGGACAAAACCTTCTATTTTGAGCACTTTTGGTCCATTTTCCTTCTATATGGAGATCTACTTGAAAATCTTCTAGAAGTCAAAATTCATCTGCTTCAGCTTATTCCACACATGTGAGCTGTCCTCTACACATGGGATGTGACACCTAACCAAAGGATGTGGCTCATGCAAGCAATAGACAGATGCCATGTGTCATATGTCTAGAAAACTAGTTTTTGGCCTTTTTAGCCACTAGAACTTTCTTTAAATCATATGTACAACCTATATGATTATGGTACATGACAAGTACACTATTTTCACACGTGGAAACAGGCTCCACACATGTGTGTTTATCTATATACAAGATTTTTGGCCTCTACCAAGCTTATTTTTGCATTTTTCATAAATGATGGTTTACATGAGTTGTGTGGCTATGTGGATGCGGATTGGGGAGGTGACTATGATGATCGTAGATCCACCACAGGGTAAGTATTCCAGGTTTGTCCCTGAACCTCTGATAGAGAGAGAAAACTTACGAGTAGACTAATAGACTAGCCTACGGCTAATGACAGCTGGTCACAACTGTCAACATTAATGTACCTCGTAAACAATAACAATGAAGTTTATCATTGATTTCTAACACTCTCCCTCAATGATAAGATTACATTATTCTATTTCTAATAGAGTACGAAACCTCTCAAATTTACATCTACCTAATGAATTAGTAAAAATATTTGCCATTTGATCTTCAGATTTACAAAAAACAAGATCAATGGCTCCATCAAGAATTTTCTCTCAAAAAAATGGTAGTGTATTTCGATGTGCTTGGTTCAAGCATGTAGAACTGGATTTTTGGCAAGGTGAATGCAACTTTGATTATCACAAGATATAGTAGTCGCATCCACCTGTGGTTGACCTAAATCCACAAGCAATCTTCGTAACCATACCGCTTCTTGTGTAGCATTGCTGAGTGTTCGATATTCAGCTTCCGTCGATGATTAGGCTACTGTAGGTTGCTTTCTGCTACTCCATGAAATTGCAGTTGTACCATAACTGAATGTATGACCACTGGCAGATATTTTGTCATGAATATTACCTGCCCAATCGGCATCTATATAACCTACCAACATTGGCGCTTTAGGCTGATCATACTTCAAACCAAAATTCAATGTCCCTCGAATGTATCTGAGAATACGTTTAGCAGACTTCCAATGTGCTTGAATTGACTAACAACACCAACAACATAAGAAATATCAGGTCGTGTGTGTCTCAAATAAATCAAGCTACCCACCAGCTGTCTATACAAATAAGCATCCACTTTCTCAGATTCATCATATGTAGTAAGCTTCATGTTGACATCCATAGGTGTACTCAAAGGCTTACAATCCTGCATATTGAACTTATAGAGCAAATCTCGTGCATATTTGCTTTGTGTAAGAAAGACCATGTCTTCCTTTTGCCATACTTCAATGCCAAGACAATAGTGCATCAATCCTAGATTACTCATGTCAAAAGCATTGCAAAGATCTGATTTTATTTCATCAATTAAGCTCTCATTACTTCTGTAATCATCAAATCATCCACGTACAACACAATGAACACTATATCTGAGTATTTTCTTAGAATGTAAAGATTAGGATCAGCATCACTCTTTACCATTCCCCTTCGCTTGAAGTGTTCATCAATGCAAGAGTACCACGCCCGTGGTGCTTGCTTCAATCCATAAATGGCTTTGTTGAGCTTACAAACGAGATGCTCTCTCCCTGTCTCAACAAATCCTTGAGGTTGTACTAAGTACACCTCTTCATCCAGCACTCCATGAAGAAGAGCAGATTTAACGTCCATTTGCTGGATCTTCCAACCGTAGAAAACAGAAACAGCAATGATAGAACGTATAGTTACCATCTTAGCTACGGGTGCGAAGGTTTTCTCAAAATCGATACCTTCTTGCTACTCAAATCCTCTCGCAACCAACCGTGTTTTGTACTTGTTGAGTTGCCCATCAGCTCAATATTTGATCTTGTATATCCATTTGCAAGTGATAGGTGCCTTACCATCAGGTAGCTCAACCAAGTTCCATGTCCTATTTTTTGTTATAGCTTCCATTTTTGTTTCCATAGCTTCACGCCACTCCTTGTGCTCCTTTGCTTTATCAAAAGTTTTTGGTTCTTGAGCCTTGAGCACATAACCCACTAGGGCTAGATTCATCTCTAATCTTGCAGGAGGTTTTCGATTTCTACTTGATCTTCCAAGCTCTCCCTGCTCACTTGATTCGGGAGTATCTCTATTATTAGCATCACTTGTTACTGACAAGTACCACTTAGGCACTCTCCTAGGAATCTCATTATTGACCCTGACTTTTTCCATTGGCTCTTCCTTGACTTGCACTTTAGCTTTATCATCAAAGGGATCAATTGTCAATTTTATCTGGTCATTTTGACCCATCTCATCAAAAGTAGCATCTTTGGAAATCACGATCTTTTGTGCATCTGTGTCATACATCATGTATGCCTTGGCTCTTTCATCATATCCAAAGAAAATACACTTTACAGCTTTTGCATCCAGCTTCTTTCGTTTTTCATCAGGTACATGAGCGTAAGCATTACAACCAAATACTCGTAATTGAGAAACATTAGGTTTCTTTCCAGTAAAAGCTTCATAAGGTGTCTTTCCTTCCACGGACTTCGTAGGACACCGATTCAAGATATGAGTAGTTGTGTTGCATGCTTCTGTCCAAAAAGTATTTGGCAAACCTTTGCTCTTAAGCATTGCCCTAGCCATTTCCACAATGGATCTATTTTTTCGTTCTACAACTCCGTTCTATTTTGGTGAATAGGGTGTAGTAATTTGTCTCTTGATCCCCTGATCCTTGCAAAAGTTTATAAACTCTGTTGAAAAATACTCACCGCCACCATCTGATCTGAGGATCTTAATATAACAATCTATTTGTTTTTCGACTAGAGCCTTGAGCTCTCTAAACTTGGCAAAAGCATTAGATTTCTTGCTTATGAAATAAATCCAGATATGTCTACTATAGTCATCAATGAATGTGATGAAATAGTAACAACCACTAATGGACCTAGTTTGTATTGGTCCACACAGATCACTATGAACAAGATCAAGAATGCCATTGGCTCTTCTTGCTTCATCTTTGGGAAATCTCTCTCTATATTGTTTTCCCAAAATGCAACCCTCACAAATTTTTCCTTCAAAAGATATATCAGGCAATCCAACAACTAGATTACCTCTTTTAAGAATTTGCAAGCTTTGAGCACTGATATGACCAAACCTTTGATGCCAAAGATCACTCCAACTATCAACAGTGCTTACCATAGCTTGAGTAAAAGATCTCGCATTCAATTTGTAGAGTCGATTTCCATTGACTTTAGTTCCTGTAGCAATTACTTTGTAGTGATTCTTGATGTCTTTGACAAGACATTTGTCACTGTCAAATTCAACCTTGAGTTGTTGATCAGCCATCGTCCCAACAGATAGTAGATTGTTAGCTACATTGCTTATCTGCTTTATCTTTCCACTGGCTAACTTCACTGGTACTACTCCAACACCTTTAACAAATAACAATTTGCCATCAGCTTGTCCAACTTCATCACCATTGTTAGTTTCCTTGAGTTATGAAAACCACTCTTTTCTTGAAGTCATGTGCTTGGATGCACCACTATCAATGTACCATGTATCCTTGGCTTCATCACTTGTCATTAATGCTGTAATGAACAATTTTGAACTCTCACCAGTATCATCTTCATATTGATCATCATCGTATTGATGTTGATCAGTATAATTGTCTTCATAATAATAGTCATCAAATTGATGTTGATCAGCATAATTTCTCGCTTGCCATTTGTCTTTTCTTTGTTCCATCTCCTTTTGTTTCTTGAAGCATTCACGCTCCCAGTGGCCAGGTTTGTTGTAGTACCTACAATATCCAGGTTTATTTTGTCTTGAATAGTCGCGTCCTTGACCTCGGTCTTGATTCCAATTGCCTCGATTCGGACTATCATTGACTTGCTCATGAAATTGTTGAAATGATCCCCGACTTGAGTTTCATCCTCTCGATTGACACCTTCAATGGCCAAATCTTCCACCTCGTCCTCTAACTGCAAGAACTTGATCATAGCTCCTGTTACGATGATTCAAGTTCTCTAGACATTGCTCTTCTTGCAAAAGCAATCCACCTAGTTCTTCATAGGTTGGAAGATTTTCTCTTGTGACTATACTCGTCACAAACATCTGATGTGACTCACTCAGACTATTCAATGTCAATTGCACGATCTCACGATCTTGTACTCGCTCTCCAACTGCTGCTAATTGGTCACAGATCTCTTTGATCTTCAGTATGTAATCGGCAATAGTTGCACCATCATCCATCCGCAATGTATGCAACTTCGTCTTCAGAAACAATATTCGAGATATATTTGTCGTTTCAAACAATGCCTTCTAGTCCTAGGACTCCACAACAGAATGGAGTGGCCGAGAGGAAGAATAGAACCCTTTGTGAATGTGCCAAGGCAATGAGACTACATGCTAATCTTGCTAAGTCTTTTTGGGGGGAAGCTTTAGCATGTGCTAACTATCTATGTAATAGATGGACAAGTGCTTCCTTGGATGGTAAAACTCCTCATGAGGTTCTTTATGGTAGAAGGCCGAGTGTCAAGCATTGTAGGATCTTTGGATGTACATGTTTTGTCAATATCACACTTGATGATAGAACTAAAGAAGATCCTTCATCAAAGAAGGGTGTGTTTGTTGGCTATAGTGAAGTAAGCAAGGCTTACAAAGTGTACATTCCTTCTACAAAGAAAGTTGTCATAAGTAGGGATGTCATCCTTCATGAAGAGAATGTTTCCAATGTTGTTGATGTTGATGTTGATGTGCCTACTAATCATCATGATGTGCAAGATGTCTTGGATGAAGATGGAGATGCCACTCCAAAGCAAACTTCAAGGAAGACTCAAAGGCAAAGGGCTAAGCCATCAAGGCTAACCTATGATGAAAAAGGAAAGCAAGTGGTGGACAACTCTAACTTTGCTTTTCTTACCTCTTTTGATGAACCAACTTGTGTAGATGAAGCAATTCAAAAGAAGGAATGGATCCAAGCCATGGATCATGAGCATCAAGCACTCATCAAAAGCAACACATGGAGGTTGGTAAAGCTTCCAAAGGACAAGAAGGCAATTGGTTGTAAGTGGATCTTCAAGATCAAGACAAATCAAGATGGATCAATCAACAAGTACAAGGCAAGGTTGGTGGCAAAGGGGTATGCTCAAGAATATGGTATTGACTATGATGAGACCTTTGCACCCGTGGCAAAGATGGTAACTATTCGAATCCTAATCTCTCTTGCAACTCTTTATGATTGGGATATGTGGCAAATGGATGTTACTAATGCCTTCTTGAATGGTGATCTTGAAGAAGATATTTACATGGAGCAACCCGAGGGCTATGTTTCACATGATGAGCCTAATCATGTGTGCTATCTCCAAAAGAGTTTGTATGGGCTAAAGCAAGCACCAAGGAGTTGGTATGCTAAGCTCAATTCCTTCTTACTTTCTCAAAACTTTGTTATGAGTGAGTATGATCATTCTCTCTACTTTAGATTGAATGAAAATGATATCACTTTACTTTTGATCTATGTTGATGACATTATCTTAAGTGGTGGTAACAATCTAGATATAGATGAAATCAAGATGGCACTCAAAAGAGAGTTTGAAATTCAAGATCTTGGTAAACTTCATTATATCTTAGGAATAGAGATTATTAGAACTTCTAAATCTACATTCATATGTCAAGAAAAGTATGTTAACTCTATTCTAAAAAGGTTTCATATGGAAGATTGTAAAGTTGTTTCTACTCCTATGGAATCAAATGTAAAGCTAACTACAAGAAGTAATGAAAGATCCTTCAAGGACATTACTCTCTATAGAAAGCTAATAGGATCTCTTATATGGTTAACCATCACAAGACCTGATCTAAGCTTTGTGGTTGGTAAACTAAGTCAATTTATGCAAGATCCTAGTGAGGCTCATTGGAAGCTAGGAAAGAGAGTACTTAGATACATCTCGGGATCTAGAGATTTTGGCATCTTGTATGGAGGTACTACACCTAACCTTTGTGGATTTTCAGATTCAGATTTTGCAGGTGATCAAATGGATAGGAAGTCAACAAGTGCCTTTGCAATCTATCTTGGAGATGGAGTGGTCTCATGGCTATCAAAGAAGCAACCAACTATCTCTCTATCTTCCACCGAAGCCGAGTACAAGGCATTAACAACATGCACCAAGGAGATTCTTTGGATCAAGAGGATGTTATTGGATCTTCACTTGCTGGAACCAGAGAAGACTCCAATCATACTTTGTGATAACCTTTCAGCCCAAAGTTTGGCAAGCAATCCTGTTTTTCATGCAAGGAACAAGCACATTGAGATTGCTCACCATTTTGTGAGAGATCAAGTCATTGCCAAAGAGGTGGAGCTTCAACATGTCTCTTCAAAGGAGTGTGTGGCTGATATCTTCACCAAACCATTGGGAAAGGACCTATATTTAATGCATAGATCTAATCTTGGAATGTGCTCAAAGACTATGTTGAAACTAGCATCCAATGTTGAAGAGGGAGTGTGAAAATTGTCAACATTTCCTAGCTAGTTTGAGGCCTAAATTGGCTAAAATTGTAAATAGTTTTGGTTCTGGAGTTTCACACGTGTGAACCAGGCCACAATGTTTTTATTTACTGTATTTTTTCAGTATGATGAAGTGTCAAACTTCATACCCTTCAAAATGAGACCATTTTGATGTATTTTGGTCATATAAGCCATTTTTAGCTAATTTTCCTATATAGGGAATATCTAGGGTCAAGTACCTTCTAGAGAGAGGAGAGAGAGTCATCTTCCTCATCCATAAATAGTAGGGAAGTCGTGGAGAACAGGTTGGAGAAACCTTTTGTATGCTTCATTGAGATCAATAGATCATTGTCATTGTTTCTTCCTCCATTGAGAGCATTGTTGTGTGTATTGTCTTCAAGCTATTGTGTATGATCTTAGGTGCTTTTCAAAAGTGGTAGGCTGATGTATTATGGACTGTATAATGCTATGTTGGGCCGCACTTGATGTTTATGGAAGTTTCCATTTGTGATAAATGCTTTTTGATCAAGTTCTTTGCATTCTAGGTAGCATAGAATGTGTTGCCAATTCCTAGCTTATGTAGTTTGGAGTGCAAGCATTCAAGCCAATGATCTTGGAGTTTAGATCCACTTAGGATCTGTATTTTTCACAATAAATACTCTTCGCTGTCCAGCGATGGAACCAATGATGAAGCATGCTCAATATTGTATCAATCTTTTGAAGATATGTTGTTTGCTATCCAGCGATGGACTTGCAATGGACTCTCTTAAGCTTGCTTTGGTCAGAATGACCATCGATGAAGCACTTCTTACTTTATAAACAATTGTATGTACTCAAACTCTTTAGCATTGATATGAAATGATGAAAGTTTGTTTTGATAACTACAGTACACAATAAGCATTACTATCCTTCAAAGGATAGTATGAATGTTTAGTTGTTCTATAAGTAACGAAAGGTTACGTACATAGTCCAGAGATGAAGCTACTATACTATCACGCTATCATACAAATGTTACAACTCGGATACTGGCACGTTCTGATTATGATTAGTATATCTCATGCTTGAACCTGTCTGCTATCATACTTTTGATTGTTAGATATTTCAAAGGGAATACTATTTTTTTTAAGCACTAACAGATAAAACTTGTGCTCTTTGTAGCATCGAATATTACTACTATCTTTGTTTTCCATTAGGTTCGATTTTGAATTATAAGGCTATAAGAGTCTGCACAGGTATGCACATAAAACCATTTGTTTTGAACTTATATAGGCAATGATTAGTAGGCTTTCCTTAACATGCTAAGTGCTGTTTTCACATTATCTGACAATAACATTATGAATGGTTCGAGTCTAAAGAAGACAAGGGCACTCAAAGGACTAACATGGCATCCTCACAAGAAGTCACTTCTACGATCATCCAGGTATGAGTTCTCTGAACAATTTTCAGACTTTGCATAAACCACTTACGCTCAAAAGGGAAAGTGTCTCTTTCAAAATATATTCCATTCTCGGTGACTAATAATGATCCTAAATGCGGAAATAAGTTGGTTCTTACTTAGTTTAATTCTACCACTTCATAAATGATGTAACTACATGACACCTACGTTGTCCTGAAACAAAGTTTCTCTTCAAATTATCTTGGACAACATGGATTTGCATAAGATATACAGTTCTTACAAAAGGATTAAAATGGCACGGATCTGCCCTAATACCTTGTAAAAACTACAGAAACCTCACCAATAAGATATAACTTATCCAATACAAGCTCTTAAAAATCACGAGCTGGATATGGAGTTACGATAAATGTAAGTTTATTCGTAACTACACTATTCAACCATGGCTTTCACAAATTTAGTAATTCTATCAAATTATGGTGAGATACGACTGGAAAGCATGGATATGCTCAGGAGTATGGACAATAGTGCGTGATGGTTTTTTAAAGTCACCAGGGTTAGCATAGCATGGACTTGCTCTAACACCTGCACACGTGTCTGCACCATTTCTTTTAGCGATAAGCAATATATACGGTGAAAACTATTCATACTTATGCTTTAAACAAAATGAACTGATACGGACCAGTGCCCAGAAATTGATCAGCATGGCACTTGCCCTGATACGATAATGGTAGGGCTTGGCCTATCGCAAAAAAACCTTCTTCATACGAGAGATAGAATGCCTTCTGAAACGACCAAGCTTTTCCACTCTCCATGATAAATACTTTCAAAACACAAGCAAAAGAATGGGCAATTTTAATTTCAACGATCCAAACTCCGTTGTATCTGGGTCAGGGACAGGAAAGAGAAGACACTTACCTACCAAGTGTCAAGAGTGATTGTTATTTTCCCTTTGATGTTTTTTGTGATTTTGACATAGAAAACTTACATTCGTGTGAATGCTTATCTCTTAATAGATTCAAGAACTTTGTTGCTGAAAAATTTGGGCATGTTATTTCTATGGATGGCAATATTGTTAAAAGCCCGCTTTTACATAAATCTTTAGAAATTACCTTGAAAAAGAATAATGTTAATGAGGTGGCTTCTGAACTTTATGATGGATGGTTCACATTAATCAAACTCTTGCCTACGCATGAACATTTGAATGAAGAAACAATAAGAGAGCATGTGACTTTTTGTAAAAACATTGCCATGGAAAATGTCAAAAAAAGAACTTGGCTGTACGGCAATAAGGACACAACTGCAAAAATACAAACTGCTAAAAATGAAAGACAATGGCTAACAAATTTGCTCTACAGCAATGCCGTTGACAAGGCACAACACAATCCCAGTTTTATATGCAAATTCCTTGTACGGAAGCTTGCCCTGGATAGACTTAATAGCCCTGACTTCAGCCCCTTTCCTAATGATCAAGGAAACTCAGTTACGAAAACTATCACATATGTCATGGAAAAGCTAACTGGTTTTTTACCCAACATCTTCTTGGGGAACGACCCTTTGTCATATCTACTATGTACATACAAAGCCCACAAGGAAGTTTTTAAATGGATTACCAATGCGCATGATTGTTGCTTTACTAGACTCGCAAAATTCCTAACAGGAGCTCTTGGTATGCTGTCACCATTCCTCAAGGAATGTGCAGGCCTTAAGACAAAAACATACAAGGGTATCGTAAATGTGGATACATGCTTATTTTGACAGCACGAGTCCTCGATTGATTTTTATCTCAATCTACCATCAAAGATTACCAATGTATGGGTTGCGGATATTTCTAAATGCTATGAAAACATACCTTTAGACGACACTGATGGGTTGAAAACTATCATGAATAAATCCATTACTTATGCTTTCAAACATTCTAATAAGATGCTTCTGAGTTTCAAGTGGAAATAGGAAAGGAAAGTCTTTTAGTAGTCATGGACTAATAAAAAGTCGGAAGGGTGGTACAATATCGATAAAAATCTCTTATGCTTGTGGAATGCCTTCCTAATAGACAACTGCATTGTCAGATTAGGAAACAAAACCTGGAGACAGATTCGTGGTTAACCGATGGGTTTTTCATGCTCATCTACATGGTGTAACTGGTATCTTGTGTTCTTTGAAGCTCAATTTATCAAGAGACTAGCCAAGTTAGGGCTCAGAAAAGATATGAATGATTTCTGTCACTCGTTTAGACATATTGATGACATTTGCTTTATTAGTAATCCCAATATTGATGCGTTTATGGATAAGAATCAGATTAGAAAATCAGAAAACCCTCTTTGGATTCATCCTCTAGAATTTCTTGACATTGAAAAGAAGTCTTGTGAAGCAAACACCACCAATTTTCTGAACATTTCAATGACCTTTAATCCTAGCACCGGTGTTTATCAACTCTCAAATTTTGATAAAAGAAGAGACTTACCTTTTCAATACTTACAATATGTTGCCTTATACAGCAGGACAGACCACTACGACATCCACCACTATTTCGTCAACGCTACTGCAGAAATGATGCTCAATGAATTCGAGAAACTCGGGAAGAACCGGCAAAAATAGATGGAAAAGTTGCAGTCACAATTTGATGAAAAGTTTGCAAAGACTTTTCCTACCAAGAAAAATGTCTGGTGTTCTATTTGTACATGAAATCACATAGTGAACGAGTGTCCTCAATTGAAAAATTGAATGGAAATCAGTATATGCCATTTGTGTAATTTGCTTGATCATGAGACTGCTTTTTGCAACTTCAATCCTCGGATAATTCAGCAACGGTATGCCCAGATGGGATATCGAGAACCACATTATGGAGGAAATTTGGCAGCTAGACCTCGACAATCTACTCTTGGATACTCGGAACGATTAGCCTTACCTGCCCCACCAAAGCACCCCGCTCCTCCTGTCAATTTGATGGAACCATAACCTTACAGAAGTCCCGAGCAATGGAATGATGGTAATGATCAAGAAGGTGGATCTTCAGAACAATATGCTATTTATGCTACCGCACAACAACAAGCATCTAGAAACTGGACCAGAGCACCACTTGGAGCAAGATTCACCTGGAAAACACAAATATAGCAATCCAAATGTAATTTTATCTAGGATGAACCTCTCTTCCCAACACCGCAAAAGCATTGGAATGTGTTTCTCAACAAAAAGTTAATAGAAGGCTCATTTGCATCAATCAAGTGTGGCCCTCGTAGCAAAAACCACAAACATCCAACATGATCAGCAGCTTGCATGTGGAGAAAATCACAGAGTTGCAGAATGTCCAAATAAATTTTTTTTTGTACCATTCTGTTGTGACTGTCTGTGATTATGGGCATTGCTATAAGGAGTGTCCAACAAAACTGAAGCCACCATTGGCTACAACTCTTGGATATTTGATAACAATCAAGCAAAGACCAGTAGCTTAGAATAAACCAAGTGTACCCTTGATGGTGGTCACCAGAGCACAAAAGTAGAAAGAACCAGTAGCAGATCCAGTACCTGCTGATTCTATACCATTAACAGATATACCAACAACATCTAGAGTCTATCCAAATCTTCATGTAGAAAAAAAAAAGATATTAGCATATGAGGCAATGGATTAACATCTGCAAGAAGAAGAGGAGCTTGAAGCTGCCAGAGCAATAGCCGAAGTTTGTTCTTCACCATTGCAGTCACCGGAAAATTCACATACAAATATGAATGCTCAGTTGCATCATCGTGAAGTACCCTTCAAAATGACCGAACTAGAAGCACCACAAATAGAACTGCTCATGAATATTTTGTCTAGTAAGATCAATATTTCATTGGGAGAGTTCCTGAAGTTGGTGCCAAAAGCAAAAGAAGTATTAGCTCAAAACTTAACTCAAGTTGAACCAGAAGTCCATCAGGAGCCACTTTTTTGTGCTGGATTTGAAAAATCTAATGAAGTAATCCATGTCGGAGCAGCTTGGGAAAGTGAACAAAAAAATATCACCTTGCCGATACAACATAGACAATTTTCTAACGAAGCAGATGTGATAGATGGCGGTTCGAAAATTAACCTGATTTCTACAAAGCTATGTGCAAAATGGGGCCTTACAAAGATAAAACCTGCAACTTTTGCCATTAAGCTAGTTGATCAAACGACAGTTTGTCCGTGAGGAATGGTTGAAGATATACCTGTAGAATTGCTCGAGTACAGTTCGTCATTACTTTGGTAGTAATGGACTTACCAGAAGCATCAAATGTCTACCGAGTCCTATTGGGATGCCCATGGTTATGAGTTGTGCAAGTAATTCATAACTGGGGTACCGAGAAAATCACTTTTGAAAATCGTGAACGTGCAGTCAAAGTTGATCTTGCAACTTGGATTATCACACCAATGGTTCAAAAACAGGATGATGATTCATCAACAACGGAATATACTTGTGACTGATCAGAGAAAAATTTGGGAATTCATTATAATTCTCAAACCGATACTATCAACTGGAATGAAGTTCTTGCAATTATTGACTGTATAGCAGGATATGTGTCAACAAGATAATCAGTCAGATTTGAGCGAGATTTTATTATTGGATCGAACTTTGGATACACCGATCACTTTTCCATTGAATGTGCTGAATGTAGTTTGGATATCAAAGGAACCTATTCTAGATCTGATTGAAAATGAACTCATTCATGTGAGCCATGCCTTGACATATGATGACAATGCAAAAGATTCTAAATCATATGGATCCAACAAGATTTGGAGTGCATAATATTTCTGATAAACCAACAATAAAACCTCCAAAGCAGTTATATTGAAGGAAGACAGGATCACAGGGTCAATAGCGAAGAAACAAGCCAAGCAACATTATAATACGGTCCTAAAATGGGAAAATCCTCCTCAAAAGATTGATTCAAAGAATGTGCCACCCTTATTGGATAAAGGAAAAGGAAAAGTCAAGGATGATTCTACAAGTAAGAGTTCTAGCAAGACATCATTGTCTAGGAAGTCTTCACCTTCGAAGAAGAGTTTATCTTTTTAGAAAACATCACCTCCATGATAATCCTGCTAAGAAGGCTAAGCGAAGATCAAAGACAAGTCCTTTTGACAAAGAACAGGCATATGTAGTCCAGCATGATATGCCCAAACATTTTAAACGTTATACACTGGATGATGTGGTTATTATGCTATCCAAAGCACATCATGAACCCAAAGAATAGGTGCCAGAATCGAAAGATGTTTACAATGGCCCAGCTAGGACACAGCTTACGAATCTTGCTGAACCAGGAGAACCAGAAAAGATTGTACAAGTTGGATCACAACTTAATCCTGAACATTTTCAAGTGCTCCGAACGTTACTTATTAAGTATCAAGATTGTTTTGCATGGACTTATCAAAATCTGAAGGGTATTCCGACGTTAGTTATTGAACTACCATATCTTTAGTACCTGGTGCAGTCCCAATGATAATTCATTCAACTAGAATCTCTAGGAGAATCATTAAGATATAGAATGATTAAAACTCAACATCGAGTATCCCAGATACTCTTTTGAGTTAAATGCTCCTATTTCTAGCACCAAATGCAAGGAAATAACATTCATTCATCTTAATAGACATATCTGTCTCCTATGATAACTGGAGATCCAATCAAATGAAAAATTGTACTCAAGCATTTGCAGACCATAAACTGTAGTAGAATAGCATCCACTAGATAAATAAGATAATGTATGTGATATCCATAGGTTCTCAATTAAAATATTGGAGTAAAGAGATTCAAAACAATGATCTGAATTCTTACTCAATTAACAGACCAAGACTTAATCGTCACACTTAAGAATCATTGCAATTCTTTACAATTCTCTGACAACAATTAAGTATCTATTAACGATCTGTCAACCATAAATATTTAGATTTGTATGATTCGTCGATCATAATTTTCTGGAATCCAAAACCATACTTAATCAGTTATAGGATACCGGAGTATATGTCTAATCATAACTCAAGAAAAGTAAGAGTCATTCCAAAATCTTTCTATTAAGAAAATACTGGATTTATGAATACTTCCAAAACATGATTACTTAACTGAAGTGCAAGATTCAAGGTCTAGAAACCATTGGTAATTAAAGACTGAATGCATACCAAGATGACAATCATCTTCAACTACAAAAACTTTAGATTACAATCCAGAAATCACATCTAGATACCCAAAGTTCCGCTGAATATCAATTCAGTTATTATTCTTGGATCCATTATGATATGTTATTCAATTGAGCTCTCTGGGATACAATCACTAATGAGCTAAGTCCCCTCCTTAACTAAGGAATACTCTATCCCAATAATACTTTGTATCCAATGCACACAATTTTAACTAATGAAATGAAATGATTCACTATTCATGTGTCTTACAAGCAATATAACTCAAAACCATCAGTTCTCGATAAATCCACATCACACTGATCGTTTTACCAATTAACTTCATCCTGGAGTAATCAGCAGATCTCAATTATACTAGTATGACACCACATTTAGATCCTCATCCAAACCATTTATAAGTGAATCCATAAATCTCCAATCCAAAGATTTGTCAACTCTACAAGTATTTGTCAAAACAATACTTGATCACATGTTTATGTTCACCGACTAGGTTAAGTGCACCAAATAACCCTAGTAACCAGGAATACATAGTAGATTCATACAAGATTAATCATGCACATATGTGAATAATCTCACTATGACCCAGTACATAAACACATTTTTATCTGGTAGATTCCTCCAGAACCCACATACGTTACTCACATATCTCACTGAGATCTTGTAGCTCAGCTACAAAAGATTTTCTATTTCTCATGAGTAAATAAGATATCCGAGAAATCTTTGAGCCGAATAACATTCAATCTCAATAGATTTCCAATCCAACTTACCTCTAATTATATAATTTCATCCACTAAATCAACCCCTCTCTAATCCTAGTACTCAAACTAAGATTAGGTTGATCCAGTACAGAACTCTCAGACTTAACTTTTGATCAAACTTCTATTCCAACCAAAATGGAATTAGTAACCTTTGACCATTTACTGTACTACTTATAGACAATGATTCAACTCTCAAACCTGCTCTAGATCCAGATTGTCCGTACAATCCCTAGAGAATTTCTCTTATTTGAAAAGTTCCAATTAGGTATCTTACTCTGAATCTATCTGAAATTACTTTAAGATCAAATCTCATTTCTATACCACAGTTGGTTCTCTTCCAAAACTATGCAATCTACAGATTTCCAAATAAAATTTTATTCCACCACTTTACCCCTCCTTTTAAAGAAATTATAAATTTCAATAAAAGTTAACTGGAAAGACGATATATGAAATTATCTAAATCCAAGAAAAGTTAGTAATAAGTGCATTCCAATAAAGGATTCACTCTATTACAAACAAGACTTTTCCTTCAAATATTTTCAACCCGAGTGATAGTACAATCATTCCATTGAAACCTATTTATGTAACAGAGATATTCTAGGTTTAAGAAATTGAAACACTTTAACCTTAGAATTTTATGAATTCCAATTCCCACAAGTAGTAATTTATATGACATAACAGTCTTTCAAAAGAATAACTTCACGCTGGTAACCCAGTTTGATGTCTATATTCGAGAAATTACTAAGAAGTAAAGGATTAATTAAGAAAGCGAAAAATAGATTTGAGGGCCTCTGATTTCGTAAATAATGAGATACCACATTGGGATCTAGATTAAACCTCAAAATTTTCCAAAATGCCCCACATTTGATCAAACAATTTTATTTTTCCCATATCGTGACTAGGTACTAAAACACACCATTGATCATCAGATCTTTACAGTTCTAGAATCCCCTTTCCAAAATTACTGATGTCCCATACCATCAGCTCCTTCCAAAAAATCCTTAACCACCTTATCTGATATTCTAGAGTTCCATTGATCTTCTACCTGTCCTATAATCACTATAGGATATTATCTTTTGTTTCCAAATATTGGAGAATATATTTATTTGGATGGTTGGCATGCCTATTAGATGGATACCACAAATCCACACCTGATTATGTGATTTAGACAAAAAAATTAACATGGTTCAACACTACATTCTCATCCTTACAGGTTAATGATAAGCTTCAAATCCCTTTGGATCCAAGAGCATCAACTCTAGAGACAAGCTTCTATCAACTAACAGATCCAATGTAGTCCATATATCAGATTCTACTTCTAACATCACAATTGACATCCAAAACTGCGGATAACTCAATGGTCACAAAGATATTAGCTATGAATTCAACTAAATGAATCCTACCCAAGAAATTAATATCCAGTATTAAACAAGTATTTACTGGGATTGCTAAAATCCTAATTGCGAAATATCTAACGTATTTGTGCAACAACCCATCAGATAGAACAATATTAAAGTTTATCATCGGCTGGCTCCTTCAACCACAAACTAATAGGCTTTTCAAGAAGACGATTAAACACAACCATGCATTCATAAGCCTTTTGTGTACACTTCTCACACACATTTGCTAATCATCACTTCATTCATAACATTAAACAAATATTTGCCATTTTGTCCATAGAACTTACGCAATAGAAATGTATGAAAGCATTCATCTCAGACAAAAGCATGAAAGCAGATCACAAAGAACCATCAATGCCTATCAAATGTCTAACAAAGGCTGCGAAAGAAGATTGCAAAGGCTGGATCCTCCATAGTTTAGCACAGGAGAAAAGCTTCAAACTTCTGACATCTCTGAAAAGTGGTTCTATGTTATGGATATATGATCTCATTCTCCCCTGCCTATAGCAACAGCCCACAGATGAGAGGGAAGAAGGAGCCATTTCTAGTAGTTACTACTAGAATGGCCATATTAAAAATCACCACCTGGCAGCGTATCAATGGTTTGACCCTCAGAAACCATTACATTGGTTTCAGGCCTCTTATTTGAATTCAAACTTATGGGGCCTCGCTCAAGCCCACATGGCTAAGAGAGCATGCCATTTGTCATTTATGACATTTAAGCTAGATATTGGCACCTTCCGACTCTGACAAACCCAGGAACCGGAGGCATAGGCCTTATGCTAACATTTATCATTTATTGATTTATTGGGCATTCAGCCACATTGTGCATGATGAAAACATAATGATGACAACAACATTTGACATTTAAGCATTAGCAATTTAGAGACCACTATAACAAACCGGTAAACCGATTGTTTTGGGCATCAAATTGTCAGTGAATCGAACACTCATTGTCCAAGATAGCTTCGAATTGATTTCAAAAATCACTACTAAAGGGGGTTATTTTTCCCTCTAACAATCTATGTGCCTAATGTGGAGTTAAATGCCAAATTTGCTGATTTTGGTAACTAGTCTTGATTCCAACTCATAGTTTGGATCTAAATCTTTGATTTGTGCATCCTACATCACTTTTAGGATTGATTGGGATTCGTTTGCTGTAAAATTTTGTCATGGTATTAGAGTCTAATCAAAAGTGAACTTTAGATTTGATTTTCTCAACCTTAGATCCTAGATTTGAGTAGTATTGGCTTTGTCCTTGCTACTAGTTGCTATTCGAGTGATTGTACCTTCAATTTTGGTCTCATTTGAGTGATATTAGATCAAATGGAACTTTTTTTTGCTGAGTTATAGCTGCAAGAACTGAGATTGACCCATTTCCATTCAACCAAACCAAATTAGAAAGTTCTTATGAGTTGAATCTTGGAGTACATGTCTCCTAGTAGAGATTTTCATAAGGATTTGAATGCCACCACTCTTTAAAAGTGTGGATCAGTCATTTGAGAGCTTAATTAGGTCATTCTTAGGCTTCTCAAGGTCCTGAAATACACCTTTTAGGTTCAGATCAAGTGTTTTGATGATTTTTGCATGTAGAAATGCAAAACTAGTGAAAATTGTGTTTCTATTCTACTCGGGTTTAAGTAGGTTTGTGATTGAATATGTCAATGTGATTCAACCTGAATTTAAGAGGCTTTATTTGTAAGACATTGTGTTTTATAAAGTGATTTTGATTCAGTATAGGTGGATTCACCCTTCTTGTGAAGTCGAGATCAAGGAGGAGACTAGTTTTGATCAAATCTATAGTAAATTTGGATCTAGAAGACAGATCAAGCTCAAGATCACCATAGATCTTGTTGAAAAATCAGAAAGTGATTCATCTCAGGTCCCAAAGAGAGTGGGATATCTAGTAGTGATCGTATCTTGTACAATCTATCTTGTTTCTTTGAATCTATCTCCCTATCATTGAAAATGGCATCCATAAGTGCCTATCTTTTGGATTCTAGTGATAGAACTCTTCAAATTATTCAATTTGGAAGTTAAGAATGGAATCCATCCTTATCATGCAAGATTTGATGGATATTGTGAATGGAGAGGAAGATGAGCCAATCCATCCTCAAGAAGCAACTAAATACAAGAGAAGGTGCACTTCATTGTATTAAGATGAATGTTGCAAATGATTTGCTCAAAGAAGTAGGAGCATGTACCTCAGCCCAAGAGGCTTGGGAGACTCTTCAAAAGATCTATGAGTCCAAGAATACCTCAAGGTTACTTTACCTCAAGAACCAAGTTCTTCAATGTTTCCAAGGGAGGAGTGAGAGTGGACATCGATTTGTTTTGAGAGTAAAAGATTTGAACAAAGATCTTACTTATGTTGGTGAACCTATTAAAGAGAGTGAGCTTGTGCAAATAGTTTTGAATGGCTTATGTAGTGATTTTACTAACCTTGTCCAAAGCTATGCCATCATGGAAAACTTGCCTACAATTGAAGACCTTCAAAGTGTGTTGATGGCCAAGGAGAGTAGGAAGGCTCATATCAAATCAAGGATGGAGAGGCTCTCCATCAATGATGGTGATGACGAAGCCTTTTTTTTCAAGAGCAAAGGCAAAGCAAAGACCAAGGGAGGAGCATTCAAAAGGGAGCAAGCAAAGGATGGAGATCAAGGAGGATCCACATCCTCATCATCACAAGTCAAGCCCAAGAAGGACAAATCTAAGATAAAGTGCTACTATTGTAACAAGATGGGACATTATGCCTCAGAATGCTTAAAGAGGAAGCAATATTAAAGCCAAGCCAACATTGGACAAGAGGACCTATAAAGTCCATTTTTACAGCAAATGATCATGAATGTAAAGTTGAAGGTGTGGGATCCATTCCCTTATGCTTAGGATCCTCCAAGAAGACTAAGATAGATGGTGTTCTCTTCATTCCTAGCATCACTAAGAATTTGCTTAGTGTTGGCCAACTTTTGGATCATGGCTTCATTGTGGAGTTCTCTACTAATGTATGCAACATCAAGAAAAGTGGGATGATCATAGCAAGGGGAACAAGGTTTGGGAGGTTATTTAAGCTTGATGCTTTTGTAAATCCTAACCAAGTTGTGATGGTAGCCGAGGAGACCAAAATGACCACATTTGACCTGTGGCACAAGAGGCTTGGTCACATCAACACCAAGTCCATGGAAGCTATGTCCAAGGAGGAGCTTGCTCTTGGCCTTCCAAGATCTTTGGCAAAAGAGGAAAGGGTATGTGAAGCTTGTGCCTTGGCTAAGGCACACAAGTTACCTTTTTCAAGCTCAATCACAAAGACAAGTCATCCTCTCGAGTTGATCCACTCGGATGTGCATTTTGCTAGCACAAAGAGCAATGGTGGAGCTACAATGTTTGTCACCTTTATAGATGACTACTCAAGATATGGATGGGTATATCTACTTTCCTCTAAAGCACATGTTTTTGAGAGTTTTGTAAGTTCAAGACTTTTTATGAGAAGCATCATAATCACAAGATCAAGTTCTTTAGAAGTGATCATGGAAAAGAATATATCTCAAATGAATTTAAAGACTTTTGTGATCAAGAAGGGATCAAGAAGGAGTTATCCTGCCCCTACACTCCTCAACAAAATGGGGTGGCCGAGAGGAGAAATAGGACACTATGTGAGTGTTCTAAAGCTCTAAGGGGAGAAGCTCTCACGTGTGCTAGCTTCTTATGTAATAGAGTTCCATGTAGCTCTATAAATGGTAAAACACCTTATAAGTTATTGTATGGAGAAAAGCCTAATCTCAAAAGATTGAAGGTGTTTGGATGCATTTGCTATGTACATGTCCCTTTGAACAAAAGAACCAAGGAGGATCCATCATCCATGAAGGGGATCAAGGTAGGTTATAGCAATGCAAGCAAAGGCTACAAAATCTACAATTCCCTCTTCTCAAAAGGTTGTCATTTCTAAAGATATCATTTTTTATGAGACTAGAATGCATAATCTTTAAGATG
The DNA here is from genome assembly GCA_029204225.1 of Diphasiastrum complanatum. NCBI lineage: Eukaryota > Viridiplantae > Streptophyta > Lycopodiopsida > Lycopodiales > Lycopodiaceae > Diphasiastrum > Diphasiastrum complanatum. The sequence continues at coordinate 51,560,096 of CM055097.1, forward strand.
ATTCTATGAGGGAACAAGAGCTATTAGAGTTTGTTTAAGTCACGTGTTTCACATGAAGTTGCTATTGAAGAAGCGGAGGTTTGTTGTTTGAGTGAAGTCTCCACAACCCTGTATGCAAACCGAATCCTGTTCTAAGAATCTTGGAAGCCCTGCGTGAGGCTGCTGGCCACCGATTGTCAAAGTAACTTTCAAATCATTGTGCTTCACAGACCTGAATGGCGGATTCAAGGTGAATTTCCTGTCTGTGCCAGATGTAAATGCGATTAGCCTGGTCTATGCATTCTGGTGAACGACCCTACTGCGTGGATCAAATCCATGGTTGACCTACTACCTTGAAAATGTTGCTCCAGGCCATGAGGGTTTTCTGTTGAGAGGCAACTGTGAAGCCTCCTTTCTGATCTGTGGTCGTTGAATCTGTGAAGGAGGCAGCCGATTATGAAGTCATTGAAGGCGCTGTTGAATGGGATCAGTGAGGCAGAGTTCTTTTGATCAAACTCATATTGTAAATGTGGGGTTTGAGCAAGATTCTGCTGAGGTAGAGTTCTGAAGCTTAGTTTTACATTAAGTTGAAGGGCGGAATCTGTTACATCAAGGTCTCATTGAGAACGTTGAAGGGTCACTCAGTTGTGCAAACCCTGTAGCCCTCGTTCTGAAAGGAAGCCTCTTTCTTTGAGACAAAAGTGTTTGAGCGGATAAAAGAAACTTAGGTTTTATTAGATCTGTCTGAGAGAAACTCAACAAACCAGCTTGATGCTCTGGTGTGGCCCATCTGAGCAAATTTTCTACTGCTCTTACTGGAGATCAAAAGGTTTATCTGATCTCTGTTGAGTGCACTTCCAAACTAAAGGTTGTTCAGATGTCTCGTCTACTTTTAGAGAAGTGCATATAGATTCTCACTTTGTGCCATTTCAGACTTCTTTGTTCCATTTATCTTCATAAGCTTGTGATTCAAAGTGTTGCTTACATGCTCTCCTTTGAGGTCATTGCTTATTGGCTTAGTGTTAGAGTGACTGGCCAAGAAAGGCCATTGATGTAAGTGCTATCTTTATGGACCTGTAAACAGGTTCACAGTACCTTCCAAAGCAAGCAATTAATGCATAAAAACACTCACATCCAATAGCTAGAACTTGCCACCAAAAGACAATGATGATAGAAGTGAAAAAACTCGATTTTTCTTGATATTTGGATGGAAATCCCATCATATATTTATACTTTTCAAGCTCGGATTTGAGCATATTAGGGCACCTCTGAACTTATCAAACCCTAACCCTAACATCTACCTTAATAGGTCATTGGATCCACCCTAACTTGGGGTCAAGATCTCGAGATCCAAAAACAATGTAAAACATGCTATTTTTAGATCCTAGAATTTCTCTAGCCTATCCAAACACATTTTTGCCTCATTTCAAAGATGTTATCACAATGTAATATGAGAAATGAATAAGGTTTGAAATTTTAATTGTTTCATCTCTGTCTCTCTTTGTCTCTCTCTCTACAAGGTTTAGGGTTTTGAAAAATATTTGTTGAAGAGGTTAGGAGGTTTGAAAAAATGCTAAGGAGTTTAAGTTGATTAGAATTTCCAACCTTAGGAAGGTGTGTAGCCCTTACTTTTCGCCTGATTAAGGCAAGGTGTTAACTCTATATTCTGCAGGGTGGGAATATGCGGTGACATTCCAGAATATGGTACAACCATACGGTTCAGAAATTCGAATTGAATGGAAAGCAGATTTTTGGTAAGGTTCAAAACATGTAGAACATTGGTCAGCAACTTAACTTCACCGTTCTGAAATTCACCCTGACTGTTCCTCTCTGAAATTCGACCCTAACTGTTCCTCTTTGAAATTCAACCCTGATTGTTCCTTCACCTTCGATGGAATGAGATGAGTTGTTTCCAAGTTGCACAATTCTAGATTGAGTGAATGGCTTGTAGTCTTGGAACCAATCTCGATGGTGAGTCATGTGTTGAGTTGCTCCAGAGTCCAAATACCAGTGTATAGAGCTTGAGGATCCGATCCTGAGTTTGAGGAAGATACATTTCTTCTGATTTCCTCTTGTAATAGCATCAAGATGACTCTTGATAGAGTGAGATGCTGCTGGGTCCAAATAGCCACGACCCAAGTTTCATAGGCATCAGGCATACTCGATAAAAGAGTCATCACTGCATCGGAATCTTCTATGATCGAGTCGATTGCAATCATCTGCTCCATGAGATTTTTGAATGTATTGAGATGGCTGGAAATGGTGTTTGCATCAGACATTCTCAAAGTGAAGAATTTCTTCCTCAGATGGAGTTTGGATGTGACATCTCTGATGTCATAGAGAGTTGCTAGGATGTCCCAAGCATCCTTAGCAGTATGAGCATATCGAATGTGACTAATCTGGGAGTCTTTGATGTTCAATGTGATTAAGACAAATGCCTTGCCATCTTGTTGTCTCCATTTGGTGATGCTAGTTGCATCAGCCTCTGGTTTGATTTCAGTACCATCAACTATGTCTCATAGTTCTTTGGCTAGTAAAACAACTCTCATCTTGAATGTCCAGAGATGGCAGTTCTCTCCATCGAGTTTGTCAATTAGAGATGAACTAGAAGATGGATCCATTCTGGTATAGTAAATGAGATCGTTGGTAGAAACAACGATATCGGAATATTGTTGGCTGTGCACTTGCTGAAACAATGTCTTGGTAGAAACAAGACTGATAACCTGCAATAGAAATGTAGATTCTAATACCATGTAAAAAATTGATATGTTATTAGAAACTGATCGGGTGATATCAGATTAGTAGAGATCTTATAGAAACAGACGCTCTGATACCATATAGTAAATCAATGGAAAGGTGGTGAGCAGCGGAAGTGGTGAACAGATGGTTAAGATTGGAAGTGCATCAGCTACCAACAAGACATTCAAGATGAATGAATAAGACAATGCTCAATAGAACAACAATAGTGTGGACAAAAATTGCACTCTGATTAATATAAAAAATGAGTACAAATGTAGCTTAAAGCTCGCACGAGACAGATGGCGCAAAATTGTAGAGCTTCAGCTTAGCTCGTTGATGCTGCAAAAAAATTGAAAGATTGATTGAACCGTTAATTACAAAATGATGCATGCAGGGTGATAACCTGATCAGGGCACTAACTGCATTGTAGATTTTCATTGATTATTGGATGTCAGTTGATCAGTACATTGAAAGCTGACATTAATCTACTTAATTAATGTCAACTTTCAATGAAAGATAATCTCAAAAAAGATAGGGATGATGGGTGAAAGAGGTGAGGAGATACTACATGGCGGAGATGTGTGGAGTGGGTTAGTGGTGACGGTGGTTGATGGAATTCCGGTTAGTAATTGTAATGTAAAATCATCTACGTTGACCGTAGAGTCAAGTAGGGTGGATATTTGTACAGGTGAGGGCTTTTGTGGAAGTGTGGAATCGAAGCATGTGTTGAGAGTGAGTGATGGTGTGTTGGGGGTATTCCCAACACATTGTAAATAAATAAAATTGACCAATAAAATGTGTTGCAAGGGCATGGCATCCTGCGCATATAAGCCCATGGCTCAATGAGCACGCAAATAAAGTTGTAAATAAAATAATAGACTTGGGCCCCTTTGTAATTAAAATAAAACTTGAGGCCCAAAGTCAATTTTAAACTTAGAGTTTACCTTTTTAGAGTTGGGTCCAATTTTGGACTCACATGAATCTTGTGATTTCCAATGTACTTTCTGTGGACCCTTGGATCAAGTTGGGTCCAAGATGAATGAATAGGATCAATGAAAATATTAGCCAATAGGATTTTGGGGCAAGGGCCTTCCCCATTTATAAAAAGACACCACTTGTACACTATTTCGATGCTTAATGACCACTTTTTGGAGAGAAGCATCCTCATTTGCTATTCACTACTTGCTAATGCTTTTGATTGTGTTTTCCATTGCTTTCTATTTTCATGTTATTTGGTTGTCTTAGTTAATGTTTCTCCATTAGCAAGCATAAGGAGCATTTGAGCTAATCTCCACTCTCACTCCCTATCTCTCTCTTTCTCTCTTCTCTTCTCAATCTCTTCTAATCTTCCCTTTCCTTTCACCTAGAATCTTGATGAAGGTAGTTTAGGAGAGTAGAGTTAGTGGAAGTAGTATTAGTGGTGGTAGAGTTAGACGAAAATTAGGGAACTAACTAAAAGTAGCATCTATGCATAGTTAGGTGCCTATCCAGTGAACTAACCCTTGTTGACAGGCAAGAGGGCTACTACTACAGCAGATATTCAGCCCTACATGGTGTGGAGTGGTAGTAAATGGTGGAGGTGGTGGTGGAAGTGTGAGAACAAGTGAGGGAGTAGGGGTTGTGGAGGGTGCCTGTGTGGACGGAACCATGCCTATAGGATTAGAACCAGTGCCTGCCACAACTGAGCTGCCTGCTGCTGTCACAACTGCTTGTCTGCATTGTTGGGCCTGGTGGAGTAAGGCCTCTTGCTGTGGTAGGACCTCCTTTGGGACCTGAGAGGGTTTAAGACTCCCTTCGGATTCAGCATACTCAGCTGGATAAAATGTCGTGAGGGGCATCGGCTTCTGTGTTGGTTGCATGATGTGCTCTCCATTCACGTAGCTCATCGATATCTGATCCCTCGTCTTCTTCTCGAATGGCATCAAACATGGCTTGTTTCAATGATGTGTATTCATCATTGGAGCGAAGTTCACATCGTATCCATCGTGGGAGTTCAATGAGAAACTAAATTATGAGCATAGATTCAGTTGGTTGTTCTTGTACCTGACTTTTTAATCTTTTTAATCTTTCTATGTAGTCACGTACTTTCTCATCTTTTGTCATTTTGATATTACTCAGCTTAAAAGGACTTTCGATCAAGCGAAATGGCTTGAATCATTTGATAAATGCTTCCTTCAAGAGTGACCAGTCTCATTTATCTTCACGATCAAGGTTAAAAAACCATTCTCGTGCTCGATCGATCATGGTCATCGAGAAGGGCTGAACCATGGCTTCTGGTGATGTCTCGCCATAGAAATCACATGCGTCCTCAAAGACTCGAAGAAATCTTTGAGAATCAGTGTTGCCGTCGTACTTAGCTAAATCTAATTGCAGTACGTTTTACATTATTTGCAAAATCACTGTTTAAGTGAGCTCGTGCATGTGAAGATTCTGCAGCATGAAAATGTGGTCGATCGTATGGAGCTTCAAAATGCATGGGTTCCCATCTATCAAATGGGTGGCTGATGGCTCTTGGACTTGGGATTTCATCCTAGAATATCTACTGAATCGAGCCTGTTCGGTAGATAGAGAGACCATCTCTGGTGGATAGTCCTCTGTGGAATTCGGATCATAAGGACGATCCATAACAACTCTAGAGGACCGTAGGATTGGATAAGTAGGCCTCTTGGACTCTGTGGTAACTGGACTGGTGTTTGTTTGTTTTTTTAAATATTAGCCAGATGGCACAGTTGTTTTGTTTTTTTGGTGTTAGGGTGTTGCAATAAAGTTGGAAAGAACTGTGGTATTTGGCAAACACTGAGACCTAGTCAAATAAGAAAGTTGACGTTGTCTTGAAGTTGACTTGGTTCTCGAAGCTCTCGATTGCAGTTGAGAGGAAATCTTCGGTTGAGAATTGATAGAAAGGTCTGGTCAAGAGATGAGGGAATGGCTTCGGTTGAGATTTAATAGAATACGTCGGTCAAGATCTAATAGAGTACTTCGGTCGAGATTTAATAGAACGATTCAGTCGAGATCTAACAGAGTGCATCAGTCGAGATCAGGACGGAAGGCTCCGTCAAGACCTGATAAGAGGCTTTGGCTGAGATCTGAGAGAAAGTCTCCGGTCAAGATCTAATAGAAAGCTTCAGTCAAGATTTAAAAGAAGCCTCCGGTCGAGATCTGACAGGTTGCATTGGTTGAGACTTGACAGAAATGCCTTCAGTCGAGTTGTGACAAGACGTCTCCGGTTGAGTTTTGATAGGATGTCTTCGGTCGAGTTTTGACGGGAATGCCTTCGGTTGAGGTTTGACAGGAATGCCTTCGGTCAAAGAATGCCTTCGGTCGAGATCAGGGTGGAAGGCTTCGGTCGAGATGTAACTTAACGGCACCGATTGAGATACGATAGAAGGTCTCTGGTCGAGATGTCAACTGAAAGGCCCTAGTGAGACCTGATCAATGAGCATCGGTTAAGGTTTAGGAGATATTACTAGCTTCTACATGGTCGTTCCTTCTCTGGGATACACCATGTAGACTCACATAATTAATAACTGTCATCCTAACTAGTAATCCTCGGCTATCATGCTCGGCTCTCAGCTTCTTCTGCTCTCCTCCTTCTAAGACCTCCTCGGTCATGGGTGAGAGATACCCTGTGTCTTCAGCTTGGCTCGGCATCTGGGGATTCTCTGGAATCCACTAACAGATGCTGTGAGCAGATTGAACACCAGACATTTTCTCTTGCTGGAAAGGATTTCTTAGCAATATGTTTCATGGCGGTTTGGAAATCAATAGTGAGCTTATCCATATGAGATTGTTGAGCTTTTTGCTAGGTTTCCATTTGATGTAGAAGTTCAGAAGATTGGAAAATATTATCAGACTTTGGGTGATGAGGACGGTCCGGATTCTTAGATTTCTTTTCATGATGGTCAAAGTCATTGTTGGAACCTTCGTCTTCCTCATGGATAGCATCAGTCATCACATTTTTAAGTTGATCATAAAGGTCAACTGGTTTGAGTTCACAGTAGATGTTCTTTGGCAATCCGACCAAGAACAATTTTATGGCCAGACGTTCAGTGATATTTTCATCAACACATTCTACTTTGAGACGTTTAAAACACTCAATGTAGTTTTGGACAGACTTTTCGCGATGCATCTTGATATGGATAATTTGGATGAATGGGCTCTGAGTCAGTTTAGATGGGTTGAAATGCTTGACGAGAGCGTCCTTGAGGGTGGTCCAAGAAGCAAGATCAGGAGCTTTGAGATTCAGATACCAGTCGTTGGCTGTTCCATAGAGTACCATGGAAAATAGGTGAAGCTTTTCAGTTTCAGAGGTATCTCCATAAAAACGGCATGCATTATCAAAGTCTTGGAGAAATCGGACGGAGTCAGATTTTCCATCGTACTTTGGTGCATCAATATGTTGAATTCTGCGTTCTAGTCGTGGAGGAGCCATATTAGAAGATTCAACACAGTCTCGAGACATGATGCAGAGTGTAGAGAAGAGTACATATGATCAGGTCAATACTGTACTTGGTAAAAAGACAGTTTGCTTGTAGAATGAAGAGTGTAGGACAAAAAACTAGTCTTTCTGGCCATAATAAAATTCGCGAACAAGTTGAGAAATCGTGGAGAGATAAATCAAAATATAATACTCGCGAATTCTGACAAGGAGTGAGGGAGTTCGTGCTCACTGAGAACGATTTCGTAGGCTGGATGGCGATTTCTAATACAGACGTTTTACTGGTAGATAGGAAATAAGGAAAAAAATGTGACTTTTTGACAGAAAACAGGCAAAATCTTTGAGATAGAATATGCGGAGCTACTGGAGGACTGATCTTGATTAGATCTCGCCTCAGTGAAGCCGGCGAATTCCAGGACAAAGATTTGGGTGAGAAACAAGAGATTTTGACAGTATATTAGGCCATTTTCTCAGAATTTGACCATGGTCGGGAGGTGATAAAATGAAAGATCAGGGTCTGTTAGGGATGCAAACAGACTGGCGAATTCTGATATACCTGTTTGGTTTGGAAAAAGGTCACTTGCGTCACTTCTTTTCATAATATTTCTTTGGGACTGTTAAAAAAATAAAAATGTCATAAATAAATAAAAAAATTGACGACTAAAAATTGTGGCATGGGCGCGGACTATTGTTAGAAGAGGACGGGAGAGAGAGAGAGAGAGAGAGAGAGAGAGAGAGAGAGAGAGAGAGAGAGAGAGAGAGAGAGAGAGAGAGAGAGAGAGAGAGAGAGAGAGAGAGAGAGAGAGAGAGAGAGAGAGAGTGGATGGGGGAGGGGGTTACAAGTCCAGGCCAGTGGGACAACAAATGACTTTTTTTTTCTAATTCTAAGAAATAATTTTAAATTAAAAAAAAACTGCAACAAAAAACACTTGTGAATGTTCTGGGGCACCACCGCCAGGGTGAAATTTTTTTTTTAATATAAAAACTTTAAAATGAAAAATGTGTAAAAAATCTAAAATAAGAAGAAAACTTTAGAGTTGAATTTTTTAAATGCTTTTCTCTCACTCCAAAATAAAAATAAATTTTTTGAAATCTACCAATTTTGATCCAATCACACTAAAATAATTGTCGCAATATACCAACACAAAATTTTTATGTTTGTGTAGTATTTAGATTATTTTCCAAGGAGACATCTCTTAAAAGTTGTTAAGTTAATACATCATTGACTTATTTTGAATGAAATGGAGTCGAGTAAAAATCTGTTTGTCAACAGACATTTTGTTAGCAGCCGGTACCACTTTTGAAAAAGGTGTGTACAGGTAATGAGTGCTAAACAACGGTTTTTCTCTATCAAACCGAATGAAAAGCATTCTACAAATGAAATGTTATCAGAGTAGCTCGAATGAATTACACTCTAACTGATTAAGTTGTTAGCAAAGATTTGTGATATGTTCGATGCAGACACGTACGAATAGACAAAAAATTAGTCTTATTCTTGAACTAATGTGTCCTAGACAAAAGTCCTCAACAACTAAAGTCCAGTCATGGTTAAAGAACTCAAGTAGTTCGCGAATATGTTAGAAACAATTATGTTTGTTACTAACACGACTACAGATCAATAACTTAGTTTCTCAGTTAGGGACTAGCATTTCACAACATACATACTTTTCTATCAGCAACTGTGGAAAACTACACCAAGGGATATTTCACTCGAATGTCGAACACAAAGTATTCGCATAGACGAGTAAAGTAGTTTAAAGACAGTTCTTTAATTCAACTTTACGGAAACACAACAAACGACTGTAATGAAATATCGTAATGTCTGACCAAAGAATGATTTAAGTACTGTGTACGAGATTGCTAGTAGATCCAAAATCACTCACACTCAGCAATGCGGAGAACAGAAATCAGAAAGAATAACCTTCGTCACTCTATTCACTTCTCCAATCTCAAACATACAATAACTCTCTCTCTCTCTCTCTCTCTCTCTCTCTCTCTCTCTCTCTCTCTCTCTCTCTCTCTCTCTCTGTGTGTGTGTGTGTGTGTGTGTGTGTGTGTGTGTGTGTGTGTGTGTGTGTGTGTGTGTGTGTGTGTGTGTGTGTAATGTGAGAATGAAGTGCGTCTACTTTTATAATCTACGGAACAAACAATCACACCTCTAGGAATTCCTGGTGCGTTGCTCCATTTACCAATTCTAATTATAAGTCACAAATATTTGTACAATTGACAGTTCACTGTGACGATTCGAATTCAGTCGTTTCGTATTTCAAGCGTCGTTTCATTCCAGGAGATTATGTCTTTAAGTAAAAGACAGGTCTTTAAACAATTATATCCAAAAAAAATGATATAGGCCTCTTCAAAATATATAGTTGTCTAGCGCATATCCTCATTTCTAAATATAAATTGCCATTTTTGAGTAAATATACAAATATGTGGTATCGCAATAATAATAAATTCCTTAATACTAATTCAAATGAAAAGAAATCATTACCTTCGAAAAGCTCACATGAAGTTCTATCCATAAGCAATTAGAATATTCAACCAACAATACAACAAAAAATAAATATAGACAGACTACAAAAATTGTAGCCAACTAAATTTGGAGTAGCTTTCACTAAACTAGTCATAACCTAGTCAATATAACTCCAAATTAGAAAAACTTAACACCTAAAAAAAAATGAAAAAAAGAAACCTACAAAGCTGAAAAATCTTTAAAACTAATGAAAATCATGAAGAACCTTGATCTTATGCTCTGATGTCACAAATTTCAAGTGCCCAAACCAAGCAAATAGCAATAATAATAAAACTAAAGCTAGAATCAAGAATAGGACAAAGCATTAATGTTGATATAGCCAATCTTATGTAGCGCGATGGTAGGAGTTCTATTCTGAGTATACTACAATGTTGTAAGATTTAGACCAAAATTCCTTTGGTAGCTTAATCTCTATGAGAATGTGTTGGAGGGTTTGCGGATATCGAGGCAATCCTAACCCTAGTTAGTAGGTGAGAGGGATTTGGCACCGTACGTGTGTAAGTCCAACCCAATGATCACATAGTTATTTGATTAGTTAGAAGTTAATAAAATGACTTTACGTCTTTTTGCGGGACTTTTAATGTTGCAAGGCCTAATAGTCAAGTTAGTGAATAAACAGAGTTCCCCCCAATTTTCAAAGTTCAAATAATAAGGGAGGTAGAGATTGGCCAAAAGGATTTGAGGCCAAAGTCCTAAATCCACTATATATTGTGGTGGATTCAAGTTATTTTGTACATTTACTTTTCATTTCAATAAAGCAGGTGGATCCTCTTTCAAATGGATATGGAATGTCCTTGCTCTTCTAAGTTTTTCCTTCTCCATCTCTCATGTTTTCTTTAGATTTGCTAATTGTTGGATTTGATGCTTGTTGGAGTTTATCTTTATTATACTTTTTGTGAGAGAGGAAGAGAGAGAGAGAGAGAGAAGAGTAAGATCTATCATTGCTTGGGTAGTGTTAATTGCTAGTGTTAATGGATCATAGTATTAATGGTTAATGTTAGATGGGGATCATGAGCATATGCTTGATTATGAACTATGATATCACTCTCATGGAAACGAATCTCTGCGTGACAACAAGTTAATCCTCTTCTTCCTTTCATGCTTGATTGAGCTTGGATCTAGGTTTGAAGGTGAATAAGATATACCTGATACAATTTCGTCACAATTGTCAAGGAGCTACGCCAATTTTCATTTTTTAGCATGTTTCCGATCCATGCTTGGATGTTATCTTGCATTTAGGCATCTTGTCAACAAAGGCAATCTCAGGAACTTCCCTAACAAGTGTGAGGTCACCAGGCGGTTGAATTTGAAGCGGTTTTTTCATTTTCTCTTTCATAGTATGACCACGTGGTTAAGGCTTTGGTGGTGGAGAGGTGTGTGGATGAGGGATGGTTGGTACATCATGGAGGATCTCGTCATCAATTTGAAAGATGGTCTCCTCCTCACAGAGATCCCATGGATAGTGTGGGCGTTTGGGACGGTAGAATTTTGCCTCAGGCTTTTCAATTGCAACCTTGGCAACTGGTTCCACCTTGGAAGCATGTTGCAAATAGGCCCTAAGTGGAAGTGCCTCCATGTAATTGAGGATCTGAATATCAGAAATGTCCAAATCTTCTGGGCAATTCTGAATTCATAAGACATTCTCGTCATCGACTTGATTCATTAGTAGGTAGCCATGCAACATTTAGTAACTCATCATGGTGTGGAAGGATATCAATAAAATTGATATTGATGATAGGTGTATCAAGATCAGGTAATTGGTCGTGATCGATCGGGAGTGGAGAGGTACAATTATCTTGATGTTGAACATAGTAATCGACATTCACACAATCAATGGTAGCTAGACTGTGACTCCAGTTTATGATATCAGTAGATTTAACATAATGACCTTTTTCGTGGCTGGACTGGTATGGTTCAAATACTGAATTGGTGGTCGAGGACCCTTCGTCATGGATGCAATGGTGACAGAACTGTCACGATTTCCAAAAGTGACTCGGCCTTTGCTCTAGTCATGAACGACTCGTGCATTGGTAGTTATTCATAAGTGTAGTGGGTTTCTTTCCTTGCCTAACCTGAATCCAAGATCTAGTCAATCTAGCATCAAAGAGACGGAGTTAGTTGTCACGCGTAGGTTCGTTCCCATGAGAGCGATAGTTTAGTTCAGATTTCAACATGAATGGAGGATTCACATCTATCTCTACATCCATTAACCCTACTCTTTAACACTACACATTCCTTAACACTTACAATCCCTTAACACTACACATCCACAACAGAGATAGCTTACTCTTTCTCTCTCTCCCTTTCTCTCTCATGAAAAGTATAATAACATACAATCCCAATAACACTCAGATCCAACAATTAGCAAAATCCAAATAAGCATGAGAGATGGAGGAAAAGTGATAGAGAGCAAAGACATTCATCAATCCATTTATGAAGAGAACCACCCTACTTTATTGAAATGAGGAAATGAACATGAGGAGCAACTCGAGTTGGTCCCTTCTTATAGTAGAGAGGAGGACCCTGGCCTCTGAATCCTATTGGTCCAGTCTTGCCTCTCTTTTTATTCAAATCTAAAAAAGTGTGGGAACCATCAAAATTGGAGGAAAAGCCAACTTTATTCACTAACTTGACATTCAGGCCCTGCGACATTAAAAGTCACAAAAAAAGACCTAAAGTCCTTTTATTGACTTTCTAATTTATCAAATAACTATGTGATCATTGGGTTGGACTTACACACGCAGGGTGCCAAATCTCTCTCACTTATTAACTAGGGTTAGGGTTGCCTTGGGATCCGCAAACCCTCCAACAGTATCCCCCACCAAAACTGGTGGCGGTCCCACAACACCTGCAATATGCAGTTATTGGGAAGTTTTACTGGCTTCGCGCCAAATCTTGATTAAATGATGCTGTACCTTCTCCATAAAATCGAGACGTGCAGTATTAAAATCCAAATTGTGTGGCATGAAACAATGGTGGGCTCCGACAATCCACTTGGAGGTTGTCCATGATGTGAAGCGTGATTCCCAGGAGCCTCCCATCATTGTCGCACAAAAATATAAATGAGCAACCGACAACTGATCTTTGATTTGCTCTGAGGCCATTGGCTTATTTGGATCGAATACTAGAGGAGGGAGACAATCGTCCCATATGGTTGCCACTGACGCCAACAGAGTTACATCTTTAGCAAACATTGCCGATTGTTGCACCGTTGGATCTGGAGAGTGGACATACTCTCGTTGATAGGCTTGTAAGGTGCGGTGGAAATCCACTGAGATGTCCAGCTGTAAGGCTAATGGATGATTGGCCAATTGGGCGTATGGATGGTGATCTTATCCATAGTCAATCCCAAATCTTTCCATTTATTTCTTTGCGGCATTGGCACGTAATAGGGATCTACCCACAATTGGCGAGGGCTGGCGACGTGACTCCTAATTGATTCCGGAGTTTTCTCAAAAACCGTAATTCTCCATGCCGGTTGCTCTCCCAATGCACTTATTTTGTCCAACTCTTTGCCGGCCTAGATCTCGGAGGTCTTAAACTTCAGAACCCATCCACCATGCGAGGACTTATGTGGATGTTGCTTTAAGAAGGTCTGGATCTGGTCCTCGACGTTGATGGGCCTTCTGAGTAGAGGTGTTGTCCTTGATGAAGATGGACCCGCTTGTACTGCCGGTATGGTTAGCGGTTGGTCTGCTATATCTGGAGCTCCCCCCCTGGTCCAGGCTCGAATCAACCCCTATATCCATTGGTACGGCTTCTTGGCGCGGAGGGGAGAATTGCAGCATGACCGGTACGGGGATTTGTGGTCCGGCTTCCAACACTCGAGCGGCTGCTTTTTCATAGGCGGTGATGGTCTCTTTAGCCTTTGCCAGCTCGGTTGAAGCTGCTCCTTTGAGCCTGTCAAAGCGGCCTTGAAATCTCTGAAGGGCCACTTTGTATGTCTCCACTTTCTTGAACAAATACGCAATCTCCGTCGGTGTGACCGGATGATATGGTATTTGTGTTTGAAGATACACATCACGCTCAAGGGTGGTCACATCCAATTCACCTTGAAGCCGCGTGCGATCTTGTTCAGCCATCTGTAATTGCCCCTTCAGCAGCTGCACCTGTTGCTTTGCATCCTGCACGGCCTTATCCACCTGATCTTGTGCGGTTGTCAGGGCATTTTGCAGGGAGCTGATGTAGTCTTCCAAGCGATCAGCTTGTTGCTGGGCCATCTTCTTTTCGGCTTCAGCCTTGTCTTCGTGTTGTTTGGCAATTTTCAACTCTCGATCCAGCTGCACAAGTTTCTGGCTATTTAGAGTGTTTTCAGACCCCAGATCAGAGATTCTCTGCTCCATTTCCTTCTTCTTATCCATCATCGACTGGATCACTTGCGCAAGGCTTGAAACCAAACCTAGAGCATCATCAGGATCGACGGTTGTGGAGGCGATAGCAGCAGCAGGACTTGATGGAGCTGTCCTTGGTTGGCGTGGAATAGGTGCCACTATGTCTTCTTCTTCAAAAGGTCTTCCTCTTCAAACCCTTTAGGCACTATGGCGTCGAACTGTTTTGGTGATTTTACAGCTTTGTCAACCCGAAGTGCGGCTGGACTGTCTTTCGTATGAGGTTGCTGGCTGACATCTTCAACACCAATAGTAGATTCATGGATATGTTCGAATCCTCTTCCAGGGGATTAGAGTTCAAAGGACGTAGGGCTCTGGGGCATTTCAAAAATTTCAGTGGCCCCAAGGGGGTTAGAATCATCGAACATATCCATGAAGAACTGTGTGTTTGGTGAGGTGGCTTCGGTGTGTGGAGGTGAGGGGGCCTGGGCAGCTGTGATGGGAATGGTAGGTCCAATGGTCACAGACTATCCTTGGATGGAAGCAGAGGCGAGAGAAGCATCAGAGGCTAGGGAAATGGGAAGTTCAGTGCGAACAACAGCAGGGGGTGGAAGTGCAGCTGACGAGGTATGCCTAGTGCGACATCATGACGTGGAAGGCAAGTCGAGAATAACGATCTCGCTGCGTGGATGACGACGACTATGAGAACTCGAAGCCTGGTGAGATGACTCTGTCGGTGTTTCTTCATAGACCAAAAGCACAGAATCCAGGTGGAAGCCATGGATTCTTTTTTCTAAATGAGAAGCGGCTAAAAGGGACAATAAAGAACCAGCAGCAAACTGCTGCTTAGTATTGGCCTTAATAGCTCGTTTGAGCTCACCAGAAACAACCTTGAACCAATTATATCGTTCAAGAGGGGCTTTGGCTAACTTGGTGTGGGATTCCACTATCCTATGGAGGATCTATGTGTGAAAAATACAGATCCTAAGTGGATCTAAACTCCAAGATCATTGGCTTGAATGCTTGCACTCCAAACTACATAAGCTAGGAATTGGCAACACATTCTATGCTACCTAGAATGCAAAGAACTTGATCAAAAAGCATTTATCACAAATGGAAACTTCCATAAACATCAAGTGCGGCCCAAAATAGCATTATACAGTCCATAATACATCAGCCTATCACTTTTGGAAAGCACCTAAGATCATACACAATAGCTTGAAGACAATACACACAACAATGCTCTCAATGGAGGAAGAAACAATGACAATGATCTATTGATCTCAATGAAGCATACAAAAGGTTTCTCCAACCTGTTCTCCACGACTTCCCTACTATTTATGGATGAGGAAGATGACTCTCTCTCCTCTCTCTAGAAGGTACTTGACCCTAGATATTCCCTATATAGGAAAAATAGCTAAAAATGGCTTATATGACCAAAATACATCAAAATGGTCTCATTTTGAAGGGTATGAAGTTTGACACTTCATCATACTGAAAAAATACAGTAAATAAAAACATTGTGGCCTGGTTCACACGTGTGAAACTCCAGAACCAAAACTATTTACAATTTTAGCCAATTTAGGCCTCAAACTAGCTAGGAAATGTTGACAATTTTCACACTCCCTCTTCAACATTGGATGCTAGTTTCAACATAGTCTTTGAGCACATTCCAAGATTAGATCTATGCATTAAATATAGGTCCTTTCCCAATGGTTTGGTGAAGATATCAGCCACACACTCCTTTGAAGAGACATGTTGAAGCTCCACCTCTTTGGCAATGACTTGATCTCTCACAAAATGGTGAGCAATCTCAATGTGCTTGCTCCTTGCATGAAAAACAGGATTGCTTGCCAAGCTTTGGGCTGAAAGGTTATCACAAAGTATGATTGGAGTCTTCTCTGGTTCCAGCAAGTGAAGATCCAATAACATCCTCTTGATCCAAAGAATCTCCTTGGTGCATGTTGTTAATGCCTTGTACTCGGCTTCGGTGGAAGATAGAGAGATAGTTGGTTGCTTCTTTGATAGCCATGAGACCACTCCATCTCCAAGATAGATTGCAAAGGCACTTGTTGACTTCCTATCCATTTGATCACCTGCAAAATCTGAATCTGAAAATCCACAAAGGTTAGGTGTAGTACCTCCATACAAGATGCCAAAATCTCTAGATCCCGAGATGTATCTAAGTACTCTCTTTCCTAGCTTCCAATGAGCCTCACTAGGATCTTGCATAAATTGACTTAGTTTACCAACCACAAAGCTTAGATTAGGTCTTGTGATGGTTAACCATATAAGAGATCCTATTAGCTTTCTATAGAGAGTAATGTCCTTGAAGGATCTTTCATTACTTCTTGTAGTTAGCTTTACATTTGATTCCATAAGAGTAGAAACAACTTTACAATCTTCCATATGAAACCTTTTTAGAATAGAGTTAACATACTTTTCTTGACATATGAATGTAGATTTAGAAGTTCTAATAATCTCTATTCCTAAGATATAATGAAGTTTACCAAGATCTTGAATTTCAAACTCTCTTTTGAGTGCCATCTTGATTTCATCTATATCTAGATTGTTACCACCACTTAAGATAATGTCATCAACATAGATCAAAAGTAAAGTGATATCATTTTCATTCAATCTAAAGTAGAGAGAATGATCATACTCACTCATAACAAAGTTTTGAGAAAGTAAAAAGGAATTGAGCTTAGCATACCAACTCCTTGGTGCTTGCTTTAGCCCATACAAACTCTTTTGGAGATAGCACACATGATTAGGCTCATCATGTGAAACATAGCCCTCGGGTTGCTCCATGTAAATATCTTCTTCAAGATCACCATTCAAGAAGGCATTAGTAACATCCATTTGCCACATATCCCAATCATAAAGAGTTGCAAGAGAGATTAGGATTCGAATAGTTACCATCTTTGCCACGGGTGCAAAGGTCTCATCATAGTCAATACCATATTCTTGAGCATACCCCTTTGCCACCAACCTTGCCTTGTACTTGTTGATTGATCCATCTTGATTTGTCTTGATCTTGAAGATCCACTTACAACCAATTGCCTTCTTGTCCTTTGGAAGCTTTACCAACCTCCATGTGTTGCTTTTGATGAGTGCTTGATGCTCATGATCCATGGCTTGGATCCATTCCTTCTTTTGAATTGCTTCACCCACACAAGTTGGTTCATCAAAAGAGGTAAGAAAAGCAAAGTTAGAGTTGTCCACCACTTGCTTTCCTTTTTCATCATAGGTTAGCCTTGATGGCTTATCCCTTTGCCTTTGAGTCTTCCTTGAAGTTTGCTTTGGAGTGGCATCTCCATCTTCATCCAAGACGTCTTGCACATCATGATGATTAGTAGGCACATCAACATCAACATCAACAACATTGGAAACATTCTCTTCATGAAAGATGACATCCCTACTTATGACAACTTTCTTTGTAGAAGGAATGTACACTTTGTAAGCCTTGCTTACTTCACTATAGCCAACAAACACACCCTTCTTTGATGAAGGATCTTCTTTAGTTCTATCATCAAGTGTGATATTGACAAAACATGTACATCCAAAGATCCTACAATGCTTGACACTCGGCCTTCTACCATAAAGAACCTCATGAGGAGTTTTACCATCCAAGGAAGCACTTGTCCATCTATTACATAGATAGTTAGCACATGCTAAAGCTTCCCCCCAAAAAGACTTAGCAAGATTAGCATGTAGTCTCATTGCCTTGGCACATTCACAAAGAGTTCTATTCTTCCTCTCGGCCACTCCATTCTGTTGTGGAGTCCTAGGACTAGACATCTCCCTCTTAATCCCATGTGCTATACAAAAGTCTTTGAACCTATTTGAGGTGTATTCCCCTCCATTATCAGATCTTAAGCATTTGATCTTTGTATTGAATTGGTTTTCCATTTCATTCTTGAACTTGACAAATGCAGCAAACACTTCATCCTTACTTTTAAGAAGATAGATCCAAGTATACCTACTAAAGTCATCAATGAAAGTTGCATACATCTTTGCCCCACCATTGCTAGTTGTACTAGAAGAATGAATATCAGAATGCACAAGTTGAAAAGCTTCTTTAGATCTAGAAGTAGATCTAGAATAAGCAAGTCTATGAGATTTGGACAAGGCACAATGTTCACAAACACTATTGTTTGCAACAAGACTTTTAGGGAGACCAAGAACAAGCTCTTTCTTTGCCATTACCTCCAAAGATTTGAAGTTGGGATGGCCCAACCTCTTGTGCCAAACTTCTTGGTTTGTCAATTGCTCCCTAGCCATACATCCTTCATGATTAGAGATCACACATGCATCAAGCTTGAAAAGTTTACCATGCCTCCTACCTTGAGCAATCAAGGATCCACATTTACTTATCAAACATGCATCTCCAATGAACTCCACATCAAGTCCTTTGTCAATCATTTGACTTACACTAAGCAAATTCTTAGTGATTGAAGGAATGTACAAAACATTTTCAAGATTTGCTTTCCTATTTGTTGAAAGGGAAATAGGAATAGTGCCTATGCCTTTGATGTCACATTGACCATCATTTGCAGTGTAGATGATGTTACCTTCTCCCTCATAAGACAATAAGGATGTAAAGTATTCCTTATGTCTTGTCATGTGAGATGAGGCTCCACTATCAATCCACCAAGGATCATTATCATCTATGTTGGCTAACAAACTTGAAGTCATAACAAGTGATTCACATGTGTTATGTTCTTCCTCATCTATTGTAAGATTTCCTTGCCTCTCTCCTTGCTCTCTTTTCTTCTTATAACATTCATTTGCAAAATGACCTTTTATCCCACAATAAAAGCACTTGAACTTTGACTTATTGTTCTTAGTAGAAGAGGAAGAGGAAGAGTGATCATCATGATCAAAGTTACCACCTTTGGACCATTTCCCTTTGCCTTTACCTTTGCCCTTGAATTTGCCTTTTGTGAAGAAAGCCTCTTCACCTCCACCTTGCAAGGATGCACCATCAAGCTTTGATTGCAACCTATGTTCTTCAGCCAATAAGATTTCTTGCAAGTCAACCACACTTGGCAAGACTCTTTGAATGGCAAAACTTTGCACAAGGTTAGCATGTTCATTTAGCAAACCATTCAACATAACTTGGACTATTTCACCATCTTTTATGTTCTCATCAATGCATGCTAAATCATCACTTAGGGACTTAACTCTCAAGATAAATGCATGAGCACTTTCACCCTCTCTTTGCCTACTAGAAAATATTTGTCTCCTTAGGGTCAATACCCTAGATGTGGACTTTGATTCAAAGAGCTTCTTTAAGGCATTCCATGCCTCACTTGCACTTTGACACTTTCCAACTTCCTTGAGAAGTTCATTTGTAACATTCATTTTAATGATATGAAGAGCCCTTTTGGCCTTCTTATCAAACCTTTGTTGCTCTTGAAGTGTGAGAGGTCTCTCTTCAATTTCTGCAACTATGTCCATGAGTTCATTCAACTCAAGTAAGGACTCCATCCTCACTTTCCAAGTAGAGTAGTTTGATGAACTCAACCTTTCACTAGACTCTAGCATGATCCCACCATTGGAAGCCATGATTCTAATGTTTCTTCAACTTTTAGGTTCTGTCCTAAAGCACTTAGCACTCACTTTTCTCTCAACAAATGATAGATAAAGAGATCTATGAAGATTTAGGACCCTAAAACACTTCTATCTTGAACCTAGATGGTTTCCAAGCATAGAAAGGAAGATTGAAACACATGCAACACTTTGCACACACTAAGAATGGATTACAAAATCAAACCAACCTGAACACACTCTTGCTTAAGCTCTCAAACTTTCCAGCAAGTGACCAAATCAAGTTATGGTGTGAAGAGTTACTTGCATTCTTAGAAAATACCCAAAACTAGGATGCCAAGATTACCTAGTAATGAACAAACTTGATCAACATATGATCAACACACTAAGATATTGATTCAACCTGTAAAACCACATGTAAACCACACTTCTAAAAGTTTATAAACTCCAGCAAGTGATAAATACAAGATTTAGAGGTGAATGAATGAGCACACTTAGTGAATCACAAGACTAGCTTCACTATCTTGTCAAATCTTGGTGTTTAGATGTAGATCTAAGATCACTTCACATGAGAATGTTCCTCAACCTGTTAAGAACCTGAAAACACACTTGCATAATGGTTAACACCTTCCAGCAAATGCTCCAATCAAATTACATAAGGAGAGTTACTTACATGCTCAACAAAGTACACCAAAATTTATGCCAAAATTGATGACAATCTTTACAATATGCTCTTCACAATGGAGCTTACAATATGTTCACCCAAAAAAGGGGATCTTTCATCCAAATGGGAGCTTTGCTCAGCCTTTAGGAGAATTACAATTCACTCAAAAGAGCATTTGTCATCCACTTAAGGAGAAGTTTCATCCACTTAAGGAGAGTGTTCATCCAAGAATGGAGATTGTCAACAATAGGATTGAAAAGAACATTGTTAGTATTGAATATGCACAAAGCCTCACAATCACAAATGATTAGGTGTTATGATCTGATCCAAAATAGTTTTTTTTCAGCCTCTGATCTTCAATAGACCTGAAATATGCTTTTGATCCACAAGTTCAACTCACAAAACAAAGGTTAGTAAGATTTGATCAACAAAGCAATGCAAAATCATGCTAGAACTTGATCAAACATCCAAATATCACCAAAAATGAAATACTTACTATAAATAGAAGCCAACCAGCTCTGATACCATGTGAAAAATACAGATCCTAAGTGGATCTAAACTCCAAGATCATTGGCTTGAATGCTTGCACTCCAAACTACATAAGCTAGGAATTGGCAACACATTCTATGCTACCTAGAATGCAAAGAACTTGATCAAAAAGCATTTATCACAAATGGAAACTTCCATAAACATCAAGTGCGGCCCAAAATAGCATTATACAGTCCATAATACATCAGCCTATCACTTTTGGAAAGCACCTAAGATCATACACAATAGCTTGAAGACAATACACACAACAATGCTCTCAATGGAGGAAGAAACAATGACAATGATCTATTGATCTCAATGAAGCATACAAAAGGTTTCTCCAACCTGTTCTCCACGACTTCCCTACTATTTATGGATGAGGAAGATGACTCTCTCTCCTCTCTCTAGAAGGTACTTGACCCTAGATATTCCCTATATAGGAAAAATAGCTAAAAATGGCTTATATGACCAAAATACATCAAAATGGTCTCATTTTGAAGGGTATGAAGTTTGACACTTCATCATACTGAAAAAATACAGTAAATAAAAACATTGTGGCCTGGTTCACACGTGTGAAACTCCAGAACCAAAACTATTTACAATTTTAGCCAATTTAGGCCTCAAACTAGCTAGGAAATGTTGACAATTTTCACACTATGATGTGATGCGGTCTTTCTTGAGGTTGCCAACCATTAGGAAGTTGTTCAGTAGCTAGGTAGTAGCGTGGATTGAAGGCTCAATGATGGCTTCCAGAAGGTAGTCGTCATTGGTCTAGTGCAGATCGTTGTTGAGGTCAATATATGGCTTGATGGTCTGTTTGGCGTGCTTGTGATTGGCTGAGGCCTGCGTGCCAGATGCTATACCTATAGCTGCAAGGGCGACCTCAGTAACGCGCACCTTATGTGTGGCTCCCTGGAAAGTGATATAAAATTTGGATTTCTCTTCCTTCCATGTACTAAAGGCAAGAGTGATAAAATCCATATTGATGCGACCAGAAAAGGCTCTCTCATAAATACCCATTGCAATGAGCAGCGGCTCCGTAAGGGTCATCCACTGAGTGACCATGCTTGTGCTAGGAAGAAGTCTATCACTTAGATTGACTAGAGGAATATCCTTGTAGGTGTCTAAGACAACCATGAAGAGAGCAAAAACAATTAGGCGTCTATGATAGCCATGCTTTCTTCAAATGATAAGTCGTGCAACGAGTATCAGTACATGAGAGAGTAATTATCAGAAGGCATCGACAGTGGAACACACATAAGTAGATAGAGAATCTATATTAAGTTGTTGTGAATACAACTATCAAATCATGATCCTGTGCTTGAGAATGGTTCACAGTAGTAGCGCACTATGTGCTATGATCTTATTATGCTAGTTACAGATTGAATACTATCTCTACTTCTTGAATTACCTTCACTCTCTTTAAAATCTTTGATCCTATGGAATCAGATAGTGTGATACAAGGGAATTCACATAGGAGCTCTAATTCATGCTACCATTGATTATTGATTCTTCTTTTCTGATATGAATTATCTCCTACTTTGTTACTGATTTATTGTATGTATATACACATCAGTTGCAATGGTCATGAAGGTAATTAAAATGAATTAGAAGTTATGCTCAATTTGTCACCATGAGCTATTTTGCTTTCTACAGCGTTCGAATCTGAGCTTAAATGGAAAAATTATGGAGCTTCAAAAGTAACTAATGAAAACACGTAAAATCTGACTTAAGAAAAGGGGTCATGAAGAAAATAAAATTGAAATGTAATAATTACAAGATTTCGACAACTTCTCAGTTTCAAGCTCGTCGTTTTGATCACTTTTGGTGTTTATTGTACTTGAATCTGAGATCAAACAAGAGAGTTATGAAAGTTTTAAGAGAATTCAGAAAAGTGGATTAATTACAACTTAGAAAAAGAGTGTTAAGAAAAAAATTACAAAATTGTGTTCAATAAAACTTGAAGTCCATGAAATGTTGGAGTGCTCGTTGAAGAACTTGTGAGAACCATAAATTTTTTTGAAAAATGCCGACAAATAATTTTTTTTGGGCACGAAGTGAAGAGAGTAGAGAATATGCTATGGAATATTTGTGGAATATTTTGCAAGAGGACTACGTCCAGGGAGCACAGCCAGTGGAGTGAGGGAGGGAGGCGCTAGGGTGCAAGTCAGTGAGCCGAGAGGGGGGGGGTGGGTTTAGAGAGAGAGAGAGAGAGAGAGAGAGAGAGAGAGAGAGAGAGAGAGAGAGAGAGAGAGAGAGAGAGAGAGAGAGGAGAGGAGAGGAGAGTAGGCGTGTAGGGAGGGGGTAGGTGTAGGGAGGGAGCGGATGCAAATTGGAGAGAGAGGGGCGCCGACGTCGGATGCAAGTGAGAAGGGTGTTGGAGGGGCGTCGCACGCGTGACGAGGTGTCGGATGCAAAGGAGGGCCGTGGAAATTTCTAATCACCTATTTTGATAGTTTTTGGGAAAATTGCAATAACTTTTGCATCTCTTATCCAAATGGCCTGCAAATTTGTGCAAATGAAAGCTTATACAAAGCTCTACAAAGTTATGGAATCAAATTAGAAATAAAATACATAATTGAATGCTAAAATTTTGTCTAAACAGAACTAAAAAAAATTCAAAGTTAAAAATTAGCAAAACGAAAGCTATAAATGCAATAAACTTATCAAATCTAATGAAATTCACATAGAATCATCATGAATTTAGGATCTATGCTCTTAGACCAAGAAATTTCAAGTTCCAAATCTAAGGAATAGCAATAACAATAAAAGTAGAGCTAAAAGCAAGAGGAGAACAAGACAATCAAGATAGCATGTCCACAGAAAGCTAGAAACATGGAGATCACCATAGAATCACATTAGTGATGGAAAAAATAGTACAATCTATGGCCACTTGCCCTAAACTTGCCCTAACTTGGCAACTTCTAGGTACTTCACCAAAAATTTAGTTTAACTTGACTAGATGCAATGTACCTCAACTAGCCAATGGAAGTAGGTCTAAATCCTGCCTTATACACCTATATAATTGCTCTTTCGAGAGATTGAGTAACTTTGCCGTTTAAAGGCACCAATATATGACTAATAAAACTCAAGACATCTATGGAATTGTTCAAAGATCATTCTTCAAATTTAGAACCAAGTTTGTTTCACATTGAAGCCAACTAAAGACCTCATATTGGTGGGACTCTTTTAGAATTGAGATGAGTCTCATATCCACCTAGATACTAGCAAAAAACTATGTATTAAAGTCTTGTAACATTGCATGTGTGATGGGTTTTTCAATGGTACCCTACTATCATGAGAAACTCTCTAGATATCATTTTGCTTGGCCAAAAATGACATGGCCCAACAAAAGTTAGCAAAACACATAATCTAAGTACTTGGGCTATGTATTTAATTGCTACCACAAGATCGTACAATACTGAAGGGCAAACTTCGAAGGATTAAAATGGAAACAAAATTAAATGCAAAATTTTGGAATGAAGCTTGAAAAAGAAAATTGATCTAGCAAATTAGCTCAAATTACAAATATATCATTTCAAAAATGGGTAATCAATTATATGCCAAGGATTTCAAAGTGCTTAAGCATATGGTTACATTCTAAATAATTAGTTCCATTTAATATTCATTTTTCAATGACATGATTTCTTAAAATGTTAATAAGAAACAAAAAAAAAAAAATTGATGCATTGGATGAAAGCCTAGATCAATGTTGTGCATGATTGCTAAGGCCTCCTTGCAAAGCGAGGCAAGATCAAAGAGGAAAATGCCTAAGTTGATAAAAGTACATAATTTGTCTTTTCTAAATGTGTGCCGTGTTACCTTTGTGTGCACTCAATATAATACCCATGCCACCTAAAAAGGGCCAACAAGGTGATCTTTGAGATCAGTACAAATTTTGTCTCAAAAGTAAAAGAATAATTAGAATTTCAAAACATGATAAGAACAAGATATCTCGATTCAAAATTATTTTAAAAAATAGTGCTGTTCAAACTCATCACACAGTGACACATAAGCTTAGAGCATAAGATCATGATATTGTAGCAGTGGGAAAATCATACTCGTGGCATGTGGTGGTTGATCAAGGTGCTTGATTTCAGGCCATAGCAGGGCCTCACAAAAAATGTTCAATCGTAGCCATCCCATCTACAACTACTACGTCAAGTACCTTCATCCTACGGCTGGCCACCATCTTGTGGCAAGTTTCGCCGCTCTTGCGGCTCAGCCTACTATCGCTGGTAGCCAGCCTCCTCATGAAGGATACCTAGTATGTCATGGATACCTATTGCTTAATCTGTCCATTTTTTGGGTACTAGCTTAAAAAGCAGAATGTGTCACTACTTTTTTTCAATTGCGTAACAATATTCAAGTGGCATATAACATGGCATAATTTCAAGTAATAAATGTTGCAGAAAAAACATAATCTTATTCCATTACATAATGCCTATTATGTTCTGTAATTGTCATGGGAATAACAAAGAAGACGGCCCAAGTGTTGATTATGTTTCATAGAAGTCATGTGAAAAAAAAGGCACAAGGTACCCATTACGCAATGGCAGGTGTCGGGGCAGAGAACATTTTGCCCGGTTCAACTTTTCAAAAAAATTTACATTATGCCTCGCACACAAGCTTAAATCAAGTGAATTATGCTTAATAATGCCACAAAAAATGATCTCAAACTTTTATACACGAGTTTTAGTGAATGGTATAAAATAACGCGTTTTTGAGAGAGAAAGTGATCCTGATTCCTCATCGTGTATGTATTATATCGGTTTTATCGTCTCAACCGCTCCCTTCCACCTTCGCAGATAGACACAGAAGCCAATATCCACCACATATATCTTCGGTAACACAGAGAGCGAAACAGGGAGAAAGACACAGCGCGCGCGCTTCACAATTAAAATCAGCTATGGCAACCGCGTCAGCTCTCTCGCAAAATGCATTACACGCAGCGGCAGGTAATTTCAGCCTACCTACTGATTCCTCTCGCTCATTGCATAAGCCCTTCATTGGTGGCTCAATTGCAGGCCTCTCACCGCAGCTTAGCAGAAGTTCCACACATGGAT
Organism: Diphasiastrum complanatum; assembly: GCA_029204225.1. Classification (NCBI taxonomy): domain Eukaryota; kingdom Viridiplantae; phylum Streptophyta; class Lycopodiopsida; order Lycopodiales; family Lycopodiaceae; genus Diphasiastrum; species Diphasiastrum complanatum. The sequence continues at coordinate 51,585,924 of CM055097.1, forward strand.
TGATTAGTAGGAGGCAGCACCAGCAGGTGGGTGCGTGGGCGGTGAAAGCAGCTGTAACTGTGGGCTCACCGGAGCCAAAATACAAGAAGAAGAGCCAGTACGAGATTCAGACATTCACCAATTGGTTGTTGAGGCAGGAGCAAGCTGATGTGATCGATGCAGAGCTGACTGTCGTGCTCTCAAGCATTTCATTAGCTTGCAAACAAATTGCTTCTTTAGTTCAGAGAGCTGGAATCTCCAATCTCACTGGAGTGCAAGGAGCTGTGAATATACAAGGCGAGGATCAGAAGAAGCTTGATGTGGTCTCCAATGAGGTGGGTGCCAGCTTGTGTGTGTGTGTACGCGCGCGCGTTGCATCTCTCTCTCTCACTCTCTCTCTCTCCACGTAATTAGCCTAAACGGATGGGAGGGAATTGATGTTGCAAACAGGTATTCTCGAATTGTCTGCGTTCAAGTGGAAGAACAGGAATCATTGCGTCTGAGGAAGAAGACATTCCTGTCGCAGTTGAGGAGAGCTACTCAGGTAACTATATTGTGGTGTTCGACCCTCTCGACGGGTCCTCTAACATCGACGCAGCTGTTTCTACAGGATCCATCTTTGGGATTTATAGACCGAATGAAGGATGCTTTCCTGACCTTGGAGACAATCCCACGGTAAACTTGAACGCACCTATTCATGATTCCTTGTTTGTTGAGGATTTTCACGAGTTCTGGTGCCCCACACTTGCTGCTTTCTTTGCTCATTCTTCAATCTGCTGAGCATTTTCGTAAATTGAGAGGACTGCTGAGCATGTTCATAAATTGAGAGGATAGGCAAGCCCATGAGAAAATTTGCTGATAGGTTTCTCTGAAACTCTTTGAGCTAAAACAGAAATCCATCATATGGAGGAGGTCTCTTTTCTATCATATTCACCTAAATCATAAATTCACATGCCATGAGGAATCTTGAATGTCATATGAATTGTGACCACCTCATTAGGTTGATTTTTTTTCTTCTACTGCCCATGTGTGGCCTGGTTTGAACTTGGGTGGTCAGATCCCACACCTAAAACCCTCTACCACCACCTCATAAATTCACATGCCATGAAGAATCTTGAATGTCATATGAATTGTGACCACCTCATTAGGTTGATTTTTTTTCTTCTACTGCCCATGTGTGGCCGGGTTTGAACTTGGGTGGTCAGATCCCACACCTAAAACCCTCTACCCCCATCCCACACATGAATAGATTAAGTTAATCCCTAGATTATTTTACAACATGTTATGCTTATTTCATATAAGAGTGAATAAGTTGAGTACCATCGCACTAGGAATGGTAATTCTAGGGACCTTAACAGGTGGTTCGAGTAATTTTTGAAATTACATCTTGCTCGTATGGGCTTGGCGTAACGACTTTAATGATCATTATCAACTAGAAAGACCAATAGAAAGACCATTCTCCAATACATAAGTAACCTAATTAATTGAGATCCAAGATAGTATGACTTTAAAGGAGTTATGGCCTAAAAAAACCTCTAGCTTGACACTATTGCATTAGATTTGCTAAAATATGCGTGACCACACTAGCACTTGTGTGTAAAGGGACCCCAACCCATGCTCCAAAGCATGATGACCAAGTCCTCAACAAGAGAACTCTGATGATGTTAGAACTAAAAAGGTTGCATAACCTTCTTGCAATCCAAATTTTAAATTCAATCGCTACTACACATGATTGGAATCAATTGGGGTTGTTTGGTTTTGTCAAAAACCCGATCAAAACTTTTTAGACTCAGCTCGCTTTATTAAGCTTCTCAGGTTTTTCGGGAATTGGCTCGTGATCCTAGATAGATAGTTCCACTATTATAAGTACAATCTTTCCAAATGTAATTTCAAGTGCCTTTGTTCAAATCCAACCAAAGTTGAAATTTAGATGAAAAAGTGTGAGGTAGCAAGATCATGACCTTTTAAGTCCCAATAATCTATATAGGAAGCACAAAATTTTTAAATTCATGTACATGTTAAGGTCGTGCACCTTAGGTGCCTTAGGGAATAGGAAAGAGGAACCCCATAAGGATTTGTGAAGTTCCTTTCACAGGTTAGATAAGGATGATTAATTTTCTAAAATAACTCTCTCAATAAGTAACTTTTTGAATCTTTGCCACCTAATTTCTACCCAACTTTTTCTACTCTAATTACTTGATGGTGCTTTGCACTTTGAAAGGTTCCTATCCTCCTTCCTTTAGATGTGACAACAATCATCTAGGCACAATCCTTCCTTTGGTAGCTTCATTGGATGTGTGAGACAACATATTCTTGGGGCTACCAGCCTCATCCAATTCTCTCGCACCAAGGACCTTGGGTGAAACCTTTCCTTACACGTATGGGATTTTTTTATATATAAATTGAAATGAAAATACATTCCATGATGAATTCGTTGCCTACTCAATAAGCCATGAAAATGCATAATAAAGAGTTTACATGCATATAAAAATAATAACCCATTATTGATAAATATTTTGACCAATTGAATACGTTTATAAACTTCTAGAATGATGCCCAAAATTATATTACAACACATTATATGGTTGTGGTGAGTAAGAGTCGGTGAAAATTTTATTTAAGGAAAAGAAAAATTTATCCAGCAAACTTTATGGTGGTTCTAGCACTTCTAGAAGTTAAGTCTCGCCTAGTGGGCTCAGTCTTGCTTAACTTCTTAATTGACGCTTACCACAAGAAAGGTCACTCTAAATGCCATTCCCCATACATCATGCATGGTCTGCAGCCATAATGGCAAGTGCCCAAGAGTGCTTGGGAGAACCGACAAAGTATAATAATGGAATGTACATGTTTTCTCAATAATCGTATCATAAAATGTTGGATTTGTATTCTTAGTGTGAAGATATACTCAAGAGTGAAAGATGAAAGTAAGATGTGTGTAAAAGATTGGCTTGAAGAAGGCCAATCCCAGACGTTTGTATCGAATTCGATAGAGAAAGATTTTTGTTGGGGTTGCATTTCAATTTTATCTCTATTGCCTGTGCTCACATTTGAGGACTATGTATGCACTTACGCTTTGCTTTTGGTTGATCGTTCTCTGCTGGTGCAGCTTGACCAATTAGAGCAGAACTGTGTTGTAAATGTATGCCAACCAGGCGAGAACCTTTTGGCTGCAGGATATTGCATGTATTCCAGCTCTGTGATCCTGGTATTATCAGTTGGACAAGGAGTTTATGGATTCACTCTGGATCCTATGTTTGGCGAGTTTGTTCTCACTCATGATGATGTCAAAATTCCTTTGAAAGGAAAGATATATTCCTTCAACGAAGGTAATTATGCTCTTTGGGATGATAAACTGAAAAAGTACATTGATGATCTCAAGGATCCAGGTCCCAGTGGAAAACCATATTCAGCACGGTATATTGGCAGCCTAGTTGGAGATTTCCACAGAACGTTGCTCTATGGGGGTATCTATGGGTACCCTTCCGACAAGAAGAGCAAAAATGGCAAACTCAGACTTCTCTATGAGTGCGCACCCATGAGCTTCTTGGTTGAGAAAGCTGGTGGAAAGGGATCTGATGGTCATCGCCGGATTATGGAAATTCATCCTGAGGAGGTACATAACTTCTTTAACTTCAGGATCAGTCTCGAGCCAACGAAGCTGATTAGATGAACAATGTAATCGGATTTTACTGTTTTCTTTAGATGCGATCTAATTGTTGAAATGCATGAATATGTAAGATCGATAAATGTCGTACTACAATGTACATATGAGCTCAGACGATATTCACCAGGCCGTCCCACTCTTCCTGCATCCAACCTAGTTCCGAGTCTTGCTCTTCTGCCACACTTCTGCTTTGAGCCCATCTTATGCACGTATGCTACTTCTGCAGTTGAATGAATAAGTTGCGAACGCTAATTTCTCCGATCTTTAATCGCAGGTTCATCAAAGAGTTCCACTATACATCGGCAGCGTGCAGGAGGTCGAAAAACTTGAAAAATACCTTGCCTAGCCTCATTTTTTCTGTTCAGAAACTGCAAACCTTAATAATTACACCGGTCTGTTCAAGCAGAGCTCGATCAATTCACAGTAACCAAAGCACCAAGTTGTTCACTGTTTGTATCCAATATCTCTCAAAGACGTGTATCACTACAATACCTCTCTTACGTCTCTATCTTGTACAAAGTAAAGTTGTTCTTATAATGATGAAGACGGCCAGAAACACAGATGCAAACGAGATCTACTAATGTCTCCTGCACAAATTCAATAGCAAATCGTCAGATTCACTACTTTTGTAGGGATTTTTTTACGAGAAATTTAGCTCTACTTCGATTGTTTCCCAAACTTCTCTGAATCAAAGGAATTTGCTTATTTTGGATGCGAAGGGCATTCTGCAGTGTACAAAAATGTAGATGAGTGTGCAGTTAAACCACCCACCTTTCCTGTTTCAAAGGGCAAGTGTTTTTTGTTTGTCATTGCTCTTTGCATCATCATATATATGACACTTGAAGTACATAGGAGTGGAAATAAGCTCAATTTTTAGCCATTGTGTTTGTTGAGAGTAAGGCCCTCTCTCGCCCCCACTCCGCGGGCCAGGTCTCTCCCTAGCCTGGGCAAGGACCCTCCCTACACATAAGGCCCAAGGTTAGGGGGTGAGAAGGTAGTTTTGTTGCATGGTAGAGCCACGTGTGGCATAGCCAAGAAAATCTAGTTACTAATTTTCACTAGAACGCGATCATTTGTCATGCATGGCTATAACTCGCAAAACGTCTCATGAAGATTTGCCATGCATGGCAATAGTCCAAAAAACTTTTTTAAAATTTATAACGCGTAGCAAATCTAATTGGACTTGTGAATGTATCATATAGCAATACATGATCGACAAGTACCAAGCTCAACATCGTTGTTGATAGACAACTATATATTTTCTTTTGTTTAGAGGTTGAAAGGACAACATAATTACATTAGCTCATGTCATAATGGATCTTTATATATTAAAGATAGACACTGAAGTTTGATGGATGATAAACAAGCAATAAGCCGTTCATAAATGGAAACTATATGGTCGATTAAAAAGTAAATAAATAGATTTTTTAATACATGAATGATTGCGTGATCATTATGTCAAGTGATGCATTTTTGAAATCAAGCTTAAAATATGCAACAATGTATAGAGATGCGATGACTTAAAAAAAGAATATATATGCGATTATGTAAACTATTATTTTATCACAAAATTGATTGTGGCATGTATATAGTTTTTTCATTATCACAAGATCCATATTCATCAACCAAGGCATCTTGCAACTCATCTTCGCTTAGATGAATTTCATCATTATTGTAGAAATTAGACTCTCTCTCAACATTGTCCTCATGCAGAGAATCATTGTTGTCTTCTTCATTGTTTGAGTCAAAGTGGAGTTTTCAATATTTAAAAAACTCGCACATATTTATATATCCTCATCAAATATATTTGTGTTGTTCAAATTTAGATCTTCTATTTCATTTTCAATATATGCATTTTCAAACACATGTTTTGTGCATGGCTAAACCTTGAACAACATGCCACCAATTATTGCTTAGTCCATCTAGTTGAAAAAACACATGCACATTCAACAATGTTAAGGTAGCAGATTTGTTATCATCAAAAAACTAAATGTAATGAAAGAGTGTAGTTCATTTTTTTTCATAAGTATGGTGAAAAAAGAGCTTAGAAATAGCTTATTTATGGTGTTCAAGCACAGACTTCAATGAGTCATTCTCCTTTCAAAAATTTATAGGTCTCACTTTATGGGCATATAAACAAAATGTCTTGCTTCCTCATATATAACATTGAGTGAGTTTGAAAGTTTATTATGAAAAGCACTTCATCCATTTTTTCTTCAAGCATGTGTTTAGATAGAGGACATGCACATTTATGGTCTCCATAATTCTCATTGAAAAATAAAAGACATGATTTTTAGCCCTTTGTGTAGTTGATGAACATGGGACTTTACATTATATGTGCACACTAGTTTGTGGTATTCACATAGTTTTGAATTTAAAAAATGAGATCGGTGTGATTAGATCATCTTTCTGTATGATGGTATCATAGTCAAGCATCAAAGATTGATTTCATATGATATTTGTCAAAAAGGAAAAAAGCCCTGCCAATAGGACTTGCAGTTTCCCTAAGGTCAAATGCATATGATACCATGGAGCATGCACTACGACATAGACCCAAGATTCAACACTATGTGCACATTAAGTGAGATTGACTCTGATCTAAGATTCAATCAATCAATCCTACCATCCAGATCGACGGAGTGATATTATTGTGATTCAAATACCAATATTTTGCATCGATTAGATTGCAGTCAAGCATCAAGGATTGAATAAAAAATGGTCCATGCTTGAAAGAAAAACAAGGTTCACACTTGTAGGCATGAGTGAGAGACAAGGGGTCTAATTAGTCCAATATCAAATGCATCTAATACCATTGAGTGGCAATATGACGTAATGACACGCCAAGCAAAGATCATTAAATATCATAATACAAATAGAAGAAGACTAAAAGTATTGCTTCAATACCACAAATGTAGTTGTTCTACTCCAAACCACCACAACACATTAGAGATGAGAATGCAACAAGAATGAAAGAGTAGGTAGAAGCGCTCATGTTTATCTCCACATTGAAATCCAAAACATCTTAAAATTTATGTGGTAGGGCACATGAACCTAGCAAGGAAGATCCTCGTATCCACAAGAGGAAGAAGAGAAAGAGCTCCATTGTTCTCTCGATTGTTAATGAGCCAAAAGATTCTCAAAATTGATATCTATTGTCTAATTATAGGCATTGCCATGTCTTAACTAAACTTGAATATCTTTAAGTCTAATCATCTCTTATCAAGTCTAGTTAAGCCCTTTTTGGCTTGTTATCTTTATTTAAGATGAGAGGTCTAGAGAGAAAATCATCCTTATTTTGAAGGCTACTAATGCTGCTTGGGCCCAACGAAGCATACATTGGAAATTATAATACATTTTTTAGCACTTGTGTACTTGAGGTACATGACACACCCCTTACATTAGGGCCCTTTTTGGACTCAAAAAGGGCCTCTTCACTAATTATAATTAGTGTTAATGACGACGCGTGTCCCAATAAAATATTGACAACTGAGAGGGAATGGTCCATATGACATGGCAAATTCAATGGTGCAGATTAAATCAAGTGTGGGCCCACAAAGTACACCTCTAACATTAACCCTAGATAAAGCAATAACTATGCCTACAAGTTACCATCAACTAGCCTGTCTATCTACTAGCAGCCTTATCCTAAGAGAGCATAGTCCTTATTTCAAATTTTGAATGTTCACAAGCTTGTATCTCTCATCTCTCTCTCATTTTGTAGTCTCTCTCTCTCTCTCTCTCTCTCTCTCTCTCTCTCTCTCTCTCTCTCTCTCTCTCTCTCTCTCTCTCTCTCTCTCTCTCTCTCTCTCTCTCTCTCTCTCTCTCTCATTCTGTATACTCCACATATATTCTATTTTTTTTATTTTGGTTCACCTTATCTGAAGATCTACACACTATTTCGCATATCCTACATTATCATTACATCATCCATTATGGTCTCTACTCAATCAAGGAAGCCCAAGAATCAACTAGCTTCCATTGTTATATTTGTCACATGGGATTCAAAGGAAATGGAGCATGAAGGAGATTTAATAAGGTGTAAGCTCTCTTGTGAAATAATGACCATAAGGTATCACATTTCACGTCAAACATGCTCCTTAAGTTTCATTTATAGGCGATATAAGTTTGGTCATGGTCAATGGAACCCTCTGGACGCGGAGACGAATCAGCAAGAAGTGGAGATATCCATACATTTGCCCCATGATGAAATACGAGAAATTCATATAAATAAGGAGTGCAGCCTAGAAGATCTTCGACATATGCTTGGATTGACTTTTGTTGATGTGCCAGTAGATTTTGTCTTCACTCGTAATGGACAAAATGTGAGTCCCTAATTTCCATCAGATTCCTGAATTTTAAATAGTAATGTTGAATAAATATAGGATTATTAACTTTGTGTCTGGTTTTGCAGATACAGAGACGAGCCGAAAAAGATCATGAATGTGTTTCATTTTTACAAAAAGGGACATTAGGAGTCCAATGGGAATAAAGGATTTAATCTAATGAAAAATAGAAAACACAATTAGTTGGTTGTGTTTTGACTCTATTCTACTATATTTGGTTACATTTTGACGTTACTTTTGTGTTGTCACATTTTATATGCCTGTTACTACATTTGTGGATGTCCAAGGATTTTTACTCATGAGCCTAGACAAGAACATACTATATTTGAAAAAGAGGCCAAAACTTTTATAGGGGCACTTACTAGAAATAGAACCCTTCACTATATAAGGGTGCTTGGGTCCTCATTTCTCCACTTCATCCCTTGAGTGTCAGAGTGTCAATTTTTTTGAATTCTCTGTTTTTCATCTCTCGTGTTCTCTGATACGTTTTCAAAGGCTAACCAATGTCGGAGGAAATGGCACGGACGAAACAAACGGCTAGAGATCCCAGAGTGACTGCATTGCTCCATAGGGATGCACTAGCCACCCTCGATGAGAGAGAGAGAGACGGAGAGCAGAAGCAGGAGTAGGAGTTGCAGCCCTATAGCGTCTCAGGAAGATCCGACCACTCAGCGTGAAGCTGAGGAGGACATGGCCCATACAGCAATTGCACAGGAGGACCAAACTGAGCAGTAGTAGCAAGAAGACCACCAGCAGCAGGAGGACCAGCAGCAGCAGCAGCAGCAGCCAACACGAGAAAAAAGCCCTTCCCCGACGGCAACTGAGCGGGAGGAAACAATGAAGTTCCTAGATGAGGAGCTTGCGGCATCGGGTGAGTTGCCGGTTCTGAATGATTCTTTCTTCGACCCATTTTCACCAGCAATGGGCATGAACACATCAAATTTAGGCATATCGGGGGACACCACACCCACCATGTCACCTCCAAGTCACGGCCCGGTGATGGGTCCAATGATGTCGTTGCTGGTGGGTGGTTCTGATGAGGGCACTCCGATGTCGAACACAACAAGGATGAAGCAAAAGGCAACCCATAGATGGTTAGAGAGAGGAGCACACGAGCGAAAAAGAAAGAATCCTCGCAAGGCAGGGTCTACATCAAAGCGACGGAACCCTGCAGCTCAGCAGCCATCACCACTGCCCACACCGCCAACATCGCCTCCACCGCCTCCACCTCCACCGCCTCCACCGCCTCCACCGCCTCCACCACTGCCTCCACCACCTCCTCCTCACCACCACCACCGCCTCCAAGTTCTGCCGCAGTTGACCCAAGTAGGACCGTAGAGCGTCACAGGGATAGGCCGGCCCCTCGTGCAGCACCATGGGCTGGAAAGGAGCTCCGCAGGATGCAGCCACCACCTCCTCGACCGCGTAGAAAGCGCAGGATTGCAAAGTGGCTCCGGGATATACGGAGCTATCAGAAGTCCGTAAAATTTTTGATCCCTAGGGCCCCTTTTGTGAGGCTTGTAAAAGAAATAGTCAATGAATTTTTCTTGGGAAACAGAGTTAAGGCAGATGCGGTGTCCGCAATACAAGAGTCTGCAGAAATGTACCTAACGCAGCTCTTTGAGGACTCATTTTTGTGTGCAGTGCACGGGAAGCGAGTCACAATACTCCCAAAGGATCTCCACCTAGCTAGAAGGCTAAGGAGCGAGCGGCATTAAAAATATCATGTACATGATCTTATTTATAATATTTAGAAGATTTGGTGTCAAGTATCTTGCAAAATTTCAGGTTGTGTGAATGCAAATTGTTGTGATTGAGTTTGATATATGATTTCAGTACTGTTTATGTGAATGCAGTCATTTGAAAATTTTAGTATCATCTATGTGAATGCAGTGATTTAAAATTTTCAATACTATGGGAATGGTAGTTTCTTTAACCATGTTGTAGATAAGATAGGTTTCCATGTCGTGGCATGGAAATCACGCCAAGGTGCCACCAGGGCCCGTTTGACCAGGTCAAACGGGCCCTGGTTGCGCTCTGGCATGAAAATCACATCACGTAAAAAAAGAAGAAGAAATCTTTATCTAAAAAAAAAATTAAATTCTAAATTCAATGAATAAGCACATCATATAATGACAACAGAGAATTAGGAGAGTCCACAAGAAAAAAAGGACAAAATCTTTATTCACATTTGATCCATTTCCTTCAGAGGAGTTCAGCTTCTCTGATCGCTTCTCTGATGACAGTACTGGTTTTAACATTTCTAGTGCTAATTTAGGAGCATCTCCCTCATCCTCATAAGGGCCAATTAAACCCGAGAGAATGAGCCGGGTCTCGAATCCAGGGCAGAAATCATTCAAAACGGCTTTTCGGAGGACACAGTAAGCCTTTGGTGCTGACGGTGACAAGTCCAACTCACCAATGTGCTTGGAGAGTGCTTTGCATTTAAGAAGCTCTATCTGTCCATCTGGACTGTACTTGTTGCTGAAGCAGAAAATAAAGTTGTTGGGCAAGTTCCCAATGTAGTGGGCCATAGACCTGTCCAGAGTTCCTGCTTCAACTTTCTCCCGAGAGCCACCCCTTCGCATTGCAAATGCATCAAGCTCCACTGCATCCTGCATTTGGTTCAAATTATTGCAAAATGAGTATAATGAAGACAAACAAACATAACAAACACACGCAAGTTGAATTGTTGGGTCAGACTTGCCTCGATGCCTTCATCAATGTCTTCGGTTTGCGCAAGGTTAATTCCTTTGCCTTTGTACTTCACGTCAGCAGTTTTCCCTTTGAGTACCTCGAATGGCCTCGTTTGAACTGGTGGTGGTTAAAGCGTTTTCAATTGGCAAAGCACCCTTGCCAGTGCTTGCTCGGTGGTGTCCGTGTCATGCTCGATCAACTTCTCATACATGTCGTCGGGCTGGGTGTGGTCGAAAGTGGAACTGCCATTCTGCAAATTTACCAATGCTGGCAGCATCTCATCTTCTCGCAAGCCGAGAATATGTTGCAAGTCATGCATGAACACATACTCCTGCCCATCAATGATGACTGGAGCAAGGCCATGGATTCGAAGCACGACATCATCGGACTCATCTATATCTTCTGGCTCCGCTGATGTGGATGCACCTGTTGCCTCTTGCACAGCCAAGATTGCTTCGTGCTCCGCAGATAAATCTTCCTCTTCACTCGGGTCGTTCATCTCGTTCACCTGCTCACTAGGATTGTGTTTGTTGCTGGCCACAGTCGCTGGAAACTCATTAAGCAAAAAAATAACAGTAATATCACCGGATAGAAACTTCTTTCCTACACTTTCAAGATCAAAAGTTTTCAGCTGATCCTTTGTCAGTTCCAAGTAATGATCGTTACCCAAGTGACTAATAAATCTGTTGAGACGAGTGATAAAGGGTCTATCTCCTTTCCATGGAATCCACATGATAGTTGAGCCAGGAATTTGTATGGCATAAGGCTTCAAAGTTTCATCTATATACTCACTCACAATGCATCCGTATTAGCCCGTAGAGTGGCAAGCGTGTCTATTCTACCGGTAAACATACAATAAATACGATCTAACTGATCTAGAAACTCTGTGGGGGCTAGTAGATTGGCCAATTCTATTTTAGGGGACGACATTGTTATGCAAGTAAGAACACTAACTGACCAGCAAACTAGTAGTCTAATTGAACAAGACAAGCTAAATTACGAGGAAACAAATTTCGACAAAGCAAGAAGTGACAACAAAATGAAAACCCCCACTCTTATATAGAGGGACGTGTATCCAAAAATAGATATTATCATAAAACCAAATAAAATAATTTCTATTTATAACAACAATCCAATTCGGCAGTAATATTTATCACAAAGGAATATTCGAATTACAATTCAACATAAATTGTTTCTATTCCATCTCATCAGTTTTCGTAGTTTCTATAGCGCTGTTTTCCAAAACATTGGATGTTGGTGTCCTCGGCATCCATCTCTTTTCATCTCGGACTCTAGACATCCTCCATTCTTGATGCCTTGTTCTAGCATTAGAGGATTGCCATGCTGTCTTTCTGACTGAATTTGAATTGGAGATCATTGAACACAACTCTTCAGTTCTTGTGTTTTGAAAGTGTCCTCGACCCAAAACTCCTCTGTAAAACCATTGGAATATCTCAACCAATGCATTGCTAAGACCCTTTCCTCCGCCATGCCGTGAATTTTTGAAATACGCAGTCTTTGCCTTGTAATGACTCTTTTCCATGCCTTGCGTATTCCAAATAGCTAATGATCCATAGGTTTTCATAAACCAAGGTCCATGAGCATAGAAGATGTGCTGTTCATAGAAAATTTGTATTAGTTTAAATCTTTACAAATACATAAATATGAAAGTAAAAAATATGAGACACACATACCATATAGTGAGTTATGTGTGTTTCTCCCCATGCATCGATCATCAATTCAGTAAATGTTTTGACTTCTCTTGCGTATCTATCCAAATCTTCATCTCTCACAATCTTTTTGTTGATAGTTTGTGACAAGGCATCAAATGCTTGCCAAACCTTAGCACGTGTACTTGCCATGCGAGGATCTGAGCCAATATTTGTTGTGCATGGACATATTTTTCTCCAGTACTCCCATTCAACATTGCTTTCACGTGCAGTATGATTTGACAATAGGTGTCTCGCTTTCGCACCACCCATTGAAACTTTTGCTGGAACATCTTGCGTTTTTCCACTCATCTCAACGTCTTTGATAAGACTCACGTGGCCCCCGTGCAATCCCATATCGGATAAAATTATCTCTAGATTTCTAATGCTAACATCTGCTCTTGATTTGGGCTGCATGTTCCATGCGTAACAACAATGCAAAAATAATAATTTGTTCAGTATTCGTAATTCACCATGCATTGTGCAAAAATGGACTCTTTCGAGAGGAATGTTCAACACAAGACTCCAAGCTTTGTCTAGATTGTTCCTATTTGGTGCAAGATGTTGGTTGCAATTCAAAATACTTTTGTTCCGCCCAGATTCAAACATACAATATATACAAAAAAATTTTGCATTTGCACCGAGACCACAACCGTACATGCATGTCAAAGTCTTCAAATCAGCAGCTAGGTGCCATTCTACAGCAAAGCTTTCTCCTTCAACATTGAGCAATTTGCCTTCATTTTGTGCATGTATTATCTTAGATATACTACATTTTTCAAATAGCCACTCCAGTACGTCGTGAGGCTCCTTAGGAACTTCAAATGCAGCTATCCACCATATGTGATTTTCGGATTACACGCTAAATTCTTTACAATAACTTCTGCCAAACTGTTGCAATTCACGATTCATCAAGGTGATTGTGACACGTTCAAGTTTACGCCCTTTTACGATTTCCGCTTTGTCCAACTTAATAACAAATATAACTTTACCTCCACAATCTGTAAAACAAAAATTTCATTACTAAAACATATTAGTTGAAGAAAAGCATACAATTGAAAACCGAAATCCACAATAAATGTTCTTACCATTTGTTCTAACTTCGTAATGTCGGATCATCATCGCTTGGACCTTTTCCAGATCTAAGAATATATTATTGCCTTGATGATAACGAAAACATGTCGGAGGTCATTTCTTCTTATTGGTTACTATAAAAGAATCCTCAATATGTTGAAACTCTCCTAATTCAGAGAGCAATATCGAATTACATTCTCGTTTGGCGGATTTGACAAGTTTATAAGTAGGTATTATTTGATGGCATTTTAACCCATTTTTGTCAGAGCTTTTCATATACTTCATCAAAGCTCTATACCCCTTGCGACTCACACCTCCTTGGTCACATGCGTACACCATCTCTTTAACATTTGGATTTGGCTTGAACTTGTCGACTAGCATTTTTACAATTCTCAAGCGAATTGAATCACTTGTTTCATCTTCCACAATCTTAATCAAATCTTTACCCTTCAAAAAATGTTTCATATATTTTTCGGCAATAAAATCTTTTCCAACCGTCTTTTTCAAGAACTCTTTTGTGTCCCTCATACGTCTTTTACTGGCACCACCACCTGGTGCCAAAGCTTCTAGTTTGTGTCTCTTAGTGTTTTCATTTTCTGCTTGTTGATCCATCGAGACTCTACGCTTTCGTTGTAAGCCAGATATTGTCCTTTGAAATATACTAATTGAAGATTGCAATTCTTCAATTTTTGCGACAGAACTGGCAAGCTCTATTTTCAAACCATTTATCTCCTGCTCCAATTTCATATTTATTCCATGCAATGACTTTAAATTGTCATTTCATACTCAATATATGAATGTTTGCCATATTTGCCAATGTCTCAGCTTGAATTCTTCGAGAATCCATTGCTTGACAATAGCCAAGCAGTCCATTCCGACCATCCCCAATGAACCTTAACAAACTATGTACATCAAAAAATTTACGAGGAGCATCTACCAGTGGATTATGAGGGTATAAATCACCTCTTACCCATAGGTCAATATGTTTTTTTCCTTCTAATCTCCAACAATGTCATACGGATTTAAGTTAACACCCCATGCAGCTTTGGTGGTCGCATAATCCTTCTCTAACTTCACGTGTAAGTGATACTTGGTTGTCATCTTGAAGATGTCGAATTTCCCAAAAGAATCTATGTAGAACATTACAATATACCTTAATCAAATGGTGTCAAAGTTCAATGTGAACTAACCATGATATAAGCTTTATTAGGCATATACTAGTTTCCATCCCTAGGGTCCTATTGTAGTTAGGACAATGAAAGGTCGTCCTATACTAACCCTACTCTAGTTGTAATTTGTAACTTACCTATTAGTTGCCTAGCCTATTATAGTCTATGCAAATAACCTACAATAGTCTATGAAAATGAGACCTACATTTAGGCCTTAACTCTTGCTCACCTTGTATGGTAACCCAAGATAAAGGTGCCATGTAGGATTGATTAGCACTAAATTAATTATGATTAGAAAACTTCTTTAGGCAAGGAAGAGGCCCTTTTTGAGTCCAAAAAGGGCCCTAATGCTTGAACATTTTTGCTCTAAAAAATGAAGAAGCTTGTTTGATAAGCTTGAATGCTCCGATGTTGAAATTTAAGTAGTCATGGTTGAGAATGTCATGTCCACAACAACTTGTCATCCAAATCTGTTTGAATTAAATGTATTTTATAGCTTTAGTCTACAACTTATTTTTCCATCAAGACTAAAAATAATGGCCAATGAAGAGATTGATGAAGTACCATTTTGCTTTTTGGTAACCAAATATACATGAAACGGGCCAAAAAATGTCACCGTTGTCGGATTTATATTCATAATCTATCTTTAATCTACATCCATTCATACATCAAGTGTCTATAATTTTACTTGTGTTTTTACACAATCTACAGAAATATACGTGAATGGCTAATAGTCAGGTTTGACAATGAAAAAGAGTGTCGAAGGTGTTCAAACTATCGAATGTTAATAGAACATGTTTCCACTTTTTGTGAAGCTAACGACTTTTCCTAACTATTTTCAGCAAGTAATTTCGAGGAAGCTCGACTGGATGAGTGACAACAAAACTCCCACGTACTCATACTAGAACTAAAAACATAGAAGTTCAATTTCATTTTATTAGAGAAAAAGTTTAGAATAAAGATGTTGTACTAAGTTACTGTCATACAGACAATATGTTGGCTGATATTTTGACAAAACCATTGTCAAGAGATAAACATTCTACTTTAGTAGGTATGTTAAATCTCAATCTTAATTCAGATTCATAGTAGTAAGCTTAAGGGGGAGTGTTGGAGTTATTCTTTCTCCTACTCATCCTGACTGCCCTCTTTTTCACTAATGTAAATCACTCTCTCAAAGCAGTCTACAGAAATGAACTGTTTTCACAACAGTCTATAAAAATCAACTGATTGTCGCACAGTTCGCATTTTCCAAAAAATGCCACAATTTTTCAACAGTGACTTCTTTTCAAGTAATTCAAAGAAGTAAAATATTTGTCGGCTTTTTCGCTTTTTTTCGCATTTTCTCAAAATGTGACTCTTTAGTCTACTTCAACAAATGAACCATTTGTCGGCTTTTTCTCATTTTTCCAAAATGCGACAATGCATTCTACGTCGTCTTAAAAAGCCAAAAAATGTAAAGTGAGAGACCGAAGAGAGAGAGAAAAATGTCGAAGTGAGAGACCAAAGAGAGAGAAGTATAGCCTGTCTAGATCTTCCCGCTCTGTCAATAATCAATCTATTGATGAATTAAACAATTGTTAATGATCTTGTAATTGTAAACTAGAATAACAAAGATCATCCAACAACCATTTATAGATGATATGACGAGAGATGCATATACAATTCAAGACAATTCAATTCAATACAACACAGACAAAGATCAAACGACCAAAACTGGTTTTCACAGTATCTTACTCCTCAGAGTGAGAGATCATAAAGAGAGAGTAAGGTGTTTAGAGCTATATCAATTGACTTGTTTTTGTAAGTAGGATCACGCGCTTATCAGCGCGATTGTCTTGTGATCTGATAGTTGTTATTACAACATTGAATATACAGAATCGTTCTTGTTCTATCTCATTGCAATCGTGTTGAATGTTTATTGACTCTCACTCTTCTTCTTTTATTGTAATGAGTATCAGTAACGGGGAAATGCATGGTTGTCTCAGACACCTAATCTTTTAGCATTTCTTCATGGATGTCAATGACACCTACGCTGACATTCAGTAACTACACGTATCAGAACTGCTCTTCCATTCTGTTCTCAAAGTAATCCAAATCCTACTATTACAATTATTATTATTCATCGTTTTTATTTGGTAGGATGATGACCTTCATTTTCGTTATAGCCTAGACCTCGTCTATTCTATTCTCCCATCAAATTGGTATTAGAGCTACAATAGTGGTATTAAAGCGTAAAGCTTTCAGAGCCACATCATAACATTTCCAACAACCGAGATGGACACCAAGGGACTAGTTGGGTTTGGTGCATCATAGCCAGTGACCCAGTGTGACCTCCTAACATGATATTAGTAGGCGGAGTTATGACTGTATGGACCCTAGTCATCAACAACGGGTATTGGTAGTTAGCTTGGGTGACCGTTAGTGTCACATCTCCATCACGGGGCTTCAAGGTGGTGTTTCAGAGTCACACATTGATTGCGGGTAATGGATTTCATGGAACCATGGAGATTGATCAGCCTTGCATGGCAGGCATGTGTCCCAAGCCCACAATAGCAATCAAATAGACTCAAAAGGAGGGCACCTACGGTTGGATGGATCATGCTACCCACCAGCCATCAAAGTTTTGGGAGCTCTTGGAGATTGGAGTGCAAGACTTGGTATCAGAGCCTGGTTTTAGAGAGAGAATGTTCCATTTTAGAAAAAAATGGAGAAACCTCTGATTTTTGTAGGATTCTTGGGTTTTTGAAGGGGGAAAGTGGGAGATACAGCTTCTCAAGGTGTTAGAGAACCTCCAACACTACTGCTCCAGTCCAAGAGGTCAACTAATTTGTTGTTTGGGGAACAGATTTTCAAAAACGTTTTACAGGTGACTGCCTAATAGGATATTAGTAGGCGAAGTTATGATTGTATGGACCCTAGTCGTCAGCAGCAGATATGCCTTTGTACGATGAGCAGCTAGTCAATGATTAGCTGGGGTGATTGTTAGTGTCACAGGTCCATGACGAGGCTTCGGGGTGGTGTCTCAGAGTCATGCACTGATTGTGGGTAGTGGATTTCATGGAACCATGGAGATTGGTCACCCCTCCATAGTAGCCATGTGTCCCAGGTCCTAAATAGCAATCAGATAGACTCAAGAGGAGGTCACCTACGATTGAGTAGATCATTTTACACACCGGCCATCAAAGTTTTGGGAGCTCTTGGAGATTGGAGTGCAAGGCTTGGTATGGGAGCCTCGTTCTAGAGAGAGAATGTCTCGTTCTAGAAAAAACAAAGGAGAAATCTCTAATTTTTGTAGGATTCTTGGGGTTTTTGAAGGGGAAAAGTGGCAGATTAGAGAACATCCAGTGCTGCTACTCCAGAACCCAATAGGTCAACTAATTTGCAATTTGGGGAATGGAATTTTTCAAAAATGTTTTACAAGTCCATCTCTACCTATAAAGGAAAAAATAAACAGCACTTTAATTGCACATAACTTTACCTACAGGTCTCGGATTGCGTTGAGATTTTGTTAGGTCATTGTGGGTACTAAATTGCTACCCAAGAAGGCTCTAGCCCGTGAAAAAATGTTCACAATCTCTCATTTCGTCAAAAAGTCAGATTTTGCACCATTTTTTGGGCTATTGTAGTTGAGTATCACAACTTTCTTGTTTCTTGTCTATTTGACCTACAATTTGACACGTAGCATCTTGAGAGAGGGCAAGCTACGTCACATGTACCTCCTGCCCATCTAGACATTAAAAAAAAAAAGGCTATCAACCGATGTTTACAAGTTCTTTTTTCACTTTTTTGAAAAAAAAAAATTGACAGTTTGTTTTGGAGGCGATTTTGCTGGCAGATCTAGCGCACTATTTTTCAGGGAGTGTGAAGGTTGGAGCAAAAGGGCTATGGGGCATTTCAATGGAGCCCATGATAACTTAGGAAAGAGGCACCTTGTAAGGAAAGAGCCTTTGTAAATATTTATTTTGTAATCAATGGCCCAAACATGGCATCCTATGTGCATAAGTCCACCTTGAAGAGCCCATCTATAGTTAGGCCCACATTGGCATCCTGCAAGTGTAATTCCAACTTGTGGGGGCCATTAGTCATTAGGAGGCAAGAAATTAGAATTAGCAAGTCTCAAAGTTTAACTTAAACTTAAAAAATTTAAGCAAAAGTCAAAGTCAAGTTCTTGTATGGTAGTTTGAGACTTGTATTATCTTGTCTCATAAGCAAAGGTGGAAAGAAAACTCCATAAGCTTCACTAATCTTGAGGTTCTCTAATTTAGTGTTGCTTGGAGAGAGAGCAGGAGGGTGTGGAGCCAAAGTTAGAGAGAGGAGAAAAGAGTGGGACATAGGAGAGGAGTGAGAGAAAGAGAGGGAGAAGAGTGTTAATGTGTTTTCTTTGGTTATGGTTTGTTGTTCTTTCAACATTGCTTGCATGTAGTAGTAGTATATTGCTTATTTTGGTTGCACAAGCATCTCCAAGGCTCCTAGGATTGAGCCCACTCCACGTACTACACACGATCTAGGAGGAGGTGGATGAGTCTGACTTCTTCTTGACAATGTTGGTGCTATTGCCGGGGAGCCAAATCCTTGCCAATATTTCTTGTTTTTACTTCTTTTTACTTGCTCTTGTTGTAGAGACTCGTCACTAGTTTTTAGTGGCTGTTTTGTAAATTTTATTGCATCTTTTGCTTGTGTTGTGTATGATTTGAACATATGGATGTGTGGGCCTATTATTGAACTACTAATCCCCCACAAAAACAAAGGAAATTATTTTTAAACCTATTGTAACAGTCCTTTCCAAATTTGTCTGTGCCAAGTTAGAAGCAGTCTGTCAAAACAACAAACTAGATTTCTAGGGAGCGTTTAGAGGCCAAAACCTCAACATTATTCAAGCAGACATTTCTACACAAGATATCAAAGGTTCACCTAATTTACCATTATTCAAGCAAACATGTCTACACAAGATATCAAAGGGGCGAACTCAGGTAAGAGACAACTAAGAAACTAAGAAAACACCTCCAGAACTAGTTTGCATTTCCCAGACGTGCAAAACTTGTTATCTAAGTTCGCCCACTTCAAATTTAGGCGATCTTTACCTGCTAAAACTATTGTCTAGAGGGCAAATCCAAACTAACACTTCTCCTCCTAAAACTTGAGCTCGAAATCCTGGATGTTGTTGTCTCTACAGCCTTAGCAGTCCCCCTATCTAAACTCCCAATTTGGTACTCTTTACACATTCCTTGTGTTCCCCAAACTTTCATCATGATTTGTATTTCTCAATTCCCACTTTTGTTCTATATTCCAAGATCTCGCCTTTTCACTTGCTTCCTGCACATTTCCAATTTTTTGGTTTTCCCAGATCCACATTCACAAAACTTTTATATTCCCCATCTCTTATCTTCCCATACTCCCATCATATGTATTTCCCAATTTCAAATTCTCCCCAAATTCTCACCAAATTCTCAGATCTAGACTTAATCTACATTCTCCAACCTTCTACCACTTTGCCTTTTGGTTTTCTAATTCCGATGTTTCTTCAACTCCTTGAGCCTATGTTCCTGAACTTAGGTTCTCAAGATCCACCCATCTTGTTCCACATTCCTAGTTTTTTCAAATCCACTTGTTCACAATCCTGTATTTTAATGTTGGACTCTAGTAAATCCTAAACCATGGGCTCTGATACCATTGTTGGAAGATGATGTTATGATGTCGTTCTAAAAGCTTTATGCTCTGATACCACTATTGTAGCTCTGATACCAATCTGATGAGAGAATAGAACAGAGTAGGTCTAGGCCGCAGTGGAAATGAAGGCTGTCGTCCCACCAAATACAAACAAGAACATTAGCAAGTAGTGAATAGCAAATGAGGATGCTTCTCTTCCAAAAATGCTAGAGTTTCCTCCTTCTCATTAAGCATGAAATTAGAGTACAAATGGTGCCTTTTTATAAATGGGGAAGGCCCTTGCCCCAAAATCCTATTGGCTGATATTCACATGGATCCTAACCATTCATCTTGGACCCAACTTGATCCAAGGGTCCACAAAAAGTACAATAAAAAAATCACAAGATTCATCTGAGTCCAAAATTGGACCCAAATCTAAAAAAGTAAACTCTAAGTTTAAAATTGACTTTGGGCCTCAAATTTATTTTAATTAAAAAGGGGCCCAAGTCTATTATTTTATTTACAACTCAACTTGCGTGCTCATTGGGCCATGGGCTTATATGTGCAGGATGCCATGCCCTCGCAACACATTTTACTGGCCGATATTTATTTACAATATGTCGGGAATACCCCCAACACACATTAATCCAGAGACTAATGCATCTGAATCTAGCTCATCTAGATCTATTTCTTTGCAAACAAGTTCCAACGATGAAAATGAGCTTTCAATGAATGAAGAATTTGAAGTCATGGGAGACATGTTGGATGATATGTATGAGAACAATAGTGCAGCTAGACACAATGAACAAGATGAGGAGGCACTTTTTTTTAAAGAAGAAAATAAATTGCGAGAAGAATCAAAGACCGCATTGTATCCTGGAGCAAAGACATCTCGTTTGGCGACTTCTCTACTTTTATATAGATGGAGTGACCAAAGCCTCACATCATTATTTGAGTAAAAAAAATTTCATCTACTTGTCATTTTTGCTTTGAAACAAAATTTACAATTTGGACATCTAGTGATAATGTTTTTACAATGACTTCTTTTGTCATGTACATAAGACTATTGAAAAAGAAAATTCTCCCAGAAGGGAATGTCATGCCTAAGACAAGAGATGAGACACGAAAGATGTTGTCTAACATTGGGATGGACTACAAGCAATATCATGCATGTCCAAAAGATTGTATTTTATATCGAGGAAGATACAAATCACTCAAGACATGTCCCATTTGTGATACTCCTCGATATAGAAATGATTCGCAAGGGACAACCATTCTGTGAAAAATTTTACGACATTTTTCAGTAATTCCACGATTGCAACGTTTATTTTGTTGTAAATCTCTTGTACAACTTATGGACTGGCATGCACATCATACCTCTATGGATGGGATGATGAGGGTACCTTTAGATTCACCTGCATGGAAACACATCAACAAAGAGTATCCAAGCTTTGCCAATGAGTCAAGAAATGTGAGATTTGGTCTTGCAACAGATGGTGTGAACCTCGTTGGTGTACGAGCAACTACGTGGTCCATTTGGCCTGTTTGCTTGGTAAATTATAATATTCCTCCTTGGTTGAGTACAAAAAAGGGACACATTATGTTGGCACTTCTACTTCCTGGCCACCGCAAGGTTAAGAACATGGATGTGTATCTTGCGCTGCTTATTGACAAGTTGGAAGATTTGTGGAAGCGGATAAAAGCATAAGACATTTCGCGCCCCTTACATGAGAGGCAGTTTACACTACATGCCATTGTAATGTGCACAATGCATGACTATCTAGGATTAGGTGAATGCTCAGGTAATCATTCAAACAATGTCTATCTTGTGTATATAGGAGTTTGTTTACAATTACATACAACTAGTAATTTTTGACATTTACATGACATACTACAATGGCTAGAATTATTCTTTGACATATACTTTTTTTAATAGTGATTGATAGTATCCATTTGTTGGGCACAGGCTTTCAACAGCTGGAAAAAATGCTTGATTTTTGTGTGGGGCAAATCTTGTGGGAAGATACTCTTATAGTCTCAAAAAAGTTGTTTATGAAAATCATTGTAAATACTTGCATGAAGGCCATCCATTTAGAGACACTCATAGATAGGTTTTGGAGGAAGAGTTGAGAGAGAGATATGCCTCCAAAGAGGATGTCTGTGGAAGATTGGCGAAAACTATGGGAGGAGTCTCAAGCAAAGCCAATCAATGGTATGAAAAGATTATCTATAGAGCCATCGTTTGGAATATTGGAATAACCTTTTGATTAATCACCTACTTGATCCCATGCACATATTTAAAAATGTGGGTGAATCTATTTGGAAACACTTGATTGGTGAAAAAGATACCATTGTTGCAAGGCACGATCTAAAAGAATCAAACATCAAAAAAGAATATTGGATAAAGGATGGTGAAGACCATGCCCCAAAAGTATCTTGGACATTAACTAACATCCTAATACCCTTCATCTTCTTCACGAATGGCACTGAACATGGTGGATTTAAGAGTAAAATACTCCTCGCTAGGTTTAAGCTCTTTCCGGATGCGTCTTGGAAGGCCAACTATAAACCATATAATCAACATTTTATCAGTTGGTTGTTCTTGGACTTGACTTCTGAGGCGCTTGAAGCACTCGATATAGTAACGTACACGTTCATCTTTTTTTATTTTTATATTACTAAGGCATACAAATGGGCTTTCTGTGAGTCTAAAAGGTTGGAAGCGTTTAATGAAAGACTCTTGTCGATCATCACGATCGAGGTTAAAAAGCCACTCTCATGCCTTATATACCATGGTCATTGAAAAAAGTTGGACTTTTGCATTGTCAATATATTCGACATATACTTTGCATGCATTCTCAAAGACTTGTAAAAATTGATGAGGGTCCACATTATCGTCAAACTTCGATAATTCCAATCGAGGTGTTTTTACGGATCTTGCGGTATGGTGAGCACGTTGAACAAGTTGATCGTCAAGATTAGGTGTCCATCTGGATGGTCTAGGATCTTGATTTACCTGAGATCTAAGACGATAACACCATCATGTGGATGAGTGGTCGGTGTGAATTCATCCATAACTTCTTCTGGTAAGTTGGCCATGAGAACTGATTTGATTCGAGTTTTTTTTTTTTTGATATTTTTTGAAATATGTGATTGATAGTACTTTAGAATAGAATTAGATTTTTGATAGGAATTCTATAAAAAATGGTATGCCAGATGCAATAACACTGAGAGTGTCGGATGCAAAACAATACTGATAGTGTTGGATGCAACTGGATTGACAATGTCGGATGGAAAATGGTAAGGACTGTGTCGGATGCAATTTATTGGATGCAACGTCGGATGCAAGGTTGTAACATCAGATGGGATTTCGTCAAATGCAATCGTCGGATGGAAAGATGCAATTCTCTTAACAAGTCGTCGAATGCAAAATTTGGATAGGATTTCGTTAGATGCAACATCAGATAAAATTGCTTTGAATCGTCAGATGCATGTCGTCGGATGCAATCGTCGAACATAATTTTTTAGTTGGGCGTCGGGTGCACGTCAGATATATTTTTTTTAAGATTTTAAAGCAGCGGTTCAACCAACAGGTCTTCCTCCTGGAGGAAAAAATGAATGTAAAAACGCATGCAGACAAACAAAAGCTCTGAGAATCAAAAAATAAACTGGTTGAAACAAATTCTTAAGCAAGATGAAAAAAGATTATCAGGAGCAGCGGTGCCAATGTTTGCTATTATTCTCTATATGGTCTCTACATGCTTTTCTTCTGACAATTAACAGATTCTAGTCAACTTTTAGTCGACAAGGTTTGCTTGCTTCTAAACTTCTATGGTTTGCAGTATTGTGGTAATGCAATGGTGATGTACCGCTTGTCAATTAGTACATTTACGGCATGATCTCGATCCTATTGATAATGGATGCTCAACTTCAATCTGGATCTATTAGAATTCGAATGCCTACGTTCTACAGTCTGTTTTAAATATTTTTTGAGTTCTTACAGATTGTAGACTATTGCTACACTAATCCAAAAACTAATCCTTTTGAAATCACCAGAATCAACAAAACTGAAATTAACTAAGATCTATAATTCTACAAAGTGCTTATTACAATTATCACTCAACATCTGTCACAAGAACTCCTCAGGGAGTCAAGCACAAAGCAACATCAGATCAAAATGGTATTGATCTACCACAAGGCCCTGTACATCTACCTGATCTTACTCACGAAACCAAACTTCAAAGGGGAAGAATCAACAACAAAACACATTCATACATCAGTACCCAAACATAGAAAATGGAGCATAGATGGAAATGCAAATAGGAGGATCTTCAATTAATAATGCAATAGCATTTCAGTACAATATCTAGTTCTTGGAAACTCGTGGAGGAGGCCTCTATGTATACCCACGACCTGGTGAATCCAATTCTAACAGGATTTGGATTCCACCTCTTACAATTGAGTGAACTCCATTCTATAAAAATTTGGGTTCCACCTCTTATATGATAATAGGAGGCCTCTTTAATAAAAAACATAACTAAAGTTGAGAAAGTCTAAATTACTAGCTCCCACCTGGTTTTCCATCTTTTGGGATTTCCCATGGGGTTCACAAAATATACATCTCAGTCTAGCACTGATAATTCTCATATTCTGTGTCCAAGTAAAATTCCTTCTTTCATAGTGAAAAAATATTTCTCTGGATGAAGGGATAAACAAGTATCTTGACACCATTGCAATGTAAGTTTCAGCTTCTGTAGATGTGTCTCTATATCACTATATACACAGAAATCATCAATAATGATTTCAAGAAAAGTTCTTAGGAAGGCAGCGAAAATTAACATCATGATTCGCTAAAAAGTCGCTGGTGCATTGCAAAGACCAAAGGGCATTTTGTTGTAGGCATAAGTGCCCCAATCCATAGTGAACGTGGTCTTTGAACGATCCTCCTTTCTCACTCCAACCTGATTATAACCAGAGAAATCGTCACAGAAACTGTAATGCTCTTGACCAGCAACCTAAACTAAGATAGAATCAGTGAAGGGCAGAGGATGATGATCCTTCCTTGTGGCAGCATTGAGCTTGCAAAAATCATGGCATATTCGTATTTTGCCAGTCTTCTTCTTTGGAACAACAACAATGGGTGAAACCCATTCACTGCTTAAGACGGGATAAATGATACCTGCCTTAAGGTGCTTGTTGAGTTCGTCCTTAACCATGAGGGAGTACTTTGGATTGAGACGACACTGTTTCTGTTGAACAGGTACAACATCTTCTTCAAGATCAATACGGTGCTCTCCGAATTATGCAGGTATAACTTTCAAATCGTCGAGCAACCAGGCAAAAACATCTTGATACTCCTTCAACAATTCAGTAAATTCTGCTAATTCCAATTCTCCAAGTGACTTTGAAACATGCACAAATCTGCCAGGTGCAAGCTCAATTAGTAGAATCTGGTAGAATGATATCTTCTGTCATACTGACCTTGGTATGGCCATGAATTTTGTGCATGGTTGACTCCATAGATATATTCTTGTCGTCAGCTTGGTTCTTGTTACCAAATTCGTGTTCAAATTCGTCACTCGAATTATCAGACTTTTTAGAGTTCATGTCTGCAACATTAATTTCTTCATTCAAAACATTTGCTTCAGCGTTGTAGGCATCGAAGAATTCTTCTTCGTCAATATTCTCATAGCATTCAAAATATTGCACTTCAATGTCAGATGCATTGGAAAAAATATGTAAGGCATAAGAAGATTCTTCTGAGGTAAAACTAGTGTCAGAAAAAGGACTTTCACCTTCATATTTGTCACGACTCCAGGTGATTATTTGTTCTGCTGGCTTACCTCGATTATTGGTCTCACCAGTCTGAAATCTCAACTCTTTGGATTTCCAATGAACACTTGTGTTTGATTGATAAAGCTAGGGCCGTCCAATTAGCACAGAATAAGATGACAAACCAAGTGGTTTGATAACTATGAAATTCATTGTGAAAGGCTTGGCTTGAATATAAACAATAACATCCTTTAATTCTCCAACAGGTTTTCATCGCTTCGAATCAGCTAACTTGATATTTCGCTGTGTCGGTTGAATGTCAATTAGCCCCAAAATATGAGCTGTGTCTTCTGTTATTATGTTCACGCTGGAACCAGAGTCTATCGGCACTTTTTCAATCAAACATCCAACAATGGTAACATCAATTTCAAGTGCACCGAGATCTCCTAAATCAATAAACAATACACCAGCATCTGGCAAAGAAATTTTTTTCTTCTTTTTAGGGGCAGAAAGACCTTTTAGTTGCTTTCTGTAATAAGTGTTATCTGCCAATAATTGCTCAAAAGTGATGTTCGAACGAAGAGATCCAATATCAGTCACTATGTCATAATCCTTCATCTTTGATTTCGAGATTGGCTTGTCAATAATAGCACTAGACAATTTAGTCTTCGGTATTTCGTCCTCCCGTTTCTCGAACGTGACCACCTTCTCTGCAGCAGCTGACTGAAGTTCAGTGTTGATAATTTCTTTTGCTTTTGCTGAGATGTCTTTTGCAAATAATTTTGCAGCATTGCGGTCATAGTCGGGGTCATCTTCAAGATCTTCTTTGATTGTAGATTTGTTCGTCGACTTGTTAGAAGATTTCTTCTTCCGAAGATTTTCTGCGCCTCGTTGAAGATTTCTGTTCGGGTTTCAAGGAGCCTTTGCTTCTCGTTGTGACTTTGAATATATTTTCCACGTCACTTGGGGGAGGATTGGTCTTCTGTCTTTGCCAATTTTCCTTCAATAATATCAATCCTTTGCACAACAGCATCAGTCGAAGCTTTTGCTCTCGAGTCTGCAGCAGTTGGTGTTGCTACATACTGATATTTAGGTCGCGGCTTCTGCGGCTGAGAGCAGTCAGGATATTTGTGGCTAGGCTCCCTACAGTTCAAGCATAACGGTACATAACCAATCGGCTTTCATGGTTGAGGACAGTCAGGTGAAAAATATCCCGGCTCTCCACAGTTGTAACAGCTGCCCGACACTGGTTTAGTCCCGGTTTGTGACTTCATCGCTGGTCCAACAAATTTAGGAGGATTGTGTCTTCTTGGTGCCAACTTTGGTCTATCCTGCTGGACTGATGTTGCAGTACCCTGAACATAATTAGTAGTCGCATCATTTTGAAAAACAAAAAGTACCTCCTGGGCAGAATCTTCGATATACTTTCATTCACAGTGGTGCAGTCTTCCTTAGTATGTCCAGAAGTTCCACATTTCGTACACCACATTCCTGAGTTGGAAGAAGACGCTTTGGTCTTTTGTCTACAACTTAAGAGATCTGCACTTTCAAATCATTAAACTTTTTATGAAAATCAGCCATATTACTCTTCCAAAGCTTTTCAATTTTAGAAGTTGACGACTTATCCTCGATTGTTTTCGTGTCATCCTTTTGTTTGGACCGTCGTTTATTTCTTTTATCTCCTTTATCAGCGTCTGATTCCAATGAATCACTCCCTTCGGAATCCGAGCTTGAAGAACTGGTACTTGAGTCAGAATCTAAATCATCATCGCTATCACTAGAATCAGTTTTGGACTTACGAGATCTTTTAGTTGAGCGTCGCTTTCATGCTAGTTTCGAGGTCTCGAAGTTTTCAGCACTAGCTATTATTGCTGATAAAAAGGTCATGTCCCCTTGTCTGCAATACCGATCAATCTTTGGTGGTAAACCAGCCAAAACCATTCGATCTGCATATCAACGGGATATACACCGGTTAGTCTTCCTATAAGATTCTTAACCTTTCGTGTATATTTTCAAAGAGATTCTTTAGTCTTCTTCTGAACATTGTTCAGATGTCCAAGAATTTTATATTAATAACCAATTTCTCTGAACTAGTCCAGAAATGCATCTTTCAGTAGTAACCAGGTTCCTACATGGCCTAGTTCAACTCGACTGTACCATATGTGTGCCTGCTTTCTCAGTAGACCAGAAAAGATTTGCAGTTTGTCTACGTCAGTCCCTTTGTTATTTGCATCAGCGATTGACTCAAATTGCGAGACATAGCTATCCGCATCATCTGAAGTAGTCCCTTTAAAATAATTGTACTTAATTTTTGAGATAGAAGTGAAATGTGCAGCAGGACCTTCCATACCGAAGCTAATTAGGAGTTCAAGTAACTGGGCAGTGATCTCGTCGAGATTTCTTCAAGTCGCACTCTCACTTTGTCTTCGTAAAAATTCCTCTCTAAGCTTACGGTATCGTTCTAATCGGGATTCTCTATCTGACATACACTAGAAATGGAGATGGATGTGTTAGTTTTCTTATAACTTTCCTAAGCTATCCTCGACAATGATGCCAAAAATTGGTATATATCGTACTATACCAACAAGGTTAATATAGATTTTGTAGTAATAATGTCGAACCCACAGAGGACAACGTTAGAAAGTTATGTATTTGGTACAATTTATGATTTATTTCGAGTGAAGTGGGTTCGGGCGTTATTCTGGTTGTCAACAGACATTAGAAAGTAACCAGTATTACTTGTGTTGGGGTGTATAGTGTTAATAATTTCAAAACAGCAGTCTTGCCTCTATCTATCAAATCGAATGAAACACGTTCTACAGGTGAGATGTTATCAGAGTAGCACAGATGTACTACACTCCGGCTGATTAAGATGTCAACAGAGAATCGAGAAATGTTCGATGTATTCGTGGTTGTGTAGACAATTAATTAATCGCATTCGTTTCTAGATAGAAGTCCTCAACAACTTAAGTCCAAGGTCATGGTTAAAGAGCACGAATAGTTTTAGAGCACGTTAGAGATTTATGCCAGTTACAATCAGAAATACAGATCAAAGACTCAATTCTCAAACAGGGACTGTCATCTCAAATGTATACATATAGTTTTATTCAATGATCGTGCTAGACTGTACCAAATGTAGACATTATTTGAGTGCCAAAAAGGAAGTATTCGCGACAGACGAATAAGATGATTTTAAGATAGTTCTTTAGAGCATGTTTTACGGATACATAGCAAACGACTGTAACTTCTAGAATTCCTTTTAGAAATGTTGTTTTGATATTCGACTACCAAATTTTCCAATTTCTTTGAGTAGCAATTTCAACCATAATTTTATAGAAGTAATTCTTATCACAGGTGCATAAGTTTCAGTATAGCCTATCCCTTCTATTTGACAATACCCTCTTGCTACCAATCTGGCTTTAAACTTGACCTGTTTTGATAACATTCATTTTTATATTGTACACCCATTTGTTCCTAATCACCTTTGCATTGGTAGGGATATCAGTAAGCTCCCATACCTGTGTTTCTTCCATGGACTGAATCTCTTCTTCCATCGCTTTTCTCTAGCTGGGCCAATACTTTGACTGTTTTGCTTCTGCAAGGGTCTTTGGTTCTAGTATGAGCTCACCTCTTTCCTCCATTAGGTATATCATGTCCCCATACCTTTTTGATGGCCTTTTGATTCTTGTTGACTTTATGATATCACTTGAAAAATTGTTTTGATCCGGTTCCTTGGGTTCATGATTCATTGTTGTTGCAGCATCTTGTCTTTTAGCTTCTAGTTCTACTTCAAGGTCTATGGACTGATTTTGCAAGGGATCAGCTGCTTTTATCTGAGAGTTTATCTCCAAGTGGTTCTTCTTAGAGCACTTTTCTCATAGTAGGATTTGTCTTTATAGAACTCTACATCTCTTGAAACTATGATCGTCTTAGTTTCTAGAATATAGACCTTCTATCCTTTCTGCCTATCAGGATACCCTACAAATACACCTTTTCTTGCTCTTGGATCAAGTTTCTTTTTACCAACATCTTCCACCAATGTGTAGCACAAGCAACCAAAAATTCTGATATGATCTAGTTTTGTTTTGGATTTTGTTCATAGCTCATTAGGCGTTTTCCATCCTATCCTTTGTGCTGGTAACCTGTTGTAGATATATGCAGTTGCTGATAAAGCTTATGCCCAAAAACTTTTAGGCAAATTCTTCCCATATATCATCCACCTCACACTATTTAGCAAGGTTTGATTCATTCTTGCACTAACGCCATTCTGTTGCGGGTTACGAGGGCAAGTTAATTCTCTTCTAATTCCTTCTTGCTTGCAAAACAGCTTAAATTCTTTACTGATGTATTCTCCTTCATTATCTCTTAAGGCCAAAGGTGCTTGCCCCTTTTGTGATTTACATGCAATCACATATTAGCCAGAAGTTGCTCCAAGAAGCTTGATGATCTAAAGAAGAAAGACACAGATCATGCAAATGTAATGGAAGCAGAAGAAAGAGAAGATGGATAACATTGATGGTTTGCATTGATGGTCTACACTAGGCGAATGACAGCACAACAGGAAAGTGTGATAGCTAAGATTGATTCATCCACTCATAGTGGCTATTCAAGTGATAGCATAACTGAAGTTGTACCTGTGATTGTGGCAAGAACATAAGGTAAATACATGGATGATGAGGGATGGTATTTAGATTCTACAGCTACTACCCACATGATTTATAGATGCTCATCTTTCTTTATGTATGAGCTTAGAGGAAAGCAAGTTGTAGTAGGAGATAAAACGGTTACTGATGCAGTAGGGATTGGATCCATATGCCTTTGGCAAGGGAACGAAAAGACAACAATATTAAGAGATGTATTGCATGTGCGAAATCTGGCTAAGAATCTAATATCAATTGCTTGTGTGACAAAGCTTGGGTTAGAAGTACGTTGCACCATACAACAAGGTGATTAGGTCTTTGTCATAGGTAGGTCCAACGAGTTGTATAGGTTAACAACGTGGACAAATGAGCGGCCTATTGCATGTATTGCCACTGAAAGAAACAAAGGAAATTCTCTATGGCACAAAAGGATGGGACACACGAGTGACAGTAGCTTGTAGAGGTTAACAAGAAAGGAGATGTTGCAAAATTTCACATATGACCTTGATGCAGAAAGTGAAAGGTGTGAGGCATGCTATGGAAAGATGCACAAGCAAGCCTATATCAAAGAAGAAGTCCAAAGGGATCGAGAGCTACTTGGGCTAGTACATTCAGATGCTTGTGAACCAATGGAAGTGATGTCTCTGGGAGGATCCAGATATTTTGTATCATTCATTGATGATCATAGTCGAATGATACATGTTGAAGCCATTAAGACTAAGGGACAAGTGTTTGAGATGTTCAAAAGATTTAAGACACGAGCAGAATTGGAGGTAGGAAAATGGAAAAAGAAACTACAGACAAACAATGGGAGTGAATATAGAAGTAAGGCTTTTGACAGCTTCTGTATTCAAGAAGCCATTAAAAGGAAATTCACTGTGCCATGTAATCCTCAGCAAAATGGGGTTCTAGAAAGGAAAAACAGAACAATCATGGAAATGGTGAGGTGTTTGTTATGAGAGAGGGATGACTAAAGAATTTTGGGCCAAAGCAGTGATCACAGCGGCTTATTTGATCAACAAAGTGCCCACAAGGGCATTGCAAAATGTTACTCCATATAAACAATGGTATGGAAGAAAACCCTCAGTTGAACATCTACTTGTTTTTGGCAGTTTAGCTTATGCACATGTTGATGATTTCAAGAGAAAGAATCTTGATAAGAAAGGAGAGAGATGTTTGTTTGTTGGATATCCTTATGATGCCAAGGGTTATAAGCTCTGCAATCTCTTTACCAGGGAGTTGATTTTGAAGACACATTTGCTCCTGCAGCTAGAATTGGATCTATATGGTTATTCATTGCATGGGCAGTAATCAGAGATTTGCACATATATCAAATGGATGTAAGAAAAACTATTCTGAACATGGAGCTAAATGAAGAAGTCTATATGAGGCAACCTAAAGGCTATGAACAAAATGGCAACATAGTTTGTAAACTGCAAAGGGCGCTTTATGGTTTAAAATAAGCTTCTAGGGTCTGGTAGGAAAGTATAGAGACTTTCTTTGTAAAAGCGAGTTATAAAAGAAGTCAATCAAATGTGAGTACAATTTATAAAGGAGTGCAACATCAGTATATCTACATTGAGTTATATGTAGATGATATTATTATGGTAAGCAACTCATTAGCATTGATCAAGTATCAAGGTGAACTACGTTTTTTTCTTGGTATTGAAGTAACTCGTAATAGAAAGGAAGGTTGGTTGAAGTTATCACAAGAGAACTATGTTAAAAACTCGATCAAAAAATTCAGAATGGATGAATCTGGAGTAGCATTGACACCTATGGAGTCGGAATTACAATTGGATAGCAACATGGGTCCACAAGACGAGGAAGAGCAAGCACTGATGGCAACTAAGTCCTACAGGAGTCTAATTGGTTCCTTGATGTAAGTTGCAATCTGCACTAGGGCAGACGTATCTACAACAATGAGAAAGTTAAGTCAATTTCTAAATAATCCAGGGGTTGCACATTGGAATGCAGCAAAGAGAATTTTGAGGTATCTGCAAGGAACTGTTGCACTTGGCATAATATATTTAGGAATAGCGACAAAGATAGCAGGTTATGCTGACTTGGACTGGGAAGGCAATGTAGATGACAGAACATCTACATCAGGATATGGTTTTATTATGGCTAATGCAGTAATTAGCTAGGCAAGCACTAAACAAAAATATATTGCATTGTCCATGGCTTTATGCCATGCTTCAAAAGAGTATATGTGGATTAAGAACTTCAACAATGAAGCTGGAATCAAAATAGAAAATTTTAGCCTGCAAAGTTATAAGATTTCAAGGTTGTATCTTTTTATGTAAAAATGGGGGTTTTCACAAAAGGAGTAGGCACATAAGCTTACAGTATTATTATGTAAAAAATATGGTGCAGGCTAGGGAGATTAGTCTTAGTTATCGTGCTACTAAAGACATGATAGCTGATCTTATGACTAAGAGTTTAGCTAAATAGAAGTTTTATCATTTCAGAAGTGCTATGAGAGGGTTTTATAGACAAAGGAGTTTGAATTGTGGGAGAGATTGATAGTTGCAATTCAAGTGTGAGTCAGTTAATAGTCACATGTCAATTAAGTTGAAAGACTTGGCGGGTGTTAAAAGAAAGGCACCAAATAGTTAAAGTGATTTTTTTTTGTTACACGTCATTGATGTTGACGTAAAACTACCACAAAGTATATGTAGGCATTCTAGGTTCAGTTTTGGATGCTCTCTCATTCGGTTTTGTGAATGATCACATGTTTTTGTGCTCTTTTAATATATATTCGTTCGTACTGCTTTTCTAACAACGTTATTGTCCTTGTTGTACTTCGTTAATTCAATTAGCCATTAAGGTATCATCAATTAGCATGCTATTATCCAATATGCTTCTTTTAAAAAATTGTATACATACAGAGGCAAAATCGGCTAGTTGATAAGTTACAACATCAGTGATGCAGCTTCTGTCTTTCACCATTACAGAGAAACACATTAATAGTAGATTTTTTTCTACTCGAAAACTAGTTTTTGCCTCATTAACACACTATATGCAAGCACACTGGTTGAAGAAGTTATTGTTAGAGGATGCAAGCTACGCACAAAGTGGCTGCATCCAAAAAGACATAAAAAAGAGTGCATTCGTCCCATAAGCAAATGGAGACTATAACAGAACCCACATATAAGCTCATTGTAGACAATGTACCTGTGTCCCCTAGTACCAACCCTTTTGGGGTCAAAGGGGAATGATGGCGGGTGGCTAGGTGGTGGGGATGGGATCTCGCACGCGGCTCGCAGGCGCGCGCACGACGCGCCACATCGTCTACTACTGGACCGCTCTCCACTGCCAACAAACTCTGAGTTGGTATCAGAGCAATGAACCAGCAAGTGGGGGTTTCCTTCGCCCTGTGCTCGCTTGAGGGGGGATGTTGGAGGATGCAAGTTACGCACAAAGCGGCTGCGTCCAAAAAGGCATAAAAAAAAGTGCATTCGTCCCATAAGCAAATGGAGACTATAACAGAACCCACATATAAGCTCATTGTAGACAATGTACCCTTGTCCCCTCTTACCAGCCCTTTTGGGGTCAAAGGAAAATGATGGCAGGTGGCTAGGCAGTGGGGATGGGATCTCGCACGCGGCCCGCAGGCGCGCACATGACGCACCACATCGTCTACTAGACCGCTCTCCGCTGCCAACAAACTCTGAGTTGGTATTGGAATTTAATCTAAATCCTACTCATCCCAACAGCCCTTCTTCCTTCTTTGATTTTTACTCTCTCAAATGCAACTTGCAAAAAATGAACTGTTTTTCAACAGTTTGCATAATTGAACTAATTGTCGCTACAGTCTGCATTTTTACTCAGGTTTTTCCACAGGCGAAAAACTCGACACCCGACATTGTTGCTAATTTTTTACCTTCTTGAGCAACTAAGTGTTTAGCGACACTTATGTAAGTTGTTTTTGGGCCATTTAGGCACTTCCAGAAAAGCGTTGCGAAAAATGCGACACTGCAGGGAAGTCAATAAGGTTCGACTTAGCCTTGAAGAGTCAATTGTTATTGTAGTCCCCAATTGGAGAGGTGAAAAGGGGACCGAGGTCACCATGAGAGAAGTCAAAGGAGAGGAAGTTAGTTTCACGAGAGGAGAGACCAAGTTCAGATAAAAAACAGGAAAGACTGAGGGAGTAGACGAAGTTCATAATATGGTCCCAAGTGGTAAAACTTTTCCGAGTAAGACTTTGACCAA
The DNA here is from genome assembly GCA_029204225.1 of Diphasiastrum complanatum. Lineage (NCBI taxonomy): Eukaryota > Viridiplantae > Streptophyta > Lycopodiopsida > Lycopodiales > Lycopodiaceae > Diphasiastrum > Diphasiastrum complanatum. Next base: position 51,620,832 of record CM055097.1, read on the forward strand.
ATCTCTTTTCAATCAAAGCGAGAGACTTAGAATTGACCATAATAGCTTTAGAGAACCACAGGGAATCAAGAGGGCAAATGGACTTACCACCCGTCCAAAATGTAAGCTCCTGCATGGAAAGGAGAATACTAAAAATGGATTTGAATAGAGGGGGGATGGAAGCGGAGAAGACGAAAGACGAATAGGTGAACTCAAAAAAATAGGACTGAGAATTGGTACGAGGAAGGGGAGGAAGAGTAGTCGTCATCATAAGGGCCCAGGGTTGAGGACAAGTAAAGTTAAAGTGGATTCGTCTATAAAGAAAAGAGAGAGAGGTGGTAGAAGGGTCGAGTAGTCTCAGTCCACCCAGCTTGATTGGGGCCATATAGATATCCCAATTCAAAAGACTAGGACTGCTATTACAAGGAATTTTGTAAAAGACTCAGCAATGGTCAGGGAGTAAGAGAGAGAGAGAGAAGAGCCATACGAAGAGGAAGTGCGTGAAGTAGGAGGAAAATAATATGTTTAAGGACAATAGCTCTAGCAGGAAAGGAGAGGTTGGAAGAATTTCAAAACAGGATTTTAGATCTAATTCTCTTAATAATCCAGTTAAAATAATCTTTGTTAGAAAGGGATGCTCCAAGAGAAAAACTAAGATATTTGAAGATGGTTCAGTGCGGAAGGACATGAAGGCCTAAATCTTGACACCATTCAGGAGTACCATCGTGAGAGAGCACAATGAGATCAAATTTCTAATAATTGATTGAAGAATCAAAGATATTATAGAAGTGAGCAAGCTCAAGGAGAAGCAGAGGGCCGATGAAGTTCAATAATACAAGCCAGGTCGATTGCAAAAAGTTGCGGGCCAAGAGGGACGCCACAAAAGGTTAGAGGATGAAAGGAGGGAGAGGAGTTCAATCTATGGATATGGTGGATAAGCGGTTCCGTAGCAATTACAAAGAGGTAGGAGGAAATAAAATAGCCTTGCTTGATGCCACATAAACATGGAAGGAGAAAGAAAGGACACCCTGAAAAAAAAATGGAAGATAAGACAAAAGAAAAAAGAGCGTGGACGATTTTGATGATGTAGTCTGGAATGTAAAAGGAAGAACAATAGGTGAGAAGGTAATTCCAGTTGATGCGGTCAAAAGCCTTATCAAAGCTATCCTTCTGGCAATAGCTTTCGCAACGATCTTGTAACAAGTGTTGAACATAGTGAGCGGGCGATAATATGAACTTTTAAACAGAGACTCAGCTTTAGAAACAAGTTTAATTAGGCCCTGAGCAAAAGAAGAAGGGAAGGAACTTGAGGATGTCACATAATTAGTGGCAAGAAGAAGAAATGGGCCGTCAATATTCTAGTGTGCCTAAAAAAAGTCGGGGTGGACGCCATCAAGGCCAATGGTTTTGTCTCTGTTAAGGGTTTTGAGCGCTGAGTAGAGCTCTTCAAGGGATAGAGGAGCAGAGAGAGAAGCAGTGTCAGCAGGCGATAAAGGAGAGAGAAAGAAACAATAGTGACAAATGTCCTGATTGAGGGGCTTAGGAGGCAAAACAAGATTGTAGAGATGAAAGAAGTGGTTGGTGAAAGAAGAGCAAATGGATTTGGAAGAAGGGAGAGCAGATCCATTGATGATGAGCCTGCATGAGTCTTCTCTTCCATGCTGATATTTAAGTTTTCCGAAGAAGAAGACCGAAGGAAGGACTGCTTCCCATAGCCAATTGAGGTGGGTTCTCTTGCACAGAATAGCAGCTTTGAAATAATCGAGGATTTTGAGATGGTTGGTGGCTGCAAGAAATTCATCAGCACGTAGAGATGGGTCAGTAGCACAGGCTCTGTCTAGGGTGATGGAGGAAAGGGTTTGTCTTAGAGAAGATTCGATTTGGGAGGAGGAAGAGCTGACGAGTCTCCCCTGCTGACGAATGAAGGAACGCGAACAATTAATGATGTCACCAAGGTCCGAAAGGGAGAAAATCTAAGTAGAGAGTGAATGTCTTTATCCAAATCAGGGAATTATTCATAACGTAGACCGAGTGATGCTTTAAGGACTTGGCTGTGAAGAAATTAAAGTGGAAGTTAACAAGGAGGTGATCCGAGACAGGAAAAGAGGGGAATGGAGTTACAAGAGATTAGACTGGCCCAATCCCCTTTATTGAAAAGGTAGAATTTTTTCAGTCTAGCAGAGGAGAAGATAGAAGGAATTCATCCATTTTTCTAAAAATGGAGATGGGGGGGAGTTGCAAAGGGTGAGGGCATTAGAGCAATTAAAACCATTCACCATACAATTCCAGGCCTATCTTTCTACAAAGGAGATATGGTTAAGGCCATGAAGAGGGTGAAGATACATATTAAAGTCTCCCAAGAGGACCAAGGGAAGGGAGTTGGGAGGCGAGATTACGTTCCAAAGGTCTGCACAAGGGAGAGAAGAGTTAGGAGACCTACATTTATAAATGGTGCAAAAGTTGGCTCAGCCTCTAGGGAGAGAGAAGTGACTTCCAATCTCTAGAGATAAGAGTCACTAATCCACCTCGGGTTCCATCGGCCGGGGTGCAGGAGTAGCTGAAATTTCAAGCAAAGGATTTGATTAGTACGTCAAGAAGAAAACCACTCAACTTGGTTTCTTGAAGGCAAACCACTAGGTTGGAGTGAGAAGAGATAAGAGGTAATGGAGAAGTAAAGATCGGTGATTAACCCCTAACATTCCAAGTGATAACATTCATATGAGAAAGTGATAGAGGAGGAGAGAAGTGCGTGCCTACTAATAATAAAAACAAAAATTAGACGATTGTGACCTGGAAAAAAGCTCCATGAAACTCCCAAGCTATGCATGAGTATCAAATGAGTCCTTAGCTTTTGCACGTGCCAAGCCTTAAGAGAGCTAAATGTAGAACTTTGCTGATTTGTTTTTGTCCCATTTCAGCTGGAGGACTCCAAAGATGAGTAGGAAGGAGGAGGAGTTCTGCAGAGGGTCTCAAAGGAAAGTTCATCAAAAGGAGATATCTTATTTTTTATTTTCCTCGTTTTCTTATCTCCGTTAGAGTGATTTATGAGCTTCCGAGGTTCTGAATCTGAGGAAGTATTGTCTAAAGGGCTCGTGGATAGCAATATCTCCTTAAACGTTCTGCTCTTGGAACCGGGATGCTTTAGCATGGCTGAATTCATATAGTTGTCTTGTGTCAATAAGAGTCCAAAAAAAAAACATTCACATATACTATCATCTTGTAATCATTACTATTCACTAATATATATTTATAGATTTTTTGACAACTTTTGCAAAACCACCCAAAGGCTCTTAGCTTCAATTTGTTCACACATCTATGAACACTTCCGTTTTGGACAGCATATACTTGAGCCTCATAATAAAGCCTATTTTATACCAATTTTCCCATTCTATGGTTGTGATAGCTTCTCACTTGGGGTTCTCTTTGAGCATTTGTTGATTATGCTGGGAATCCTTTTAAGTAAGACTAAAAATGTTGGACATCTTGTTCTCCCTACTTTGTTTTCCCTCTGAACTAGTGCATGACTCTCTTCCTTGTCACCAAATTCTGTTGCAATTGTGGATTCATGATGTTTCTGATGCGTTTGCAACTTGAAGAGATGTTGATTAAGTGTAAAAGAGACCGTTAGTAACTCTTTCCTTTTTGGTTAGGATTTAGGTGAGTGCGCATTTACTCTGTTGTAGCAGACGTCTCTTTCCTTTCTAGATTCCAGTAAACTTTCCCTCTCCTCATAGGAACAAAGCCCACAGTGCTCACTTTGAAAATCCCTCTGACCCCTCAGCATGCTTAAGAATGTTTTGATCTAAATGGCAAGAGATAGTCTATTTAGGGACGTTGTTGTGAGAGAACTGAAATCACACATAGAAGCTTCATTGATTAGTTGTGATTACTTGTTTGATTTGCTAGTCTTTTGATTTTCTGACTAATCTTGCGCTGCTCCTGTTGATACTCTGATGGACAGTGATTACATGATCACACACTCAAACGCCTATTGCAGTACAATTACTCTGTTCCCCAATTTGCTCTTATTGTCAAGGATTGTCTGGAAGCATTTATGATAGAAGAAGTACCTACCTATCCAGCAATTGAAATATGCTCCAAAGTAATCAAATCAGTGAAAATTACACTGGATAGACAAAGCCATATATGCTCTTATGCAAAACTTTCAACAAGCATTACAGTTTTGAATTTTGGGCAGAGATCGCAGCCGGAAGGGTTATATTTCTCTGCTCTGACTTTTCTTGATGCCGGCGCTCTTTGAATCTCTTGGATACATATTGAAGGTGCAAATGAACATCAGCAAAATGAGGAGCTGTTGTATTCTCCACCGCAGATAGCCAGCTTCTGACCTTTGCCCATGGGCCGAGTAAGGTAGATATGGCATGCTCGTCCAAAAGCTGAGCATTCATCCACAAATCACCCAAAAACATAAGCTGAACAATAGGAAGGACAATGTCTAAAAACATCATAACCAACAAAGACACAGTGATAATCCTCATTCTTAAAGGCCGAAGAATATCCTCATATAGGTCTCAACAACTCTTATAAGTTTGTTTCAAACAAAACAGACAATACACGCTAGGGGCAAGTATGAGGGCACCAAGATCAGTATATAATTTTCTGCACATTTGAGTAAAAAAATGTAAAGCCAAGGTTTTGGATTAATATTCATGACTGCAAACCTGTCTAAGCATTTAAGGAGTCTCACCAAATGGCAAGCTATTTAGATGAACCCCATACCTGTAGTTGTTTCAGTTCACAAGCCAGGCTAAGATCTGCAATTGAAGGTTGACGTGCATTTCCAAGAAACTTATTACTCCCAGTTAGCCATATTGTCTCCAGCTTCATAAGGGAAGATTTCAGAATTGATTCAGCTTCAGCTGATCCATTTGGATTAAGCTGTAGTCCAAGAGAAGGAGCTAAAACTTGATTCATTATCAATCCAGCTGTGACATAACAAGAGCTTAGGATATTCAGTAACGCATTTCTATATCTCTCACCTACGAGGAAGATGGGACTGCTGACTACAAACTTCCAACAACAATGCTTCATGTCCAAAATGATTTTTCCTAAACCACTTGTTTATGGAGGTTATCAAATTGTTAAATCAGCATGCAAATCATACACATACAGAGCGGTAAGTGTTGTGGAAAGTTGAGATATGGGACTGGCAAGTCTTGCATAGTCTATGAGACACAGAAGAAAATCAAGGGCCATTGTACTGTGCTTACTAGCTACCAGAAACAATTGTCATTGAGACTAGTGTAAAGGTAATTGTCACTGAGACTACTGTAGAGGTCAAGGGAGTTCAAATCTGCAACTTTACATATGATGGGCAGTTTATGTAAAACTGCAATATACAGAAGGCACTTGCTACTAATGTTGAAGATAAACATGATTATCTCAACCAAACGTTCACTAATGAATTTCAATGTCCGACATATCAAACAATCTTATCAAAATAATAATTCCATTGTATAAAATATGGCGTTCAAAATTCTTATGAAGACTGGGGTTGCAATGTAACCAAAGCTTCGAAACATGTATGTCCACTTCAGATGAAATTTTTGTCTAAACCTAAGCAGTCTTTTTATCGTTTTATGAATTTTGGATGAACCTCTTCAAATGTTAGGTAGTGTATAGACTTCAAATGTTAGGGAGTGTATAAACTTTTTCTTACCAGCACCACAAAATTTAATCAAGAACCACTTCCAGGCCATCAGACCTGTTTTGAATTGACAGCCTTCCAAATCCCAAAATTTGTAAGGAAAAAAATATATCTTTCATCCATGTATGAGACACAAGGTGTGCTAAATACTTGCAGTACATTCTAGAAGGTCACGTTTGGAGCCTTTTGTGATTATGTTGACGAATTATAGTGTACCTTTTCCTTACTTTGTACTAAAAAAAGCATAGGAATAGTGTCTCCCTTCTCCTCGCCCACCTAGATATACAGGTGAGAGCAAGGAACAAGCCAGGGTATCCATTATACAATAGAACACTTTATAGTCACTGTGGAGAAGTGCACCCTGCTACCTCAGTCCTAAATGCAATTATTTTTAGCAACAGTGCAAAATCATTAAATCAAGAAAATGCCTAAATAAAGTACTTTGGGTCATATCTTTGTCTTTAGTCACTTTGATGTGTGAAGACACTATCTAAAGCTCTTGAGCTTCTCCTTCCAACGAGCTATGGCTCACTTTGATTTGATAGGTAAGAAGGCCTATTATTTTTTCTAAACATGACATTTTTCTCCACAGTTTATGGCACAGATCCAAAGAACAAAAGTGCCAACTACGGCCCCAAGTGACCCAGACCCTACAAACATTTGAACAATTAGCATCTTTGTTCAACTAGTTGTCTCATTGAGTAAACTATCTTCGTTTACTTGAGTGGTCATTCCCTTTTGACTACTTAGCTATCTAAAAAGTAAATAGTACAATCGTCTACCTTAGATAGTCAATATAGTCGACAATCTGAAGTTGTTTGTGAGATAAACTATACAATGATTTATCTGTGTGGTCAGTATAAAAGATGAGCTGACCTGCCACATGTAAGTAAGTACATTCTTACATGGTAGACTAATCCCCAATGGGTGCATACACTTTATTAAATACCAAAATTTTTGAGACTTGATAATAATCTCAGTGTAACAAATATTGCTCAATCTGAGGCATCGATGCCTATAGATGAGGTATGAACATCGGTATCTGGTGCCTTCAGAACATAAAAGTAGGATAACTCCAAGGCAAAAGTGATTGTGTTGTCCTTGAGTCCTTTGTAGGGAATGAATACAACAAATTCTTTGCAGAGGGGATTGCAAACCAACATATTGCTCATTGTATCATAAACTTAAATAGAAACTGTTATATGACCATCAATTCACTCTCTACTTTAATAGAAGGCTCTGTGTGTTGATTTTTGCTCATAATTGTGTTGATTTTGTTCATAATCGAAGCAAACATCATGGGAATACTAAATCCATTATATAAATTCTCTTACAACAATAAAAAAAAATCCCCTACAACATCAAATTCAATTGCACTTTAGCTTTACAAGAAATCCTTGGAAAGAGCCATGTGTGCTTCAAAATTGCAATTCACAAAGCATTAATTGGAATCCTCATAGTATGTTGTTACATCATGCTTTAACTAGCAAGAAATACCAAATCACCAATATAGCAACAATTTAAAGACAAAATCTATGGCACTCTAGGATCTGATCAATTACGCAGACAATGACTTTCCCCTTGAGAGTAAAGGGAAAATGATTTAGCAAACATGCCAAACGACTTAGACAATGATAGTTGTTGTTAGAGTCAAGTCTAACTCTAGCATGACCTCAACATGGCTGGATACCAGAGCGGGCTTGAGGCCAAGTATTGGCGAAGGCCGATAACTGGAGTGGACATTTGTCCCTTGCTGGGACCAGTGTGTCACAAGTTGTTAGAGAAGCGGTGATTTGTGACTCTCGAGATCCTAGCCGTCAGTGAGGAGATGCTAGCCAAGCTGTCGGGGTGACCAAGGGAATAATAGGTGAACAGTGGCTAATGGGGGTAGTATATTATAAGTAACTTAGTATTGATAGGTCACAGGTGACATGCATGCCATGTGGACTGATCACCCACAATTGGATGCCATGTGCCAAGTGACAGGAATAGCAAGTAGAAGGACTCATAGAGGCGTGCCTATGGTTGGGAGGTTTATTTCTCACAATTGGATGCCATGTGCTAGGTGACAACAATAGCAGGTAGGACTCATAGAGGGTGCCTATGGTTGGCTCATTTTCTACAAACTGACCTTTTGATTTCACAAGCTTGGAGAGATGGGTTTGTGACAGTTGTATAAATTTCAAGCTCTAGCTAAGCTTAAGTTGACAAGAGACACCAAGTTCAATTGGGTTATGAACTTTATGACCAAAGCTACTCTCATACATACAACATCCAAGGATGAAAGCTTTCAAATGCTATCAATACTAGCATTCCATAAACTTCAAACAGCCCAAGAAATGATTACAGCTTATTCCACCTTTTGCAAAAGTTACCCAAAAAATGTTTTCATTCATTTTCTAGTTTCATCTAATGATCAAGCTAATTCAATGGAATATCTAGCTTTTATTTTTCAGAAGTCTCACCAGTCTGACTCTAGCATGACCTCAACACGGCTGGATACCAGAGAGGGCTTGAGGCCAAATACTGGCGAGGCCGATAACTGGAGTGGACATTTGTCCCTTGCTGGGACCAGTGTGTCACAGGTTGTTAGAGAAGCGGTGATTTGTGACTCTCGAGATCCTAGTCGTCAATGAGGAGATGCTAGCCAAGCTGTCGGGGTGACCAAGGGAATAATAGGTGAACAGTGGCTAATGGGGGTAGTATATTATAAGTAACTTAGTATTGATAGGTCACAGGTGACATGCATGCCAGGTGGACTAATCACCCACAATTGGATGCCATGTGCCAAGTGACAGGAATAGTAGGTAGAGGGACTCATAGAGGCATGCCTATGGTTGATGGGAGGCTCATTTTCTACAAACTGGCCTTTTGATTTCACGAGCTTGGAGAGATGGGTTTGTGTACAGTTGTATAAATTTTAAGCTCTAGCTAAGCTTAAGTTGACGAGAGTGTTGGATTTATCTCCTCTACTCTCCTAAATCCTATTTTAATCTGCCTCCATTCATGTTGCATTTTTACTCATGTTGTCAGTCTGCATATTTACATGTAAAATAAGATAGGCGAAAAACGCGAATGTCTGCATAAATACAAGTAAATTTCCACAGGCAAAAAAGGCGAAAAACGCGATCTTGTGTTTTTACACGTGATTTGTGACAGGCGAAAAAGACGACACTGCCTTACAAAATGCCGAAGGTGCCCTTACAGAAAAGGGAAGGCACCCTGTAAATCAAATCTTAAGGCATTTGTCAGAGTGTCACATTTTTCGCATCTTCACCAACGTTCATTTAAGCAAAAGCTGACGTCGCAGCCTTTTCACGCTCATCCCATGCAACTGTGCAAACAGATTTGACAACGACAACAGCCACCCATGATCTCCTACTACAGACAGCACATCCACTTTGTACTTTCTTCATCTGCACACCTGTAAAATTGTGTATATATATTGAATACCATTTGCGTATTCTCTGTACATGTGAGATAACAACGTGTGTGAATATAATAGCATCAAAATCTTATCAGAGATAGACGAAGTAGATGCCCTCGCGCATCGATTCTTTGTATTGTCAGTAATAGGTTTATTCCTTTTCACAAATTGGATTAGCTTTGTAGAGCATGCGGTTTCGTCCGCTATTGTCTTGTGCTCAACAGCATCTGATAACAGCTCTGTTTGTTCTGCGTTCAGATTTGTGTCAATATTGCTATTGCTTAATCTGGTAGTCTGTTCTTAGCGAATTATTATTAGTCTAGCTGTTCGCGACTAGCTGTTTGCGACAAATTATCCTTCTGATGTTTTGTTGGTTAATGTTTGGCTACGTAATCAGATCGACCGTGATTTCTATCACTAACGTTCTGTTTGTTTTTTATAGGCATAGTCATGCTTAGGGAAAGAGTAATATAGCTCATTCCGCTGCGCACGAACACTTTCCGTTCGAGTTCGTTTCTCGTTCGAGTTTCGAGTTCGCTTCTTTTTGTCTTCGTTTCTTTTCGAGCTATTTTAGTTTCTCACACTCACACACCCTCTTTCTCCAACATGGTATCAGAGCTATTTTCGTAGTCTGATAAGCTTCCACAGTACAAGACCCTACCATCCAATAAAGTAATTGTCTTCTTGTTCTGTAATCCAAAACTAGATTTTCATACTTAGGTCACTGATAGTTTTCCCTGTCACCTAGACTAATCTTCCACATGGATTCCCAAGGGAAAGCCAGTCCTATCATGGACAAGCTTGATGGAGCCAATTACCATCTGTGGAAATTTAAGATGAAAACTGTACTTATGGCTAAAGAATTGTATGACGTTGTTACAGGTGCAGAAGGGAAACCCGAAGCAGACGATGCAACAATCGCCAGATGGAAGCTGAAGGAGGAAAGGCTTTCGCGCTGATCATCCTCAACATTACGGATACCCAGATCGGCCATGTATTCGAGGCCTAGACATCGAAAGAAGTCTGGGACATCTTGAGCACACTATACGAAGTGCGAGATATAGCTTCCAAGCTACATCTCAAGAAGAAATTTTACTCCCTCAAGATGGAGAATGGTGATTCCCTGCAGAATCACATCAACCAATTCAAGAACCTTTCTGAAGCAAATGGCCGCTGTCGGATCTGTCATAGACGATCAAGACGCAGTGATGCAACTGCTTACAAGTTTGCCAAGCTCATACGACAGCTGGGTGATGATCATCACGACACATCCAGAACTGACTCTTTCGAGAGTCATTACTATGTTGTTGCAGGAAGACACGCGGAGGAACAAAGCCTCAAGTTCCTTAGCTGATTCTCACGCCTTGTACACCAGCAAGAGCACGACTAAGCAGAAGGAGAATAAAGGCCCGAAGCAAACAAAGCAAGCCCAGAAACCAGCACAGCACAAAGAACAGTCAAATCCGCAGGGGAAGAAGAAGCTGTTCTGCAGATACTGCAAGCGAAACAACCACGAAATTCAAGACTGCCGGATACTGCAAGCAAAGAACAACACAAGATACATGAGAAAATGACATGAGATGGACATAGAATCAACAAAGATGAATTCTCCACACAAATGATCAACAAATAATATTGTTCTCCATCCAAGTACAGCTATTTATAACAGCCAAAATGTCATTTGGCCCAGTTCTCCAACTAGACCCTAAAATGGCAAAAATTATGGTCCAATTGCAATGTACCAAATTTGACCAATAAGAATGGATCCAAAAATGACCTCATCCACTTATGTACTTGCTAAAAATAGTAATAAAACTGCCTTATTGACAAATATGAAACTAACTCTAAGTTGAGATTTCATTTTGGCCTCCAAAAACGCCAAATAGAATGTCGAGACTAATTGACAATTTTCACACTCCCTCTTCAACTAGTTTTAGCATAGATGTAACCATACTACTTTGATCTAACTCTTAAATGATCTCCATCCTAAGTATAGACCTCCTTTCTAAGGTTTTATAGTAACTTCCATAATTGATATAGAGAATAGTGTCCAAATTGGATGCTTCACTATTTTTTACATCAATTTTACATGTCAAGATGTAACTAGAACATGAAAAACCAAATAGAATGTAAATAAGATGATTCTTCCATGCTTTCAACTTTGAACTCTTTGGAAAATTAAACAAACAAACAATAAATGTGAGTGATCAACCAAGCAAGGGGCAGTAGAATCAAGTGGCAAATGCAGCTACAGAAGCTCCACAGCCTAATCAAGAAGTGGATCATGATGCCTTCATGACCAGCCATCAAGGAGCATGTCTCAGATCATTTCTAGTAGGCAGTCGCTGTAGATCAGCAGGGATTCACGCTACAAATCTCAGATTTCAAAAAGTTTCGAAGTTTTTGGAGGGCCAACGCATTTTTTCTGAAGGTTTTTTGCTCATAACTCTCCGGAACCTTCTCAGATCCTGATCAGATTTTGGGAGCATGTTTCTAGCATCCATAGCGATCCTATAGAGCCATCATACGCTGGTTTTGGAGCAGATTTGCCTCTGTTTCACCAAAAGGTCGGTTTCCAAGCAAAAAACAGGTCAGAATTTTGGATTGGGCATAACTTCTCCGACTTTCCTCCGGTTTCTGCTGTTAAGGGTGCAGATTGGGCCTAGTAGGAGGGCGACCTACTGCCAATTGACGGTTTGTGAAAAGCTTTTGCCGTTTGGAAGAAATTCGACGTCAAACAGCCCGCTTTTTCCTGATTTTTTTGACCGCAGATAAATCAACTTAAAAGTTTCTGATTTGCGAAACAATAAAGTTGGGAGAATCGTTTTCAAGCCGATTTGGTGCCCAAAAAAGTTTTTTACCGACTTTTGTACCAGCGTAGGACGCAAGGGAAGTGCTACATGTCCTTGGCTTTGTGTTTTTTCCCAAAGTTTTGTTACCTTCCAGTTGCTTCTCCTCTTTCAGTTCTAAATTGTGAATAAGTTGAAAATTTCCACATTTCACATTTCCTAAGCAATTCCTATACCATGGCTGAAGACAAAGTTGACATCCCCTCAAGCCCAGTTGAAGCCATGGAAACTCCTCTGCCTAGTCCTGGCAGCCGATTACCTAGTGCACCTGTCACTGATCCTCCTCCCATACAAGAACGTATGGATGTGTTGGAGCAGTATATGACAAAGATGCGTACGATGATATCGTTGCTTGTTGGGGGCTTTCCCTCGTCTTCTTATCAACCTCCGCCTTTGTATCCTTCCCAGCTGCCCACTCGTTATCCTTCTTCTGATACACAAATGATCATTGATTTTCCTCCTGATAAAGATATAAAGCCCACAAAATATGCTGGTACAACTTCCCAGAGGACTATTGATGTTGTAGATCAGTGGTTGCACAAGTGGGAAGAGTATTTTGGTTTGAAACGGCACCCACCGATGAAGGCTGGCGTGTCCGTAAGGCAGCTTACCATTTTACTGACTTTGCTGACAGGTGGTGGCGCAAGTTGCTAAAATCACAGCAAGCCCCATTCACCTGGGTTGACTTCAAGCGCTGTTTTTGGGCGCAGTTCATTCTTCCTCATGAGCATGTGCGTGCGACGGATGCTTGGTTCCTGCTCACATAGTGCAGGAATATGCTAATCAGTATAGAGAGATGCCGATCAAGATACTAGAGGAGATTCCCGAGTGGCTGGTAGTCCACAGGTTCATATTTGGTTTTTGTGCAGAGTTGAGGGCAGTTGCTACGGCCCTCAACTTTGAAGGCAATGTTCGCAACAAGGCTGAATTTGGAGTGGCAAGTGTGTCCCAGAAGATGGGTTCGCGGAAGTCCGGCCAAGCTGGTCAGAGGGATTTCTCGCAGCAGGATCCTATCCAGATGCAGCAGACTTTGAAGCAAAAATCGGCCTCCTATGGCTTGTCGTGCTTACGACAAGTCACCACTTACTCCTGAGCAAAAGGATAAGGCCAAGAAGGAAGGCTTGTGTTTCTTCTGCCTTGGCAAACATTTGTTCAAAGATTGTCCTCGACGCACGGGAAAGAAGCTCCATGTTTTACAGCAGCGTCAAGAGGAGGGCAAGGATGAATCTATCCTGGATGATCTGTTGGTCAGTGATGATGATGACGCTAGACGTGTCATGACTATTTCGGTGCGAAAGCTTGTTCCAGAGGCACCAGTTTGTTTTCTTTCCACCAAGGCGCGAGAGGCCTATCAGTTTCCAGATAGCGAACTGATACGGATGAGAGGGAAGCTGGAAGGTCATGATGTGCTTGTCCTATTTGACACCGGCGTTGTGGTGAAGAAGTTGCACTTGGCTACTATTCCTTCGGATTACCGGTATACAGTTGAGATGCCAGATGATAAGGGAACAGAGGTTTGGGATAGGAGAGTCTCTCAAGCATTGTTGTCCATTCAGACCTATGCTGAGAAGTTAGACTTTGAGATCACCAAATTAGCTAAGTTTGATATTGTGCTTGGTAAGCGGTGGCATGCGAGTAAGCAGCCCACTATAGACTTTAAGACTCATGTATATAAGTTCGGGCATGAGGGTTTGTCTCATGTTTTGAAGGGGGAGCGACCTACTGTTGAAGGTCCTCTTGTTTCCTTGATGCAAATAAAGAAAATGGAGTTGCAGTATGTGTGGTTGTGTTATCTTGCAAATGTGAATGTTGATTCCAGTTTTAGTTGTTTGCAAATAAACCCACTCGCAACTTCATCTAATTTAATAGCTTTGGTTAATGCTAATTTGATACAGCAACAACGATGTGATCCAGCTAGTCAGCTAGAGCGATCCATCTGAGCTGAGTTTAAACATTTATTAATTGACCACATGCCAGAGGGATTGCCACCTAGACGGAATGTGGAGCATCGTATTGAGCTCATTCCAGGGGCAAGTCCGGTATGTAGACCTCCTTACAGGATGAGTTTGAAAGAAAAGGAGGAAGTCCGAAAGATGTTGGGGGAATATCTCAAGCTGGAGTATATCCGTCCTAGTTTCTCACCTTTCGCCTCCCCTATTTTATTGGTTAAGAAAAAAGATGGTACTTTTCGGATGTGCGTAGATTACATGGGATTGAATAAAATCACTGTAAAGCACAGATATCCAATGCCAAGGATTGATGATCTACTGGATGCATTGCAAGGGGCAGTCATTTTCAGTAAGATAGATCTCAAGAGTGGCTACCATCAAATTTTGATTGGTTCGGAAGATGTTCCGAAGATGGCCTTCCAAACACGCTTTGGACATTATGAGTTCTTGGTTATGCCATTTGGGTTAACCAATGCACCGGCCACATTCATGATGCTCATGAATGATGTCCTACGTGATTTTATGGGCAAGTTTGTAGTCAATTTTATTGACGACATACAAGTTTATAATAAGTCGGTGGACGAACATGAGGTTTACCTCCGTACTGTGTTTGGCAGGTTACAAGAAGTGGTCTTGTATGCCAATGCTCATAAAACAGAGTTATGTAAGACTCGTGTCGAGTATTTGGGTCACGTAGTGACGGCAGAGGGTATTTCAGTTGACCCTGCCAAGGTGGCTGTGGTCAAGCAGTGGCCAAGACCGGCCGATATTCGTCAGTTGCATTCTTTCTTAGGTTTTTGTAAGTTCTACCGACGGTTCGTTAGGAACTACTCCTGGTTAGCTGCTCCTTTGATAGACCAGTTACGGGGGTTTAAAAGTGTGGTTGTTTGGGATGCTGAAGCACAGCATAGTTTTGACCACTTGAAGGAGGCTGTGGCCACAGCTCCAGTGCTCAAGATTGTTGATCCCAACAAGCCCTTTGACCTAGAGACGGATGCAAGTGGCATTGTCGTAGGTGCAGTGTTAAGTCAAGAGGGTAGACCTGTTGCCTTTGAAAGTAGGAAATTGACGCCAGCACAGCAGAGATATCCCACGCATGAGCAGGAGCTGTATGTGATCATACATGCGCTCAAGGTGTGGCGACATTACCTGTATGGCGCCGAATTTTACATGTATACTAACCATCATACTTTGACGTATTTTTGCACTCAGCTAGATTTGAGAGGCCGCCAAGCTCGGTGGGCCGAGTTGATGCAAGAATTTCATTTGGAAATTCGCTTCCGAAGAGGGAAGGAAAATGTGGTTGTCGATGCACTATCTCGGATACTGCATCAGATGAGCTTTACTGTAGTTGACAGTGATCTCATGGAGGAGATCAAGAAGGCTCAGCAGGACGATCCACATTGTCAACGTGTGTGGCCTGAGGCGCGCCAGGTTTTTGATCATGCGGAAGAGTCAGCCGAGGCTGTCGCTCCCGTAGAGACACACACTGGGACTTCTTTAACATACACCGTGAAGAAAGGTATGTTATTGAGAAATGGAAAAGTGTTCGTGCCAGACTTGAAGGACCTACATCATAGGATTCTTCATGAATGCCATGATAGTCCCTGCGCAGGGCACCCGAGTATTGATAAGAGCATATGTAAGTGGTACGCAAACAGACTGGGTAAAGCATTTGCCACTATTGGAGTTTGCGTATAATGATAAGAGACATGCGTCCACGAGATTGAGTCCATTTGAGCTCAATTATGGTTTTAGGCCATTGAGTCCTGCTACCATAGGCATTCCACAGAAGGTACCTAGCGCCGCAGAGTTTTTGACTCAGATGCAGCAGAGGCTAGAGATGGCACTAGATAACTTGTCCAAGGCTATGGCCAGGGCAGAGTTATGCTCGTGAGAACCGTATCTACAGGGAATTTGAGGTAGGAGATTGGGTATATTTACTAGTCCCTCCGAAGTCGAAGGTGCTACGCACAAGAAGGTATGCCAAGATATCTCCTAGGTTTTGTGGACCATGGTTGATTATCAAGAAGGTTAGTGGTGTGGCTTATAAGCTACAACTGCCTGTGGGATGCAAGGTGCATCCAGTGTTTCATGTTAGCAAACTCAAGCGATGTTTGCACGATGGCGATAATTTGGTAGAAGGTCTAGTTTCTCTGGAGGAGAAAGACACTACAGATTATGGGCCACATAGAGTCCTAGATCGGAGAGAGTGACGATTGAGGAATCATCTTCTCCGAGAGTATCTAGTGGCTTGGAAAGGGCATCCATTGTCTGATGATACCTGGGAGACGCAACAGTGTTTGCAGAAGTCTTACCCAGGATTTGTCATCGAGGACCGATGACTTGCCAGAAGAGGGAAGGATTGTTACGACTCAGTCTAGTTTTGACATGACCTCGGCATGACCGGTCACTCAGAGGGCCTGAGGCCAAGTTGGCAAGGGTCAGTGACCGGGAAGGGCATCGCTTCCAAGTGGGAACCGATGTATCACGAAATCCCGTGATCCGGTGAGACCATCTAACAAGCTGTCAGAGATGCGGTCGCGTAACCGTCGGGGCCCTAGCTGTTAGTGCTAGCCGGCAGGCAGTCGGGGTGACCAGTTGGTGTCATCGGTAACGACGGGGCATGGGGGTGGAATCCCGTGAGACACTCACTATTCACAAGTCGCATGCAATGTGTACGCCAGGTGGCCTGATCAACCACTGGGGGGGGTACCTCATGTATGTTGACAGGAATAGCAGGTAGTGGACTCAAGAGGGGGGGTACCTATGGTTGGGAGGAGCATTCCACACACCGGCCTTCAGGAGTTGAGCAGCTTAGAGAGTTTTGGTTGTTCACACCTATGCACCTTACAGTACCTAATAAATATGTTCACCTTGGCGATGATAGCACACAAGCTATTAAAGGTGAAGGTACTGTAAGATTGAGCTTTGCAAATGATCAATCTAAGCTACTCGCTAAAGTCCTGTATGTACCAAACTTATCTACGAATCTGCTCTCTGTAAGCAGGATCACAGATCTAGGACATAGACTAGAATTCGAATGTGATTAGTGCAAAGTAGTTGATAGGACATACAAGATCCTAGCACTCGGAAAGAGGCAGTCATTGCTTTTCTGCCTCTAGTCAGGTGCTCAGTACTTCTATTTATGCAAATAAAAGTTTACTTTGGCATTATAGACTTGGTCACTTGAATCATGCTGTTGTACAACAAATGTCTAGACAATCTATTGTTCTTGATCTCGACTATCCTCGTGATAAAGTCGAGTTACTTGTCTGTCAAGACTGTCTAGTTGGTAAACAGACTAGGAAACCATTTAAATCAAGCCATCAAAATATTGCTAGAGGATTGTTAGACATTGTACATTCAGACATTTGGGGCCCGATGAAAAATCCTTCGCTGAAGGATGCAAAGTATTTTATAACTTTTATTGATGAATTTTCCAGAAGGACTATGGTGTACTTTATAAAGAAGAAATTAGAAGCCTTCAACTACTTCAGAATCTTCAAGGAGCGTGCAGAAAAGGAGACTGGAAGGACGATCAAGGCCCTAAGATCAGACAATGGTGGAGAATATATCTCTACCGAGTTTAAGGTGTACTGCAAAAGCCAAGTCATTGAGCAGCAATTCATCACTCCTTACAGTCCTCAGCCTAATGGCTTGGCCGAGAGTAAGAACCGTACGCTGGTTGAATCAGCCAAAAGTATGCTAGCGTATGCATCGCTGCCTAAGAGATTCTGAGCCGAAGCGGTCTCCACGGCAGCTTACGTCCAGAACACCAAGGCCCTCTCAGGCGAGACACCCCATGAGGCGTGGACAGGCTCTAAGCCTTCTGTGAAGAACCTAAGAGTGTTTGGATGCATTGCCCACGCGCAGATCTCAAAAGATACAAGGAAGAAATTGGACTTCCAAGGTCTCAAGACCATCCTGATTGGATATATTTCATTTGATAATACATACAAGTTGTATGATCCTGATACCCAACAAATCTTGTATAGTCGGGGTACAGTCTTTATCGAGGATCAGTTCGTCGACATCAAAGGCAAGATATTGCTCTAGGAGAACCTTCATCACCTGCCATTGACACGACAATCCAAGCTTCTGGCTCAGGCATGTCCATTGTCGACCCACTATTTGACAGCGAATCAGACGAAGACGTTGCTGCAACCCAGCAACAAGTCCCAGGAGTGGTTCATCAGTCGAATCCTCCCAGAAGATCAAGCCGAGTGTGCACACAGCCCACAAGGTATACTCCTGAGTCTGCATGTCTCTTGATACAGGAACCGACGACAGTCGAAGAGGCACTCAGCCAACCAGACTCTAATCTCTGGAGAGAAACTATGGACAGAAAGTATTTCTCTATGATCAAGAACCAGACATGGTCACCAGTCGAAGCTCCTATTGGCTACAATATCATTGATTGCAAATGGATCTTTAAGATCAAATACAATGCCAATGGAGCAATTGATCGAAGGAAGGCAAGACTGGTAGCACGAGGATTCACTCAGATCCCCAACGTCGACTACAGCGAGACTTTCAGTCCAGTAGTCAAGCATTCGTCGATCCGAGCCCTCCTATCTTATGTTGCAGCTGCCGACCTCGAAGTACATCAACTTGATGTACAAACAGCTTATCTGAATGGAGTTATACAAGAAGACATCTACATGATCCAGCCCGAAGGATACGTTCTGGAAGGTATGAAGAATCATGTCTGTAAACTCCATAAGGCACTTTACGGCTTGAAACAGTCTGCCAGAGCTTGGTTTCAGAGGATCAACACATTCTTCATCGAACAAGGATTCCAACCAAGCACTGCTAATTGCAACGTCTATTCCAAGTCGGTGCAGCAATCCTTCATTATCATCACCTTATATGTGGATGATACGTTGCTTTTTAGCAACAATACCAATTTGGTCAAGGATTCTAAGCAGATGTTGTTTTCAAAGTTCGACATGACTGATCTGGGCGAAGCTCACTTCTGTCTGGGCATTCAGATCCACAGAGACAGAGCGAGACGACTGATCTACATCACTCAACAAAGGTATCTTCACAATGTTCTTGAAAGATACAATCTAATGAATTGTAAGTTAGCTCACTCACCGATGGATCCAGGCCTGCATTTGTCAAAGGACCAATGTCCCCAGACCAAGGAGGAAGAGGAGCAGATGAGAGAGTATCCTTATCGATCGATACTTGGATCTCTCATGTACACAATGGTCTGTACAAAACCTGACATCTCTTTTGCAGTAAGCTCACTCAGCCAATATTTGGCTAATCCTGGCATTACCCATTGGAAGGCTCTCATAAGAGTCATGAGGTATATTCAAGCTACCATGGACCAGTGCATCTGCTATGGAGATGTCAGCAATGACAATCTTCATCAGCTCAGTGGATATTCTGATGCAAGCTGGGGAGGAGATGTAGACAATCGTAAGTCCACATCTGGATTTACATTCTTTTTCAACGGTGGTCCTATCTCATGGAACAGTCGTAAGCAAACCTCTATCGCACTTTCTTCTACAGAAGTAGAATACATTGCTGCTTCTCAATCTATTAAGGAAGCGTTTTGGTTGAGAAATTTACTGTCAGACATTAATTTGTATCAGTACAACCCCACAATTTTATTCTGTGATAATCAGAGTGTTATTGCCTTATCGGCCAACCCTAGATTTCACTCTAGGAGTAAGCACATTGAAATCAGATATCACTACATCAGGGGCAAGGTTCTCAACAAGGAGGTGAGCTTAACGTACTGCTGCAGAATGCAAGACATGGTTGCAGATATATTCACGAAGGCATTAAGTGTTAATGCACACAACAAATTTTGTGCATCGCTTAGTCTGAAGATCAAGGCATTCACGCATCCAGATTAAGGGGGGGTGTTGGATTTATCTCCTCTACTCTCCTAAATCCTATTTTAATCTGCCTCCATTCATGCTGCATTTTTACTCATGTTGTCGCACAGTCTGCATATTTACATGTAAAATAAGACAGGCGAAAAACGCGACTGTGTGCATAAATACAAGTAAATTTCCACAGGCAAAAAACGCGACCCTGTGTTTTTACACGTGATTTGTGACAGGCAAAAAAGGCGACACTGCCTTACAAAATGCCGAAGGTGCCCTTACAGAAAGGGAAGGCACCCTATAAATCAAATCTTAAGGCATTTGTCAGAGTGTCGCATTTTTCGCACCTTCACCAACGTTCATTTCAGCAAAGGCTGACGTCGCAGCCTTTTCACGCTCATCTCATGCAACTGTGCAAACATATTTGACAACGACAGCAGCCACCCACGATCTCGTACAGACAGCACATCCACTTTGTACTTTCTTCATCTGCACACCTGTAAAATTGTGTATATAATTGAATACCATTTGCGTATTCTGTACATGTGAGATAACAACGTGTGTGAAAATAATAGCATCAGAAGCTTATCAGAGATAGACGAAGTAGATGCCCTCGCGCATCGATTCGTTGTATTGTCAGTAATAGGTTTATTCCTTTTCACAGATTGGATTAGCTTTGTAGAGCACGCGGTTTCGTCCGATATTGTCTTGTGCTCAACAGCATTATTGACCTGTATATTTTGTTATGCTTAATCTGATAACAACTCTGTTTGTTCTGCGTTCAGATTTGTGTCAATATTGCTATGCTTTTCTACATTCTGTCTGACTCTCTTATTGCTTAATCTGGTAGTCTGTTCTTAGCGAATTATTATTAGTCTAGTTGTTCGCGAATAATATTACGTCTTGCCTTTCACGACTGATTATCAGTCGAGCTCAGTCTAGCTCTTCGCGAATCATTCGCGACAAATAATTTGTCTAGTTGTTCGCGACAAATTATCCTTCTGATGTTTTGTTGCTTAATGTTTGGCTAGTTCATTTTTGATAGGCATAGTCATGCTTAGGGAAAGAGTAATATAGCTCATTCCGCTGCGCACGAACACTTTCCGTTCAAGTTCGTTTCTCGCTCGAGTTTCGAGTTCGCTTTTTTTCGTCTTCGTTTCTTTTCGAGCTATTTTAGTTTCTCACACTCACACACCCTCTTTCTCCAACATAGAGACACCAAGTTTAATTGGGTTATAAACTTTATGACCAAAGCTACTCTCATAATACAACATCCAAGGAGGAAAGCTTTCAAATGCTATCAATACTGCCATTCCATAAACTTCAAACAGCCCAAGAAATAATTACAGCTTATTCCACCTTTTGCAAAAGTTACCCAAAAAATGTTTTCATTCATTTTCTAGTTTCATCTAATGATCAAGCTAATTCAATGGAATATCTAGCTTTTATTTTTCAGAAGTCTCACTAGTTACAAGAACAACTACCACCAAAAGGACCATAGCATACGGAAAGCAACATGAACATATTCCATGGTATATATCAAAAGATTAGACTGTAAATTTCCAAAAGACTACTTCAGGCTTTTGACGTTCTGTACAATCCAGAATTGATCACTTATTTAAAAGAAATGAAATAATCAGCCCGGTTAAAGTAGTTGTGAAAACAGCTCCTTACCATAACTATTAAAGATCGTCCCTACCTGCACCACGACGAAGATTCGTATGATGCCAATCCAAGATGCAGTCAACTTGTGCTCTTCTTGACATGTCTGCAGGATACCTGGAACAACAATGATAGTTGATAGAGTAAGTTGGTTCACCATATAGTTTTTTCATGACCAAGCTGAGGCCCTTGATGCCAGCATTCTCACTAGCAGCCCTCATTTTTGTCAAGATGTTTGCAGCTAGATGTACCATTTTTCCCATTAGAGAGGGGTGGTCTTAATCCAAGCCTGTTCATGTATTGGAGCCCACTTTGGTTTCTCAGCACATTCCAGGTTAATGCATGTAAGTCACATGATTGAACTGGGTCCCCCAAGCCTCACTTGATCGATAGGAAGCTAGAGACTGTTTATGTATGTGTTGAAGCAATTCAGAAGACAAGTTTGACCCAAGATGCACTGCCTACTTAGTGCTTGATTTCAAGTTGTCAAATGCCAAAAAAATTTGGCCTAGTTTTTTGCAGTACCCAACTTCATTTAAAATGGATAACCGTTGATCACATAGAAAAAGAGAAAGCATGGCAAAGCTCGCACCACCATGTTAAAGTGTATAGGAAAAATTATGATGTGTGGGTCATGTTTAATAGTTCACACACTTACAAAGTCCTCAAGGTTCATCTGATGAACATTTCCTTATACAGAGAAGACAGCCTTATTATAGCCAAAAGAAAAATGTGCCCATTCCCTTTAAGCCTCAAAGCACAGGCCATACATAGTGTCTCCCATCCTAGTCCTTTGAAAAGCAAAAACTAGTAGATCCTTCAAAGGATATCTTGGATAGGATGCTAAGATGAAGTTATGGTACAACATGAGGCAGAACCAAGGAGATAGTTATGAACCAAAAGTAAGACTTGCAAAAGAAGTAACTGCATACCCTTGTGTTAAAAAAATGAAACTTTTTTAAGTACGTGCATGAAGAGGAAATCGCAAATCATTTGATGGTTTGTTTTATTGCACATAATCAATGAATATCTCTCCAGCTCCAATAGTGGTAATACGTATACAAAAAACAAAATATGTAACATCATGAGAAATGCTATGATGAATATTTTTTGTTCAAGAGGATTCAAAGAGTTTGTGGCAATGCTTGGCATTGAAGGAGTGGTTTACATTCTTTGTTAAAATCAGTCGTCATGGGTCATCCTGTTTCTACTAAACATCAACATTATCATAAAGTTTTAGAAGGTAAAGTGAATGGAGCAACCTACCAATGATCGGGAACTCCAGGATTGACAGCTACAAGATACCTCAAAATAGCATGACTGCAAAGTAGTTCACATACACAAAATTGGAAACCGCACCAAAAACTCAAAAAATATACATAAACCATGCTATTTTCAGGTCATAATTTTTTTATCTTATCATATGCCAACAAATATTCTGTCTAAGTGCCATAGTAGTGTTTAAAAAACCACTCATTTGTATCCTAGGAGATGTTCAAGCACCAGAAGTTTAAAATACTTTTGATACATATAATCCCCAAAAGTTAAAAATACTTTTTGATACATATAATGGTTTCTACTTATAAACATAAAAAATAACTCAATCTAGGATAGATGCTATATTTTTCAATACAAGACTGCTATTCATTTTGGTAAAAACTCAGCATTTCTCTATAGATGTTTCATAAGGCTAAGAATGCAAATCAACCCCATCACTTCCATGCATACCTCTCATATAGCTTAAAACCACCATCATCTATAGCTGGCACTAGACCAAGTGGATTGATAGCTGTACCAAGACAAAAATAAACACATATGGTAAATAGCCAGCATGACTAGTTGTCTCACTTCTTCAGAAACTATGGATTGTTGAAAGCGAATGCATTACTAGCAATAGAAACTTGTATTTGGTGATAGGACAGAAACCCCTACAGACAACTTTATTCATTGATGATTTCTGTTTCTTTTCGTGAAACGTTCACGGCTACGTTCCATTTGTTGGAATGAGCCAGTAAAGAGAAGCTTAAAGGGTTTTTTTTCTAGCTATATCTGTTTTACTGAAACTATTCATACCTAGAGAAACTTAAGAAAAACTGGCAAGCAATGTCTCAGCTACTTAAGAACCACCAACAACACTTCCATCTAGCAAACTGATAGCTTCCTGTACTTAGAAGTCAGCACTTACATTTGCCTCTTCAAGAAAAGTTCTCCAAAAGTGATCTTGGCTAGAACATCCAGCTAATACTCCTTCAACATCTCATATATACTCTCTATAATAGCTAGATGAGATGTATATGGTGGTGATGTCCAAATTCTGCTACATTGAGATCAGTAACCCCTACCAGCCTTATCTGACTTATGGACATGCATTACATTTAAGGCTTGCTAAATGACCTGACAATTTAATTCGAGGGACATATCATTTTTGTTCACAGGCTATTGGGGATTCCTGAAGAGGTGCTTAATTTGGAGGGAATTGATGCCCTGATTTTGCAGCTCAATTTCAAATTAGGGACCCAATCTTACTTCCCATAGAATATGAATAGGAGGTAGACACATTCATCTGGTAGCTTGTGATATGGTTCACTTTTAAAAACTTTGTAGGAGGCCCATTGCTGTTTCTAGTTGTGGATCAGCCATTAACGACATTTGATGTTCACTTAGTATTCTTAGTTGGAGATTGCTATTTGCTATTTTTTCATCACCCAAAGTTATGATATTCCAATTGTAGCTGACGTTCACGATCCGTTTGATAATGCACACACAGATGAGGCTGAGCATCATACACATGAGTTTTGAGAGGAGACACGCACTGGATAATCTTGTACATCAAAAGAATGAGCTTCTGAGGCACGGGATTAGCAAAATTCTTTTGTTAGTTTTACAACTCTGGATCAGGTATGCTTAAATACACCAATTCACCTATCTTCAATTTGCATGCTTGATATTGTTCTAGATCTATTGACAGGTCATGAGATCATTATGATGAAGGTTCTATACATATAGAGTAGGCACATCTTGTTCATGAGGTGCTATGTCAGACTCTCTTTGATCTCTCACTCACACAAGCACACAAAATATTGTACAAACATTTGCCAAGTTCCAACTTTATTGATCTCTGTGTAAGCAAGTACATAGATGTTGTGCAAAAAACCCTAAGGAGCTGGCTGCCTTGTCTCCACCCAACCTTTGCTGCATAGAATGTGATAAGGAATGCCTCTCTCTAGGCTCTCATATCTCGAACCCTCAAGCACCCTGTGACCTTGACACATCCCAATGTCACACATGGCAAATTCCATGCACAACTCAACACTTGCCACTTGGCAATACCATAATCACATAGGCAAGTGAGAAGATGACATTTGACATGTGTCCCATTACATTGTATTTACAGTGGTCACCACCCCTCAAGAAAAGACATCATTCACTATCGAGTATCCCTATCAGGACACTATGGATGACGGTAATCCATGAAGTCTAAATAGATGCGTTTCTCTCATAGTAAGCATGCATTCCAATTATTTTAATACTTGAACCTAATAACACATTTAAGTACTTGGTAAAATTTAACCCTACAATATATTGGCCTGAACTCACTAAACACTAACTCTAAGCCTATTACTACAAGCCACCTTGACCTAAAAGTAGTCCTATGGCTTTAAATTACAGTTCATAGCTTAACTTCATATAATAAACCCCAAATTTAAAAACAATAAAACACTTATACACCAATGTACATGTTTACATCCTTGTTAAAGTCGAAACTGTTAACATTTTTAACTTGATAATCAATGGTCACTTAGGTTATAGAGAAATATTTCATTGAATCATATAAGACTGCATTATTTTTGTTTACCATTCAAAAGTGGATGAACTAAATCTTTTAGCCTTTTTGAAGTCTTTTCAAAACCCTACTTAAACCTAGAGAAAATCCTGCTTCCAAAAGAAGAATCAAGAATATTAAAATGTTGAGTGTTTTTTCTAGCTTTCAAATGTGGACGTTACAAATCATGTGAACCTATGATTGGCACAAAGGCGTAAGCTTCAAAGTCACGTGGTTCCCACCTACAAATGATAAATGGCAAAATACCTTCTATCTGCACCAGGATTGGTCTAAGATTGTTAGCTTAAACTAAGTCTAGAGCAGAAAGTGTGCCACATAAACTGCATTCCTAAGGCAGCCACTTGCATCAAAGTTAGAGACCAAGGAACTCTTGGTTATATAGAAACCTTTCATGCAAAAACAATAGAGAATGTAAAAGATCATGCAGGCCAAAAGTACAACCTTTGTATTCCGCACGTTTGTGCTCTCCCTTATTCAATCGAATGGTATGCTCCTCAAACTCAATATTGTTAACCCTATGACCAGATCATACAACAAATTACTGGTTTATTTTGCTTCCATAAAGGAGAGTTTACCATTTAGTAAGATTGATAAAAACAATACAAATGAGGATGAGCAGAATACTGGCACCTACAATCAAGAGAGCAAGTTATTGCAATCTCATTGCTCAACATGCAAGTCCAAATACAACTGTTCAGAAACCTAAGAGTGATACCATTTCACAAAGGAACACAAATTACAAGTTATTACTCACATTAAAAAGTTTCAAAGTTGCTCAAGAACCGACATAAACTTGTTGAAAGCTACTCAACCCATCCAAATATTGGCTTACTTCAGTAGATCTCTGTTTGGAAACTAAGCATATTGAATGGCCCAAAAACATCAATGACTTAGTTTTCTTTGCAAAAATGTTCATATACACTACTTGAAAGCAACCTTCAAAGAGAAAAATGCAATATAATAAGATTGGTTTAATTTGGCATTTGGAGGGTCTATTCACAAAAACTTTGGAGGATACCTCTATGAAGAAAATATTGCTACGACTCACACTATTTGAAATCAGAGATGGGCAGACCATGAAATGAGGAAATTGCCGCACTATCATGGTCGGACACATTATGGCCAAAATATATGGATCAGTTTTACAGTCAGCAATTAGCAGCGAAGCAGAGATTAGATGTCTACATATGTGCTTTGGGGCAGGCAGGCTTCTAAGCTCACTAATCCACTTCCGATCATACTTTACATTGAAGTCTATTAAAAGAGGCTAGATCCAGGCAAGAGCATGTATACTTCTGCTTTGTGGATTTCCGAAAGGCTTTGGACCTCTATTCTGAGACATCTACTTATCCAGTGATCAAAGGACCTTGGTTTCCATTAGGATACTAGTGGCTGTTATGGCACTATATGCGAGAGTGATAGGCTGTTTCCTATCAGCGGAGAGTATCATGCCATAGGTTGATAGTACCATTGGAGTGAAGCAGGGATGCTCACTATCCCCTACCTTGTTTGGACTTTACATTGATAAGTTGGAGAGATGATTGTGCAAGGAGGGGAGGTTTGCACTTTATGTGATATGGTGATCTCTATCCTACATTATGCTGATGATGTGGGATTACAAAGACATTTGGATGTTTTATGCTCTTTTTGTTCACGTTGGGGATTGGTGGTGAACATTGCGAAGACAAACTAAATTATGGTCTTCAGTACTTGAAGAGCATTCATGCAGAGACCAAGTGCTTTTATGGGATGGTCAGTCCTTTGGAGGTAGTCTCTTCATACACATATCTTGGGGTCCTCTTCAGATGGTCTTAGGTTTTAGTATGAGAAAGGCACGCTTAGCCAGATTAGGGAATAGCGAAGCTCGGCAAGAAAATGTTTTGCTTCAAGTGCAATGGAGGGTTCACCTTGCACGCGATTGTGTCAAGAATAAGGCATCATATCTCAAAGTAATGAGATGGATTTGTGTTTCCTTAGTTCAATGATTTATGGACCTAATGACCTGATTTGCATTAAGGGTAAAATTGGATATCATGTTATTAATGTTCTTTTTCACAACAGGATCTACTCATAATTTTATTAATGCAAATTGGGTGCAGATGCTCAACCTCCCCGTCAAAAAAAGTGAGAAGAAATACTATGGTTACAATGGCATCTAGAAGTGATTCCGAACCCATGGATTATGTGGTTCCTGATGTACCATTGCACATTGAAATTCAAAATGAAATAAAATAAATAAGAACTAGGATCATAATATGTATACGAGTTACCAAAACAAAGACAAAATACTAAAAACTAAGACGCTAGTTTAAGTGTTGATACTACTAGAGTTAATCGCTACTCTAAGCATGAACTTAATTCTTTGATAAAGAACACAGAGTATAAAGTTTATTTATGTTTTCACAAGGAATTAGTTTACATCAATGATGAGATTCTTAAACTTAATGCCATGAAAATACACAACGAAACACTCCCGAATTTGAAGCCTACAGTGAACTTAGGCATGAATTTGATAATGTTTTTCAAGACCTTCGTGTAGGTTTATCACCCGAAAGGTCTATAGATCACAAGATTGACCTTATACCTGGTTCAATTCCAATTGCACAACGCCCTTATAGGATGAGTGCATTGGAAGAGGCTGAGGTAAAATGCAATTACGTGAATATCTAGAGAAGGGGTGGGTAAAACCTAATAAATCTCCTTGGGCATCGCCAATGGTTCTGGTCGCCAAGAAGGATGGGACTATAAGGTTTTGCATAGACTATAAAAAATTGAACAAGGTTACAATTAAGAATAGATATCACCACTACTGATGAATGACCTAAATAGATTATTTGTGGTGCAAGGTACTTCACCAAAATAGATCTAAGGTCAATATATCATTAGATACACATTAGGGTAGAGGATATACCTAAGATGGGTTTTTCGAACTCAGTTTGGACACTACGAGTTTTTGGTGCTTCCATTTGGTTAATCAATGCACCGACAACTTTCCAGCAAATGATGAACAATTTGTTCAGGCAATATTTGGGAAGATTTGTGGTAGTGTTCTTAGATGATATCCTAGTGTTTAGTAAGACTTTACCACAACATAAAGAGCATCTTAGGATTGTCAAGCAAGATGGGCTGAGCTAATGCAGATATTTGACTTCTCAATAAGGTACTGTAAAGGAAGTCAAAATACTATAGCGGATGTTTTGAGTCGTTTACCGGTTATCAATCAATTATGCTTTTCTTATACAACCAAAATTGTTTCAGTCTCTCAAGGACTTTATGCGTCCGATCCAGGGGTCGATTCAAGTAAGCAAGATTCCTCGAATCAGGGAAAAAACTGAAATGGATTTTGCTATACAAAAGGGATCTTGTTTCGTAAGGGAAAGGGTGTACCAGAGAACGACACAGTTAGGGCCCTAATCCTGCACGAGTGTCATGATAGTCCATGTGTTGGACATACGAGTATACAAAAAAACTCTTGACTTAGTTAGGCTGCACTTTTGGGTGGCCTAAGATGAAAAGTCAAGTAGAGGCTTATGTACTTAAATGTTCTAAGTGTCAATTAAATAAAGCAGAAAGGCTAAAAGCTAGTGGCTTATTACATCCATTGGATATTGCCGCCAGAAAGTGGAAAAGTATTTCCATGGATTTTGTGGTGGGACTTCCGTGTCCAGGGAAGGGCCAAGATTTTGTTTGGGTCACTGTTGACAGACTTACAAATTTTGCTCAATATATCCCAACCAAAACCACAATTAAAGCTTCAAAAGTAGCTCAACTTTTTGTTGAGAAGCTTTTTCGGTTGTACGGGCTGCCTTACGATATTGCCAGTGGTCATGACCCTAAATTCACTGGAAACTTTTGTCAATCAGTGTTTGAGAAGTTGAAAACTTTGAGCATGAGTTCTACGGATCATCCTAGATCATACGGTCAAATGGAAAGGACCAATCAGACGATGGAGGACATGCTTCGCGCATATGTCGGCCATCGAGAGTCTGATTGGGAAAGATACATTCCACTGGTGAAATTTGCCTACAATAGTGCAAACCACTCAGCGAACGGATTCAACCCTTTCATGCTTATGTACGGTTTTCAGCCTTGATCACCAATTAGTGTTGGCATGAAAAACCTGAAGGTGCAAGCCGCAGCTGATTTCCTTGCAGATATGCAGGAAAAGTTACAATTGGCTTAAGATAGCATAAGGAGTGCCTAGGACAAAGCGAGGCACTATGCTGATTTGTCTCGGAAGCACAGGGAATTCAAGGTCAATGACATGGTGTTTGTTCTTGAGCGTCCCTACTCACTCTAGGGGCTTGAAAACCGGTAAGTGTGCTAAGTTGGCGCCTAGGTATTGTGATCACTTTAAGGTTATCCAAGTGGTTAGCAGGATCGCATATAAGCTAGACTTTCCAGCTAACGTCGGAATTCATCCTGTTTTCCATGTTAGTAAGTTAAAACCCTCGTTGGGGGTTGGGGAAACCCTGGTCCCTGTGGAAGATCTAGTAGAGCTTCATGACGAGTCCATGAGTGGACCACCTAAACCCAAAGCCATTATTGATAGCCAACAGAAAACTCTAAGGAATAGAGTGCTTCGGGAGTTTTTAGTCGGGTGGAAGGGCAAGTCTTAAGAGGAAAATACCTGGAAAAAGGAAGTTGATCTCCAAAAAAAATTCCAAATTTTTCCTTACAAAGAAAAATTTACGATTGGGGGAGGAATGTTACATACATATGTAACTGGCAGTACTTCAATGTCCCCTATGTAGGAAATTAAAGTGCCAAGATCCTTCTAACATTCAATCTCCATATACAAGAAGAAGAAAAAGAGGAAGAAGAAGAAGAGGGAGAGGGTTAGGCGCCCTCAAGGAGAGAGAAAGTAGTAGCAATGCTTGAAAGGGAATGAATTACAAATGAACAAAGAGTACATATAAATAGGCCTTCCAAGGGCCTAGACTCTTCCAAACTCTAAGTTCTAGAACCTTCCAAGACCCACTACTAATTATAGGGCACCCCCAAAAGTCAAGATAGGGTCCCTTAACATAATTAGACTTTACTTGGACCCACGAATTACTACTGGACCAAAATTGGGTCCAACTCAACTAAAACTGACTTAACATGGTCTAAAATAATAAACCTAACCCATGGTTACACAAGTCTCGACCTTTTGGGTCAAAGTAACTATGAGAAACTATCATTATCATTTATTACTTCTAACACCCTATGTGTCCCTTTAGTCTCTGGGGGCTAAATGGTATGACACCCTTGGATAAAGGTAGGTGCCTTTGGATAAAGGTATTTGAGTCCTTGGATAAGGGCATGGAGGTTTCTATACCTTAGATGGAGGTATGGAACCTTGTGAGGTGTTAACGGACCTTTACCATGGGTCTTGGACTACACCCTAAACCTTGGGCCTCAACCTTGAGCCATGTTCACATATTTGGCCTTGGGCCAAAGTTTACCATCACTTGTTAGTCATTGGGCCCTACTCGGAGGGCACACCTAATGGGGACCCATGATCTATACAATTGACTTAAGAGTGGCATTTCAAGAAGCATAAGTTATGTTTCAAGAAGCGTAAGTTATGTTTCAAGAAACATAAGATATGGTTCAAGAAGCATAAGTTATGGAGGGTAATCTTTACTTTTCATTTGCCTTCTCTCTTTTCATTGGCTTGGAGGGCACTGTTATGTACTTATATTTCTGCCTCAGTGTGAACACGACAAACTTGTAAATTGTGAATTTGAAAATATTAAAATGGCTCACACCGGCCTGTGGTGTTTTTGTGAAAATGTAAATAGCAGGTTTTTGGTAACTTATTGTCCTGCTATATTTGGTATAGGGTACTGGGTCTAATTTAGAGGCTGCTGGACTGACCTCCTAAAAAGTAGGAGAGTTGACGACCCCATTCCAATTTTTAGTTACCTATTCCCTTCTAAGGCATTTGAGAATTTTCTTGCCTATGAACTGAGAGTGATGAAGACAGAGCTGCAAATCCTCAAAGATGAAGTCGAGATGTTGTGGGACGAGAATGGCAAGTTGAGATTAGAATACTTTCAAATTGGAATTCCAGCAGGTTGGTGGGCACTCATCCTCTCAAACGGCTTCTAAAATTCAAGAGTTGGAGCAAGAACTAATCTAACACAAAGAGACTACCAAGACATGGGCATCACTTTTCAAAGAAGATGGTAAGAAATCTAGCCAAATGACTAATTTTATTGCTGCCACTCTTTCTGAAGAAAAACTGAGCAAAAGGCATATAATTTGAGGGTGCGAGGGATTCATGACATCTAGGATGAGACGAAAGAAGGAATTAGCTTTCTTGATACCACACTAGGCCATCATAGTAGAGGTGTTGATCAGGCTTGGAGAACTAAAAAAGGTAACACTGCTCTCATCATCAACACTTCCTTAAGAAAGGAGATCTGCATTACATATCAAAGCCAAGTTAAAAGGTACAGGTATCTACCCAAACGACGATCTCATGTATATGCAAGTTGAAGAGCATGAGAAAGC